>JAYESD010000001.1:157997463-158597463 GCA_036927565.1 Tuctoria greenei
GCATCTTTGACAACTTCTCCCTCGTGGTCTGGTGCTACCATGGGAGCTTCTGGCGTTTCTTCTGGATCCAAGTCCACGACAGCTAGTGCCGAAGCTGCAGTGTCTTCTGCCACCACTTGAGGAGGAGGCTCATTGGTTGAAACCGGAGCTTCAGCAAGATCAGCCCCAGTCGCAGCAACATGTGTTAAAGTTTCAGACTCCTTTCTCGACACCGTAGAAATAAAGGGAAGAGAAGATTAAAAACATAAACAAGATTAGTATTTCAAGGAAAATTCACGATGCTTACCTGGGAATGCTATTGTCCCAGTCGCCACAAAACCTCTTCTTCTGAGGTCCGGAGTCAGAGCCCACCATGTTTGGTGAGGCAACAACTTCGGACCCTTGCTGGGGGCCGCCCGCAGCAGCTGAAGTCTTCTCAGCCGGAACTTCCCTCGGCCGGGAAGAACCTCCAGACCTGGAGTTCCTAACGAGAACCGGGAGTGGAGTCGACTGTCTGGAGCTAGCACCTTTTGAAGACGACTGAAGCTGAGGAGGTGTTGCCGCCGAAGATCTCCCTCGCTGGGGAGATGGGGCAGTTGTCGCTGGAGCAGACCTAACAGAGCTCTCATTAGCATGCCTTAGCTTTCTCTTCCGGCTAGAAGATTCGGCTGGCTCCTTGCCCTTGCCCTTACGGATGTCATCAATCTTCTGGCTTGGGGCAGGAGCGGTCACCTCTTTTGAAGCTCCGGGGATTACAACCCTGGAGGTCTGGTGTTTTTCCACCTCGCTAAGATCGTCTAGCGCCGGCATCTTCCTCCGGAGCTCCCTGCTGATCTCTGGAATCATGTTCAAAGGCAGGGAAGCAGCCGGCAGAGCTAAGGTGTCATCGTCGATAAGCCCATGCTGAAATTTCTTGAGGTGAAGCTTCAAAGCTTCATCATCCAAGTTGGATTTCAAACCGGTTTCAATCCGGTCGTCATCCATTATGCTGTTAAAAGCCCAAGCGAGCTTCTCCCTCCTTCTCAGCGGAGCCCACCTGTTCACCAAGAAATTTTTGAAGACCATATGGGGGGTCACTTCACCCTCCACATACTCTTGGATCCTAGCCAGGATAGGGTTGAATGCATCCGACAGCTTTGGAACTACATTCCAGGGATTGGTGTCGACGTTGGGGAGTCCTTGGGGTAGCTCCAACATGTCATGCTCATCCACTGTAATGATGACCCAATCCTTCTTCCAATCATCCCATTTGCCAGAGGGGAACGACTTCAAGTACTTGAAGGGGCAGTTCTTGCGCTTTGCAAAGTAGTAGAAGCCAAGCAACTTTGTCCCCTTGCTGGTGGAATGAGCTGTGAAGAAGATCCGGAACAAGTCGATGCAGGGAGGAACGCCCACCCACATCTCGCAAAAGTGGATGAAAGTGACCACGAGCAAAAGGGATTGCGCGCTTTCAATCAATCTCGCTCATCTGGCCGAGGTGATGCAGTTGGAGGCTGTAGAAGTCTAGCAACATCAAGATGAAGTTGGAGAATGGTGGGATCAGTACCACCATGGCGTACGCCAAGAAGTACACTATCTCTCCGCGGCGCTCCTTCTAGGGGAGCTTGTCAGCACGACCAGATGGTTGAAGGAGTCGCTAGACCATCCCATGAAGGTCTGGACCTTCATCAGATTGTCCTTGCTCTGGATGCGGCTCTTGGGAAGACCTGACTCCATCGCGGCAAAGTGGAGAGAAAGAGGAGAAAGCTAGGCAAAGATTGGGAGGCTCTGAGCGCGAGTGTAATCGAAAGCATAAAGAGTCCTCAAATCGTGCGGGCTTTCCCTCTTAAGTAAGCCTCCACGACGCTTGGATGGAAACCACAATGAGAGAAAGTCCACATTACAAGGAACCTACCCCATCAATGATGAATGGGTCCGGGGCCACCCTGACGAAGAGGTTGAGGTTATTACCCCAGGCGAACCGTTGTTATGATGGGCGACGGGAAACCCAAAGGCAGCAGCCTGACAAGGCGCTTGGAACCGATACGATTTTCGTATTGGGAACTGGCGACCTTCAATTGCGTGAGATCCGCACTCAAAGATCTCATCTGCCGCATTCAAGACAAGCCACGCGGTGATGGTTTAACCCCAGACCATTACCGCAATCATACATCAGAAGACCTTTGAAGTTACAGCGTGGGAATCAAGGATGCCCCCACCTCCGGTAGAATAACTTAACCCAAAAGGTTTCTCACAGAGGTGGGCCTGGGGGCCACTGTCGGTACCCTGCATACCGGGTACCCTATGATACCACAAGAAGTGCAAGAGAACCTGTAAGGGTTGAAGTCTTCCTCAGGCCCCACGTGTCACACGATACTGGACCTGCCCCCCTCATATGGGTAGCTCCGGGCTTGCCCCGTGTAATGTAAGGGCAGAGCTGAACTCCCGACATAGGAAATCTCCGTTGTTGACACGTGTATAATGACCCCGGACCTAACCCCCCGTATAGAGAAGCTCTGGTGCTGCCACGTGTATAACAGCTCCAGACCCATCTCACCACGAAGGGAAGCTCCGGAGCTGCCACGTGTGGATCCTCAAGACCTTACACCGACGGTAATATTGGCAGATCTCCAACAGCACGGACATCCAAGGGACAGTTAAAGCGACAATTATAAGACCTGATTACGTGTCGTTAATGCTATATTAATCACACATGATCAGTGGGCTGTTAATAGGGGTAATGCTGCCATTAAGGCACGTTATCACACTGTTAATCACTCTTAATACTCGTAGAACGTGTATTAGGCTCTTAAATACGCCAAGGCCACATGTCGGGCCAGGCAAATGTTGTAACGACCAGTCCTTAGATTATAAAAGGATTGTGCCGCACGGTACAAGGACATCCAAGCTGATACGCATGCCAACACTGCTGCAATCCTTAATACAACACACACTCCATGGAGTAGGATATTACGCTCAGGCGGCCAGTAAATCCTTTGTGTCATCATCTTGTTTAGGATCTCTACGTGCCCAAACCGATACAAGAACCTCCGCGGACTACATTTAGTAGTACCGGGGGAAGTGTCGTTCATACACTTCGATAGCAGCAATGGCGGCAAAGTTGGCGGCAGCAGAACTGGAAGCGGCAAGGGCGGAAGTGGAAGTAGCGGCGGCGGCGGCAGTGGAGCTAGAGGCTCTGCGCGGCAGTAGCTCCAGCAGCTCTGTCGATGGCGGCGTCGACGATGAGCTCAGGCTGGCAGGGGAAGCGGCGCGAGCATAGGAGGTGCATCAAGCTGCCGCATGTCCCCAAGTAGCTCTCCCAGCAGTGGCAGCGGAGTCGACAGAGAACGCGGTCATTACAAGCAGTGCGGTTCTCCCTCCCTGAATAGGTACCATGGACACCACAGGGTCCAGACCATTGTCAGGGACGTCGGTCCTGGCGGTGCATGGCCTACCCTCACCAAGACCAACTACATCAAGTGAGCCGCGGTGACGAGGGTACAACTTCAGGTGCGATATGTGTGGAAAGCAGTTCGGTATGGCGACGTTGATTACTACGAGGATCGACGGACACTGGATGCCCTCATTGCTGCAGTCCCGCTCGAGATGCAGTTCTCGCTTTCCAATAAGTGTACTGCTAAGGAGGCCTGGGACACCATCACTGCGGCATGCATCGGCAGCGACCACACCCGCAAGTATATATTGCAGGTGAGGATGTTGTCTCAACACTTTGTTGCAGAAGTTGGTGCAGTTCGGCGACGACACCTACGATGAAGAGAGAGCTCTCAAGAAGCTCTTTCGGTGCATCCCCGAGAAGTACAAGCAGATCGCTCTCTCGATTGAGTCTCTGTTGGACCTCTCCATTGTCGATCGAAGAGGCGATAGGTCGCCTCAAGGTTGCCGCATACGACGAACCACAACCTCTCTTGGGGCCTATCACCGTTGGCGGGAAGCTTCATCTCACTCGCAAGCAGTGGGAGGCTAGCCATGGTGACCGAAAGAAGGGGGAGTCCTCTTCTTCGACAGGCGGACGCAAGCGCGACAAGTTGCGCAAGGGACACGGAGGTACCCAGGCTAGGGCGCGCAGACGTGCTGAGGGTTGCGTCTGTGGAGGCGCCCAAGACAGCACCGTCGGCAACCACAAGCCGACACGAGATGACACCTGCCACAACTGTGGCAAGCTTGGTCATTGGGCCAAGGAGTGTCAACAACCATGATGCGGCCAGGCCTATGTAGCACAAGTGGAGGAGGAGTCTCACGTTACAGAGGTGGAGAAGGAGCCAATTTTGCTTCTGGCACACGAAAGTATCAAGACACCTCTAGTGGCATCAACCGCAACGGGTCTCTTTCATCTTGATGAGCCAAGAGCACACGCTTTCCTCGGCGACGACTCCAACAACGACAAGACTGATGGGTGGTGCCTCAACACCGGCACCACCCATCACGTGACCGGCCGACGGGAGTTCTTCCCAGAGCTTGACTCCAATGTTCAGGGCTCCGTCAATTTTGGTGACGCCGTCGGCATGGAGATCATGGGTGTCGGCTCCGTCATCCTCACCGTCGAGTCCAGTGAGCACAGGCTGCTCGTCGGAGTCTACTACATTCCCGCGTTGAGAAACTCCATCATCATCTTGGGACAACTGGATGAGAACGGTTCGCGCGTGGAGATTAAGGATGGAGTCATGAGGGTTTGGGATTGCCATTGTCGCCTTCTTGCCAAGTTAACTAGAGGCGCCAATCAACTCTATGTCCTTAACGTGCAGGTAGCACAGCTTGTTTGCCTTGCCACTTGTTGGGACGACGAGGCTTGGTAGTGGCACGAGCGCTTTGGACATCTTCACTTTGAGCCCTGAAGCCGCTCAGTGCCAAGGAGATGGTGTGAGGCATGCCATGCCTTGACCACATGGAGCAGCTCTGCGACGTTTGCGTGTTGACGAAGCAGAGGTGGCTTCCTTTTCCCCAGCAGTCGTGCTTGCGAGCCAAGGAGCAGCTCGAACTCGTGCACAGGGACTTGTGGGGTCTGGTAACATCGGCTAAACAAGGAGGACGGCACTACTTCCTACTGCTCGTCGACGACCTCTCCCACTACATCTGAGTGGTAGTCCTTGGCAGCAAGGGAGAGACTGTGAACGCCATTAGGCGCACGCAGGCCAATGCAGAGGCGGACTGAGGCTGCAAGTTGCGTGTGTTGCGCATCGATAACGGCGGCGAATTGATGGCGGCTGAATTCACGTCGTATTGCGCGGATGAGGGTGTTCAGCACCACTACTCCACGCCCTACAGTCTGCAGCAAGACAGCATCATCGAGCGGCGCAAAAAGATGGTTGTGGGGCTGACTCGAGCTCTCCTCAAGCAGAGGGGAATCCCAGCTGTCTACTGGGGAGAGGTGGTGGTGACGACTATCTACATACTCAACCGTTTGTCCACCAAAGCTCTCCACGGAAGGATGCTGTACGAGGCTTGGTATGGGCAAGCCGGCAGTCCCTCATCTATGGGTTTTTGGTTGCTTTGTGTTTGCAAAGGAGCTTGGCCAGATCAGCAAGTCGACGACAGGAGCACCCCCGGGGTGTTCATCGGCTATGCGGAGGACTTGAAGGCCTACCGCATCCTCGACCCAGAGACACGACGTGTGCGCATGATGCACGATGTTGTGTTCAATGAAGGGCGAGGATGGGCATGGGACAAGGCGGTGGACAACGGTTCGACCTCAACGAATGATGACTTCATCATCGACTACGTCCACTTTGTGGGAGCTGGGTGAGTAGGCAGCTCTTCTCCACCGAGCGTGTCCACCCCAGCCCCCGAGCATCCACATCCACCTCAGCCGGTGACCCCACGCACTCCAGCACCAAAGGCCACCCCTCAGGGCATGCCCACTCCGTCACTAGCTCGTGTCGAGCATGACCCAGTGGAGTTTGTTACTCCGCTCTCCCACGACAAGGAGCGCCTCAACGCGTGCTACGATGGTGAGCAGTTGTGGTATCACAAGATGGAGAACATTTTTGGCAACCAGCCGTTGCCGGGACTGGCCCCTCATGATCTGGATGATCAAGATTTGGAGGCGCAGTTGCACCTTGCGTGCGACAACGACGAGCCTCAGTCTTTCACGGAGGCCGAGAAACAAGTGGCATGGCGTGCTGTGGTGCAGTCGGAGATGGACGCGATTGAGACGAACCACACTTGGGGAGTTTTTTGACCTCCCTCGCGGTCACTGTGCGATCACCCTTAAGTGGGTGTTCAAGCTGAAGAGGGATGAAGCTGGTTGAAAGTCGCCTAGAGGGGGGTGAATAGGCAATAAGACCTGAAATGGCTTAATCAAACAAGATTAAACTTTTGAGGCCAGACTTGTCTGGATAGGGCCGGACTAGTCCGCGCAGCACAGGGTGAAAATCTAAAACTTGGTTTCTATAAGTTATTTGTGGAATTTAAGTTCAACCAAGATGTGAAGAATGTATAGTAGCTTAGTACAACTAAGATTGGAAAGTTTAAGCACTTAGATTACAAGATTTTATCTTAGTTCAAATGTGAAGAGCAATAATAACAATACTAGTGATCACGAAAAGTAAAAGACAAGTGAGACAAGATTTATCCCATGGTTCAGCTCCACGAAGAAGCCTACATCCACGTTGAGAAGTCCATACAAGGATCAGGTCTCACTTGACCCTTCTCTCACCAAGCCACCACAATGGCCGGCTTGGTTTCCACTATATCAACGGGTAATCACCAAGTTTGATTGGGGTTGCTCACAAGTTGAGGCTCCCACAAATCAATACAATGAGGAGCACACGAAGCTCAACTCACACAAGCCACAAAACACAACACAGCAAAGAGATCAAACCGAGAGCCAAAGCGCGATGATCTTCCTTCACTCTCCTCCTCAAACCCTAATCTCTTCAAGATTTAGTCTTAGAGGGCTAGTAGGAAGAGTAGAAGGCTTTGAATGGCTCTAGGTCACTAGTCCGAAGTAGGACATAAAGGTTTAGTCCATTCCAAAATGGACTCATCTGGGTAGGCCTGGACTAGTCCGGCCACAGGGGCAGACTAGTCCGGCCCTCTAGGGTTCACTCTGTTTATCTCACTAAGTCTTAAAGGGACTAGTCCATACCCAAAAGGACAAGTCCGAACCTTTCCAGAGAGCTTTGGTCCGTCCAAAAACGGACAAGTCCAGTCTTGTGGGACTTAGCTTCAAATTCACTGAGAAACACTCTAGAGACGTTTGGTCCGTTTCAAAACGAACTGGTCTGCCCGGCCGGACTAGTCCGGCCTCCTAGGGTTAGGTGTTTCTCTCAACCACCACTTTGAGTCTTTTAGAATGATCTCAATGCACATGATACATCCACCCTCTCACATTACATGGCTCATATAAGCTCAACTCCATAAAAACCCTGATTTCTACTCTTTAGCCTTTGACGCCCGTTTTATCCTTTTCCTTTTTGAGGGATTTCATCTCATTTTATCCATCACTACTGTGCTTAAGATAAATTCAGCTCATTAGCCTCTTAATTGTCATCATCAATTATCCAAAACCCACAGGGATGCCACTTTCAATCTCCCCCTTTTTGGTGATTGATGACAACAAATTAAGACTTCAACAAAAGGATAATAATTTGTTTCCATAACATGTATTTGTATGAGTGACTCCTCCTTAATATATACATCATGATTAAGAGTAATTGAGAGAAGTTATGGTGGGGTGCCTAAATGATGTGCTTATAAAATGTGATAAAGCAACAAATATGCAAGATAAACATGTAACTCAAGCATAACATCACAATTGATATGAATTAAGTCTTACAACAATTGAAGTGAGAGTTTTAAAACACAATTCCATATTGGATCAATCTCTCCCCCATACAACTAAGTAGAACCCCCTTTTTCAAACTCTCCCCCTCTCTAAATACTCTAAGTACTGCATCCATCAATCTCTCCTCCTTTTGCATCAAGACACCAAAAAGGAAAAGAAGGAAGGAAGAGTCTGATGAGGACATCAACACCCTCGATACATCCACACCAACTCAGCTACAGGTTTCTAGTCCAATCACTCGCGCTCGTGCACGTCCACTAATCTATGAGGTGAACTCGTTCTTGACCTTATGTCTATCTTATCTAGGCCGTGGAACTACGTGATTTCTTGTTTTGCTTAGGAACAATGGAGAGGAGCCAATGGGAAGGGAATTCGTGCGGACGGGATTTGGACAGCAGAACAGCACCAACTTGTGACGGCCACCACTACTTCATATGGACTCCGATCTGGGCATTCAAGTACTTCCTCGAAAGATTATCAAGTCTACTTTCAAACGGATCTGGCCTCATGTCCATATCTATTCGGAGTCGGCCGCAATCGTTATTTTAATACCAAAACCTTTTCTGTCCATGGTGCTGCATCACCAAAATTGGGCCCATGGCCCATGTATCGTTTGGAGTCCATTAGGGAATCATGATTAGTGTTTCTCACGACCCTAGGGAGGTAATAAATAGTAGCCGCCGCCCTCATTAGCTGGTGGGTTTTGTTTATTCGTAAGTTAGCTTCTGCTGCTTCCTTGTACATGCGCGTGTCGACTAGATCGCCCGTCTACTTGTATCCAGAACCCCACTTCAGATTGATTCAACTGATAAGTGCTTGTTCTTCTTGTTCTTGTGTGTTCTTCGATTGCTTGCAGGAAACAAAGGCCCTCATGGTCAGGTTGATTGTGCGCCAGCAAGATCAATACAACTTCGGAGTCAGTGTACCAATCGCTAAGGCACATTGTCTTGGGGATGGTGTAGTCAGATCACCAACGTCTTCTCCTCCACAAATCGAACCCTCCTATTCTCATTGAATGATCGGGAAGCAAGATCCTATCAAGTGGTAATCAGAGCAAGGTTAATCGGTGAGAGTGCTACCATTACTTTTCTTCCGCTGTTATCATCCTATAGTCCAGAAAAAGCCCAAAAAACTACCAGATCTGTTTTTGCCATTATTCCTAGACTATTGTGCCTTTACTTTCTCTACTTAGTTAAGACTTGTTGAGTTCATGGTTGCTTCGATGAGTCAAGTTGCTGGTCTTTAGTTTTGCACTACTAGAGTTTCGAGTTCGTGTCACATTCGGTCACCTAGCTCAAGTCAGATTCATAGTTCGAGTTTGAGTCGGATTACTAGTTTGAGTTTGAATCAGATTGCTACCTCGAGTTTGAGTCAGATTGCTAGTTTGAGTTTGAGTCAGATTACGAGTTCAAATCAGATTGCCACTTCGTGTTTGAGTCGGATTGCTAGTTCGACTTCGAATCAGATTGCTACTTCGAGTTTGAGTCAGATTAGTAATTTGAGTTTGACAACAATAAAAAGGCAAGTGCAAAATCAAAGCCGCACAAAAGCCACAAGCAATTAGAGAAGAAAAAAGGGCAAGTGCAAGATCAAAAGCCGCATGTGCAAATTTTGTTCTAGGGTCTCCTGATTCCATCTAGAGAGAGTTTGGGTGACCACCCCAACAAAAGAAAAAAACGAAAAAAAATCAGATTGTTGTTTGGGGTGTTTTTGGTGACGACATTGGTGTCTCGGCTCGCGTCTCTAGTACGGTCTAGACTAAGATCAGCACAGTACTGTCGTAGAACATTTATTCAGCTTGTTGTGATTAACGTGGTGAAACTTTGCTCCTTGTGCTAGTTCAGCCACCTAAAGCCTTAGATTGGCACCTGCTCTTGAAGTTGTTCATTACTTGCTGGTTGCCATCACCTTCTTGCTGAGCTTGGTAAGAACAGGTAAGAGCTTGATTGAACAGGTTGAGAGTGAGAGAGTTATCTCATTCAGCACCTTTGTAGCTAGGGATAACGTTACCCTTTCATACTGGATTGTTCTTTTTTTTTCTACTAACCATGGCAGGAGGAGCAAATACAAACGAAGACGTGCATTCACCTTGCACACGGGGAATTATACAACACTTCGAACACCAAGTGCGGCTACGCACAGAAGCGGTTGATGAGGATTTTCGTGTTACCAGTGACCGCCTTGGTCAATTGGAAAATATGCAGATCGACACCAACACCAAAATCAGCACGTTGGAGATTTCCATTCAAACATTGAACAGCTCTATTGGAGCCATCCTGCAGCGCCTTGAGGAGAGGGATCGTGGACGCACTTCGGATGGACAGGTGAGCAATGCTCCTAGTATTGTACGTTACAATGAAGATGACTATTCTGCAGATACGTAGATTGGGGAAGATGAGGAAGCTAGGCCACGGCGCCGTCTACAACGCAACCGTCAAGGTATGGGTGGACATCGTCGGCGTGAGGTACGCAATCATGATGATACTTTTAACAAGATCAAACTTAAGATACCTTATTTTGATGGTAAATATGACCCTGATGCATATATTACTTGGGAGATTTCTGTTGATTAAAAATTTGCATGTCATGAGTTTCCTGAAAATGCAAGAGTTAGAGTAGTCACTAGTGAGTTTACTGATTTTGCTTCTGTTTGGTGGATAGAACATGGCAAGAAAAATCCTAATAACATACGACAAACTTGGGATGCTTTGAAACGGCTCATGCGGGCTAGATTTGTTCCTTCTTACTATGCACGTGATCTGTTAAATAAGTTACAACAATTGAGACATTGAGCTAAAAGTGTAGAAGAGTATTTTCAAGAATTACAAATGGGTATGTTGCGTTGTAATTTAGACGAGGATGAGGAACCAGCTATGGCTAGATTTTTGGGTGGTTTAAACCGTGAAATTCAGGACATACATGCTTATAAAGATTACAATAATGTTACCCGTTTGTTTCATCTTGCTTGTAAAGCTGAAAGGGAAGTGCAGGGACGACGAGCTAGCTCTAGAACTAATATTTCTTCAGGAAATACTAGCTCATGGCAATCACGCACGACTACTCGACTGGGCATGCTTCCCCGCCATCTTCTTCACCAAGTCGGGCAGCACCTTCTTCCTCCGACAACAAGCCACGTGCTTCTTCCAGCTCAGCAGTAAAGACCACCCAAAAGCCCACCGAGAGTGCTTCTTCCATAGCATCTACCGGACGATCTAGAGACGTTCAATGTCACAAGTGCAAGGGTTTTGGCCATGTGCAGCGTGACTGCCCAAGCAAACGTGTTCTAATTGTTAAACATGACGGTGAGTACTCATCTGCTAGAGATTTTGATGACGATACATGTGTTTTGCTTGCAGCTGACTATGCAGGTAGCGATGAACATCAAGAAGAGCATATTGGTGCATAAGATGCAGCGTGCTATGATAGTCTCATTGTGCAGCATGTGCTTACTGCACAAATGGAGAAAGCGGAACAAAATCAAAGGCACACATTATTCCAAACAAAGTGTGTCGTCAAAGAGCAATCTTGCCGCATGATCATTGATGGAGGTAGCTGCAACAACTTGGCCAGCAGTGACATGGTGACCAAGTTGGCACTAAGCACCAAACCGCATCCACATCCCTATTACATTCAATGGTTAAACAACAGCGGTAAGGCAAAGTAACTAGACTTGTGCGAATCAATTTTACTATTGGATCATATAAGGATGTCGTTGAATGTGATGTTGTGCCTATGCAAGCTTGTAATATTCTGCTAGGAATACCTTGGCAATTTGATAGAGATTTTATGCATCATGGTAGATCAAATCAGTATTCTTTTCTTTACCACGATAAAAAAATTGTGTTGCATCCTATGTCTCCTGAAGCTATTGTGCAAGATGATGTTGCTAGAGCTAGGAAAACTAAATCTCAGGACCATGCTAACGTTGAGAACAATAACAATGCCAAATCTGTGTTTGATAAGAAAAATGAGATATCTCTGAAGGGAAAATGCTTGTTTGCTACGAAATCTGATATTAATGAACTGATTGCTTCCACCTCTGTTGCCTATGCTTTGGTATGCAAAGTGCTTTGATTTCCCTTTACGATATGCAACATTCTTTGCCTCCTACTGTTGCTAACATTTTGCAGGAATATTCTGATGTGTTTCCAAGTGAAATACCACCAGGACTACCACCACTTCGAGGGATTGAGCACCAGATTGACCTCATTCCCGGTGCTTCATTGCCCAACCGTGCACCATACAGGACAAATCCGGAAGAAACAAAGGAGATTTAGCGCCAAGTACAAGAACTACTCAACAAAGGTTATGTACATGAGTCTCTTAGTCCTTGTGCTGTTCCAGTTATTCTAGTACCTAAAAAGGATAGATCATGGCGTATGTGTGTGGATTGTAGAGCAATCAACAATATCACCATTCGATATTGTCATCCTATTCCACGCTTAGATGACATGCTTGATGAATTGAGTGGTTCTGTTGTGTTCTCAAAGGTTGATTTGCATAGTGGTTATCACCAAATTCGCATGAAACTAGGAGATGAATGGAAAACTGCTTTCAAAACTAAGTTCGGTTTATATGAGTGATTAGTCATGCCTTTTGGGTTAACAAATGCACCTAGCACCTTCATGAGATTAATGAACGAGGTTTTGTGTGCATTCATTGGAAAATTTGTTATTGTGTATTTTGATGATAGATTGATTTATAGCAAATCCATGGATGAACATCTTGATCACTTACGTGCTGTTTTTAATGCTTTATGTGAGGCACGATTATTTGGTAATCTTGAGAAGTGCACCTTTCGCACGGATTGAGTCTCTTTCCTTGGCTATGTTGTTACTCCACAGGGAATTGAAGTTGATCAAGACAAGGTAGAGGCTATTCAGGGGTGGCCTGTACCAAAGACCATCACACAAGTGCAGAGCTTTCTAGGGCTAGCTGGGTTATATCGTCACTTTGTAAAGGATTTCAGCACCATTGCTGCTCCATTGAATGACCTTACGAAGAAGGGGGGTGCCTTTTTCTTGGGGCACCACACAAGATAACACCTTTACCATACTGAAAGATAAGTTGACGCATGCACCTCTTCTCCAACTTCCTGATTTTTCTTAAGACTTTTGAGCTTGAATGTGATGCTAGTGGGATTGGATTGGGTGGTGTTTTGTTACAAGAAGTAAAACTTGTTGCATATTTTAGTGAGAAAATGAGTGGGCCTGTTCTGAATTATTCTACCTATGATAAGGAATTATATGCTCTTCTACGAACTTTAGAAACATGGCAGCATTATTTGTGGCCCAAAGAATTTGTTATCCATTCTGATCATGAATCACTAAAGCATATTAGAAGTCAAGGGAAACTGAACCATAGGCTTGCTAAGTGGATGGAATTTATTGAGTCTTTTCCTTATGTCATTAAACATAAAAAGGGAAAGGATAATGTTATTGTTGATGCTTTATCTAGACGTTATACTCTTCTATCTCAACTTGACTTTAAAATTTTTGGATTAGAAACGATTAAAGATCAATATGAATATGATGCTGATTTCAAAGATGTATTGCTGAAATGTAAAGATGGAAAAACATTAAATAAAATTGTCCTCAATGATGGCTATGTGTTTAGAGCTAACAAGTTATGTATTCCAACTAGCTCTGTTCGTTTGTTGTTGTTATAGGAAGCGCATGGAGGCGGGCTGATGGGGCACTTTGGAGTGAAAAAGACGGAGGATATACTTGCTGGTCATTTATTTTGGCCAAGGATTAGGCGAGACGTGGAGCGCTTCGTTGCTCGCTGCACGACATGTCAAAAAGCTAAGTCACGACTTAATCCACATAGTTTGTACATGCCTCTTCCTGTTCCTAGCATGCCTTGGGAGGATATTTCTATGTACTTTGTTTTAGGACTGCCTAGAACAAAGAAGAGGAGGGATAACATCTTTGTTGTTGTGGATAGATTTTCTAAAATAGCACACTTCATACCTTGTCGTAAAAGTGATGATGCTACACATGTTGCTGATTTGTTTTTCCGAGATATTGTTAGGTTGCATGGTGTGCCAAACACAACAGTTTCAGATCGTGATGCTTAGTTTCTTAGCCATTTTTGGAGAACGTTATGGGCAAAAGTGGGGACTAAGCTTTATTTTCAACTACTTGTCATCCCCAAACTGATGGTCAAACTGAGTTGTGAATAGAAGTTTATCTATCATGCTTAGGGCAGTTTTGAAAAAGAATATAAAAATGTGGGAAGAGTGTTTGCCTCATGTTGAGTTTGCTTATAATCGTTCCCTACATTCTAGTACTAAGAAATGCCCTTTTGAGATTGTTTATGGATTTGTACCCCATGCTCCTATTGATTTATTACCTCTTCCTTCAATGGAACAAGTGAATTTTGATGCTAAACATTGTGCTGAATTGATCTTAAAATTGCATGAAACCACTAAGAAGAATATAGAGTGCATGAATGCTAAGTATAAACTTGCTGGTAGTAGGGGAAAGAAACCTATGACTTTTGAACTTGGTGATTTAGTTTGGTTACATTTGCGAAAGGATAGGTTTCCTTATTTGAGAAAGTCCAAATTGTTACCTCGAGCTGATGGTCCATTCAAAGTGTTAGATAGGATTAATGATAATGCATATAAACTCGAGTTGCCTGCGGATTTTGGGGTTAGTCCCACATTTAACATTGCAGATTTGAAGCCATATTTGGGAGAAGAAGATGAGCTTGAGTCGCGGACGACTCAAATGCAAGAAGGGGAGGATGATGAGGACATCAACACCCTCGATACATCCACACCAACTCAGCTACCGGTTTCTAGTCCGATCACTCGCGCTCGTGCACATCCAATAAACTATGAGGTGAACTCGTTCTTGGCCTTATGTCCATCTTATCTAGAATGTGGAACTACGTGCTTTCTTGTTTTGCTTAGGAACAATTGAGAGGATCCAATGGGAAGGGAATTCGTTCGGACGGGATTTGAACAGTAGAACAGCACCAACTTGTGATGGCCACCACTACTTCATATGGACTCCGATCTGGGCGTTCAAGTACTTCCTCGAAAGATTATCAAGTCTACTTTCAAAATCTGGCCTCATGTCCATATCTATTAGGAGTCGGCTGCAATCGTTATTATAATACCATGACCTTTTCTGTCCATGGTGATGCATCACCAAAATTGGGCCCATGGCCCATGTATCATTTGGAGTCCATTAGGGACTCGTGATTCGGGTTTCTCACGACCCTAGGGAGGTAATAAATAGTAGCCGCCGCCCTCATTAGCTGGTGGGTTTTGTTTATTCATAAGTTAGCTTCTGTTGCTTCCTTGTACACACGCGTGTTGACTAGATCACCCGTCTACTTGTATCCAGAACCCCACTTCAGATTGATTCAACTGATAAGTGCTTGCTCTTCTTGTTGTTGCGTGTTCTTCGATTGCTTGCAGGAACAAAGGCCCTCGTGGTCAGGTTGATTGTGCGCCAACAAGATCAATACAACTTCAGAGTCGGTGTACCGATCGCTAAGGCGCATCGTCTTGGGGACGGTGTAGTCGGATCGCCAACGTCTTCTCCTCCACAAATCGAACCCTCCTATTGTCATCAAAAGATGGGGAACCAAGATCATGTCCACTTGATGGTTGATGAGCTCTTCCTTCTCAAATATCTCCTCTGTCAACAATCTCAATCTTTTCAAAGTACTTTTACTCATGTCCTTAAGCATATGTTCATTTTCACTACTACTATCAAAATCATCATGAGATGAAATTGAAGAAGAGGATTTAGATTTAACCTTCTTTCTTCCCTCTTTGGCCATGAGACAAGTTGGCCTTAAGTCTCTAAGTTTGGGAAGAGCTTGTTTTCCGTAGTTGTCTTCTTCATAGCAATAGTTGCTATCTTCTCTTCTTCATCGGAGGAGGATTCCTCATTTGAATCCTACTCCTTTCCAAGGTGGGCATGTTCGGGTTGCTTCTTCTTCTTGAAGTACTTCTTCTCCTTGGACTTGCCCTCCTTCTTCTTCTTGTTTTCTTCATGTGGACAATCCACAATGAAGTAGCCATACTCCCCACAGTTGTAGAAAGCCCTCTTTGATCTTGTCTTGGGCTTGTCTTTGCTCTTCCTTTCATTTTGGTAGCTCCCCCTCCTTCTTCTAACATCCTCTTGAAGTTGTTGATGAAGAGTGCCTCTTCTTTATCGGTTTTGGGGCTCTCTTCATCACTCTCTTCCTTTTCTTGAGATTTTGAGGATGTTGCCTTGAATGCAACATCCCTTTCTTGGAGGAGAAGAGCTTTTGTAGATCGTTGTAGAACATAGCTTCTTGTTTCATCATCTCATGGTTGATAATTCTTCCAAGCACTTCTTCGGCAGTCATTTTATGAAAACCCGAACTCTCACAAATTGGTGAGCAAAGAGTGGCATTTCGAGGCATGAATGCTCGAATCATCCTCTTTACCACCACATGGTTGGTCCATCAGGTGCTTCTATAAGATCGACTCTTGTTGATGAGAGTCTTGAGGCGGTCATACATGTCTTGAGGGGACTCACCATCCATGATGTTGAACCTCCCAAGCTCTCCTTCGATCATCTTGATCTTCGCCTCCCTAATGACACGGTTGCCTTCATGCGCTGTCTTGAGGGTATCCATAATCTCCTTGGCAATCTCCAACCCTTCTATGTAGTTGAACTCCTCTGGAGTCAAAGAAGAGGTAATAACTCCAACGGCTTGCTCTAGAGTGATGTCTTCCTCATTCTTCAGAAGATGAACACCTGTCATAATAATTTGCCACAAGCTAGGGTTTAAAGAAATGAGGTGCATCTTCATATTATGCTTCCACATAGAGTAATCATTTCCATCAAACTGAGGAGGTTTGCCAATCGGAATAGACAGATAATGATTGCTCGCGATAAGTTGTTCATAATTGTAAGGATATCGGAAGTAATCTTGTGAACTACTCCTATTGTCGACGTTGGTCGAGACAATTTGCTTGAGCTCCTTCTTAGGCACATTGAGCTTCTTACGAAGTCGTGCCTTGAGCATGCGAACTTCTTCGTCATCATTTGGGTCATCTTGAAGAATGTCGATGTTCTTCGTCTTGGTGTCATCGACGACCATCAGAACCTCGTTCTCACCCGTTCCAGCCATTTCTTCTTCGAGTTGTTAGACTCTTGTTGAGAAGCCTACTCTGATACCAATTGAAAGTCGACTAGAGGGGGGTGAATAGGCAACAAGACCTGAAATGGCTTAATCAAACAAGATTGAACTCCTGAGGCCAGACTAGTCCACTCAGCACAGGGTGAAAACCTAAAAACTTTGTTTCTATAAGTTATTTGTTGAATTTAAGTTCAACCAAGATGTCATTAGCTTAGTACAACTAAGATTGGAAAGTTTAAGCACTTAGATTACAAGATTTTAACAAAGTTCAAATGTGAAGAGCAATATGAACAATATGAACCCTAATAACAATACTAGTGATCACAAAAAGTAAAAGACAAGTGAGACAAGATTTATCCCGTGGTTCAGCTCCACGAAGAAGCCTACATCCACGTTGAGAAGTCCACACAAGGAACGGGTCTCACTTGACCCTTCTCTCACCAAGCCAGCACAATGGACGACTTTGTTTCCACTATATCAACGGGTAATCACCAAGTTTGATTGGGGCTGCTCACAAGTTGAGGCTCCCACAAATCAATACAATGAGGAGCACACGAAGCTCAACTCACACAAGACACAAAACACAACACAATGTGCAAAGAGATCAAACTGAGAGCCAACGCGCGATGATCTTCCTTCACTCTCCTCCTCAAACCCTAATTTCTTCATGATTTGGTCTTAGAGGGCTAGTAGGACGAGTAGAAGACTTTGAATGACTCTAGGTCACTTGTGGCGGTGCAAGGGTTCTAGACTTCTTCGAATGAGGCCGAGGTCCCCTTTTTATAGGAGTCCCAAGCCCCTTCTGCTGACCTCAGCAGAAGGGCGGACTAGTCCGGCCACTGGCCCCGGACTAGTCTGGCCCAATGGGACCACTGACCTTTGGTCATGTCCCGACAACTGCCACACTGAGTGACGACAAATATCCAAATTCAAACGGTCACTAAACAACAGACTACTCTGGTCCAAAACAGACTAGTCCGAAGTAGGACAGAAAGGTTTAGTCTGTTCCAAAACAGACTCATTTGGGTAGGCCCGGACTAGTCCGGCCACAGGGGGCAGACTAGTGTGGCCCTCTAGGGTTCTCTCAGTTTATCTCACTAAGTCTCAAATGGACTAGTACGTACCCAAACGGACAAGTCCGAACCTTTCCAGAGAGTTTTGGTTTGTCCAAAAACGAACAAGTCTGGTCTTTTGGGACTTAGCTCCAAACTCACTGAGAATCACACCAGAGACGTTTGGTCTGTCTCAAAACGGACTGGTCTGTCTGACCGGACTAGTCTGGCCTCCTAGGGTCTTTTCTCATTTTTGGCTTCTCACTTAGGTGTTTCTCTCAACCACCACTTTGAGTCCTTTAGAATGATCTCAATGAACATGGTACATCCATCCTCTCACATGACACGGCTCATATAAGCTCAACTCCATAAAACCCTAATTTCTACTCTTGAGCCTTTAACACCCGTTTTATCCTTTTACCTTTTGAGGGATTTCATCTCATTTTATCCATCATTCTTGTGCTTAAGATCAATTCAGCTCATTAACCTCTTAATTGTCGTCATCAATCATCCAAAACCCACGAGGATGCCTAGATGCACTTTCACTGGTGCCATCATCAAGCACAAGGCTCGCTTGGTGGCACGCGGCTTTGTACAGCAGGCGGGGATCGACTTCGATGATGTCTTTGCCTCCGTGGCACGGATGGAATCCGTGTGACTCCTTCTTACCCTGGCTGCCCAAGAAGGCTGGTGTGTCCAACACATGGACGTCAAGTCGGCGTTCCTCAACGGTGACTTGAAGGAGGAGGTCTACGAACACCAGCTGTCGTGGTTTGTGCTCCCTAGCAAGGAGGGCAAGGTGTTACGCCTGCACAATGCCCTCTATGGCTTGCGGCAGGCACCAAGGGCGTGGAATGTCAAGTTGGATTCCACGCTCAAGAGGATGGGCTTCGGGCAATGCCTGCACGAGGTGGCCATCTACCGGCGGGGCAATGGATAAAACATCCTACTGGTGGGTGTCTACGTCGATGACTCAGTGATCACAGGCACCAAGGATGCGAAGGTGGCAGCATTCAAGGAAAAGATGAAAGCCACTTTCCATATGAGTGACTTAGGATCTCTCTCCTACCTTGGGATTGAGGTGCACCAGGCCAACTCTGGTATCACGCTTTGACAGACCGCCTACGCCAAGCGCATTATTGAGCTAGCTGGGCTCACAAACTGCAACCCAACCCTCACTCCGATGGAGGAGAGGTTGAAGCTGAGCCGCGACAGCACGACAGAGGAGTTGGACGCCACACAGTACCGACGTCTTGTGGGGAGCCTCGCTACCTCACCCACACACGGCCGGACTTGGCATTCTCCGTCGGCTATGTTAGTCGGTTCCTACAGCGACTGACGACACAGCACCAACAAGCTGTGAAGAGGATCATCTGCTATGTTGTGGGGACTCTTGATCACAGCCTCTACAACCTGAGGTGTTCTGGGGAGGCACGCCTTGTCAGGTACAGTGACAGTGACCACGTCGGTGACATTGATACCAGCAAGAGCACGAGTGAGATCCTCTTCTTCTTCGGCAAGTGCCTCGTTAGCTAGCAGTCAAGCAGCAGGTGGTGGCCATGCCTAGCTACGAGGCCGAGTACATAGCAGCCTCCACCACTTCAACTCAGGCGCTCTGACTGGTTCTACTGCTTGGTGATCTCCTAAGTAGAGACACTGGAGCGGTAGAACTCAGGGTAGACAACGTGTCCGCTCTGGCCCTGGCAAAGAACTCCGTTTTCCATGAACGGAGCATGCACATTCGGGTGAGGTACCACTTCATCAAAGGTTTCTTGGAGATAGGGAGCATCAAGGCCAGCTACATCAACACCAAAGATCAACTTGCGGACCTGCTCACCAAGCCTCTTGGGAGAATCGGGTTCCTGGAGCTCTGCTCCATGGTCGGGCTGGTCCAGATTTCCCACAAGACGACGCACAAGACTTAGGGGGAGAGTGATGGGAATAAGTCTTTGTACTTGGTCATTGCGGGCAGCTTTTCTCTCAGCATCTTGGACTGCTTTTTAAAGCAGCTAGTACAGCAGTTAGCATAGCATCTTGGATGTCATCCTGGACTGCTTTTAGAGCAGCTAGGACAACAGTTAGCATAGCATCTTGTATGGCATCTTGGACTGCTTTTAGAGCACATAGGACAGCAGTTAGCATAGCATCTTGCATGGCATCTTGGATTGTTTTTTAGAGCAGCACAGCAGCATCTTGGCTGGCTAGCAGCCTATAAATATGTATCCCCAACCCCTTGGAGGGTATGGCATTTGCATGAGAAATAGACAAGAAAAAAATGTCTCAACTCTCTAGTGTCATCCTCTCTTCAATGAGATAAAAGTTCAGCTACTAACACTACACCCCCTGAGGCGAACACATAATCTTGGATGACCATGGGACGAACACATCACCCCTTGGGACGAACACATCATCCTCGAGACAAACACATCATCTCGTACACTGACACCTATGAGACGAACACATCATCCACTGGAACGAACACATTGTCCCAGACACAAATTTGGGACGAACACATCACCCATCTTAGGATGAACTCATCATCTCGAGCACTCTTCCACGTGATCAAAACAAATCTCCTTCCGACGTGAAAAGTGCCTTCTCTTCTTCCTTGTTCTTAGTACACTCACTGGCAAAGTGTCCACGCCTACGACAAGTGTAGCACTGAATCTTTGTCTTATCAATTTTCTTCTTCTTCTGACCACCATCTTTTGCCTCTTCAACTTTCCACTCTTCTCTTGTCTAAATTTTCTCACCATCTTTTGTCTGTCTTGCTTACCACTCCTCTCTTGTTAAGTAGAGTCTCTCTTCATGTTCCTCGTTGTTGAAGCCATGCACTCTTTCCTCATGTGTCTTGAGTCTGTCAATGAGCCCCTCCATAGTCATCGTCTTCAAATCAACGAATTGCTCAATAGTAGATGCAATGTGGAGGAATTTCAAGGGCAGAGCCCATAGCAGTTTCTACACGATATAATTTTCTTTAACCTCACCTCCAAGACCATGGATCTTTGTGACGATGGTGATCACCCTTGTGGCAAAGTCGTCAATGGAGTCTCCTCCATTCATATGTATCACATCAAGCTCATTCTGAAGAGTTTGAATTCTTGCTTCCATCACATGTTCTTCACCCAAGAATTTAGTCTTGATCATCTCCCAAGCATCTTTCGTCGTCTCTTGCTCGAAAATTCGCATGAGAGTGTCTTCATCAATTGCATAGTAGATGGCCACAACAGCCAACTGATCTTGCTTTGGATCAACTTTATCTTTTGTTGCCTCCACAGCTTCCCATACCCCCCTTCGTTTCAAAAATACCTTCATCTTGATAGCCCATGTTGTATAGTTCATCTTCGTTAGCAGAGGATATTGGAGTGCCATTGATTTTCTCTCTATGACGCGTGTATACCTCTTGTGTACTCTTAGCAATTGAAATGTGGACCTTTGGTACACCTCCTGATGTCGTTCTTCATGAGGAGCCGCCGCTCAATGCGTAGCTACTGCTGTGCTTGCTCCGCGATCGCGCCTCTGCGTTTCTGCTGAATCTCGTCACCGTCCATGACCGCACCTCTGCGCCGCTGTCGGATCTCGTCATCGTCCGCGACCGAGTCTCTGCACCGTCGCCGGACCACGTCCCTGTCCGTGACCATGCCTCTGCGCCGCTGCCGGATTTCGTCCTAGATCCGGTCGAAGACCTTTCGATCAGTGTCGAGCTACGCTCGCCCCCGATCTCTTCTAGCTTTGATACCAATTGTTGGGATTCCGCCTCTATTTTCTTGATTTTCATTGATTCAACCGGGGGCCTAGGCCGGCTATATATTGGCCCCTTACATGCGACTTATACTAGGAGTCTTCTTCTAAAACCGATTTTGACTCTATCCCTAATACCTAATATGTTGTATCTGGATATGGACACACCCTAATCTCTAATTTATTCTAGAATACGTGATTAACTTCAACACCCGTTTTTACCATTTAAACGATAAAGCGTAGCGTAAGACGAGGTAACGCCTTAGTAACATTTGAAAATAGGAAATACAGCAGCAATGTATTTTAAAGTTTTGAAGAATATAGAAATATATGCATATTTCTGTTACTTTTTACTTATCTTGGAAGGCCCATTAACACTACCGCATACAGCCCACTCCCGCTTATACAGACGGGCAGCCCACTCTTCCACTACGCAGATCGATCGCCCCCTCCCCCCCCCCCCCCCCCAGCCCCGATAGATCCGTTGCCGCCTCAACACGGTCCACTAGAGAAGATCGATCCGCTGCAGCCGCCTCCACCCTCATCGAGATCGATCCGCCATCGCCTCCTCCTTCCTCGCCTCATCCCTACGATCCATGTTGCCCCAGGATCTGCAACCCCTGCCACTTCGCCGCAGTCGTCGAGTTGCCAAGGCATCGCCTCACCGACGTCCTGGAGACGCCCCAGCGACACCCCAAACGACGCCAGATGCCCTAGATACACCTTAGTCCGGATTCCAAGGTGACTAGAACGCCTTGACCTCCCCGGGTGCCTTACAGCTTAAGCTACGCCTTAAAAACCATGCTTGTGGGGTTCACCTCTAGTCTACCCACCAACTTGATTTGTACTAAAATGCTTCGCTGTTGCTGTTGTTGTAAGTTTCTAAGTACAACTTAATGGAAGGGGGCACTATAAGCATTTTGAAACATGTGATAGTCCTTTTTTCTGAGAGAATAGAGTTTCCCCTGCCTTTTTGTTCAGTTTGATTTTCATGGGCACCTGCGAGCTGCTACATTAATTGTTAAAGTCATTTCATACCATTTGACACTTAAGTAGAACCTTCATAGCTTAGACATCTGTAGTGTCATGGCTTCATCGTATAGATACATTTCCACCACTTTTAAACCAAGTTGAAGCATATATATTAAGAACATTGCTTTAACAAATGAAGCTGAGGACGTTTAGCTCTCATGAATTATATTTTTCCGCTAGGGTTAAGCATTCATAGCTTCAAAAAAAATTAACATCATCTCTTCTGAATAGGAAGCTAAAGGAAGAGTAATTTTGTGTCCAGACCAGATGGATTACCTGGCAAGCACTGTTGTAGGTAGTCCAGTTGCCACCTCAACCCTGCGTACCAGAGTTGTTATTTCAGCCTGAGAGTTGAATTACAAATGTGAATGATGATGAACTATACAGAGACATCTTGCATCTGTGCAGCATTGGAGCACAAAATTAAGAGCCAATAGAACCAAATGATGCTGTCAATGCATATCCTAAATTAATTTAACTGACTTAACTAACTGAAGCGAACCAAACAATTTATAGGGACAATAGCATTCGCCAATTTGAGTATGACTGATCAGTTTCATGCCAGGTATGCAGCCGTGCTACTCATATCCATCAATAGCATAAGTATAACACCAAATCGACATCTAGAAAAGCGCATCTGAACCAAATGAGTTGAGGTTAGACATGACAGCCCAAGCTCCCATGCTTTGTTAGCTGCATCGTGTGTATTCCCCCTCACCTTGCTGGATGCAGAGGATGGTGGGGGAGTAGCCCGTGATGACGCTAACGCAGATGTCCCGGCTCTTCTCCCAGCTGTTGGGGCTCTCGTTTGGTTGCTCGCCTTCGTGCAGGTTTAGCGTCATCGTCGTGATCAACAGGTTCATCATCTCCTCTTGTCCCGCTTTGTCTCGCCACCGCTAGAATAGAACAAAGCTCCCGCGGCCGGCGCTGTTTTCTGAACTCCCCTACAAGAGGTAGGGATGCGATGACTAGCGCCGGTGGTAATCGGAAGAGGCCGGCGTGGAGATCGCCGGCGATCAAGCGGAGTTGGCGAAGGTTAGGGATGGGACGGAAGGGTAAGACGGTGTGACCTTTGATGCTTGACTGTTGCTTACATTTTTTTAAAAAAAAAAACTGGAATTATCATTCCATTAACTTTCGCTCAGCATCGCATCACTGGCAACCATATCTGTTACAAAGTTTGAAAAATCATGCAGCCAAGTCAGGATCTGAACATGCTGCAACTCAGATCCTTCTTTGGCCAGCCTACGGGCTACACGATTACAAGATCGAGGAGCATAAAGAACATTAACCACATTAAATGATGAAATGATCAATAACTTTAGCTCCCTAATCAAATGCCATCATGACCATCATCCCAGTCTTTGGATCCAAGAGCGCCACGAAGATTCTTGCAATCGGTCTCCACTTGAATATGCATCATACCATTGCTAAAAGCAAAGTTGAGAGTTTGGAGGCATGCTAGTGCTTCATCTTGGAACGGGCTTGCTACTGCTGAGATGAATCCAGCACCAGTAGCGACACCCTCTCCGTGTTCATCCCTTGCAATAAAACCCCAACCTCCCGACTTTGTTTCCTCCGCAAAAGTAGCATCCAGATTTATTTTCAAGAAATCGTTGGCCGGTCTAGTCCACCTTGGATTGGGTGGAGGACGATCATGATGTCTTTTGCTAAAGAATTCTATGAACTCGGCAGTGAAACTCTGAATTTCCATTGCTAGCCTACTGTGTTGTTTTTGTGTCTTGCCCGCATTGACTGTATTCCTTTCAGATATCAGTGCCCAAAGAGTTGTGATTAACTTTACTTGAACATGCACCTCATGATTCCAGATATAGAGAAAGGCCTCCTGTGCAGAGGTTAAAGATGCCATCTCATATCTAGCCTGCTCTAGCTGCAATTCGCGTCAAACCCCTTTTGTGAATTTGCACTTAAATAAAGTATGAGTTGCATCCTTATCAAAGCAGTAGCACATCGGACATCGGGTATCTAAATTGATGCCTCTTGCTTCAGCATTCCTCTTCAAAGGCAGTCTGTTGTGTGTTAATCGCCAGGCAAAAATTTTAACCTTGTTTGGGCAGGGCATCTCCCAGATCTTCTTCCACGAGAAGGCAACACTTATTGTCTCATGATGAACAATACCTCTTGTGCTTGTTCCTTGGTCGATCGAATCATAATCCACTTGCACTTTGTAAGCTGACTTCACACTGAAAATGCCTATCAGATAAAAATGACATCCGATATAGTCTCGCACATCCTCAGAGACTGGGATCGCCATGATAATTTGCACATCATCTAGGTGGAAGGTTTGTCGTACAAGTTTCTCATCCCACAGACCGATCGTGGGAGACCGGTCATTGGATCAATGAGCTCGGACACCCAATGGACCAGATTTTGCCCCCTTGCGAGCAAGGCAGTCTAGTCGCCCCCTCGATATCCAAGGATCAATCCAGATGTTCACTGAAAGGCCATTGCCAATTCTCCAAATCATGCCTTTTTTTCCACTAATCCCAGACCCTTTAAGATGTTGCGCCAAGTATATGATATGCCATTCTGTGGTGAAGCTTGTAAAATATTACCATCAGGAAAATACTTTGCTTTCAGAACTTGAGCACATAGCGAGTCGGGATTTTGGAGTAGCCTCCAGGCCTGCTTAGCCAACATGGCAGTATTAAATGCATACAAATCTCTAAAACCCATTCCACCCGCGTGTTTCGGTTGTTTCAGAATCTCCTAATGGAGCCAATGCATTTTATCCTTATCTTGTTGACTCCACCAATACCGACTTATCATAGACCTCACTTGTTCACAAAAGTTTTTTGTGAGATCATAGCAAGCCATAGCATAGGTTGGGATCTCTTGAGCTACAACCTTAATAAGTATTTCTTTCCCAGCCATAGATAACAACTTCGCCCTCCAACCTTGGATTCGCTTCCAGATTCTTTCTTTTATATACTAGAAGGCCTTTGCTTTTGATCCACCAACCTGAATTGGAAGCCCCAGGAATTTTTCATTAGACATCTCACTAGTTAGATCAAGGATTCGTTTAACCTCTTCTCTTGTAGCTTGTCGGACATTTGTACTGAACATGACAGACGATTTCTCCTTGTTTATTTTGTGCCTGAGCATGCCTCATACAACTCAAGAATATAATTCAGATGTTGTGCATTACCAACAGTGGCCTTCATGAGAATCAAAGAGTCATCCGTGAACAAGAGATGGGTTACACTCGGTGCTGCGCTGCAAATTTTAATACCATGAACCGTCTGTGAAATTTCAGCATGATGCAAAAGAGAAGAGAATCCTTCTGCACAAATAAGGAACAAATATGGAGATAACGGGTCTCCTTGTCTCAAACCTCTAGTTGGTACGATTTCTTCAGTGAACTCATTATTAACCTTAATATGATACCTCACTGACGTGACACAGTTCATGATTAGATCAGTGAAAGCTTGGTTAAACCCCAACTTAATCATCATAGCATAAATAAAGTCCCATTCTATCCTATCATAAGCTTTACTCATATCCAGTTTTAGAGCAAGATAACCATCTTTACCATGGCGTTTATTTTTCAAAAAATGAGTCATCTCATATACCAATATATTATCAGTAATTAACCGACCCGGAACAAACACACTTTGTTTAGGGGAGATAATATCATCAAGAATACCTTTCAGTCGAGAAGGGAGGACTTTTGATATAATCTTGTAGAGAACATTGCATAGACTAATTGGCCGCAGGTCCTTCAAGCTTTTTTGGCGCATTGGTTTTTGGAATTAAAACAACATTTGTATTGTTCCATCCCTCCGGCATGTCTCCCCCCATTCAAAACTTGCAAAACTTCTATTTTGATCTGGTCACTAATTAAATCCCAAAACCTTTTGAAAAAGATAGCTGGCAAACCGTCTGGCCCTGGAGCTTTGAGATCCCCAATTGTATTGAGAGCATTGTTGACTTCATCCTCAATATACACTGCTGATAGGGCTTCCTTCATTAGCGGTGAGACCTTCCTCTCCACCTTACTTATAAGTTCATCCAATCGATCCACTCCTTGGGATTGGAAAAGAGCCTTATATTGTGCTGCAACATAATTACAGAGGTTCCCCTTCTCGACCCAGTTGTCATTTTCAGTTTGCAGCTTCTTGATTCTATTTTTCTCTTCCTCTGAGTGGCACGAGCATGGAAAAAACTAGTGTTTTGGTCACCCTCTCGCAGCCAGTAAATATGAGCCCTATGTTTCCAATAGATTTCCTTCTGTTTCTCTAACTTTGTTCCCTATTGATAGACTCTTGAGAAAGTGGTCCTTTTGTAACATTAGCCAGCTCTTTGTTAAATTTTTTTATTCTTTTCTCAAGGTCCACTAGTACGTTCCAGCTCCAATCGAACATAACCTTCGAGACTTTTGATAGACCTTCACGCGCTGAAGTAGCACCATCATCAAATGCTCCATTCCAGGCGCTTTGAACCAAGTCACAACAGCCTTCCTCAATCAACCAGCCCTCCTCAAATTTGAAAGATGGTGATCTGACCATCCCAGATCGCCCGACCTGTACTTCATTTAAATTCATTATGATCGGCCGGTGATGCGAATGTCGTGGCTCACTATTCACCACTTCATAAGCCGGGAACATAGTCCGCCACTCTATGTTTGCCACTGCACTATCAAAACGCTCCCTGATATAGCCCGCAAAGCTATGACTGTGATTACGCCAGGTAAAAGTATCACCGGAATAGCCCAAATCATCCAGCCCACAGTCCACTAGTGCATCCCGAAACTTTCCATGTAGCTTTGGGGTCAAGGAACTCCACCCTCCTTCTCGTGTTGGAATAAAATCTTGTTGAAGTCACCCATACAAAGCCAAAGACCCGGATTGCGTCTCAATAATCTCAATGCTTTCTAGGTGATTTCTTTTTTATCACTCCTCGATTCACCGTACATACTGGTGAACCTCCATCTTCCAGCTCCCCTGCCAACCTCCACATCAATGAAGTACTGAGACAAATATTTCAGGTTGATCTCCACTCCATTGCGCCAGAATAATGCAATACCTCCACTTCTCCCCTCACTAGGCCGACACAACATGTTTGTGAGACCTAACTTCCACCTGAATGCTTCAACCTTTTTTCCTTCCAGCTTCGTTTCTTCCTTCATGTCGAGACGCATGCACGCCCGCTTACATTCTTTTGCGGAGTACAGAACCCCATCACCCCTCCTACTACCCTTTGTCGATTGTTCCTAGCGGTCTCCTGTCACTAGGTCCACAACCTATCCTCATCCATGCTAAATCATCGTTGATAGGATCTTGGTTCCCGATCTTTCGATGAGAATAGGAGGGTTCGATTTGTGGAGGAGAAGATGTTGGCGATCCGACTACACTGTCCCTAGGACGATGCGGCTTAGCGATCGGTACACCGACTCCGAAGTAGTATTGTTCTTGCTGGCACACAATCAACCTGACCACGAGGGGCCTTTGTTCCTACAAGCAATCGAAGAACACGCAAGTACAAGAAGAACAAGAACTGATCTATTGAAACAATAAAAAAGTGGGGTTCCGAATACAAGTAGACAGGCGATCTAGTCAACACGCGCGTGTACAACGAAGCAGCAGAAGCGAACTTTCGAATAAACAAAATCCACCATCTAATGAGGGCGGCGGATACTGTTTAATACCTCCCTAGGGTCGTGAGAAGCCCTAATCACAAGTTCCTAAGGGGCTCTTAACTATACATGGGCCATGGGCCCAGCTTTGGTGACGCAGCACCATGGATAGAAAATGTCTCCGAATTAAAATAATGATTGTGGACGACTCCGAATAGATATGGATATGAGGTCAGATATGTCTGAAAGTAGACTTGGTAATCTTTCCAGGAAGTACTTGAACTCCCGGATCGGTGTCCGTAAGTCATGGTGGCTGTCACAAGTTGGTGATGTTCTTCTGTCCAAATCTAGTCCGCGTGAATTCCCTTCCCTTTGGCTCCTCTCCATTGTTCCTAAGCAAAACAAGAAAGCACGTGGTTCCACGGTCTAGATAAGATGGACATAAGGCTAAGAATGAGTTCTTTTGATAGTTTAGTTGACGTGCATGAGTGCGAGTAATCGGACCGAAAACAGGTAGTTGAGTGGGTGTGGATGTATCGACGGTGTTGATGTCCTCATCATCCTCTCCTTTTTATATTTGAGTCGTCTGCGACTCAATCTCATCTTCTTCTCCTAAATATGGATTCAAACTGCAATGTAAATGTGGGACTAACCAAAAATCCGCAGGCAACTCGAGTTTATATGCATTATCATTAATCCTTTCTAACACTTTGACTAGACCATCAGCTCGAGGTAACAATTTAGACTTTCTCAAATCAGGAAACCTATCCTTTCGCAAATGTAGCCAAACAAAATCACCAGGTTCAAAAGTGATAGGTTTCTTTCCCTTACTACCAGCAAGTTTGTACTTAGCATTCATGCATTCTATATTCTTCCTAGTGGTTTCATGCAATTTTAAGATCAATTTAGCCCAATGTTTAGCATCAAAATTTACTCGCTCTATTGAGGGAAGAGGTAATAAATCAATAGGAGCACAGGGTACAAAACCATAAACAATCTCAAAAGGGCATTTCTTAGTACTAGAATGTAGGGAGCGATTATAAGCAAACTCAACATGAGGCAAACACTATTCCCACATTTTTTTTAAAACAGTCCTAAGCATGGTAGATAAGCTTCTGTTCACAACCTCAGTTTGACCATCAGTTTAGGGATGACAAGTAGTTGAAAATAAAAGCTTAGTCCCCAATTTTGCCAATAAAGTTCTCCAAAAATGGCTAAGAAACTTAGCATCACGATCTGAAACTCTTATGTTTGGCACACCATGCAACCTAACAATCTCTCAAAAAACAAATCAGCAACATGTGTAGCATCATCACTTTTATGACAAGGTATGAAGTGTGCCATTTTAGAAAATCTATCCACCACAACAAAGATGATATCCCTCCCCTTCTTTGTTCTAGGCAGTCCTAAAAGAAGTCCATAGAAATGTCCTCCCAAGGCATGCTAGGAACAAGAAGAGGCATGTAAAAACCATGTGGATTAAGTTGTGACTTAGCTTTTTGACATGTTGTGCAGCGAGCAACGAAGCGCTCCACGTCTCGCCTCATCCTAGGCCAAAAGAAATAACCAGCAAGTATGTCCTCCGTCTTTTTCACTCCAGAGTGCCCCATGAGCCCGCCTCCATGCGCTTCCTGTAACAACAACAAACGAACAGAGCTAGCTGGAATGCATAGCTTGTTAGCTCTAAACATATACCCATCATTGAGGACAAATTTATTTGACGTTCTTCCCTCTTTACACTTCAGCAATACATCTTTGAAATCAGTATCATGTTCATATTGACCTTTAATCATTTCCAATCCAAAAATTTTAAAGTCGAGTTGAGATAGAAGAGTATAACATCTAGATAAAGCATCAGCAATAACATTGTCCTTTCCTTTTTTGTGCTTGATATCATAAGGAAAAGACCTCAATAAATTCCATCCACTTAACATGCCTACGGTTCAGTTTCCCTTGACTTCTAATATGCTTTAGTGATTCATGATTAGAATGGATAACAAATTCTTTGGACCACAAATAATGCTGCCATGTTTCTAAAGTCCGTACAAGAGCATATAATTCCTTAGCGTAGGAATAATTCAGAACAAACCCACTCATTTTCTCACTAAAATACAACAGGTTTTCCTTCTTGTAACAAAACATCACCCAATGCAATCCCACTACCATCACATTCAAGCTCAAAAGTCTTACAAAAATCAGGAAGTTGGATAAGAGGTGCATGTGTCAACTTATCTTTCAGTATGATAAAGGTGTTATCTTGTGTGGTGCCCCAAGAAAAGGGCACTCCCTTCTTTGTAAGGTCATTCAATGGAGCAACAATGGTGCTAAAATCCTTCACAAAGTGACGATAGAACCCAACCAGTCCTAGAAAACTTTGCACCTGTGTGATGGTCTTTGGTACAGGCCATCCCTGAATAGCCTCCACCTTGGCTTGATCAACTTCAATACCCTGTGGAGTAACAACATAGCCAAGAAAAGAGACTTGATCCATGCAAAAGGTGCACTTCTCAAGGTTACCAAATAAACATGCCTCACGTAAAGCATTAAAAACAGCACGTAAGTGATCAAGATGTTCATCCATGGATTTGTTGTAAATCAATATATCATCAAAGTACACAACAACAAATTTTCCAATGAATGCACGCAAAACCTCGTTCATTAATCTCATGAAGGTTCTAGCTGCATTAGTTAACCCAAAAGGCATGACTAACCACTCATATTATCCGCTTGGATTTAAACGCAATTTTCCATTCATCTCCTAGTTTCATGCGAATTTGGTGGTAAACACTATGCAAATCAACATTTGAGAACACAACAACGCCACTCAATTCATCAAGCGTATCATCTAAACATGGAATAGGATGATGCCATCGAATGGTGATATTATTGATTGCTCTACAATCCACACACATATGTCAGGATCCATCCTTTTTAGGTACTAGAATAACTGGGACGCCACAAGGACTAAGAGACTCATGTACAAAATCTTTGTCGAGTAGTTCTTGTACTTGGCACTGAATCTCCTTTGTTTCTTCCGGGTTTGTTCTGTATGGTGCACAGCTGGGCAATGAAGCACCGGAATGAGGTCAATCTGGTGCTCAATCCCTCGAAGTGGTGGTAGTCCTGGTGGTACTTCACTCTGAAACACATCAGAATATTCTTACAAAATGTTAGCAACAGCAGGAGGCAAAGAATGTTGCATATCATAAAGGGAAATCAAAACATCTTTGCATACCAAAGCATAGGCAACAGAGGTGGCAGCAATCAGTTCATTAATATCAGGTTTCATAGTAAACAAGCATTTTCCCTTCAGAGATATCTCATTTTTCTTATCAAACACAAATTTGGCATTGTTATTGTTCTCAACATTAGCATGGTCTTGAGATTTAGTTTTCCTAGCTCTAGCAACATCATCTTGCACAATAGCTTCATGAGGCATAGGATGCAACACAATTTTTTATCATGGTAAAAAAAAAGAATACTAATTGGATCTACCATGATGCATAGAATCTCTATCAAATTGCCAAAGTCTTCCTAGCAGAATATTACAAGCTTGCATAGGCACAACATCACATTCAATGACATCCTTATATGATCCAATAGCAAAATTGATTCGCACAAGTCTAGTTACCTTTGCCTTACCGCTGTTGTTTAACCATTGAATGTAATAGGGATGTGGGTGCGGTTTGGTGCTTAGTGCCAGCTTGGCCACCAAGTCACTGTTGGCCAAGTTGTTGCAGCTACCTCCATCAATGATCATATGGCAAGAATGCTCTTTGACAACCCACTTTGTTTGGAATAATGTGTGCCTTTGACTTTGCTCCACTTTCTCCATTTGGGCACTAAGCACACGCTACACAATGAGGCTTTCATAGCGCGCTGCATCTTCTGCACCAATATGCTCTTCTTGATGTTCATCACTACCTGCATAGTCAGGTGCAAGCAAAGGACGTGTATCATCATCAAAATCACTAGCAGATGAGTACTCACCATCATCTTTAACAACTAGAACATGTTTGCTCGGACAGCCACGCTGCCCATAGCCGAATCCCTTGCATCTGTGACATTGAACGTCTCTAGCTTGCCCTGTAGATGCTACGAAAGAAGCACTCTCGGTGGGCCTTTGGGTTGTCTTTGCTGGTGAGCTAGTGGAAGGAGCACATGGCTTGTTGCCAGAGGAAGAAGGTCCTACCTAACTCGGCGAGGAAGATAGCGTGGGAGCACGCCCAATCGGAGGAGTAGTGTGTGTGGTTGCCATGAGCTAGTCTTTCCTGCAGAAATATTAGTTCCAGAACTCGCTTGTTGTCCCTGCACTTTCCTTTCAGCTTTACAAGCAAGATGAAACAAATCGGTAACATTATTGTAATCTTTATAAGAAAGGATGTCCTAAATTTCGCGGTTGAAACCACCCAAATATCTAGTCATAGCTGGTTCCTCATCCTCGTCTAAATTACAACGCAACATACCCATTTGTAGTTCCTGAAAATACTCTTCAAAACTTTTAGCTTCCTGTCTTAATTGTTGTAACTTATTTAATAGATCACGTGCATAGTAAAAAGGAACAAATCTAGCCCGCATGAGCCGTTTCAAAGCTTCCCAAGTTTGAGGTATGTTATTAGGATTTTTCTTGCCATGTTCTATCCACCATACAAAAGCAAAATCAGTGAACTCACTAGTGGCTGCTCTAACCCTTGCATTTGCAGGAAATTCGTGACATGCAAATTTTTTATCAACAGAAATCTCCCAAGTAATATAAGGATCAGGTCATATTTACCATCAAAAGGAGGTATCTTAAATTTGATCTTGTTAAATGTATCATCATTATTGCGTACCTCACGACGACGATGTCCACCCATACCTTGACTGTTGCGTTGTAGCCGGCGTCATGGCCTAGCATTCTCATCTTCCCCAATCTCCGTATCTGCAGGATAGTCATCTTCATTGTCACGTACAATGCTAGGTGCATTGCTCACATGTCCATCCACAGTTCGTCCTTGATCCCTCTCCTCAAGGCGCTGCAGAAGTGTTCATTGTTTGTATGGAAACCTCCAACATGCTGGTTTTGGCGTTGGTGTCAATCTGTACATTTTCCAATTGACCAAAGCGGTCATTGGTAATACGAACATCCTCATCAAGCGCTTCTGTGTGTATCCGCACTTGGCGCTTGAAGTGTTGTATAATTCCCCGTGTGGGAGGTGAATGCACGTCTTCATTTGCATTTGCTCCTCCTGCCATGGTTAGTAGAAAAAATGAACAATCGTATATAAAAGGGTAACATTATCCCTAGCTACAAGGGTGTTGGTGGGAATAGCTCGCTCACTCTCAAACTGTTCAATCAAGCTCTTACCTGTTCTTACCAAGCTCAGCAAGGAGGTGATTGTAACCAGCAAGTAATGAACAACTTCAAGAGTAGGTGTCAATCTATGGAGATTTAGGTGGCTGAACTAGGACAAGGAACAAACTTTCACCACGTTAGTCATAACAAGTTGAATAAACATTCTACAACAGTACTGTGCTGGTCCTAGATTAGACCGTTCTAGAGATGCAAGTCTAGACACAAAGAAATTTACACCAGTCACACAATAGCCTACAACAACAGCAACTAAAGCTCACTTTTTCTTTCTTTCTTTCTTTCTTTCTTTCTTTCTTTCTTTCTTTCTTTCCTTCTTTCTTTTATTTCTTTCTTTTTCTTTTTTTTCTTTTTTTCTTTCTTTTTTTACAAAGCCCTACAGTTCTAAAATATTACACAAGGATCGGATGATAAGCTACCAAATACCACAGATAGCACACTTATTTTTGCAGGTTTCTTGCAAGTCTTATAAATATTGCTTTCCAAAGAAAAAAGTACACAGAAGATCTCAAAATCTCTTTGGCGATTGCGATGCGCACAGATGGAATTTTTGGGCAAGGCTTGATCCGTCGAAAAGATAGCGAGATAAATCTTTCCAGGTTGTGCTTATACTTTCCAAATGGACAACGTATGAAGAAGTCGTGACCTTTTTCTTCCAAAACAAAGAAGATACTCGAAATCAGATCTGATCTGATTATTTCCTCTTTTGGAGATGCAAATTAGGAAGTGAATATCTCCCTAATTTCGTGATGGTGGGGATGATGGTGTTTTTTTTGCAGATCAAATGTGACAAGAACTCAAAACTCTAAAGGACTAAATACTAAGACCAGCAACTTGACTGGTCGAAGCAACCATGAACTCAACAAGTCTGAACTATGTAGTGAAAGTAAAAGGCACAATGGTCTAGGAATAATAGAAAAACAGATCTAGTATTTTTTTTGCTTTCTTTGGACTATAGGATGATAACAGCGGAAAGAACAGCAATGGTAGAACCGATTAACCTTGCTCTGATTACCACATGTAGGATCTTGGTTCCTGATCATTCGATGAGAATAGGAGGGTTTAATTTGTGGAGGAGAAGACGTTGACGATCTGACTACACCGTCCCCAGGACGATGCGCCTTAGTGATCGGTACACCGACTCCAAATTTGTATTGTTCTTGCTGGCACACAATCAACCTGACCACAAGGGCCTTTGTTCCTGCAAGCAATCAAAGAACATGCAAGAACAAGAAGAACAAGCACTGATTTATTGAAACAATCAAAAAGTGGGGTTCTGAATACAAGTAGACGGACAATCTAGTCGACACGCGCATGTACAAGGAAGCAGCAGAAGCTAACTTTCGAATAAACAAAATCCACCATCTAGTGAGGGTGGCGGCTACTGTTTAATACCTCCATAGGATCGTGAGAAACCCTAATCACGAGTCCCTAATGAGCTCTTAATGATACATGGGCCATGGGCCCAACTTTGGTGACACAGCACCATGGACAGAAAAGGTCTCCGAATTAAAATAATGATTGCGGCCGACTCCGAATAGATATGGATATGAGGTCAGATACTTTTGAAAGTAGACTTGATAATATTTCCAGGAAGTACTTGAACTCCCGCATCGAAGTCCGTATGAAGTCGTGGTGGCCGTCACAAGTTGTTGATGTTCTGCTGTCCAAATCCAGTCCGCGTGAATTCCCTTCCCTTTGGCTCCTCTCCATTGTTCCTAAGCAAAAAAGCACATGGTTCCACGGTCTACATAATATGGACATAAGGCCAAGAATGAGTTCATCTGATAGTTTAGTTGACATGCACGAGCGCGAGTAATCGGACTGAAAACCGGTAGTTGAGTGGGTGTGGGTGTATCGACGGTGTTGATGTCCTCATCAATCATCGTCATACTCCTCCACCTGACCTGGTCTAATAGCTATCGTTGTCATTTAGTACTATGAAAGAGGGCTTAACCTAGTAGTTAAGTACTCTGAGTAGCATTTCTCAGATCTTGAGTTTGATTCCTGGTGGGAGCGAATTTCAGGCTGAATTTCGCAGTACTAAATGCAGGTACTCTACAGAGAAAGTCATGAGCGCTGGATCTGGAGTGCACTTACAGAAAATGTAAAGGGATGAATGTGCTGTAATATTGTCCTACGAAGTCCGATCCATAGTCGTATGCTTAGCCATCCAGTTATCGTTACCTTGTTCTAGACAATAGGCTTGAGTGACAGAATTCGTACTCGCTTGTAATAAGTTGGTCATAATCTCCTTAAAGGGGAAGGTCGAGACTTTACCCATCATCTAAAAATTTTGTGAGACGACAACATCTAATTTTGTTACGTCTCTCACTACCACGATCAGAGCGGCCTACCATCTCTGAAGCCACCTGCTTTTAAGGCCATAGTTTATGGAACTCATTGAAGAAGCCTCCACCCCTACAAGGCCATTGAGATTTGAACGTCGATTGACATCTCTCTGAATTCAGTCTGACTGTGGAGGAGTAATTCGTTAAATACACTCAGCATTTACATCCTAAAAACAAGCTTTAATTTGTATTTTGAATACAAAATTCTATTTTTCTTACCATTCTATATTGCATAGCACACTTTCATATGTGCAGTGTTGTCAACTGGAGTGATATATATCATGTCACTTTTGGCACAATGGTGTAGTATGGCAATATGAAAGTTCAATCATGTGATGGTTTATCAATCTATAATGATATCTTCTGTTATTTTGTAAAACAATTAAGAAACAAAAGTGAAAAGAACTTAATCCCTATTTGTTTGGGGTATCTTTTAGAGCCCTTTTTTAACTGAAAACTGTGTGGGAGTTCCTGACATTGTGGGCTAAATGTTTATAGCAGATAGTAGAAAAATAAAAGTAATATAAAAAAGTTAGAAAAAACAAACTAGTTGTAAATATCTTATAAGTGTTAGAGATTATATGTACTGGACCTAGGGCTGTCATTGCCCATGTACTTCGGGCTTGCCTTCAACTCCCCCATAATTATGCACCGCCTCTCGGTAGATTTCTATTAATCAATTGTTTTCCTCCACATATTTCCATCATTCTATCTTAAATATTCTAATTCCCGACCACCTTTCGCAACCCTAGACCGTGCTGCCCCTCCCAGGCCACCCTGCCACTCCTCTGGTTGCACCGCCCCTCCCATGGCTACGTCAACCTTTCCCCTCCTTTCTCTGGCTGCGTCGTAGTCTCCTCTACATGCATTGCTGCTCTGCGGTCCAGCCGCTGTCTCAAGACCGTTCTGACTGCCAACCCCCTCCCCATGCAGTCTGCCTGCCGTTGCCAACCCTAACCCTAACCCTAGTCGCCACCACCTCGGTGCTGCCTCCCCACAATCTGACTGCCCCCTTGCCCATGCGGTGCGACTATCAGGAGCCCAAAACCTAGCCATCGTAACCCGGTGGTCCAAATGCAAGCGATGGGTGTCTTCTGATAAACGACAGCACACCTCCTTTGTAGAACAACTCAGTTGCACATGATGTTGTTCTCGTTGAGGCTGACCGACTAGTTGTCGAAGTCGATCACCTGGCGTCTGAAGCGACACGTGCTCATGAGGCGACAGAATGAGCACACCGTGCTATGATGGCATCACTCACTGTCGACCCTACTTCTCCAGCAACCAACAAAGCCTCTAACCGTGCCCAGTCTGAGGACTTTGCCATGGTAGCTTCTCTTCACCCGCAGGTTGTCTCCATCCTCAAGATCAAGTAGATGATCCCAATCACCCTTGATAACTTCTCACCGTTCTACAATTGGTGGAATGTCCTCTTCCTCAAAACACACTCGGTAAGTACGAGTTGACTAACCCTTTTTTGTCGACGTGGACGCCATGATGTTTTTAACCCACATTGGCATCACATGGATTGCACCATCCACTCGTGGCTCTATGACATCGTCTCTCCCAAGCTCATGGAGGACGTCTCAATGCTGCTTCCCACGGCTCAATCCATGTTGCTCGGGCTTGAGGGGCAGTTCATCAGAAACTGGAAGACACGTGCGATGATTCTCGATCACAATTTTTGTACGTTTGTCTTGGGGGACCTCTCTATCTCAGACTACTGCCATCACCTCAAGTCAATGGTTGACACGATCAACGACTTGGGTGAGGTTGTCCCCTCATCCTCAAGATGCTTCACAACCTCAATGTACCCTTCTCTCACATATTGTCTCTCCTCAAGAAGCAGTGTCCCTTCCCCTCCTTCGTCGAGGTCCGCAATGATCTACAACTTGAAGAGATTGAGATGGCGTCCAAACCAAAAAAATGCGAATGTCCTGGCTGCCACCATTGCTAGTGTTGGCCACACCCTAATGCCTGCATCTTCAGGTGGCCCTCTTCCATCGTGCGCTCCTGCTACTGATGCCCTTGCATCCGACACTCCGCATGGTCCAGAATCAGCACAGCAACCAGAAACCAGCGCATTGACAGGTGGCCTACACCCAATCAGGTGCAGAACGAGACTCACCAGCTTTGGTTAGGAGCCACTTCGAGCCATCCCGGCCTCCTCAGCTCTCCTCCTGGCTTACTAGCATGCCCCCCGCATGCCTGCTCCTATTCAGTAGACCCTACTGAGGCACAAGGGACCTTACTGTGCACAAGTCTATGGATCACCTGGTTTGCATGCATGGCAATCAAGTTGCGACTTTCTACCACGGTCAGACTGCGCCTGGCAGTGGTCAAACTACAACCCACTATGTCGATCAAACCATTGCCTCTGGTGATTAGATTGTTAGCTCTATGGTTTGGCGCCCTCATATCCCAACACTGTGTGGGATCAGACGAGCTCACTAACTCATTGAATGCCATGTTGCTCACCCTGTGACCGTCCACTGACTAGTACATGGATTCTGGTGCTGACACTCACATGAACTCCTTTTTGGGTAACCTCATGTCCCTCCACCCTCCTCTTTTTCTTTTCCTTCTATCGTTGTAAGTAATGAGTCATTTTTTCTACTTTAGCTTACCCTTTACATTTGCCTTGTATTCTCATGCCCCCTCTCGTTATCATAAAATTGGTTTCTGTTCATCAGTTCACAACTGACAACAATATTTCTATCGAATTTGACTCTTTTGGCTTTTGTGAAGCATTTGGACACACGAAATGTGATCTCCAGATGCAATAGTTGTGGGCAACTCTACCTTTTCTTCTTGCCGATGCATCCGCCTTTTCATTCATTAGTTGTGGGCACCACACCGTCCACTCTTTAGCACTGTCAGTTTGATTATCTAGAATTTGAGGTTTTGTCTAGGATTTCTCCATCTTGTAATGAAAATGAAACTTGACATCCCTTGTCATGTTTGTCAACTTGATCATCATGCACATCTTCCTTTTGTTTTATTAAAATCTCGTATCAATAATAACTTTGATTTAATACATTGTGATATATAGACCTCTCCCGTACAAAGAGTTTCTGATTACAAGTATTATCTTGTTATTCTTGATGACCGTTTTCATTACTCATGGACTTTCCCTCTTCGACTCAAAATTTATACTTTCCAACCTTGTCACCATTTTTGCTTATGTCACCACTCAGTTTGACCGTGCCATTAAAGACATACAATGTGACAATGATCGCAAATTAAATTCTTCCTGCCGTGCATTTTTTTCTTCGTCAGGGTGTTGTTATGCATCTTTATTGTCCTCACACAACTCCTCAAAATGGATGTGCTGAGTGTATCATTCGTACCACCAATGATACAATGTGCTCTTTTACGTTACAAACTAGTGTTCCGGTCGCTTATTGGGTAGAAGCACTTCACAATGCCACACATTTAATCAACTTGCGACTGTCAAAATTTTTCTATTTTCCATCCCACATTTCACTCTCTGTCACCCACCCATATCTCTCCTATTTATGTATTATTGATTGTAAGTGCTAGCCTAATCGTCTCGCCATAGATGGACACAAGCTTGCTCCCTGTTCCACTGTTTGTATCTTTCTTGGTTACCCATCTGACCACAAAGCATATCATTTCCTAGACTTAACCATAAACTAGGTCATCATATCTTGTCAAATTTTGATAAGTCTGTCTTTCCTTTTGCGGAAATCTCCAACTCTCCTTAATCCCAGTTTGATTACCTGTTTGATACTAGCTCTTCATGGATGCCTTTTAGGACTAACTTTTTGCAAGTACTCGATGCGGTGGGCCTAATCCATCGAGCTTCTAGGTCCCTAGCGGTCAGACTGCACCCCCAATGTTCAAATTGCCCCTCCTTGATGATCAAACCACCCCATGAGCAAAGACACCTTAGGCCTCTGTCCTCCCGACGGTCTGATCGGCCCCGCCCGCGATCGAATCTGGACTCTAGGTGGTCCAACCACCACACCACATAGGGAACCTGTGGGTCTCAATTCTCCAAAAGGTGTGATCGCATCTCCAGACAGTTTGACTGCCCCAAATAGCGGTTAAACCATGGCTCATGCCGATCCAACTGCCTCGAGCTCCTCTTCGCCGTGTAGCACTCCACCAGTCTCTAACTAGTAAGATCACAAGCCACGCAGTCCGGTTGCTATCCACTAGCAGTTAGGCTTTGCTCATGTCCCACGGTCTATGCTCCAGGTTGCTCCCACTAATAATGAGCACACCATGCACACCATTGGAAAGACTAGTCTTCGTCTTCTAGTTTAGTGGTTGAATCTCCGGTCATTGATGTTATCATCGTTATTGAAGGCTTATTGTGGTGCTCTCAATCGATTCCAATTGGTGAGATGCTATGATTGAAGAGTTCACCGCTGTGTAGGCCAATAACACTTGAGAACTCGTGCCTCATCCTTCATGTGCAAATATTGTGACTATGAAGTGGATTTTCCGCCATAAATTTCAGACGAATGTTTCTCTGAATCACTACAAGGCTCGTTAGATACTTCAAAGTTTCACTTAGTAGCCTGATATTGATTTTAGTTAGATTTTCTACCCTGTTTTGAAGTTTGCTACAATCTGTATTGTTTTTTAAATTGCACTCTTTCGTGATTGATATGTTCCTCAGCGTGATGTGAAAATTGTCTTCTTGCATGGTACTTTATTAGAGACTGTTTATTGTGAGCAACCATATGGTTTTCTTGATTCAGCTCATCCGTACTTCGCGTGTGACATCAAAAAATCTCTATATGGTTTGAAGCAAGCTCATCATGCATGATACGACCACTTTTCTTCTCACGTTATTTCACTTGGATTTGTTGGTGCTTGGTCATACACCTCTCTCTTTGTCTACCGACATGGCTCAAATACAACATATCTGTTGTTATATGTGAATGATATTATTCTGATCGCCTTCTCAGTACCATTGCTTCATCGTATGAGTGATGCCCTTGCTTCATAGTTCTCTATGAAAGATTTTGGCAACCTTCTCATTTTTGGGGCGTCTCTGATACTCGACGCAATGGTGGTTTCTTTCACTCACAATGATATATGATGTATATCTATGAGCGAGCAGGCATGGATGTGCTCTACTCTAGTTGGTACCTTCGTCAAGTTGTCTTCTGATGGTGTGCTTGTCCCATATGCTACACACCATTGTGGCCTCCATGAAGCACCGTGGTACCTTACCTTCACCCAATCCAATATTTTGTATGTCGTTCAACAAGTCTGTCTCTATGTGCATGATCATCACGAGCCATATCTTTTGTTGATGAAACACTTCTCAAATATATAGATGACACACTGCATAGTTCTGCAACTACACTGCTCCCCGCCCAGTGATCTAGTGGCTTATTCTGATGTTGATTGTGCCGGTTGTCCTGACACACGTCGTTCTACCTCAAGATACAATGTTTTATCATAAGATAATTTAGTCTCCTGGTCCTCAAAGTATCGACAGACCATCTCTCACTCTAGTGTCGAGGCTGAGTATCATGCTGTTGATAGTGCAATGGTTGAGACTTTCTGGCTCCGTCAGCTTTTGTAAGAGCTTCACTGTCCACTCTAGAAAGTTGCTTTGATTTACTGCGATAATGTAAGTGCTATTTATCTCTCGACTAATCCGGTGCAACATCAACACACCAAACACATCAAGATTGATTTCCACTTGATTGACAACAAGGTAGTTAATGATGCAGCTCACGTTTTTCATGTGCCCACTAGTTCCTAGTATGCTATTACCTTCACAAAGGGGCTTCCGACATTGGTATTTACTAAGTTTCGATTTAGTTGTAGATGTTCCGACTACATAAGAGTGTTAGAGATAAAATGTATTGGGCCGACCCATGTACCTAGGTCTCTCCTCTGGCTTACCTATAAATATATGCCATGTTCGTGTAGATTATTATCAATCAATTTTTCTCCTCTAGATATTTGTATCAATTAGAACGAACATGCACAAACAACTACCCCCGAGCCGAGCAGCCTGCTTACGAGCACTACTGGAGTTGCGCACCGCTCGACGAACGTCGATGCAAGGCCTTGCTTCCAAATCTTCCTCATCCCCTGCAGTGCCCAAGCAAGAAGGAAAATTGAATTTTGATGAATTATCAGTGTGTCTCATTTTGTTGATCATGAAGTATTGAAATGTCTCAATCTGTTGGGTGGACAAAAAATATGTCCTAGAGATGCACTTTTTTGGAGGAGTTCATCCGACACTTCAAGAATCCATGTGCACACGTCACTTTAACAATTGCATATGCGCAACAAACGGTACACATGGACATAAGGCCTGAAGTGATTGGTTGCCCTGGGAGAATTAGGCGTGGATGGTGGGTGGAGCCAGCCTGTCAGGCCGCCCGTGGCCAGCATGGGCATGTGCAGGGCGTCTTGATTGGTTTGCATTTCTAAGTTAGACCAGGACACCTTGTGAGTTGTGACCTTGATTGTTTACCTGGCCTATGGGTTTGCTCGCAAGATGTGTTTCGTTGGCTTTTGGTGCGGACACCTTGCCATATTTTGGCCAGGTTACCACTTCACTTTGGCTTTTGCAAAAGAGAGCGATCACCACAAGATATGGGCAGGGCACCTCTAGCCAGGGAGGAAGACAACGAACAAAGGACATATCCCTGAGTTCGAGGACCCGAAGATCAAGATACAGTTCACTTGAACGGTTTGCACACTAATTGTCAAGGTGGAGCAAAATGGAGAAGCAGTGCAAAAAAGATGCTGCAGGATGTTGAAGAGTCCCAGACTAGAAAGATTGAGAGAGGACAGCACGGACAAGGGTGCCCCAGCTCGCACAGAGCAAGGCAAGGACATCACAGTGGGGGACCAAGACAGAAAAACACCCAATCTGGCACAGCCAACTGAAGTGTGGGGCTCCATCAGGCCCATATGTTAGGTCTGCCCAAGGTTGAACAAAAGTTCATGTGAAAAGGTTCACTATTTACACTATAAATAACAGGTGACTGCCTCCAAATTTTAATCCTAAGAGACCCTACACCACAGCAGCCGCCGCACCCAAGCTGCCATCCCTCACGCATGAGACCCGTGAGGTTGCTGCTGCGAGTAGGATCTGCTCCAAGTCTCCTTCTGCGTCAAAGGTTGATCGCGGAATTCACATCCGGACCACAGAAAGCTAGCACATTCCGACAAGAGGTTCATCTCTTTGTACGTGTGGACGTTCGTAGAGGTGTTGCTGCGTTGCACACTTCATCAAACCGTACGACTACCTCTTCATCGGCTACGAGTCTTCTACTGCGCCGCTTGATGGGAAGGTCTATAGAGTGTACTCACAAATTAGCGCTTGTTGCTATCATCAACGCGTTAGGATGTTGACGGCGGGGCTCTTGGGAGGTACCGAAGCTGGATGCTCTAGCGTCATCCACCATCGATGTGTAGAAACGTCGACAATCGGCCCCTGGTACACAGGTTACCACAAGACAACCCTATTAGCAACAAGAGTGGAGCAGGAGAGTGTACTTACAAATCAGTGCTTGTTGCTGTCATCAATGCGTTAGGATGTTGATGGCGGGCCCCCTGGGAGGTACCGGAGCTGACATGTCCTGCACACATGATAGAGGAGGGACTAGTTTGCTCATCGTTTACCTCTTTTTTCTTTTTAGCTTTGTCATATCTTACTGTCCTAGACTGACACACGGGACTTGGGTACCCTTAGAGTGCGTCTTCTGGCCCACAGTATTTGACTGCAATGCTGGGAGGCAGGGTGTGCACACTTAGGGTACAAAACCAGGCTAAGCAGTTTACACACCCTGGACCTCCATCTTGGCGTAGACCTTTCCTGGAAGGCCATCTGGCATCACAGGACCCCAAGGAAGGGGGCAGCCATGAGAACCCCTCACACATAGCAGGCACCTCAAGCAGGCCCGCTTGCAGTAGGATTGCACTACTCCACCAAGGGTGAGACATAGAGCATATAACCGTGTATATGAATACAATATACGAAAACGAACCTAGCATGATTCATCATAAAATTAATCAAGTAATTCAATAAACATTTTAGAGAAGCATGGAGTAAGACAGTGATTTTTTATATTGGCATTCACACAAGGAGACATGATTTTACAAAAGAAGGCAACGACTCGCTTCTAGATGATGAGGGAGGTAGGGTGCACAGGCTTAGGGTTCGGGACCAAGCTAAACTGACTGTGCACTCTGGACCTGACCCTCCCGAAGCTTCGTTGTCCTAAGTGCTGCTACTAAACTCTATGAAACCTTTACACTGTCCTACTATTAAGGTAAGGTCAACTTATAGGGGTGCCCAAAGCTCTGAGGGTAACTATGACAGTTGCCGGGCAACCTATCGATACCAGCTACCAGGGGGGTGATGAGCGGGTGTCCCTACTTTCTGCCCTGGCCCCTGCCTTGTGGGTGGTCTGAGCAGAGCCGGAAACGATCTCGACAGCTTTGACAGAAATGTCGATTCTGTCAGGGGGCTGCAGATGGGGTGCAGCGGAAGAGCTGCGCTGACGCGAGCTCGGCGAAGGCTGACTTGGTCCACCGCGGCCCGGGGCAGGCGCTGGGTTTGCTGCGAGTGCTTGGAGCTTCTCCAAGGCTAACACTGCGGCAGTGCAGTCTCCACAGATCTTGAGGACGCCGGAGAGGGTCGGCATCTTCAAGACGAGGTAGCCGTAGTGGGCTACAACCATGAATCGGTACAGAGCGAGCCTGGCGATGATGGCGTTGAAGTGGAGGCTGGCCTCCGCGACGTCGAACACGATGTTCTCCATCTTGAAGTTTTCGGGTGTCCTGAAGGTCACTCGGAGGTGGATGTTGCTGTACCGGATGATGTTCCATGTTCCCACCTCCGAGAACGGGCTCGAGGGGGTGAGCTTGGACACTGGGATCTGCAACTGGTCGAAGGCCGCACTGCTGATGAGGTTGATGTCGGCCCTGCCATCTATCAAGACATGGTGGAGCTCGACGTTGGCGATGGTGGGGGCGACGAGAAGAGGCAGGATCCTGGCTTCTTGGGGCAGTCGGAGGCATCAAAGCTGATCGACGTCTCTTTCCACTTGTGTTGCAGCGCTGGAGTGGGGTAGGAGCTATCGAGGCCACCGCTCGGTGCAGGGTATTGATCGTGTTTCGGGACGCGGGATCCCAAGACCCCCCCCCCCCCCCCCAAAGATGACGTGGAGTGTCCTGAGACGCTTGTGATTGCTGCTGGTATCGGAGTCTTTGTCCTAGTGGACCACCTTGATGGCCCGTTCATGCTTCTGGTACTCCATCTCCTCGTCATCATCGACCTTGGGGTCGACCTTCTACTTATCCTCGCACTGGCGGAAGGGTGTGCCTTCAGGACGCTATTGTCCTCGCTCTAGGTATCGCTCGGCGCACCTCTTGATCTTCCGACAGTCGCTCGCGCTGTGGTCACGAGTCTTGTGCACTGGGCAGGGCTCGACGCCGTCGTCAGTAGCAGGTGGCTGACGTGGGCTCTTGTCGTGGTGTGGGGGTCTGGCGCCACTGGTCGCAGCTGCTGCAGCGACAGGTGCCCCCTGTAGCGGTTTGTTCTGGCCGCCGCCGCGGTTCTTGTTCTTCTTTTGCCGCTACCTGGTGTGGCATCACCTTCCCCGATCTGGTCGGCTTTGCCCGCTCTAGAGGTGAGCTTTGAGTGCCAGTCACAGCCTTCTACTGCCCTGGCGCACCGGTCGGCGATGGAGAATAGCTCGGAGAGGTAATGCACATTGTGCGTGGCTAACTTCTCAAGCATCTTCCTATCATACAGTCCCCGTCGGAATGCCACTATGATAGAAGCACTCGGGATGTTGGGGATGGAGTTGCGGAACTGGGAGAACCGCTGGATGAACGATCGCAGAGTCTCCTTAGTTGCTGACGCACGGTGTGGAGGTCAAGCTCAGTGCCAGGACGCTTGCAGTAGATGCCCAAGTTTGCCGTGAACTGCTGACAAAGCTCTTCCTAAGAGGTTATGGACCCCTCAGGCAGGTTCATGAGCCATGACCTGGTCGAGCCAATCAGGGCGATGGGGAAGTAGTTCGCCAGGGTGAGCTCATCTGCTACGGCAACAAGAAGTGTTGTTGTGTAGAACTGCAAGAACTCGGGAGGGTTGATGCTTTAGTCGAACTTCTTCAACAAGTGTGGCCGAAACTTGCGTGGCCACGTCGTCAAGCGGAGGTATGAAGGTACGGAGCCATGGTTGTGCACCCTCCAATGGCCCTGGTCAGAGAAGCGTATGGTGCGGGATACCCTAGGGGGGTCTGCTATGCACCATGCGATGAATGTAGTGTTGCCACCTATACGACGTGCAGCTGTTGCGGAGCTTGCTATAGAGTGTTCTGCTGCAGCAGAACCTGCTGCGGAACCTGTTGTAGAGAGTATTGCTGCTCATGTGGTCCCTGTGGTGCAAAGTAGTGCTGGGGCGCGGTCGACCCAACGTAGTCTTGACGAGGAGGTGGCGGAGGGTTTACTTGTGGTGCACCTCGGACGAGGACACCTCCTGCTCGGGCCCTTGAGGGTCGTACTCGACCTTAAGGTTGTGCCGCCTCTCCCGCTGTCACTCGATAATGACACGACTATCTTCATGAGCTCGACGGCGGTCGAGCTCGGCCCTCAGATCGATTGTGGGGATCATTCCAGCGCTAGTAAGCCTGGTGGAGCGAGAGTCGATGGAGCGACGGTCGATGGACGGCATGCGCGACAGCGTAACATGGTGTCTCCCTCTGACGGGAGAGTTAATGGCCACGACGACAAGGTGGTCGACGTCGTGGACCCACTATTGATCTGCCCTGACTGCTGCCAGAGCACTCTCTGGACTTGCAATCGGCGGCTCCAGGGGCTCTGACTAGGCCGAGATGTGCCCGGATGCGCCACCCTGGCCGACTACATCTTTGCGGGGGCGTGACGGACTAGACTGCACCGCTCGGGTGTGGGATCTGGACATGGTACAACAGCCACGGAAACCATTGTCCATGGGCTTGATGTACACCATTGCGGTGAAAGCGTAACCACTTTTTGGAGGAAAAATCCCCTACCTAGCGCCAAAGTGTTCTTGTGACACTTCCCCTGGACCTGCTATGCGAGCAGTCCGCGAAAGTTCTTGATCAGTAGGGCCTAGTCCTCAGGCGAGGTTGCGCACATGAGAGATGGTGAGATGGTGGTTTTACGTGGTTTGGGCTGCCGAAGCGTAATACCCGACTCCACGATGTGAGTTGTATTGCTGGTGTGAATGCATGTGTTGAGTGTGTATGAAGTCATCCCTTGTAACGGTGACGGTCCGATCCTTTTATAGACAAGATCGGTCGCCTTATAAGTGGGGTTCGGGGCCCGAAAGGTGGCTCTAGTGTGATCTTATCCGAAAGATCTAAGGCTTCTTGCATAAGCTTCCTCTGACCGTGGCTTGAAGACACGTCATCTTGCCACCTCAGCGTCAGTGGCCCATGCGCAGTTGTTGATGATGGCAAGAGATGTCCCGTCCCACTGACCTGTCTCCATAAGCTACCCACTTGGCGGAGTGGGGTAGGCCTGCATCGTCTTCACTGTGATACGATTGGGCATAGCGGTACCTGACAGTAGGCGTGCGCCGTGTCATGCACTTGGGGAAGGCGCGTGTCCTCACTGCTTGATTTAAACAAGGCGCACCGCCTCCTTAACTCCTGCAACCCACCGTCTAGGACAAATTGCAGGGTACATGGCAGCACGAGAGCTAGCGTCTGAGGGGGAGGCCAGGTCCCGTACCGCCGACCATGTGGCAGTCTCGGAACCCGTTCTTGAGGAGAGCCGGGGATCCGGAGCTGCGGGACACGTGGTAGAGTCGGAGTGTGCCTCTGTGAGAGGTGGCCGACCTGGTGCTTCGGACCACGTGGCAGCACCGGAGCCCACTCCTATGGAGGAGCGGGGTCCCATCCTACTGGACACGTGGTCGCTTTGGAGCCTGTCTCTTTGGGGGAGCTGGACCCCATCTTGGGATCCTCGTGGCAGCTCCAGATCCCGTACCTTAGGTAGGTTGGGGGTCGGACCTTCTGGACAGGTGGCGCCATCGGACCCTATCTGAGTAGGGAGGCAGGATACTTAGGTGCATTTAGCCTATGCGCGAGGGTACCCGGTATGCCTGGTATCGACAGGATGGTTAATCTAAGACCAGGCGGGTGGGTAGGAAGCAGCAGACCAAAGATCTATGTGCATAGGCCTGTCTATGTCGATTAAGGACCGTACCGTATGCGGCCCTGCTGGACAAGTATGAATATGTACCGAATGCATACTGGCTCTAGTGGACCCAACAAACTGATGTAACTTGTTAACCTGGATGTTGAGGCATACCCTATCGTCTTAGGCACCACACACGTTGACAGGAGGGTAGAGGTCACTGCGGCGTACCCGTATGTGAGGCTTACTGCCGGGACTGTAGGACCAGTTCAACGCTTTGGTGTCTTGTGAAAGGTGGTGATACACGACGTCAACGAAGTTGGTTGATCCTCTCTTTCAGACGGGCGTGTATGCTGTGCAAGCCGGGTGTATCTTGATTCGAATCACCATCGCTCACGGAAGGAAGCATACTTGTTCACTGCACTGTGACATAGTAACAACTGGAACTTGGTGGAACTTGTTGTGTGGTTAAGCAACTAGGTTGGAGTAGTTGATAGGAGAACTGAAGCAAGGATCTACTAATAGTGAACATTTACTTATTGCAGTTTAAATTCAAGTCTTACATTCCCAGCATGTAGAGTTTCATGTTCTTAGATGAGATGGCTAAGTCTTGCTGAGTCTTTTGCTCATGGTTGCATTTATATGAGTTTTGCAGGTATATAGCTATGAAGGGTTCCTAAGCTTTGCCCTCGTCGGGGTATATAGCCAATAGAAGCCCTGGACGCCGCTGCTTTCTTCTATGATGCTAGAGTGGAGTATCTACGGGCTGATATGACCGCTACTGTTGTAGTGCAGGTTCGAGAGACTAAAATGAAGACTTCCACTGATGTCAGCTCTTTTGTGTAAAACTCTGAAATTAATGTAAGTTGCTCGCTTATGTTATGAGTTCTTTGTTCTTTTCTGTATTGTACTATTGGGTATCGCATCGCACGACACCTCTCAATGTGATTCTTGGTTTGTCTGGACCATGTTCCTCACATAATAGCAAATTTAAACCCACATTGATTCCAACACTCGGATATGTCCGAGCCCGCGTCGGACAAGTCTGACTTTCTGTGCAGGACAAGCACAAGGAAATTTTTTCTCTAATCTATTAATGTAAAAGATAACCTAGCAGTTCTAGTAGCAATATGGATGACAAAAATATGAACTACAAGATGCTAGAATAAGTAGATGATGATGATACACTTAGATGATCACTAGAAAGGTAAATACAGTGATGATGATACACTTAGATGATCACTAGAAAGGTAAATATAGTGTGAATATGAAAAGTGAGAATAGACACGGGATTTTTCACCAAGATTCAGTTCCACGGAGGAACCTATGTCCTCATTGAGGAGTCCATATAGGACTAAGCCTTCACTAGCCCTTCGATCACCAAGAGACCACAAAGGTCACGCCTTGGTCTTCCACTATCTCAACAAGGATGAACAAACTTCCCGGATCAAGAAATCACAGGAAAATCAACCGGGTGCCGCCTAACGCTAGGGTTTGAATCCAAGAGTAATAAACACGAAACACTCAAGCAATATCCGCAAATCGAATCAAAGCTCAACTCCAAAGTCCCTTCCTCTCAAATCTCGCGATAACTCCTTCAATCTTCTCAAAAGTCAACGATGTTGGCTCTAAAAGGTGAATAATAGATTTTCAAGGGCTCTGGAGGGTTTCTAAGGCGCAGATGAGTGTTTGAATAGTTAAGGTGATGCTAAGAGGGCATTTGGTCCCCTATTTATAGCCCAACAACAATTTTGACTGTACGGCAAAGTACTACAGTTTGAATAATTCAATTTTCCCAGGTGGGGTTTCTCTCAGACTTTTCCGGCTTCACACCTTCAGACAAGTCCCACACACCTCGAACATCTTCGATTCCTTGCAGAAAGAACTCAGACATGTCTGACAAAACTCGGACATTTCCAAGTGCCAGAGATACTTAGGATTTTTTCTAAGTCCTCGTAGGTCTGACAAGTCCGATCCACTTCAGACAAATCTGAAACTATGCAGAGGGTTTTCAGACATGTCTGGCTCATCTCAGACATATCCGAGTGCCAGACAAACTTGGAGATTTTTCTAAGTCCTGGTAGGTTGGACAAGTCCGACCCACTTCAGACAAGTCTAAAACCTTGCAGGAGGTTTTTGTACATATCCGAGCCCATGGCTCAGACATGTCTGAACCAACACTGCAAAACACTTCTAAAAACTATCCTAAGGGGTTGAGATTCCATTTGATTCCCTAAATTTACAAGAGTTGTGTCCCCCTTGATAGTACGGTGTTCCTATGACTCAAGAAAACTAAAACCCTAATTCTATGAGTTCTTCCACCTTTTCTCCCTTTTTAAAGAATTTGCATGAATTTCATTCCGTACATAACTTTTGCAAGAACTCAACCAAATTCATTAAATCTTTAATTGTTTGTCATTAATTATCTAAAACTCACATGGAACCTAGATGCATGTACAATCTCTCCCTTTTGGTGATTGATGACAACTAATTAAAGCTTTCGATTTTTAGATAAAGGGATGTTTTGAGTGTTGAGTGAGTATGAGTGTATGAGTATGATAGTAGAGACAAACTCATACCCACATAACATTCGTGGGGTGTATAGATGCGAAGTGTACACGTGATTAAGTTGTGATACACATATGACATGATTTTCAATTGAAATTGCATGAAGTTCACAATCAAATCAATTTGTGGCATAATAAGCAACACCATGACAACATAGTGCATTAAACCAAAATAACATAGAGTATTACAAGCAAATAGGTTCAAGTACCATATAATTAAAATAACAAAATGATTACAAGTCCACAATCTCCATAATAAGACACACACACTCAGACACGATGACTAACTCCCGCCCCTTTCACATCAAAGCACCAAAAAGTAGAAAAGTCAAACGAAGTCTACTCCTTGTTGTCCTCGTCGATGTCGTCATCACCATCGACGTCATCGCGACGCTCGTCCTTGTAGTAGCTCTCGCCATCGGAGTAGGAATCAGCTTCGGGTGAAGCACTCGACGAAGTGTCAGTGGTGTAGAAGAATGCGAGCTCGAGTTCTGAGAGCTCGGGGAACTCGATTAGGGCCTCATACTCACTGTCATCAGACACAAGAGTACCCCAAGGAGAGAGCTGCAGCTGCTCCCAGATGGCGGCCAACTCTCGCTGGTTCCTCTTGGCAATCTTCGTTGCCTTTTGAGAGTTGATCTGAGAAGACCAGCAAGCAATGAACACAGCCTTCAAGATCTTCAGCGGACCGAAAGAGCAAGAGGGATGCTAAGGAGCCAGAGGGGGAGGAGGAGAACCACAACTACGACCAATGAATTCGGACTGAGCCGGAGGTGCCTCTGAGGAGCTAGGCTGAGAGCTCCTCCCTGGACTAAGTGTCGATGAGGGCATCTAAGGCATGAGCTTCTTATGTGGTACATTCTTGACAAACTTCTTCTGTGATACGTGCTCAATCATCTTCATGATATAGGGAGTATAGCAGCAGGACCTAGCCAGATTCTCTGAGGCTAGGTATATCTCCTCATAAACATAGTCGAAGACATTGAACTTGTTGTCTCCTTCAAGCCACTTAAGCAGGTTTCTTGCGTTGGAGTTGAGCTGAATTGCATCCCCATCCTTCAGCACTAAGGTCTTCCTTTATAATGCAGTTCATGACTTGGTAGAATGGAAGGAGTCCACGAGTGAAGGGAGGATTGATGGAGAGGCTTGTGTCATAGAGGACGTCAAGCTCGTCAATGAGCACAATATCCTCATACCGGAGAGTCTGGTGGAGGCCCAAATCCTAGCAAAGTCTTCATAGGAGACAGAGTACCTCTCTTCATGAGTCATCAAGGTGATACTCTTGTCGCCATTGTAAAACACAGTTGCATAGAACTGGAGGATGACTTCCATGTTCCATGGGTATTACTGGCCCATGAAATTGATGATGTTGTGATAATCACAAGCGTTAATGACTTCCTTGAAAAGTGAGCTTGACTTCTTCATGGCATCCCAATCCATCCATTGCATGTTTGAGACTGGACTCTTCTTGGTCATTAACACGGAACTGTAGTAGTCCATGTGAAAGTAGCTCCAAAGCCTAGGATCTCCAGCAACCTTGTATGAGGCATAGAAAGGTTGGTCACATTGTTCTCCGGCCTCTTTTATATTTCTTCGATAGTCAACCCTTTGATTGGGCCTCCTTGTGTCACAAGTGGGAGCGCTGACTATAAGGGGTCCAATCTCCTCATTGTGTCCTACTCACCCAGGCCCACTGCCTTTTCCTTGTTGAGGCTTCCTCAATAGGAACAGGAGGAGGAGCGACAAAGTGGACCCTTCTCGTTCGCTGCCATCGCTCCAGCACCACATCTGGTGACCTGAAAGGTTGCTCACCACTCGAGCCCGAAAGCTCCATGCTAGCCGGCTCCGAAGGGTGGCTAGCTGACTTAGAAGGTTTCTCACCACTCGAGCCCGAAAGCTCCACGCTAGCCGCTCTGAAGGGTGGCTAGCCGACCTCGAAAGTTGGCTAGCCTGTGGCGGCATGCTAGCCTCTGATTCTAACTCAGATAACTCAGAGTCAGATTGCAAAATTAAAAGATTGATAAGAACAAATAATTGGTAAGTAAAATTTAAGATAATATGATTAACAACTGAAATTTACCTTCGTGCACTGTAAGGCCATAGCTCGACCCACAAGATTTGGAACATGCCTCATCAGCTGAGAGTATCTGCTCTCACCTGACGAAGTACCCCTAAAAAGGATGTCCAATGTATGGATGAGGAACCCTTTCGCCCTCTTCCTCTTCTCCTTCTCCGACGACAGGAATAATTGATAAATATGCTAAGAAAATATACAAAGTTCATATAAGGCAAAATGTAACACCCAAAATTTTTGAAAAGAAAAAAAATGTGTGTAAAATAAATTTTTGGAGAGCTACACAAATATTTTCTTTGGAAATAAAATTCATATAAGGCAATTGCATCATGTTTGGTTGATTTTGTGAATTTTGAAAGTTCAAATCCGCTAGAAATTCAGATTACAAATTCATATCTTGAAAGAGAAGAAAAAGAAAACAGAAAAGCAATAGAAAAAGAAAAGAAAAAGGAAAACCCCTCCTTGGGCCGAAATTCCCCAGCTGGCCCAACACCCTCCTCACTCCCGCGCCGGCCCGCACTCTGATGAGGACATCAACACCCTCGATACATCCACACCAACTCAGCTACCGGTTTCTGGTCCAATCACTCGCGCTCGTGCACGTCAACTAAACTATGAGATGAACTCGTTCTTGGCCTTATGTCCATCTTATCTAGACCGTGGAACTACGTGCGTTCTTGTTTTGCTTAGGAACAATGGAGAGGAGCCAATGGGAAGGGAATTCGCGCAGACGGGATTTGGACAGCAGAACAGCACCAACTTGTGACGGCCACCACGATTTCATACGGACTCCGATCTGGGCGTTCAAGTACCTCCTGGAAATATTATCAAGTCTACTTTGAAACGGATCTGGCCTCATGTCCATATCAATTCTGAGTCGGCCGCAATAGTTATTTTAATACCAAGACCTTTTTCTGTCCATGGTGCTGCATCACCAAAATTGGGCCCATGGCCCATGTATCGTTTGGAGTCCATTAGGGACTCGTGATTAGGGTTTCCCACGACCCTAGGGAGGTAAGAAATAGTAGCAGCCGCCCTCATTAGCTGGTGGGTTTTGTTTATTCGTAAGTTAGCTTCTGCTGCTTCCTTGTACACGCGCGTGTCGACTAGATCGCCCGTCTACTTGTATCCAGAACCCCACTTTAGATTGATTCAACAGATAAGTGCTTGTTCTTCTTGTTCTTGCGTGTTCTTCGATTGCTTGCAGGAACAAAGGCCTTCGTGGTCAGGTTGATTGTGCGCCAGCAAGATCAATACAACTTCGGAGTCGGTGTACCGATCGCTAAGGCGCATCGTCTTGGGGATGGTGTAGTCGGATTGCCAACGTCTTCTCCTCCACAAATTGAACCCTCCTATTCTCATCAAAAGATCGGGAACCAAGATCCTATCAAGTGGTAATCAGAGCAAGGTTAATCGGTGAGAGTGCTACCATTACTTTTCTTTCCGCTGTTATCATCCTATAGTCCAGAAAAAGCCCAAAAAAATACCAGATCTGTATTTTTTCCATTATTCCAAGACCATTGTGCCTTTTACTTTCTCCACTTAGTCAAGACTTGTTGAGTTCATGGTTGCTTCGACGAGTCAAGTTGCTGGTCTTTAGTTTTGCACCACTAGAGTTTCGAGTTTGTGTCACATTCGATCACCTAGTTCGAGTCAGATTCGTAGTTCGAGTTTGAGTCGGCTTACTAGTTTGAGTTTGAATCAGATTGCTAGTTCGAGTTTGAGTCGGATTACGAGTTCAAATCATATTGCTACTTTGAGAGTCGGATTGCTAGTTCGAGTTTGAGTCGGATTACGAGTTCAAATCAGATTGATAGTTCGAGTTTGAGTCGGATTGCTAGTTCGAGTTTGAGTCTGATTACTAGTTCAAATCAGATTGCTACTTCGAGTTTGAGTCAGATTAGTAATTGAGTTTGACAACAAGAAAAAGGCAAGTGCAAAATCAAAAGCCGCACAAAAGCCACAAGCAATTAGAGAAAAAAAAGGGCAAGTGCAAAATCAAAAGTCGCACAAAAGCCACAAGCAATTAGAGAAGAAAAAAAAGGGCAAGTGCAAAATCAAAATTCGCACAAAAGCCACAAGCAATTAGAGAAGAAAAAAAGGGCAAGTGCAAGATCAAAAGCCGCATGTGCAAATTTTGTTCTAGGGTCTCCTGATTCCATCTAGAGAGAGTTTGGGTGACCACCCCAAAAAAACGAAAAAAAAGAAAAAAAAATCAGATTGTTGTTTGGGGTGTTTTTGGTGACGACACTGGTGTCTCGACTCGCGTCTCTAGTACGGTCTAGACTAAGATCAACACAGTATTGTCGTAGAATATTTATTCATCTTGTTGTGATTAACGTGGTGAAAGTTTGCTCCTTGTGCTAGTTCAGCCACCTAAAGCCATAGATTGACACCTGCTCTTGAAGTTGTTCATTACTTGCTGGTTGCCATCACCTTCTTGCTGAGCTTTGTAAGAACAGGTAAGAGCTTGATTGAACAGGTTGAGAGTGAGCGAGTTATCTCCACCAGCACCTTTGTAGCTAGGGATAACGTTACCCTTTCATATTGGATTGTTTGTTTTCTACTAACCATGGCAGGAGGAGCAAATACAAATGAAGACGTGCATTCACCTCGCACACGGGGAATTATACAACACTTCGAACGCCAAATGCGGCTACACACAGAAGCGCTTGATGAGGATTTTCGTGTTACCAGTGACCGCCTTGGTCAATTGGAAAATATGCAGATCGACACCAACACCAAAATCAGCACGTTGGAGATTTCCATTCAAACATTGAACACCTCTATTGGAGCCATCCTGCAGCGCCTTGAGGAGAGGGATCGTGGACGCACCGCAGATGGACAGGTGAGCAATGCTCCTAGTATTGTACGTGACAATGAAGATGACTATTCCGCAGATATGGAGATTGGGGAAGATGAGGAAGCTAGGCCACGGCGCCGGCTACAACGCAACCGTCAAGGCATAGGTGGACATCGTCGGCGTGAGATACGCAATCATGAAGATACTTTTAACAAGATGAAATTTAAGATCCCTCATTTTGATGGTAAATATGACCCTGATGCATATATTACTTGGGAGATTTCTGTTGATCAAAAATTTGCATGTCATGAGTTTCCTGAAAACGCAAGAGTTAGAGCAGCCACTAGTGAGTTTACTGATTTTGATTCTATTTGGTGGATAGAACATGGCAAGAAAAATCCTAATAACATACCACAAACTTGGGATGCTTTGAAACGGCTCATGCGGGCTAGATTTGTTCCTTCTTACTATGCACGTGATCTGTTAAATAAGTTACAATAATTGAGACAGGGAGCTAAAAGTGTAGAAGAGTATTTTCAGGAATTACAAATAGGTATGTTGCGTTGTAATTTAGACGAGGATGAGGAACCAGCTATGACTAGATTTTTGGGTGGTTTAAACCGTGAAATTCAGGACATACTTGCTTATAAAGATTACAATAATGTTACCCGTTTGTTTCATCTTGCTTGTAAAGCTGAAAGGGAAGTGCAGGGACGACGAGCTAGCTCTAGAACTAATATTTCTGCAGGAAAGACTAGCTCATGGCAACCACGCACGACTACTCCTTCGACTGGGCGTGCTTCCCCGCCATCTTCTTCACCAAGTCGGACAACACCTTCTTCTTTCGGCAACAAGCCACGTGCTTCTTCCACTAGCTCAGCAGTAAAGACCACCCAAAAGCCCACCGAGAGTGCTTCTTCCGTAGCATCTACCGGACGATCTAGAGATGTTCAATGTCACAAGTGCAAGGGTTTTGGCCATGTGCAGTGTGACTGCCCAAGCAAACGTGTTCTAATTGTTAAAGATGATGGTGAGTACTCATCTGCTAGCGATTTTGATGATGATACATGTGTTTTGCTTGCAGCTGACTATGCAGGTAGCGATGAACATCAAGAAGAGCATATTGGTGCAGAAGATGCAGCGCGCTATGATAGTCTCATTGTGCAGCGTGTGCTTAGTGCACAAATGGAGAAAGCGGAACAAAATCAAAGGCACACATTATTCCAAACAAAGTGTGTCGTCAAAGAGCGATCTTGCCGCATGATCATTGATGGAGGTAGCTGCAACAACTTGGCCAGCAGTGACATGGTGACCAAGCTGGCACTAAGCACCAAACCGCACCCACATCCCTATTACATTCAATGGTTAAACAACAGCGGTAAGGCAAAGGTAACTAGACTTGTGCGAATCAATTTTACTATTGGATCATATAAGGATGTCGTTTAATGTGATGTTGTGCCTATGCAAGCTTGTAATATTCTGCTAGGAAGACCTTGGCAATTTGATAGAGATTCTATGCATTATGGTAGATCAAATCAGTATTCTTTTCTTTACCACGATAAAAAAATTGTGTTGCATCCTATGTCTCCTGAAGCTATTGTGCAAGATGATGTTGCTAGAGCTAGAAAAACTAAATATCAGGACCATGCTAATATTGAGAACACTAACAATGCCAAATCTATGTTTGATAAGAAAAATGAGATATCTCTGAAGGGAAAATGCTTGTTTGCTACAAAATCTGATATTAATGAACTGATTGCTTCCACCTCTGTTGCCTATGCTTTGGTATGCAAAGATGCTTTGATTTCCCTTTACGATGTGCAACATTCTTTGCCTGCTACTGTTGCTAACATTTTGCAGGAATATTCTGATGTGTTTCCAAGTGAAATACCACCAGGACTACCACCACTTCGAGGGATTGAGCACCAGATTGACCTCATTCCTGGTGCTTCATTGCCCAACCGTGCACTATACAGGACAAATCCAGAAGAAACAAAGGAGATTCAGCACCAAGTACAAGAACTACTTGACAAATGTTATGTACGTGAGTCTCTTAGTCCTTGTGCTGTTCCAGTTATTCTAGTACCTAAAATGGATGGATCATGGCGTATGTGTGTGGATTGTAGAGCAATCAACAATATAATCATTCGATATCGTCATCCTATTCCACGCTTAGATGATATGCTTGATGAATTGAGTGGTGCTGTTGTGTTCTCAAAAGTTGATTTGCGTAGTGGTTATCACCAAATTCGCATGAAACTAGGAGATGAATGGAAAACTGCTTTCAAAACTAAGTTCGGTTTATATGAGTGGTTAGTCATGCCTTTTGGGTTAACTAATGCACCTAGCACCTTCATGAGATTAATGAACGAGGTTTTGCGTGCATTCATTGGAAAATTTGTTGTTGTGTATTTTGATGATATATTGATTTATAGCAAATCCATGGATGAACATCTTGATCACTTGCGTGCTGTTTTTAACGCTTTGCGTGAGGCACGATTATTTGGTAATCTTGAGAAGTGCACCTTTTGCACGGATCGAGTCTCTTTCCTTGGCTATGTTGTTACTCCACAGGGAATTGAAGCTGATCAAGCCAAGGTAGAGGCTATTCAGGGGTGGCCTGTACCAAAGACCATCACACAGGTGCGGAGCTTTCTAGGGCTGGCTGGGTTCTATCGTTGCTTTGTGAATGATTTCAGCACCATTGATGCTCCATTGAATGACCTTACGAAGAAGGGGTGCCTTTTTCTTGGGGCACCACACAAGATAACGCCTTTACCATACTGAAAGATAAGTTGACGCATGCACCTCTTATCCAACTTCCTGATTTTTCTAAGACTTTTGAGCTTGAATGTGATGCTAGTGGGATTGGATTGGGTGGTGTTTTGTTACAAGAAGGAAAACCTGTTGCATATTTTAGAGAGAAAATGAGTGGGCATGTTCTAAATTATTCTACCTATGATAAGGAATTATATGCTCTTGTACGAACTTTAGAAACATGGCAGCATTATTTGTGGCCCAAAGAATTTGTTATCCGTTCTGATCATGAATTACTAAAGCATATTAGGAGTCAAGGGAAACTAAACCGTAGGCATGCTAAGTGGATGGAATTTATTGAGTCTTTTCCTTATGTCATTAAACACAAAAAGGGAAAGGATAATGTTATTGCTGATGCTTTATCTAGACGTTATACTCTTCTATCTCAACTTGACTTTAAAATTTTTAGATTAGAAACGATTAAAGATCAATATGAACATGATGCTGATTTCAAAGATGTATTGCTGAAATGTAAAGATAGAAAAACATTGAATAAATTTGTCCTCAATGGTGGCTATGTGTTTATAGCTAGCTCCGTTCGTTTGTTGTTGTTACAGGAAGCGCATGGAGGCGGGCTGATGGGGCACTTTGGAGTGAAAAAGACGGAGGACATACTTGCTGGTCATTTCTTTTGGCCAAGGATGAGGCGAGACGTGGAGCGCTTTGTTGCTCGCTGCACGACATGTCAAAAAGCTAAGTCACGACTTAATCCACATGGTTTGTACATGCCTCTTCCTGTTCCTAGCATGCCTTGGGAGGATATTTCTATGGACTTTGTTTTAGGACTGCCTAGAACAAAGAAGGGGAGGGATAGCATCTTTGTTGTCGTGGATAGATTCTCTAAAATGGCACACTTCATACCTTGTCGTAAAAGTGATGATGCAACACATGTTGCTGATTTGTTTTTCCGAGATATTGTTAGATTGCATGGTGTGCCAAACACAATAGTTTCAGATCATGATGCTAAGTTTCTTAGTCATTTTTGGAGAACGCTATGGGCAAAATTGGGGACTAAGCTTTTATTTTCATCTACTTGTCATCCCCAAACTGATGGTCAAACTGAGGTTGTGAATAGAAGTTTATCTACCATGCTTAGGGCTGTTTTGAAAAAGAATATAAAAATGTGGGAAGAGTGTTTGCCTCATGTTGAGTTTGCTTATAATCGTTCCCTACATTCTAGTACTAAGAAATGCCCTTTTGAGATTGTTTATGGATTTGTACCCCGTGCTCCTATTGATTTATTACCTCTTCCTTCAATGGAACGAGTGAATTTTGATGCTAAACATCATGCTGAATTGATCTTGAAATTGCATGAAACCACTAAGAAGAATTGAGTGCATGAATGCCAAGTATAAACTTGCTGGTAGTAGGGGAAAGAAAACTATCACTTTTGAACCTGGTGATTTAGTTTGGTTACATTTGCGAAAGGATAGGTTTCCTGATTTGAGAAAGTCTAAATTGTTACCTCGAGCTGATGGTCCATTCAAAGTGTTAGAAAGGATTAATGATAATGCATATAAACTCGAGTTGCCTGCGAATTTTGGGGTTAGTCCCACATTTAACATTGCAGATTTGAAGCCATATTTGGGAGAAGAATATGAGCTTGAGTCGCGGACGACTCAAATGCAAGAAGGGAGGATGATGAGGACATCAACACCCTCGATACATCCACACCAACTCAGCTACCGGTTTCTGGTCCGATCAGTCGCGCTCGTGCACGTCAACTAAACTATGAGGTGAACTTGTTCTTGGCCTTATGTCCATCTTATCTAGACCGTGTAACTACATGCTTTCTTGTTTTGCTTAGGAACAATGGAGAGGAGCCAATGGGAAGGGAATTCGTGCGAACGGGATTTGGACAGCAGAACAGCACCAACTTGTGACGGCCACCACGATTTCATACGAACTCCGATCTGGGCGCTCATGTACTTCCTGGAAAGATTATCAAGTCTACTTTCAAACGGATCTGGCCTCATGTCCATATCAATTCGGAGTCGGCCGCAATAGTTATTTTAATACCAAGACCTTTTTCTGTCCATGGTGCTGCATCACCAAAATTGGGCCCATGGCCCATGTATCGTTTGGAGTCCATTAGGGACTCGTGATTAGGGTTTCCCACGACCCTAGGGAGGTAATAAATAGTAGCAGCCGCCCTCATTAGCTGGTGGGTTTTGTTTATTCGTAAGTTAGCTTCTGCTGCTTCCTTGTACACGCGCGTGTCGATTAGATCGCCCATCTACTTGTATTCAGAACCCCACTTTAGATTGATTCAACAGATAAGTGCTTGTTCTTCTTGTTCTTTCGTGTTCTTCGATTGCTTGCGGGAGCAAGATCAATACAACTTCGGAGTCGGTGTACCGATCGCTCAGGCGCATCGTCTTGGGGACGGTGTAGTCGGATCGCCAACGTCTTCTCCTCCACAAATCGAACCCTCCTATTCTCATCGAAAGATCGGGAACCAAGATCCTATCACACTCCCTCTCCTCTCTCTCTCTCTCTCTCTCTCTCTCTCTCTCTCTCTCTCTCTCTGCCACCTAGGCCCCGCACGCCAGCCCACTTCCCTGCGCTCCTCTCCCCCCTCGCTGACAGGACAGCCCCGCCTATCAGAGCCTCCGTCCACCTCCCGCACCCCGTGCTCTAACGGCCGCGCGCCATCACCGCGCCGCCCACTCCCCCCCCCCCCCCCTTTCAATGTCGGCCGTTTCACCCTAATCAAACGCCCCGTCATGCCCATCATGACCACCGCCCGTTACTCAACCAAACCCCTATAAAAGCCTGGCCATTCCTCTCGGATTTCACCGCCCGACGCCCCAAACCCTAGCGTCGCCGAGCTTGGTAATGCCAGCCATGTTCCCGTCGCTCCGTTCAATTCCGCGCCTCGGTAACTAGCTTAACACCTTCGCTGTGTCACCAGGAGCTTGTCAAACATCCTCGTCGGTGGAGAAGGGCTCTGCGTCACCGACTTCGTCGGGCGCCGACGAGTTCCACCGCTGATCACCGTCGCCGACCCCCTTCTGTCCATTTTCCGGCCGTGCGACAACCTCTGGTGAGTTCCCCTAGTCCCCCTCTTCATTTTGCGCCAATTAGTTTTGCTCTTTAGCCATTGTATCACGTGTACCGATCACGCCAGTGAGATCGCTGCCGCGCGCATACACCGCGCGCTGCCACCCAGCGCCGTCGCTCCCGTCGATCCAGGCGACGTGGCTCATTGCCCGTCTTCCATTTTGTTTCAACGGCCAAGATTAAAACCGAGCGTACCCCTTCGGTGAATAAAATCTGGGCCATCCATTTTAAAACAAACGGCCCACATTCAAACCCCTTTTCCCGCCGCCTGTTTTGGCCCAAGCCCCTGGAAACTTGCGGGCTACCCGCTGGGTGTCTCTAGAATTCAAATCTAACCCCTGGAAATGTCAAACTAGCCCCTAGACTTTCTGGAAATTAGTAAAATACTGGTTAAATTAATAAAAAGTGTTTTAAAGCCCTTGGAATATTATAAAATAGCAAATAAATTCTGGAAAATTGTAGAATAACCCCTAGACTTAATAAAAATGATTTTTAACCACTGGAACAGTTCTGTTTTTACAGAAAAGCCCCTGTTAGTTCTAGAAATTAAATAAAAGTACTTAATTTGTATAAAATAATTATAAAAACAGATTTAAATAGGTTCTACTTATTTTCATTTCTGTATTATTTTTATTAATTCATTTAATTTGCTGAAATAGTCATAAAATACTTTTTAAGTATATTTAGTTCATAAAAATTGTTTTGCACATAGAAATTGTAAAATTTACATTATTGATTATAAATCTATTTTAAGCTTATTTTGAACGATAAAATTTTCTAGAAAATAATATTAGGGTTCTAATAAATATAAAAATGGTATAAAAAGCTCTAAAAATATGTTTTACTCAATAAATTTCATTTAACTTTAACTTCTCATCAATTGATGTATGCCTATAATTTAAATCAACCCTAAAATCACTTTTGCATAGGAATTTGCGTTTATTTGAATTGATTGCATTTTATTATGTTCTTATTGTATGTTATTTTCGTGCATCATCATAATTAAGAGTCGGGGCCAGAACCCACTTTTAACCTTCAACAGCAACAATTTCCTGACGACCCCGAGGCACAATTTGGAGGCAAGTTCCTTGACCATCTTGCATCCTTTTTGTTAAGCTTTAGTTAGTTGCATGCTAAATTAAAATATGAATCCTATGTTATGTTTTCCTAGATTTTCCACAATATTCCTTGTCAACATGGTTTGGGTGTTTTACTATTAAAAATTAGTTTACGCTTAGCCATGCTTAATTTGAAATATGATCTAATTATCTGCAAGATTTCATTTGATGTATTACGATACATGAATTGATGGCTATAATGGAATTTAGTAGATAGGAATCTGATAGGGGGTTTTGTATGGATTGGTGCATGCGTGCACAAGACCTTGGTTTGGGGCTTGACACCTATCGGATTCTAAGGACCGGTTTATGGAAGAAGTTGCTAAGCCTTTTAGTATCACCACAGAATTGTATATGGGACAACTTGGTTTAGTAATTTGGTCTCTCCCGATGTAGCATAGGTAATAGATCGGGCGGGGAATGGGCTTTGCCTTGGGATCTGCATGGCTCAAGAGGGGGCTTCTCCTGGCGGAGAGAAAATAGACTCCAGGTGCCAGAGCTGTGACACATTAGAGTTCACATTGCAAGTCGGGAGAACCATCAGAAACACCTCGTAGTGATCTCCTGGCCACACACCTACGGAAGTGTGTATTGTGGTTAGCTACCACGGGCATCAGGGAGGTTTACCTTAGTCCACCTGGCAACAGGGGACAAAATCACGAACTGTGGGTAAAGGATACACACTCTGTAGAGTTTTGTCAAACTGTCTAGACAGCCGTGCTCACGGACACGAGCGGCTTGGAAACCAAATTCATAATTAGCACATGGTTACATAATGGATGGTTTGGGTTTGGTCTTACCTGGATTAATTTTGGGATATTGGTTGGGATTTCACCTAGATGTAGGTGCTTTATAACAATTAAGAGTAGGTTGTAACTGCTATAGTGCTTTACCTATTACTTACCTTCCTTGTTGTGAATCACACATGTCATAACTTCCCAACTTGCGAGTACCGTTGGTACTCAAACTTGTTAGTTGCATATCCCCCCCCCCAGTCGAAGACGCTAAGGTGGAGAACCAGGACTTCTACGAAGATCCCGAAGAGATGTTCTAGGTTGGCGCTCCCTCATGCAATGCCTGTGTTGGAGCCCTTTGTTATGTTTTTCCGCTGTTTGTGTATTTTTATTTTAGACCTGGAAGGTCATTTATGTAATAAGGTGTTGTACTCGAACATGGTATTTTATTTGGTATTTCACTTTCGTCTACACATGTATGAGTTGAACTGGTCCTGGCATACATGTGGAAAGCATCTGGTTGTCTTCTTATTACCAGGTGTGACAAAGTGGTATCAGAGCTGTGTTGCCTGTAGGACGCAAGCCTAGATAGAAAATGACGATTTAAGGACTTTACTATTTTCAAATATTATTAATTGTAAAATTTCTTTGTATTCTTTACCTTGTACTTGTTTCACTTACTCCATAATTTGTTTTATTACTGACACTCTTCTGTTTCAAAATTTTAGATGACCAACTTCAGGAGAACCGCTCGCATTTCCACTGGAGGCTATGTTCCTAACCGAAGGATTGCTACCCGCCGTACCCCGCTCAACGATCCTCGTCGTGCGGTCGTGATTCGTACTGATGGGAGAGCTGCAGGACGACTTCGACGTCGACTTCAAACGATCCTTCGTGATGCGGGTTACAGGCACAAGAGACTGGCACTCACCTACCACTCCATCGAGATGCAGCGCCCCTACCAGATCGAGTGGTAATGCAAGTTGTTTGTCTACTATAGGGATGAACTACTCAAGGTGCACCGTACTCCTGCCGCGAGGAGCTACCAACGTCACGTTGAGCAGGATGTCAGTTGGGAGGCCATCACCTTTTGGAGTCATACTTACCGCTACTATAACTTCGGAACTCGGTGCACGCCTACACTCCCTAGCGTCCCAGTGGCACTGGCAACTTCGTCACCAGGTATGTGGAGGGGCCCCTGACCCTTCCACAGACTCACTAGACAGTTGATGACGTGGAGCGCCTCAGCATTCGCCTCCACAAGGCTCAACAAGAAATTCAGGATGTCCGTGACCTTGCAGCACACTATGAAAGGCAGGTGAGGAGGTACCGTTAGATCACCGACGAGGACCCAGATGGGTATGCTTCAGACACCTCCACTTGGATCCCGGACTCTCCTGACCGCCGTGTTGGTCGTGGCGACACCGACTCAATGGACCAGTCTTCACACGAGGAGCCAGATTCAGAGGAGCCTTCTGTGCCGCAGCAGCCAGCCAACTCTCCTCCGCATGGCAACGAGTCTCATGGCAGCAACTCGGGATATGATGGAGATGATGATGAAGACCCGGACGAGGAGGAGGATCCCGAGGAGCGAGAGTAGACTCCGACCTGCCCTACAACTCAAGATTAAGACACTTACCCATGAGTTGTAATAAGAGCGATGTAGTAGCGATCTGTGTAATCTTGAGTTGTATGATTTTGTTTTGAGAACTTGATTATCCATGTTTGAGTTTGCTTTATGAAATGACCTTTATTTCTATTATTTCTTATTGATGCATATAGTGGGAAAGACGTATAGAATAGTTTCTCTCTTGTCTTCTTATTCTAAAGCAACGCCCCAATCTCAGATGGCAGGAAGAGGAAGAGGATGTGGACGTGGTGTGCCACCCAATCTAGACAATGAAGTCCCGCTACCACAATGGAATGGAAGGGGTGCCCGTGGAGCACCAGCTGCAAATCAAATGCAGCAGATGATGGCTATGTAGCTTCAAATGATGCAAAACTTGACACAAATTGTGAACAACATGCAACAGGCTCAACAAGCACCACCACCCCCTCCTCCACCACCACCACCCCCACCTCCAAGGTTTTGCTTAAGAGACTTCATGAACACTCAACCTCCACGCTTTTCCAACGTCGTGGAACCTATGGATGCAGATGACTGGATCAATACAATTGAAAGCAAACTAAGGATTGTCCAATGTGAAGGAAGGGAAAGGGTACTTTTGGCATCACACCAACTTCATGGACCTGCAGCTGATTGGTGGACCGCTTATACGGCAGCCCATAATAAACCAAACAACATCACCTGGGAGGAGTTCAGAGAAAGCTTCCGCAATCATCATGTGCCTAAAGGGGAAATTCAAGCCAAGCGTCTGGAGTTCCTAGCACTAAAGCAAGGGAACATGAACATACGGGGGTATTTGAACAAGTTTACACAACTATCTCGGTATGCCCCTGGTGATGTGGACACTGATGCTAAGAAACAATTTTGTTTCAAGGAGGGACTGGACAAAGAAATACAGTTGATGATATCTTCTAGTTACTATGCTAGCTTCCAACATCTGGTGGACAAAGCTTTTACGGTGGAAAGAAAGAAGAAGGAATGTGAAGGAGAAGATCACAAAAGGAAGATGATGATGGGGAAGTCTTCAAGCAACAATTGTCCTCGCTTCAACCCACAGCAATCAGGACACATGAGTCATCCCATGGGCAATAATCAAGGTCAGTGGTACGCCAACAACTCTTCATTCAGACCTCAAGCTTAGTATGCTCGTCCATAGTACCAGCAGGTGCAATTGCAACGTCCTCAAATGTATCAACAGTGTCCTATGACTTCAAACCCTCGACCAACTGGGCAATCACAGCAAAATCAACAAAGAAACAAGGCTCAAGACACCAGTACTCGGGGAGCTTGCTACATATGTGGTGACAAGGGACACTACTCCAACAACTGCTCGAAGAAGCCATCACAACAGAACCAGTCCAGAGGAAGGGTCAATCATGTTGTTTTGGGGAAGCCCAAGATGCATCAGATGTGGTGATCGGTATGTTCCCTGCTAATTCCCATCCTTCTACACTATTGTTTGACTCTGGTGCAACGCTTCATTCATAGCAAAAGAATTCATAAGAAGACATGGAATGACTATTACATTAATGAATCGAGTATTAGTAGTCAACTCTCCTGGAGGAGAGATGCTGACAAGGCAAGTATGCCCTAATGTAAACATAAGCATTAGCGGGGTAGCATTCTTAGCAAACCTTATAGTGCTGGAGTCACAAAGAATAGACATTATTCTCGGAATGGATTGGTTAACCAAGTACAGAGGAGTGATCCACTGTGCCACCAGAACAGTATGCTTAACTCATACAGATGGCACAAACGTGGAGTTTCGTCCTGATCAAGCACTAGTTCAGAAAATACGACTCAATCAAGTTGAAGGAGTACAAGAGATCAAAGTTGTTTGTGACTTTCCGGATGTGTTTCCTGAGGAACTACCGGGTATGCCCCTGACAGAGAAATTGAATTTATCATTGAATTAGTGCCTGGTACAGCACCAATTTACAAGCGACCATACAGGATGGATGTTAAACAATTGGCAGAATTGAAGGATCATATCAATGAGTTGTTAGCAAAAGGATACATTTGTCCTAGTTCCTCACCTTGGGGAGCTCTAGTGATATTTGTGCCCAAGAAAGATGGCACACAGAGGTTGTGTGTGGATTATCGCGCACTCAACGTAGTAACTATCAAGAACAAGTATCCTTTACCAAGGATTGAGGATTTGTTTGACCAGTTGAGAGTTGCTTTTGTGTTCTCGAAGATTGATCTGCGTTCAGGGTATCACCAATTGAAGATACGACCCTCGGACATACCTAAGACGGCATTTGTTTCAAGATATAGATTATATGAGTATGCAGTCATGTCTTTTGGCTTGACTAATGCCCCAGCTTATTTCATGTACCTTATGAATAAGGTGTTTATGGAATATCTAGATAAGTTTGTCGTGGTGTTTATTGACGACATTTTGATATTCTCCAAAAGTGAAGAGGAACATGAGGAGCACCTAAGACTAGCCTTACAAAAACTTCGTGAACATCAGTTGTATGCAAAGCTAAGTAAATGTGAGTTCTAGTTGAAGGAAGTGTCATTTCTGGGACATGTTATATCACAAGGAGGAATAGCGGTAGACCCTAGTAAAGTGAAAAATTTTCTTAACTGGAAAACACCAGAAAAATGTTGGGGAAATCAGGAGTTTCTTGGGTATGGCTGGCTATTATCGCCGGTTCATCGAAGGATTCTCAAAAATATCTCGTCCCTTAACAAAGTTACTTGAGAAGGGAGCTGTATACAAGTGGACACTAGAGTGTGAAGCCAGTTTTTCAGAGCTAAAGAAAAGGTTGACTACTGCTCCAGTGTTGATTATGCCTGATATGCAGAAAGAATTTGCAGTCTACTGTGATGCATATGGACAAGGACTGGGATGTGTATTAATGCAAGAGGGACATGTAGTAGCCTATGCTTCACGTCAACTCAGAAAGCATGAAAGAAATTATCCTACTCATGACTTGGAGTTAGCAGCTGTAGTGCATGCATTGAAATTATGGAGGCAATATCTAATTGGAAAAAGAACTGAAATTTATACGAACCACAAGAGTTTGAAGTATATCTTCACTCAGCCAGATCTAAATCTCAGACAACACAGATGGTTGGAACTTATCAACGATTTTGATGTCAGAATCAACTATCATCCTGGGAAAGCTAATGTGGTCGCAGATGCATTAGGTAGATCAGCTCAATGCAATAGCATGGCACTGCAAGGTCAATAACCACAGTTATGTGAGGAATTCGCAAGGCTAAACCTTAGTATCGTGACTAATACTGAGGTAGTGTCTATGGAAATAGATTCTACTTTGGAAAAGGATATTCGTGAAGGGCAAAAGAATGATAAGTGGATCCAGAAGATTAAGCAACTAATGAAAGAAGGAAAAGCACCGGACTTTAGAGAAGATGAACAAGGAACTCTATGGTGAGGGAAGAAGATATGTGTACCTGATATCAAGGAGATTCGAGAGCTGATACTGAGAGAAGCCCATGATTCATCATATTCTATTCATCCAGGAAGCACAAAGATGTATCAAGATCTAAAGGATCGATTTTGGTGGCATAGAATGAAACGTGATGTGGCAGAGTATGTAGCTCTGTGCGACACATGTCAGAAGGTCAAAGCAGAACATTAAAGACCCGCAAGGTTACTTCAACCAATTAAAATTCCTGAATGGAAATGGGTAGAAATAAGTATGGACTTTATTGTGGGATTGTCGAGAACTCAGTCTGGATATGACTCTATATGGGTCATAGTGGACCGTTTGACCAAAGTGGCTCACTTTATCCCAGTAAAAGAAAGCTATTTTGGTTCAAGATTGGCAGAACTATATACGGCAAGAATTGTATGCCTGCATGGAGTGCCGAAGAAAATAATATCGGATAGGGGTACTCAGTTCACTTCCAGATTTTGGCAAAAGTTGCATGAGTCTATGGATACCCGACTGAATTTCAGCTCGGCATATCATCTGCAAACGGACAGTCAAACAGAGCGCACCAATCAAATTCTTGAAGATATGTTGAGAGCGTGTGCTCTGAAAAATAGTAGGAGTTGGGATAAGAACCTACTGTATGCCAAATTTTCTTATAACAACAGTTATCAAGCCAGTTTGAAGATGTCTCCGTTTGAAGCTTTGTATGGACGGAAGTGCAGAACACCATTGTTTTGGAATCAAACTGGAGAAAGCCAAGTATTTGGGCCTGAAGTGTTAAGAGAAGCTGAGAGACTGAAAGCATCTAGGCCCCCATGAGATATGGTTTCGGAGATTAATAACAACCGTTGGATTTTACTAATGAATTTGTGGATGCAAGGTCTCCCATATCACTCATTACAATGAAATCTATATGAATATTATCTACTGATCACTGGATACAATTGGAGACCCCTAAACAATCATTTTATGAGATCAATCAATGTTATGAAGATTAGAAGTAAAAGCTCATATGTCAAAATTATTCAACCATAATTGACAGCACTCAATGCTTAATAATCATCAGAAGAATATTTCCATCCAATGTCTAAGAGGTCAATCGAGTAAATTACAAAAGAATCACTCGAAGCAAACAAAATCAACTCACCGGATCCACCGATGTTTCCAGAAAACAACACATCGGTCGAGTTGGTTTAGCAGAAGAAGAAGACCTTAGAACTAAGTACTCACCGGATCATCCGATGATCAAGGGCATGTTACATCGGTCCATCAGTACAGTAAGCAATATCCCTGGATGAAGTGTAACACCGGATCATCTGATGTACAACTATAAACACATCGGCCAATCACTCCAGTAAGCATCAAGTGTGAACCAATTCTGGAGGAAGTGCCACCGGATCATCCGATGAGAAGACAAGTGTAACATCGGTCTAACAACGGTCATATCTGAACAGTGACATCAGCTAATTTGGATTTGAACGATGATAACTGAAGGGGGAGCATCAGATCATCCGGTGTTCGCAGAACAGTGATGTCAGCCTACTTTTCCAACGGCTATATCATGGAGGCTGGCTATTTATACCCCTTCAACCAGTCTATTCGACAAGTCTTGACTACCAGACCTACTCTACACATTCTCAAGCATTCAAGACATTGAGCTACCACTTCTACATCATCTACACCACTTACACACCAAGAGATAGGCTAGAACTAGCTAGAGATAGTGCTTGTGTGCTTCCATTCTTGGTGATTGGAATCTCTAGTGTAGTGAGAGCTGTAAGGGAGTGTCCCTTAGTGATTGTAATTGAGAGAGATTTCCGGAGCTTGCCAAGACGGTTGTGGAAGCTCGGAGATCCAAGTTGTACAAGGCTTGAGCTCCACCTTGCCGAGGTTGGCAAACGGAGAAGAATAGTGAAGATCCCTAGTCTCAGTGACTTGGGTGTGGCTATACCCTTCGGTGGGTGCCACAACGTGGATGTAGGAAGATCTTGACTATCTTGCCGAACCACGGGATAAATCTTCGTGTCTCCTCGGGAGTTTGCGTTCTCTTACTCTCACTTTACACTTATGCATTTCATATACCGCAAAGTTACTAGTCACTTGAATGCATAAGTTGTTTGCGTAGGGAATTGGGCTTTTAGTAATTAAGTGATATTTCTTTATTTTTTGAAAAGAAGCCCAATTCACCCCCCCCCCCCCTCTTGGGCATTCGATCCTTACAATTGGTATCAGAGCAAGGTTGCTCATTGGATCATTCTAGCTTCACCGCTAGAGAGCTAAAATGGCCAAGATTGGGGGTTCGGTTCCTATCTTCGAGGGCAAGAACTTTGCCTATGGAAAGCATGCATGCGCACTTATCTAGAGGATATTGCTCCTGAAGTATGGGAAGCGACCCATGCGGGGTTTGGTGAGCACAATTATGTTGGTGATCAAATAAAGTGGGATGCTAAAGGTAGGAATGCAATCTATGAATGTATTAGTTAAGATGTATTTGCTAGGATTGCTAGCAAAGAGAAAGCTTGTGAAATTTGGGCTTGCTTGATAGAAATTCATGAGGGTTCTTCTCGTGTCAAAGAACTAAAATATCATATGCTTAAAGCCAAATATGATGAGTTTAAAATGCTACCTCATGAAAATGTCAATGAAATGTTCTCTCGCTTGAATGTGCTTATTGAAGAAATTAATGCTCTTGACATTGCTTCTCTTGGCAAAGGACTCATCAACCGCAAGATTCTTATGCTTCTTCCCAAGACAAAGTACAACATCATCAACTCCATGCTTCAAAAGGAATCCCTTGATTGCATTGAAGTTTCGGAACTTATTGGAGAAATTCACGCTCATGAGATGTGTGTACTTGGGATGATGGAGCAATCATCTTCAAAGACAATTGCTCTAAAGGCCTCCACCAAGAAAACAAGTCTCAAGAAAAAGAAAGTGGTTGAGCCTAGCCCAAGTGAAGAAGAGCAAGCATCAAGTGAAGATGACGATGATGAGCTTGCATCAATGATAAGAAAGTTCTCTCGCTTGAACTCCAAGATTGCCAAGAAGGGATACACCTTTGATCCCAAAAAGAAAGCATTTCTACCAAAGAGAGATGACAACAAGACTTGCTATAATTGTGGTGATCAAGGTCACATCTCCGATAATTGTCCAAAACCGGACAAAAGAAGAGAGAACCACAAGAGCAAGCATCGCAAGCTTGAAGATAGTGAGGATGATGAAGAGGACAAGCCCAAACCAAGATCCTTTGGGAAGAAGAAACATGACAAGGGCAAGAAGGCAAAACTCTTCTCAAAGAAGAGGAAAGGTCCACAAAAGGTGTTCATGTGTGAGGCAAATGAATGGATCACCGACGAAGAATCAAATGATAAAGAGAGTGAAGCGGAAGAATAAAGTTTGGTCGGCCTTGCCATTGCTAACAATGATGACTCACCTCTACATACACCCCCCATGTGCCTCATGGCTAAAGGTAACACCAAGGTATGTGATGACTCTAGCGATGATGAGCTTTCCCCCGATGATTTAACTTCATTAATAAATGAATACCACACTATTATTAAGAGAGAAAAAGAGTAAGGTCAAGGCTCTTGAAGAAACTCGTGCTAAGCTTGAGAGTGCTAACCTCGATTTGCTTGACAAGTATGAAAGCATACTTAAGGAGCATGACATGCTCAAATCTCATATCAAGCAAATTGAGGAGGATAAGGCTCAAATCAAGCTAGATCATCATGAGCCTGACTTAGCCCACCAAGCACTCTTGGGAAAGCACAATGAGTTAATCCAAGAGCATCAAGTACTTAACCTTGCTTATGAAGTTCTTGATCAAGAATTAAAAACTATAAAGAAACAAACTCTTAATGATAAGGTATCCATTAATTCTCATGCCACTAATGTCTTGCACAAGTCTTTGCCTCTGAAAGAGAATGCTAGGGAGAAGGACTTGTTGGAAGAAATTGAAAGTCTCCGCACTAGTGTGGCAAGACTATCTAAAGGAGAAGTCAAGCACAAGGAAATCCTCTTCCAACAAGCAAAGTCCTTCAACAAGAGAGGACTTGGATCCTTCCCAGTGTCTAACAAAGCAAAGGTGCCCTCACCGGAGCTTAGAATAAGCTTCATCAAGGAAGTTGGTTCCTATTGCCAACATTGTAAGATTCAACATACAAGGGAGTGTCCTCTTCCTAGCCGGCCTTCTCCAAAATTGCCTACTAACTACAAATCTACTTTCAATGATCATTATTATCTCTTGAGTAAAGTAGATGGCAAGGTGAAGGCAAGGTTCATTGGCAAGGATATAAAGGACATGAAGGGGAAGCTCCCCAAGCAACTTTGGGTCCCAAAAACACTTGTATCACACATACAAGGACCTATGTTGGCTTGGGTGCCAAAAATAAAAATTTGAATTCATGTGTGTAAGTGAACTACAAAGTCGGTGCAAAGCATTAGGTACTCAATAGCGGGTGCACTCAACACATGACCGGCAATAATGGTATGTTCACCTCCATAAAGGACCCCTGCAATCATGAACAAGTCACCTTTGGTGATAATTCTAAGGGGAAGGTAATTCGGTTGGGTAAGATTGTATTTTTCACATGGTTTATTTATTTCAAATATGTTGTATATTTCAATTTGCTTTCAATTGCACAAATTTTGTGATCTTGGGCTAACGTGCACCTTTAGCAAGAATGATGTTGTTGTGACAAGCCTAAAGTTGAGGAGAGCCATGATCAAGGGGGAGCTTCAAGTTCCAACATCTACACATCGACGGAGAATTATTCATTTGTCACAATTTATGTCGATGATATTATTTTTGGTTCAACTAACAAAGCTCTTAGCCATGAGTTTGGCAAAATGATGTCTAGGGAATTTGAGATTTCGATGATTGGAGAGCTCAACTTCTTCCTTGGATTCCAAATCAAGCAACTTCAAGAGGGGACCTTCGTCTATCAAGAGAAGTATACCAAGTACCTCTTGAAGAAATTTGAGATGGGAGATTGTAGCTCAAGAAGCACTCCAGTAGCAACAAATTGTCATCTCGACGCGGATAAGGACGGTAAACCTATTGATCAGTCTAACTATCGTTCCATGATTGGTTCATTGCTTTATCTTACCGCATCTAGGCCCGATATCATGTTTAGTGTATGCTTGTGTGCTCGCTTTCAAGCGGCACCTAAAGAGTCGCATCGGAAGGCGGTCTTTAGGATACTTCGATATCTTAAGCATACCCCTAGTGTGGGCTTGTGGTACCCTAAAGGTGCAAACTCCATCTCTTGGGTTACTCGGATTCGTACTTTGCCGGATGTCGTGTGGATCGCAAGAGTAACTCCGGTGGGTGCCACTTGCTTGGGCGTTCCCTAGTATCTTGGTCTAGCAACAAGCAAAATTTCGTCGCTTTGTCCACGACGGAAGCCGAATATATTGTGGCCGGTGCATGTTGTGCCTAAATTCTTTATATGAAGCAAACTCTTTTGGACTTTGGTATTAAACTTGGTTGTGTGCCTCTCCTTTGTGACAATGAAAGTGCGGTTAAGATAGCTAAAAACCCCGTTCAACACTCCCGCACTAAGCACATTGATATTCGCCATAATTTCTTGAGGGACCATGAAGCTAAGGGAGACATCTCATTGCGAGGTGTTAGGTCCGAAGAACAATTGGCGGATATCTTCACTAAACCACTTGATGAGAAAACCTTTTCTAGACTAAGAAGTGAATTAATTGTGCTAGATGCATCGAACGTCATGTAAATTGCCATGATCATGTAAGAATGCATCTCATATAGGTCTTGTCTAACTTTCAAAGGATAGGGGTGAGCAAGGGTTAGCTTGGGATGGAGGTTCTTTTGAGTTTCCCCAAGGCTTGGAGAGTGGCTCTCCCTGAAGAAGCCTTTGAAAGGTTCAAACTTGGCAAGATAGATTTACTTTATGTCTTGCATGATGCCTGCCATATAGACTTGTACTCATATTTAAATTTCTTGCATTATAAATTATTTGGCATTGCATATGGTAGATTGTCACAAAGGGGAACCCACCTCATGAGAAAGAGACTTGTTTGAAATGCAATACCTCAACTCATATGATGTGGAAAGAACAAATTGTTAGGTGCGTTAATGCCTAAAGGAACATGCTTTAAAGAGATAGAAGTCTTCATCCTCTAGCTCACAAAGCATGTGCCCTATATTTTATTTGGATAATTTCCTCCCTATTTTCTTCGGTGTTCTATTTGCTTTAAGGCTTAGCCAAGTTATTGGCAATTAGTATTTTTGAGGGGTAAGGAGTTGCCCAAAAGGTCCTAAGACATGTGTTTCTTCGTGATTGTTTGTTTGAGTCAAAGGACATATATGGGATGTTGCTGTTTTGTAGTCATCGGATTATCCGATTCTTAGGCCAGACCATCATCGGATCAGTTTGTGTTCAAATGCCAAGAGTCAGTTCAGTCAGTAAGACAAATCAACCGACGAGTTCATTCTGAGAAACATCGGTCCATCCGATGTTCACATTTCTGTAACTGTGCTAAATTCCACCGATGCAAATCCTTTCAACGTCGGACCATCCGGTGTCAACGGTACCTTTTGGAATACCCTTACTGTGTCATTCGACCGATGCTCCTATCATTTGACGTCGGTTCATTCGGTGTTAAATTTTAAGCTAGGGTTTGGTCCTCACCTTTTAAGCACACCTCTTCTCCTTCTTTTCTCTCTCCCCGACCCCGACGCCGTCGCTCGCGCCTCCTCTACCTCACGCCGCCGCTCGCTCGCCCTCCAGCCGCTGCCGCACCGCCGCAGCAGCGCCGCCGCCGCCGCTGCCCTCCAGTGCCGCCACCCCATGGCCGCCGCCTCTGTCCAGCCGCCCTAAGCGTCGCTGCCACCGCTCTCCAAGCAGCGCCACCGCATCTCTGCCACCATCCACACCACACCACCGCCGCATCTCTGCTGCCGTGGTGCTTCCCCTTTTCGGTCATTGTTGCTTCACTGCTAGGGTTCCTGGCCGCGACGACCTTTGCGTCGCCGTCCCCGAGCTCGCTTGTCCCACGTGCTCATCCTCGTTGTCGTCATGGGCTGTGACAAGAAGGGAAAGGGCAAGGCTATCGAGGAGCCGGCCGCCAAAAAGCAGAAGTTGTCGAAGGAGGCAAAGAAAGCCCTAATGGCCGCTCGCGCCGCCGAGGAGCGAGAGCGTGGCCGAGGAGAATCGTTGAGGATCCGCGAGGCCTGTCAGAGGCAGCCTCCCGTGCTAGATGAATTCGAAGAAGAAGAAGAAGAGCCCGAAGTGCCGCTTGTTCGCCAGCGCTCAGCCAGGACCCGTGGGGGTCATCCAGCGGCAGTACCACGACTGAGACCGTCAGCTGCTGATCTTCGAGAGGACAGGGCGACCCAGAGAGCCGTCTATGAGATGGACACCAACGTCCGTGTTGGTGAAGGTGTTCGGCTGACAGACTATAGGAAATTGAAGGCCAAGCAGCTCAGAAAACTCAGATGGAGCATCTTGCTTGAGGAGTGGTTCTCGCAGCCCAGAGAGGCACTTGTGGATAGCCGCTTTTGGACCTTGACACGGGTGTCGCTGTACGAGACGTACAAACGTCGGGGCCATAAGCTCTTCCAGCACAATTTTCTGGATTGGGATCAGCTTGCACTCGCAGTCGAGACTGAGATACGCCCTTACTTTGAGAGGTATAGAGGGCTGGTGGAGCTGATGTCCTACGAGAGGAGTGCCTACGTGGAGGACTAGGTCCGTGTTTTCTATGCCACACTCTACGTCTCTGAGGGTCGCGGATCCATAGATTTCATATTCATGGGCCAGTATCATCACTTGACCAGGCAGACCTTGGGACAGCTGCTAGGAGTGGATCTCCATGACACTTGCCTGCACGAGAGGGTGTATGGACAGGCTGAACCACCGAGGAGGCCGCTCACTGGAGGAGTGACACCACCACTGGAGGAGATACGCTCACTGTTTGCTCAGCCATTCTCTCCAGACCAGCCGAGGGTACCGGCACTGCTCACTCCAGTTGTGCGCACTTTGCACCTTGCCTTGCGCTGCACACTTCTGCCGAGGTCCGAATACCTTGAGGGGTTCACCAGCATGCATCAGATGGAGTTCGACATTGTGGACATCCTCATATGTGAGATGGAGGACGTAATCACTGATGGAGTTGGGATGATGAGGCAGCTCGTATTTGGTCATTGGATCAGTTACTTGCTCTACATGGTAGCTCCAGAGGGGTCCGCCGTGCGTGACAGTCTCACCGACGAGAGCGTCACACGGTTCAGTCACTACCGTGCTCCAGCTCCTGGAGACCGCCGCCTTGGCCGTCCTGTTGAGCGTCAGGTCCGTGCTCGTCTATCCGAGGAAGACTGGTCAGACCTGGAGAAGGAAGACAAGAGACTAGCACAGGCAGAGGCTCAAGGTGAGGACCTTCAGCATATTTGGTCCGAGAGTGACACCAGCAACAGTATCGAGGAGTACTTCCCGCCTCCTCCCTCACCCAGGCAGCACGACGCGGAGGCTGGAGGCTCGACTGTGTCACCCCCTACTCCACCTCCCGTGTCAGAGGCACAGGTCTCTCAACCATCTGAGCTTACCTCCCTACTTCAGTAGATGGTTGAGCAGCAGTGCCTGGACCGGCTTGCAGCTGAGCAGGCCCGAGCTGAGCAGGCTGCGCGTCTCTTAGAGCTCCAGCAGTAGCAGCAGGAGATGCAGCGTCAGATCGCCCGTGAGAGGCGAGAGGACACCGACAGGTTGACTGGGCTGATTGATCAGATGCACCAACGCTCTCTTGACCAGCAGCAGCAGACGCAGTAGGTGATGATGGGCATCCTGGGGTTGATCACCAACCTCTACACACAGACCAGGATTGCCCTGCCGTCGCAGCTTCCAGACTTTGCTCCAGCCCCGCCTGTCCTGGCTCCAGCTTCAGCGCCAGTGCCGACCACGCCGATCCCGACGATCAGCATGTCCCCACTGCTTGCTCCAGGTGCCCCTATCCACTCTCCTCGGTCGGCTACGACGCTTTTCCAGCAGATGCCAGCGTCCGTTGTCAGTGCCCCGTTGCCAGCAGCTTCGACTCAGCAGCACCGACAGCGGCTCCTACAGCTCCCGCCACCTCTACTCCAGCCTCAGCCGCAGCAGCAGGCAGCAGCTCCGACGATAGCACCCCCGACGGTGACCAGTTCGTCATCGCTCCGAGCACTCAGGATTCTTAGGCACTCGACTTCCTTTTTGGTGTCTTGATGCCAAAGGGGGAGAAGAGTTAGAGAGGTGTTAGGGGGAAGGATAGCTTAGTCCCAGGGGGAGTCCTAGCTGCAGGGGGAGTTTATCTTTTTGGGAGTTCTTTTGTAATTTGAAGATTTGCTACTCCTTTGCTATTCATTGAGTATTCTTGTGACTCTTAATTCTCTCATATGTTATTGATTGTTGAGCTTTCGAGTTATTAATCTCTTCTGAGTCTTCAAGTTTAATGTGCCATATATTGTACTCATTGCATATCTTCTTGAGTATCGCATTGTCAAATTCATTACTATTATGCTTCACTTGTTGTGTTGTCATCAATCACCAAAATGGGGAGATTGAAAGCATCTAGGCCCTCATGAGGTATGATTTTGGTGATTAATGACAACCGTTAGATTTTACTAATGAACTTTTGGATGCAAGGTCTCCCATGTCACTCATACAATGAAATCTATATGAATGTCATCTACTGATCACTGGATACAATTGGAGACCCCTAAACAATCATTTTATGAGATCAACCAATGTTATGAAGATTAGAAGTAAAAGCTCATTTGTCAAAATTATTCAACCATAATTGACAGCACTCAATGCTTAATAATCATTAGAAGAATATTTCCATCCAATGTCTAAGAGGTCAATCGAGTAAATTACAAAAGAATCACTCGAAGCAAACAAAATCAACTCACCGGATCCACCGATGTTTCCAGAAAACAACACATCGGTCGAGTTGGTTCAGCAGAAGAAGAAGACCTCAGAACTAAGTACTCACCGGATCATCCGATGATTAAGGGCATGTTACATCGTTCCATCAGTACAGTAAGCAATATCCCTGGACGAAGTGTAAAACCGGATCATCCGATGTACAACTATAAACACATCAGTCAATCACTCCAGTAAGCATCAAGTCTGAACCAATTCTAGAGGAAGTGCCACCGAATTATCCGATGAGAAGATAAGTGTAACATCGGTCTAACAACGGTCATATCTGAACAGTGACATCAGCTAATTTGGATTTGACCGATGATAACTGAAGGGGGAGCATCGGATGATCCGGTGTTCGCAGAACAGTGATGTCAGCCTACTTTTCCAACGGCTATTTCATGGAGGCTGGCTATTTATACCCCTTCAACCAGTCTATTCGACAAGTCTTGACTACCAGACCTACTCTACACATTCTCAAGCATTCAAGACACTGAACTACCACTTCTACATCATCTACACCACTTACACACCAAGAGATAGGCTAGAACTAGCTAGAGATAGTGCTTGTGTGCTTCCATTCTTGATGATTGGAATCTCTAGTGTAGTGAGAGCTGTAAGAGAGTGTCCCTTGGTGATTGTAATTGAGAGAGATTTCCGAAGCTTGCCAAGACGGTTGTGGAAGCCCGGAGGATCCAAGTTGTACAAGGCTTGAGCTCCACCTTGTCGAGGTTGGCAAACGGAGAAGAATAGTGAAGATCCCTAGTCTCGATGACTTGGGTGTGGCTATACCCTTCGGTGTGTGCCACAACGTGGATGTAGGAAGATCTTGACGATCTTGCCGAACCACGGGATAAATCTTCGTGTCTCCTCGGGAGTTTGCGTTCTCTTACTATCACTTTACACTTATGCATTTCATATACCGCAAAGTTACTAGTCACTTGAATGTATAGGTTGTTTGCGTAGGGAATTGGGCTTTTAGTAATTAAGTGGTATTGCTTTAATTTTTGAAAAGAAGCCCAATTCATCCCCCCCTCTTGGGCATTCGATCCTTACAGAGACAGGTACAAGAAATCCAAAAGAATTTGAAGACGGCTCAGTCAAGGTAGAAGAGTTATGCTGATACTCGACGTCGTGATTTGTCATTTGAGATTGGTGATTATGTGTATCTCAAGGTGTCACCCATGAGAGGGTTGAGACGATTCAAGGTGAAGGGCAAATTATCACCCCGATATATTGGTCCTTTCAAGGTATTGGAGAAAAGAGGAGAAGTAGCCTATCGACTCGAGCTACCATCTTACTTATTAGATGTACATGACGTATTCCACGTGTCACAATTGAAGAAATGCTTAAGAGTCCCTGAAGAACAATTGCCATTGGAAGTAGTAGACGTACAAGAGGATTTGACCTATGCAGAACAACCTGTTAAGATTCTCGAGACGTCAGAACGAGTTACGAGGAATAAAGTTACTCGTATGTGCAAAGTACAATGGAAACATCACTGACAAGAAGAGGCGACGTGGGAAAGAGAAGAAGACCTCAAGGCAGAGTTTCCCAGTCTATTCTCTTAGGACGTCCAAATCTCGAGGTCGAGATTTCTTTTTAGGGGGGTAGAATTGTAACACCCAAAATTTTTGAAAAGAAAAAAAAGTGTGTAAAAATAAAGTTTTGGAGAGCTACACAAATATTTTCTTTGGAAATAAAATTCATATAAGGCAATTGCATCATGTTTGGTTGATTTTGTGAATTTTGAAAGTTCAAATCCGCTAGAAATTCAGATTACAAATTCATATCTTAAAAGAGAAGAAAAAGAAAACAGAAAAGAAATAGAAAAAGAAAAGAAAAAGGAAAACCCCTCCCTGGGCCGAAATTCCCCAGCCGGCCCAACTCCCTCCTCACTCTCGCGCCGGCCCGCACTCCCTCTCCCCTCTCTCTCTCTCTGCCACCCGTGCCCCGCGCGCACGCCCACTTCCCCGCGCTCCTCTCTCCCCCTCGCTGACAGGACGACCCTGTCTGTCAGAGCCTCCATCCACCTCACGCATCCCGCGCTGTAACGGATGCGCGCCATCACTGCGCCGCCCACTTCCCCCCCCCCCCCCCCTTTCAATGTCAGCCATTTCACCCTAATTAAACTCCCCGTCGTGCCCATCATGACCGCGGCCCGTTACTCAACCAAACCCCTATAAAAGCCCGTCCATTCCTCTCGAATTTCACAGCCCGACGCCCCAAACCCTAGCGCCGCCAAGCTCGGTAATGCTGGCCATGTTCCCGTCGCTCCGTTCAATTTTGCGCCTCGGTAACTAGCTTAACACCTTCGCTGTGTCCCCAGGAGCTTGCCGGACATCCTCGCCGGTGAAGAAGGGCTTTGCGTCGCCGACTTCGTCGAGCGCCGACGAGTTCCGCCGCCGATCACCGTCGCCGACCCCCTTCTGTCCATTTTCCGGCCGTGCGACAACCTCTGGTGAGTTCCCCTAGTCCCCCTCTTCATATTGCACCAATTAGTTTTGCTCTTTAGCCATTGTATCACGTGTACCGATCGCGCCGGCGAGATCGCCGCCGCGCGCATACGCCGCGCGCCGCCACCCAGCGCCGTCGCTCCCGTTGATCCAGGCGACGTGGCTCTTTGCCCGTCGTCCATTTTGTTTCAACGGCCAAGATTAAAATCGAGTGTACCCCTTCGATGAATAAAATCTGGGCCGTCCATTTTAAAACCAACAGCCCACATTCAAACCCCTTTTCCCGCCGCCTGTTTTGCGCCCAAGCCCCTGGAAACTTACGGGCTACCCCCTGGGTTTCTCTGGAATTCAAATCTAACCCCTCGAAATGTCAAACTAGCCCCTGGACTTTCTAGAAATTAGTAAAATACTGGTTAAATTAATAAAAAGTGTTTTAAAGCCCCTGGAATATTATAAAATAGCAAATAAATTCTGGAAAATTGTAGAATAATCCCTAGATTTAATAAAATTTATTTTTAACCACTGGAACAATTCTGTTTTTACAAAAAAGCCCTTGTTAGTTCTAGAAATTAAATAAAAGTCCTTAATTTGTATAAAATAATTATAAAAACAGATTTAAATATGTTTTCTTTATTTTCATTTATGTATTATTTTTATTAATTCATTTAATTTGCTGAAATAGTTATAAAAATACTTTTTAAGTATACTTAGTTCATAAAAATTGTTTTGCACATAGAAATAATTAATAAAAATAATGTAAAAATTGTAAAATTTACATTATTGATTATAAATCTATTTTAAGCTTATTTTGAAGGATAAAAATTTCTAGAAAATAATATTAGGGTTCTAATAAATATAAAAATAGTATAAAAAGCTCTAAAAATATGTTTTACTCAATAAATTTCATTTAACTTTAACTTCTCATCAATTGATGTATGTCTATAATTTAAATCAACCCTAAAATCACTTTTGCGTAGGAATTTGCATTTATTTGAATTGATTGCATTTTATTATGTTCTTATTGTATGTTATTTTCGTGCATCGTCGTAATTTAGAGTCGGGGCCAGAACCCACTTTTAACCTTCAAGAGCAACAATTTCCCGACGACCTCGAGGTACAATTTGGAGGCAAGTTCCTTGACCATCTTGCATCCATTTTGTTAAGTTTTAGTTAGTTACATGCTAAATTAAAATATGAATCCTATGTTATGTTTTCCTAGATTTTCCACAATATTCCTTGTCAACATGGTTTGGGTGCTTTACTATTAAAAATTAGTTTACACTTAGCCATGCTTAATTTGAAATATGATCTAATTATCTGCAAGATTTCATTTGATGTATTACGATACATGAATTGATGGCTATAATGGAATTTAGTAGATAGGAATCTGATGGGGGGTTTTGTATGGATTTGTTCATGCGTGCACAAGACCTTGGTTTGTGGCTTGACACCTATCAGATTCTAAGGACCAGTTTATGGAAGAAGTTGCTAAGCCTTTTAGTATCACCACAGAATTGTATATGGGACAACTTGGTTTAGTAATTTGGTCTCTCCTGATGTAGCATAGGTAATAGATCGGGCGGGGAATGGGCTTTGCCTTGGGATCCGCATGGCTCAAGAGGGGGCTTCTCCTAGCGGAGGGAAAATAGACTCCAGGTGCCGGAGCGGTGAAACCTTAGAGTACCCATTGCAAGTCAGGAGAACTATCGGAAACACCTCGTAGTGATCTCCTGGCTACACACCTACGGAAGTGTGTATTGTGGTTAGCTACCACGGGCATCAGGGAGGTTTACCTTAGTCCACCTGGCAACAGGGGACGAAACATGAACTGTGGGTAAAGGATACACACTCTGTAGAGTTTTGTCAAACTGTCTAGACAGCTGTGCTCATGGACACGAGCGGCTTGGAAACCAAATTCATAATTAGCACATGGTTACATAATGGATGGTTTGGGTTTGGTCTTATCTTGATTAATTTTGGGATATTGGTTGAGATTTCACCTAGATGTATGTGATTTATAACAATTAAGAGTAGGTTGTAATTGCTATAGTGTTTTATCTATTATTTGCCTTCCTTGTTGTGAATCACACATGTCATAACTTCCCAACTTGCAAGTACCGTTGGTACTCAAACTTGTTAGTTGCATATTCCCCCCACCCCCAGTCTACGAAGACGCTGAGGTGGAGAACCAGGACTTCTACGGAGATCCCGAAGAGATGTTCTAGGCTGGCGCTCCCTCGTGCAACGCCTGTGTTGGAGCCCTTTGTTATGTTTTTTCCGCTGCTTGTGTATTTTTATCTTAGATCTGGAAGGTCATTTATGTAATAAGGTGTTGTACTCGAACATGGTATTTTATTTGGTATTTCACTTTCGTCTACACATGTATGAGTTGAACTGATCCTGGCATACATGTGGAAAGCATCTGGTTGTCTTCTTATTACCAGGTGTGACAAAGGTTGGCTAGCCTGTGGCAGCATGCTAGCCTCTGATTCTGACTCAGATAACTCAGAGTCAAATTGCAAAATTAAAGGATTGATAAGAACAAATAGGTAAGTAAAATTTAAGATAATATGATTAACTACTGAAATTTACCTTCGTGCACTGTAAGGCCGTAGCTCGACCCACAAGATTTGGAACATGCCTCATCAGCTGAGAGTATCTGCTCTCACCTGACGAAGTACCCCTAAAAAGGATGTCCAATGTATGGATGAGGAACCCTTTCGCCCTCTTCCTCTTCTCCTTCTCTGACGACAGGAATAATTGTTAAATATGCTAAAATATACAAAGTTCATGTTAATTTAGCGAATAAACGTTACTTGTAATTAGTTTCTAAATTCATCAACATCACGATCATGCACCCTACTCTTTAAACCAGATCATCGATCTTCTTTCGTGACTGGTTTCTATTTTTGCATATCTGAAGTTTCTACATCTTCAGTGTCTACAAATAAGTCGTAGAGTCCTACACTAGGCTCCACGAGAAATGAATCTAGCAACTCTTCTTCTTGATTAACCTCATCAGTATCATGATAACTATCATCTCCTGAAATATATAACCACTCACGAGAATTCACCCATTTACGACGGGGGAGAGAGAGGAGAGATGGGCTTCGTGAGCAGGGTATATCCATCCACTGACGACGGATTCCTAATTTACAACGGTCCGATGGGATGGTCATCGTAAATAAGGATTTACTTACGATGGTTCTCGACGGTGCCGTCGTAAATAAAATTTTGTTTACGACGACCCAAATCAACCATCGTAAGTAACTCTGAGCCGTCGTAATCAAGGAGTAGTTTACGACTTACCTGCATTAACCGTCGTAAGTTATATCATTTATGACGGTTTATTCATTAGCCGTCGTAAACCGTTGTAATATTAGCAGTTTCCTGCAGTGGCCGAACCTTAACAATGCGGCCCAAAAGTATGCTGCAGTGCAGAAATGTAAATTTTTGTATTTAGAACTTAAGCGCATTGGAGATAAGCAGGCATATCAGGCGGTGGCAGAAGCTCCTCGATAAATATAACTCGAGAATCACACACTGAAGCAGTATGAACCCTAGAACAAATCCCAAATCGCAATCAGCAGACTGTCGAACAAATCAAGATAAAACTTACAGAAATCAGAGGAGCAAACAAAGGTTGAACTCAATGGAATTTAAATCCGAGGGAGAAAACAATAAACATAACGGGAAGAAGGCAGTTACCTAGCTCATTTTCATCGTGAGGAAGGTGAAATGGGGAGGCAGGGTTTACTACTACTTGGCTAGAAGACGACTAGTCCAAGCAGTTGCCGGCTCATACACGCATCACAGATGAGACGCAAGATAAGTCGAGCGCTGGAGCTCGTTAAAATGCTTGAGTGACATAGCTCTTTCGTTTTTATTATTTTCATTCTTTAGACCAATAAGCTTCATTGCTTACCCTTCGTCACCATTACAACCAGAATGTAGACACTCTTGTACCGCAGCAGTGTCTAAGCAAGCCACTCGCCTGCCATGGTGACTTGTTTTGCGCATGTATGTGCGACTTTATTACAAACACAAGTATAGGAAACAGAATTACTTACAACACTCCAGAGTTAAGTTCATAAGTGTCATATAAAGGATGTTAGAAACTGGACCTTGTTTCTGCCACGGAATAGATATGGTATACACTATACACAAATATGAATGATAATGATTACAGACTTTCAGCATTCAGATTCATTTGTCATGACTTAGAGACCTATTAGTAAGAATATGAATAGAAATTGTAGGTAAGCTTTGAGTTGGTCCTTCATCACTAACCTAGAGATCTAGCACTAAGAATATTCAACCAAGTTGATATGGACTAGACTAGGGGAAGGATGATAGGCAATAGGTCGATTAACTCACCCTTCAAAGAGGCTCCGAGTACTATTAAGGATTTATTTTCATGTTTAACACTTGAGTACACAATGAGCCTCTTTGCATAGAGCCATAGAGGAGACTAATCATTTCAGATAAGGTTAGTTGGGCAAAGATGAAGAAATTAAATCAGACTGGGTTGTGATATTTTTTAAACTTTGATATTCCTTGCAGAGTTATCTTTGCCACATATGCAACCCTTTTATTGACTTTACAAATCGACTAAAACCAAAGCATAATCATTCAAGGAATTCAGTCACGTGTAGAAAAAACACCATATTCACTTGGAAGCTGTGGCAAAATATTGGCAAAAACTTGTGACTGATATATTTACTTGAAATCCTAAGATAAAACAAAACAAAACAATTTTTGAAGCAGTAAATAATCAAGTCCATTTTAATTCATGTTTATTTGGGGTTGATGCTAGAAATATTGAAAGAAGATAAAGGACAGGATCAATAACAGTGACTGCAAATGCAATGAACTGTTGAGAACACATTGCTTCCTTTCTGTAAAACAGTAATTCATTGTTGTCAGAGTAAATCAGGTGGTGAAACATGCATGCCCCTTCAAAAAGAAAGTGACAAAAGGTGGGTACATGAGGATTAAGGACTCACATACACTGATGATATCCATCATTAATATGATCATTGCTGTGGTGTTTGCTTTGTAATTGCGCGATTTCTGTTTTTGTGGTACGTAATAATCAAGCTGATTAAGTTCATTTTTATGATAGGGATAGCAAACTGATGAAGTTCACTTACCTGAATACTGTTGGAGGCCAACCATGTTAAGATGCAAAATCTTATAGTTGATTTGGGTTACTGAGAAAACGTGTAGGTCTAACCCTGCAGCCTCCAATTTAAATAGCTCAAGATGATAAAATACTGAGAAGCACAAGCTAGGGATGTACACTAGAGAATTATATGTACACTGAAGATAAACATCACAAAAATCTTTTTCTATGGCGCCCATAAGCCAGATTCAGTGTAGAACGTTTCTTTCTGTTCTTCCAAAATTCGTCTTTCTTTTCCTTCCTAGGTTTTAAGCCAGACTTGATTTTTATGATTGCTTGTATGGCACTCTTATCATTTATGTTCTTTCTTGCAGATTTTATATCCAAAGTATTCAATAACTTTCGATATGACCTAGCATCAGGCACTTGCTCACTTCGAACCATCTGCTTGTGGTAATAGAGCGCCCTTGAAAAGTCACGAACACGGGCATACGCATATATCATCGTACAATATGTAATGGAGTCTGGTTTTAGCTCAAGAGCAACCATCTCTTTCAGAAGTTGGGGCAATTTGTAATGCTGTCCTCCCCTTCCATATGCATTCATCAAAATATTGTATGTCATGACGGTAGGCTTCAATCCTATCTTTCCAAATTCATATATAGCATCCCTTGCCTGAAGATAAAGTCCGTGTTTTGCTAAGCAATCGAGTACCATATGGAATGTGACTCTTGTTCCACCGACCTTCCCATCAATCATTGATTTCCATGTCTCCATTAGCTTTTCTGTGTCGCCAGCTCTCCTAAGAACATGAATTAAAGCTGTATATGTTTCTAGAGTAGGTTTTAGTTCCCTTTTCATATCCATATATAAGGTATATGCTTTTTCATGCAATCCATTGACAGCAAATGCTCTAAGCAGTGCTGTGTATGAAGAAGATAATGGCTTAATGTCATCCATCTTCATCCTCAGGAATGCATCTTCAGCCTTGTCACTCATTTTCTTTTGCCACCCATAGGCATTTATGAGACAATTGTATGACCTAGCATCTGGTCTCAATCCAAAACCTTGCATCTCCAGAAGTAACAGCTCAACAACTTCTGGTTGCAATCTTCTACCATAAGCATCCATAAGGATATTATAAGTTACTGTTGTTGCATGTACTCCTTTATCTTTCATCTCAACAAAGAGCCCCTCAGCTTCTTCGATTTGATTGTATCTGCAGTATGCCTTCATTAATGTGTTATATATACTTGTGTTTGATAAAATTCCTCTCTTCTCCATTTCTGACTGGATGATCAGAGCTTCCTTTGTCAGCCCCTTACAACAGAAGATATTTATTAGAGCATCAGCAACATCTAAGCTCAAGTTAACTCCCTTTCTGTTCATTCTTTGAAAAAACTCCCATGCATCTCTAGCAGATGCTTTAGTCTTCTTCATTACATTAAGCAAGATTGAGGATGTCATGTGATCAGGTTGGACATTGTTCCTTTCCATAAATTCAAATATTTCCCAGGCATCATCATATCTGATAAAAACAAAGGAGAAATATGTTCATCCTGTTGAATAATAAATTACAGTGCAAAGAAGAAATATGTCACATTATCTACTACTGTTCATCTTTGATTACAGATGTAGTCACCTGCTTATCTGAAGTGGAAAACCACTAAAAGTGCTTGCATCGCTACAAACAAGTGACTAAACAATGAATGGGCATGCAAGTTATTATATCCAAGATATGTCTCCATGTTGTTCAGATTCCACAGTAGTAGGAATAGTAAAACCAACCAAATTTACCTGCATACCCTGTTGATTAGCAAACAACCCCAAAAGGAAAATTCTCATAACATATTCCCCAGCCATCAAACTTACAATCTGATAGAAACAGATGCAGCAGCTTCAAACAAAGTAATTTGATATAAAACATACCAAACATAGTATATTACTCCAACTACATGGATGGGCTTAACAAGCAAAGAGAAGGGTGATATTGGACATGGAGACATTGGGGGTGAAAAAGACACTAGGGCAGTCCATTACAGTGGGGATTTACCACTGGGCAACTAGAGCCATGATCCTCGTCTTTGCCCTTTTGCACCTTGGAGGCTTGGACTTCCTCCTGTTTTCTATGTAGCTCAGTGCAACAAGCCCAACAATAGCTCCCAATTATTTGTAGTCAAAGTCATTGTATTCCATATCCATTTTCAGATCAAGCTATATTGATATCTAAATGGAGAAGCATTTATCACTCATGTAAAAGATGTCTTCCCTTTTTGTCCACATCTATGCTTATCTTTCTCTCGAACTTCCGACTTTATACATCAATTGATCCACTTCAAACATATTGACAAAAATGATTCCATTAACTCATTTTAATATTAAACACTGCTTCAAAATGATAGAAAACTTTCCTGGGCTGTGTGGAGACAGTCCTAGTAATTACCTAATCAGATTTTTAATAAAACATCCTAATAGTCGGGACAACTTAGCTGTCGGGCCATGTTCATCGTGCACAAATCAGAAAATGTATCAATAAATTTTAACTAGTAATTCTCCACTACAGAATGCAAGGTAAGCATGATATGTACTATCCCACCAACTAAATTTACACTATTGCCAGTTAATATAATGCTCACCTCCGGCAGTAGGCGACAGCAGACATGGCCGCATTGTAAAGGACTGCCTCATGGAACCCCCTTTCCGATAGCAAATTTTGGACAATTTCCAAGACCTGATCAGCCATCCCGGTTTGCCCAAGCGCAGCAACAGCCACCAGCAATGCCTGGGGTGGCACCGGCAGCCTCCCTTGTTCTTGCATCCAATGAAACAGATGTACACAGCCCAATGTCAGCCCTTCCTCTCCCATCCCCCTCATCAGTTCCACGCAATCCCTCTCATCAAGGTTTCCATGGCTGTAACCAGCGAAGAACTGGGCAAATCCTGGGCCGTCGACGCCGGGGCTCCTGGCGAAGGCAAGGATTTCTTCCATGGCAGCCGTGCTGGTGCCGCAATCGCCATTTGCCCGTTCATAGCTTCGCAGGAAGAAGCTCGGGTCCAGCCACTCGGCTCGTCCTCCATCTTCATCCCCTTCCTGCTCCTCTTCCTCCTGCTGGTATGGTTCCTCGCGCTGCCCACTGCAGGGACTGACAGTTGGGTCCCAGTTGCCTACACCGCCGCCGTCCTCACGGTCAGATTCATGGAGCCACTCCTCTTTCCCCGCCTCGTCGCTCTGCAGTGGACCCCACCACTCGGCCTCCTTATCCTCCCTGGCGCCTTGGAGCCGAGCCCAGGAGAAGCCGGCCTCATCCCCGTCGCCGCTGCCTTCTCTGGCATGATGGTCAAAGAAAGGATGTGGAGAGTAAGCAATTGGATGGTTACGCCGCCGCGGGGTTTGGAACATGGAACGAGAACGGAGGCAGCATTTGGTGGACGAGTGCAGAGGATAGGGGAGGCGGAGGGTCCGGAGCGCCGGGGAGACGAAGGGGAAGGATGGCAGCTGCTGGGCTTGGAGAGCCATCACCGTGGCGGCCGGCGAGTCGGAACTTGCAGGTACTTGCTAGCCCGAGTTGGGGATGAAACGAACGAAAGCACATGGCTTTTCCAAGAAGGGATAAGGATATTTTTTGACTTCAAAAATCTACTGTCATCAAAAAATTATAATCTTTTTTCCAGTATACTCTAAAAAAAATTCTGCTTTTCAATACGTTCTTCTTCACTCATCGTACTCTCTAAACTTAATATATAACAATTACCATCTATTTTTTACTATATCTTTACATAATTTTCACATGTAAACACTTCCGGTAATTACAAATAATTATAAAAAATATATCTATGCAAGATGAAAGCCAAGAATGAAGTCGTCTCATCTAAAATATGAAAAATACTTTTTCATAAACAAGCTCAACTAGCACTCTGTAGGACTAATGTAATATTAAAAAAATTGTGTTTTCTCCGTTTTAAAAAGTTTGTCGCTTTGTAGTTCGAAAATGAACTACAGAGCGACAAACTTTTTGAGACAGAAAGAATATCAATGTAAATGCCGGTTGTCTCAGTAATAAAATACAAAGGGTCTCCTTTCAGTAGAAAACTAATTAGGCCAAAAAAAAAAACTCCTTGTGCTTTGTAAGGCTCCCGTATCTGATATGTATAAAAATAGGATCAAGATCCCTGGGGAGCTTCAAACCTCGAGGGAGTACTGATTCCCATCATACGCATGAGTCATGATAACACAGATGATAAGAAGCACTATTCACTGCATGAAGTAGAATTGTGAGATATCACAGAGGACATGAATATTGCACACAATCTCATCTGAAGCGAGCTCAAGTTTCCCATTGTTACTCACCCTCAAAGTTGGACCAGACACCATTTCCTTTACCCCATCTGAAGAGGATCTAGAGGATAAAAGTTGATGGAATGTGATCACGAGCTGGTAAGTTTTGCTCAAATCAGTAACTAAGTGAACCATTAAGACACCAAAATGAGAGTCGCACAATTACAGTGAGGCATCCAAACATCTAAATTAATGGTGCTCAAGATGCATTGATTTGATATTCTGAAAGGTTACGTATCATTTAGAAAGCAGTCATTATTTCTATTTAACCGAACACATCACAGAAAGTTTGGTTGCAATTAGATTTCACAGGTGGTCCATAAAAGCAAGAACCGTAAGAAATCCCAGGTTCATATTTCAGCTACCAAAAGAATATTGTTCCCCATAAGAAAAGGGTAGGGGGCATGAATACATGTTGTCAGGTTGAGCGATAATTCTACATGGCATTAGAGAACTTATGACAACAACACAAATTCTTGTCTACTCTAAATTGATGATTATTCATAACTCCAGTGTGGGTAACAGTGAAGGGAACAAGTTGAAGGAGCTCTTAGGAACCCAGAGCAATGCTGGTGCCATAACCGGCGCCGCCGACGCCGTCTCCGCTGCGAGCAGCATCATCTTCGGCTGCTTTATGAGCAAAAGTGGCTAACGTTGATGGACCACTGAAAGAAGAATTAGGAGCCCTTGCAATGCCTTTCGAGCTTAGGATCTCGTTAACAGGCGACGAACCTCCTTCTCCAGCTCTTGACATAAGCCTGAATCCAAGTGCGATCCGTGACTTGAGAGACTCACGTTGCCGGAGCCAAGAATTAAACTCGCAGAGAAATCACCGCGGGCCGGCGCCACCCTCCCTTTCACCCCCTGCCGACCTCCTACGGTCGTCATGGCGCTGGTCGCTCTACCGGGCTGATGGCCCCCACCTGGTTCTGCGGGCTCCGGGGCTCCTCTCTGCAGTGCCCCGGGCTTGGTTCCCCCTGCCTGGTCCTCGCTAGGTGCTGACTGCCCCCGCCCTTGGGTATCGCCTCTCAACATTGTCGATGGCTGCCCCGGACTCTTCGTCCGCCTTGTTTACCATTCCCTCTTCCATTGGCGTTCGCCTGCCTCCCTCCCCTACCGACCCATGTTGTGTTAATCTAGTTGGTGTCTAGTAGTTGTTAGTACACGTTACATTCCGTTGCATCGAGTCCCGTCAGACTAGCTGACCAGGTTTGCATTTAGTTAAGAGTCCATGCATGGTCCGAGTCTGTTGCCGCAAGAGCCTCTACGTGGGTCTGTTCTGATCGTGGTGGTGCGCGGCGTAATAACCGAATCGTGGACGTAGTGTGTGTTGTGTGTTCAGCATGTAAGGCTATAAAGTCCATACTGTGATCAATGAAATAATCGTCGCCTGCATACATCACTTGCTCCCACAAAAACACTCTGTTTATTTGTCAGTACAAGAACGAGTGTGAACCGGCTGGCATCACTTGTCTCCGACGAGAGCACGGTGATCATTGGCGGCGCTGAAGACATCACCATTGTCAATCCGTTCGGTGCAGAACGAGTGATCAGGGAGTCAAGCGGATCACTTGTCTGCCCGATGCTGACGCGCACCATTTACAGTCAATGGTCGCTGGCGATGCAAGTTAACTTGGAGGCACAAGATCTCTGGGACGCTGTTGTCTCCGACAAGATTCCACGCCGTGATGACAGGCTTGCACTTGCTGCAATGCTGAGGGGGGTGCTGAGTGACATGCACACGTCACTGGCAGCCAATCCAAGTGCTAAAGTTGTGTGGGAGGCAGCAAAGAGTATGAGAGTTGGAGATGATCGAGTTCGAGAAGCCAATGCACAACAGTTGTTGAAGGAATTTGAGAACATCAGCTTCAAAGAAGGGGAGGCCATAGATGAATTCGCCATGAGGATTTCAGGTATAGCCAGTAGCCTTCGCACTCTGGGTGAAAATGTTGATGATGTTTGCATTGTTACAAAATTCCTTCGAGTAGTGCCCTCTCGATATATGCAAATTGCTCTTTCAATAGAGACTCTGTTAGGTCTTAACAGCCTGTCAGTAGAAGAGCTTGTGGGCAGACTTTAGCTGCTGAAGATCGGCTGGGAGGTGCATGTGAGACCTCTGACAAAGGTGGCCGACTATTGTTGACTGAAGATGAATGGCTTGCAAGGTACAGGAACAGATTGTCATCTGATTCTACATCTTCAGGTAACAATAACAAGCAAGGCTCTCGGTTGTTTCAGAAAGGGAAAAATGGAACTCGGACTGATAACCGAGATTCCAATACCAAACAGTCGACTGACAATGCTCCCAAGAGAAAGGGAAAATGTCATAATTGTGGCATATGGGGGCATTCGGCGAAGGAATGTTGAAAGCCTCAAAAGGGCAAGAAAGATGAAGCCCACATGGTGAAGACTAAAACTGGTCAACAATCGTTATTTTTTACTGAAGCCTGTCTGAATACTGAAGTCAGAACAGAGAGCAAAGTGCATTATCAGAAGGAGGCACCGAAAGTCACTGGTATTTAAATTCTGTAGCCAGTAATCACATCACTGGCAATTGTGATTTTATGTCCACTTTGGATAAGAAATTTAGGGGAAAGGTCAGTTTTGGTGATGGCTCATCTGTTGATCTTTGTGGGATTGGATCAATGGTGCTGCAGGGCCATGATCAAAGGCACAAAGTCAAAATTCTCAGCCTTGGTCAGATGACTGAAGAAGGATGTAAAGTGGTTATGGAACATGATCGCTTTTACATTTTCAGCAGTGATGGATCACTAATGATCAAGGCACCTCGCAGTAATTCAAGGCTATTTGTTGTCAAACTCAAGATAAATCAACCAGTCTGCCTGATGAGTGTGATTGACAAAAGTTGGCTCTGGCATGCTCGATATGGCCACCTAAACTTCATATCACTGAGGAATCTGGGAAGGAACAAGGTGGTAGATGGGCTTCCAGTCATCAAACAACTGGATCAATTATGAGATGGATGTGCTCTTGGTAATTTCCACAGTCTACCCATTTTCGAGCAGAGAAGATATTGGACCTGTTTCATGGGGATTTATGTGGTCATGTGAATCCTCCTGTTATGAATAGAGCCTGTATTATTGAGGAGACCAGAGGCCTCTATAAATAGATGTACAGGGATAACAAAAATGCAGAAAGACCCTTATGCAAAAGGGAAAATACAAATATACCCCTACATCTCTAACACCCCCCTCAAACTCAAGGTGCATCACGAAAACTTAGTTTGGAGAGATAAAAACTATGTTGAGCTCAGGTCTGTGCCTTCGTGAAGAAATCCGCCAGCTGAAGCTTTGAAGGCACATACTGAAGATCAACAACACAATCATGTATCTGTGCTCGTGTATAAGAAGCATCAACACCAATATTCTTGGTAAGCTCATGTTTGATCGGATCACGGGCAATACTGATAGCACCTATACTGTCAGACAAAAGAGGAGTCGACATACCAACAGAAACACCGAAGTCCTCAAGCAACCACCGCAACCAAGTAACCTCTGCACTCACAAGAGCCATAGCACACAACTCAGCCTCTCCACTCGAACGAGAAACTGCTACCTGCTTCTTAGTCTTCCAAGCAATGAGGAAACCACCAAGAAAAACACAATAGGCAGAAAGAGATCGACGATCGGAGGGATCACTAGCCCAAGTAGCATCAGAATATGCTTTGAGTTGTAAAGAGCTAGAGCGTGGAAAGAATAGGCGTCTACAGATAGTCCCACGTAAATAACGCAAGACACGAAGCAAGTGACTATAGTGGACCTGGTTGGAAGATGAAACAAACTGAATCAGAACGTGAACAGACTACGAGATATCAGGACGAGTAACACCAACATACACTAGACTCCCTACAATATGACAATAACGAGTAGGATCATCAAGAGGCGCACCATCAATGGCTCGAAGATGGACATTGAGTTCCATAGGAGTCTCAACAGTTTGGTGATCAGTAAGAGAAGCCCGATCAAGAAGATCCTGAATGTACTTCTCCTGAGATAGATAAATTCCCTTAGATGAGGATGAAACCTCAATCCAAAGAAAGTAGCGAAGAGGACCAAGATCGGACATAAGAAACTGCTCGCTCAAATGGGCCTTCACAAAAGCTATGTACTCAGAATCATCTCCGGTGATGACCATGTCATCAAAATAGAGAAGAAGAAGAGCGCGACCACGAGATGAAGTGTTCACAAAAGCGCTGGATCATGAGTACTGGCAGCGAAACCAGCAGCAGTGACCACAAACGCAAAACGCTGAAACCAAGCACGAGGAGCCTGCTTAAGGCCATAAAGAGAGCGTCAAAGATGACAAACCATACCCACAGGAGCAGAATACCCAGGTGGTGGCTGCATATAAACCTCCTCACACAGCTCACCATTAAGAAAAACATTCTTTACATCAAGCTGAGAGATGGACCAGTCACGAACAGAGGCCACAACAAATAGAGTGCGGATAGTGGTCATGTGAGCGACGAGAGCAAAGGTCTCATCATAGTCACGACCATGTTCCCGCTGGAAGCCACGAGCAACTAATCGAGCCTTATAGCACTTAAGTGAACCATCAGAGCGAGTCTTACCTTATAGACCCACTTACAGATGATAGGACGAACACGTGGGGGACAGGGCACAAGTTCCCACGTGCCGGTGCGCTCGAGAGCAGCAATCTCCTCAGCCATCGCATGCTGCCATTTCGGATGAGGAAAAACATCACGATACGTAGCCAACTCAGAAAGAACAGTAGCAGCAAAGCTAGAAGGAGAATACCGATCAGGAGGCTGACGAGAGCGATGACCACGTCCAAGAGGCTCCTCAGGAGAAGAATCATCAGAAGAAGATGATTCTTTAGAAGAAGAGGGTGCCTCAGGAGAAGATAGGTCATCAGCCGACGATGATTCAACTGGAGTTGATGGCTCACCAGAAGAAGGCACAACTCATCGAGTGTAGATCTGTATCACATGAGGCTTCATAGTATAGTCAGGGACCATAGAAGAAGGCTCCCGAAAAAGACACTGTGGGACGCAGCACCGAGTGTTAAGGAGGTATACTAGCAACAGGGGTATCTGGAAAGAATAGGAGCAAAATCGGATCGACCGAAGATACAGGAGGCATATCCGAAGATGGACAAGGATAGAATAGGCATGTCTCATCAAAGACAACATCCCGTGAGATCCTTATCCGTCGACCAAAAGGATCCCAACAATGATACCCCTTATGCTCAGCACTATATCCAACAAAAACACACTCGACCGACTGAGCAGTGAGCTTAGTGTGCTCACGAGGTGCGAGCAGCATATAACACCCACAACCAAAAAGACGAAGGCTAGTATAGTCATGCATCTTGCCAGTAAGACGTCGAAAAGGAATGTCACCCTGAAGATCAGACGAATGTTGAATGTTAATAAGGTAAGTGGCAGTAGAAACAGCCTCGGCCCAAAAGTGAGGGGGGCATAGGAAGCAAGCAGAAGAGTACGAGTAGTCTCAAGGAGATGTCGATGTTTGCGGTCGGCCACACCATTCTGTGCATGAGCATCAGTACAAAAAAAAACTGAGCAAGAGTGCCTTGCTCAGAAAGAACCTGACGAAGAGCGTCAGAAAGGTACTTGCCAGTAGAATCAGCACGAAAAACACGAATAGACGTGTTAAAATGAGTGCGAAACATGGCAGAATAAGTTTCATAAAGTAAATCCATGTGTGCTGAGAAAAGTCATCTATAAAAATGATGTAATATCGATGTCCTCCTTGGAAACAAAAGGAGTTGGACCCCATACATCTGAATGAACAAGATCAAACGGACGCTCATAAACTGACTCACTAGAAGGATAGGGAAGTTGAATCTGTTTCCCTAATCGACAACCCTGACACTGAGCTAAAGACTCAGAACCTGAAACCAATCCTAAAAGACCACTACGGACTAGGACTGACAGACAAGAGCCACACAGATGACCCATACGATGGTACCACTGAGCAAACGACGAGGTGGATGAAGCAGCTAACGCGGAGCCATCAAGACTAGAATGCGCAACGGAAGGAAGACGAAGTCAGTCAAGCTCCCAAAGACGCTGTGAGTCACGACGACGGGGGCCAGTGCGAACTAAGTGACCCGTGCGACGACCCTGAACATAATAGAGATCAAGATCAAGAATTACTCGACAATCATGATTAGTTAGGTGACCAGCAGATATAAGTTGCATGGTCAGACCAGGAACATAAGAGACATTGGGAACAAGAAAAGAATCAGATAAAAGAGTGATTTGTCCAAAAACAGAAAGAGGGGAAACGTCGGCAATATGAACAGTAAGAGAACGAGAGGATAAACTTAAAGGAGACAAACTAGTACGATGAGGAGTCATATGGAATGAGGCACCAAAATCAAGAATCCATGGATGGGTACCTGGAGCAGAAGTGATAGGTGATCCCTCAGTAGAATACTTAGAAGCAGCGGCAAAATCTGAAGGTGCAGAAGGTTGAGTCACAAAACCAACAACTCCTGATGGTATAGAGGCAACGAGGCGACGAAGAAGCTCGAGCAACTGAAGAAGGTACTGTTGGTGAAGTAGCAATATGACGAGGATCCTAGGAACGAGCAGCCAAAACTGAAGAAGACTGTAGTAGACTAGCAGCACGAAGATGAGTCTCCTCATTACGAACACTAGACAGAGCGTCCATAAGAGTGACACAAGTGTGACAAGCGAGCAGCTGAGCACGAAGAGGCTCAAACTCATCACGAAGCCGAGTCAAGAAGTCATATGTGCGACGAAGCTCAAGTGTAACCTTATGACTCTGACAAGACGAACAGGTATCCGGTGACAACTGGGGACCAAGAGTGTCAAGCTGACGCCAAATAGCAGACATCTGAGCGAAGAACTCATCCACTGTAGCATCTTCCTGTCGTAAAAGCTGCTCCTGACGAATAGCAGCATGATAGGTAGATTGACCAGTAGGCTCATAGCGGCGACGTAGAAAAGCCCACATCTGATGTGGATACTCAAACTCCACTATATCAGCACACAGACGATCCTCCATACTAGCAACAAGAATAGCACCTGCACGAGCATCCTCATCCAACCACGTCCTTTACATACTGTATTGAGACTCATAGGAAGCTAGACAAGTGTCATAATCTTCATGTAATTTCTCCTTCTCATCCTCAGTAGCCGTCTCTGGAATGACAGGCTGTGAAGGAACAGCAGGACAAAGCAAGCATTTGAGATCACCCGTAAAGAACTCCCAAAGACGCATACCACACATATGTAGCATGCGAGGTGATGAGGACATCGCTACCGTTGATACAACCACAACAGCAGCCCATTCACCACTTGCAGCTAATCAAGGTCCAATAACACGCGCTTGTGCATGTCAACTTAATTATCAGGTGATTCATTCCTGGCTGTTCAAAGTAATTATCCTTCAAATGGGGAACTATTAAAGCTTTGTGATGACCTTGTTATTATTAGGTGCTTGGGAATTGATATAGCTAGGAGGAATGGAGGGATTAATGCAATGAAGGCTGCTCCACCCGAGGGATCCTCGTAACTGTAGCAAGTACCAACATAAAAGGAGCATAACTTTCAACTCTCAAGTTTGTTTAATGCAAATAAGTACTTGCTGGAAAGGTCTCTTCGTCTACTTTCCATTGGATCAAGAATCAAAGGCAGATGACGCTTGAGCTGCTCAGAAAAGGCCAAACAAGACTCATGACTCCATCCTGAGTTCTAGTCTTCCTCCTCTATATAAACAACTAGCAGCCATAGGAAGAACTTGGGTTTTGTTTTCTGTAAGTTTAGCCATTGCTACTTTCTTGTAATGCAAATGTCGACGAGACCTTCCGATTACTTGAATCAGAACCCCAACTTATCACACCCGTGAGTGTTTGCTTGTTATCTTGTTCTTGCTTGTTCTTCGATTGCTTGCAGGTTCAAGGCTGTTCTTGGCACGGCAAGAACAACAACAATAGGAGCTGTTGTAACTATCTCTAAGACGCAACACCCTTGTGGTTTTTGTAGTCGGGTAGCACAACGTTGACCTCCACCCAAATCGTAGCTACCAGAAGACGGTGTAACTATCGCTCAAGGCGCCACACCATTTTGGTTGTGGTAGTCGGGCAGCCAACATCGGCCCCCACAAAATTCATTCACCACCAACATCTCTCATCGAAAGATAGGGCATCTCCCATACCCGTTGGGTTCATCAACTCTCCCTCTAAGTCTTGTGTGCCATCTTGTGGGAGAGTTGACCATCCCGGTCCTGTAGCAAAGCTCAAGGAACTTGATCCTCCCAAGGGGCTTGGTGAGCAGGTCCGCAAGCTAATCCTCGGTGTTGATGTAGCTAGCATTGATGCTTCCTTCCTCCAAGCAACTTCGGGTGAAGTGGTACCTCACCCAGATATGCTTGCTCTGTTCATGAAAAACGGGGTTCTTTGCCAAGGCCAGAGTCGATACGTTTTCCACCCCGAGTTCCATCGCTCCAGTATCTCTACCGAGGAAATCACCAAGTAGTGGAACAAGCCAAAGCGCCTGAGTCGAAGCAGTGGAGGCCGCTATGTACTCGGCCTTGCAGCTGGACATGGCCACCACCTGCTGCTTGACCGACTGCCAGCTAACGAGGCACTTGCCAAAAAAGAAGAGGATCCCGCTCATGCTTTTGCTAGTGTTGATGTCGCCGGTGTGGTCGCTGTCGCTGTACCCGACAAGGTGTGCCTCCCCAGGGCACCTCGAGTAGTAGAGGTCGTGGTCGAGAGTCTCCGCAACATAGGAGATGATCCTCTTCACAGCCTGTTGGTGCTCTATCGTCGGTCGTTGCAGGAACCGACTAACGTAGCCAACGGAGAATGCCATGTTCAGCCGTGTGTAGCCGAGATAGCGAAGGCTCCCCACAAGACGTCGATACTGCATAACGTCCACCTCCTCCGTCGTGTTGTTGTGACGGTTGCAGTTTGTGAGCCTAGCTAGCTCAACAATGCGCTTGGCGTAGGCGGTCTGTCGAAGCGTGATACCAGAATCGGCCTAGAGCACCTCAATCCCTAGGTACAAGGAGAGGGATCCCAGGTCACTCATCTGGAAGGTGGCTTTCATCTCTTCCTTGAACGCTACCACCTCCTCCTCCTTGGTGTCGGTGATCACCAAGTCGTCGACGTAGACACCCACCAGTAGGGTGTTTCCTCCATTGTCCACTAATAGATGGCCGCTCGTGCGGGCATTGCCCGAAGCTCATCCTCTTGAGTGTGGAATCCAGCTTTGCATTCCACGCCCTTGGTGCCTGCCGCAAGCCATAGAGGGCCTTGCGCAGGCGCAACACCTTGCCCTCCTTGCCAGGGAGCACAAACCCCGGCGGCTGGTGTACGTATACCTCCTCCTTCAAATCATTGCTGAGGAACGCCGACTTGACGTCCATGTGTTGACACGCCAACCTTCTTAGGTAGCCAGCGCAAGACAGACAAGTTGTGCTACCTACACGTGAAGGACATATAGTCGATTGGTGCCTCTAGTTACCTTGGCAAGAAGGCGACAATCCTGAGTTCTAGTCTTCCTCCTCTATATAAACAACTAGCAACCATAGGAAGAACTTGGGTTTTGTTTTCTGTAAATTTAGCCATTGCTACTTCCTTGTAATGCAAGTGTCGACGAGACCTTTCGATTACTTGAATCAGAACCCCAACTTATCACACTGTGAGTGTTTGCTTGTTATCTTGTTCTTGCTTGTTCTTCGATTGTTTGCAGGTTCAAGGTTGTTCTTGGCACGGCAAGAACAGCAACAACAGGAGCCGGTGTAACTATCGCTAAGGCGCATCACCCTTGTGGTCGTTGTAGTCGGGTAGCACAACGTTGACCTCCACCCAAATCGTAGTTACCAGGAGACGGTGTAACTGTCGCTCAAGGCGCCACACCATTCTGGTTGTGGTAGTCGGGCAGCCAACGTCGGTCTCTGCCAAATTCATTCACCACCAACATCTCTCATCGAAATATAGGGCCCCCCGTACCTGTTGTGTTCATCAAGTGGTATCAAATTTCAGGTTGCTCGGTGAGAGATTTCCTTCTCTTGTTCTTCATTTACCTACAGTCCACTTTTGCCTACAAAAGTTCGCTCTAAAAATCCTAAAAACACTTTGAGCCTTTTGCTTGGCTACTTAGCTCTCGACTTGTTGAATTCACGATTGCCTTTTTGTGTCGAGTTGCTGGTCCTAGGTTTTTCAACGCTAGAGTTTTGAGTTCGTACCACTTTATTCTCAATCCATTTTCATTATCTACCCAAAGTTGAGAAAAAGGCAAGTGCAAAAGAAAAGCCGCACAGATCAGCAACAAAAAGGCACGTGCAAAGAAAGAAAAGTCGCACTGATTAAAATTGCTAGAAAAAGTTTCTTAGTACAAAAAAAGAAACAATTTGTGTAACATTTGTTTCAAGTTTCGTAGTTCAACTTGCTGTTTTGAACATTTTGTTAAAACACAACGTTCGTGTTGTCTGGATTTTCTACTATAGTAAATTTAACATCACGTGGAGTAACGACTCATGTATCTATCACGGTTTATACTAGGACCAGCACAGTACCATCATAGAATGTTTATTCAACTTGTTATGACTAATGTGGTACTAGATGTTCCTTTATGCAACTCATTTCTAGTAGTCACCTATAGCTCCACAAAATCATCTACAACACCACAAAATTATGTTGGCAGCCATCGATTGTTGTTGTTCTTCCTGTTTGTCGGTGCCCCCTGCATCGCGTGGTAAGAACTTGTAAAAGCTTGATTTCTTGCTAGTGAGGAAGTGATTGTGTCCTACCACCTCTTAGCAACTGCTAGGATTAATTTGCTTCCTGTTGTATTTCCTTTCTGTACTAACCATGTCAGCAGATGCGAATGCAACATTTCCACATTCACCACGTACGAGGGGCATCATTCAACATTTCGAACGTCAAGTAAAGCTGCACACGGATGCCCTCAATGAGGATATTCAAGTCACCAATGAACGCATTGGTCAATTAGAGTCGACACAGATTTGCACCAACACCAAGCTGACCACATTAGAAAGCACTGCTGGGCCTATTAACACTTCTCTTGCAGCAATCATTGAGCGATTGGAGAGGATGGAACGGGTTGGACGCGAAGAGAGACAAAGACATGTTGATGACAACCAGACTCCGTTGGCAGCGATGCAAGATATGACGAGGCGGAGTATTCAGCGGATACCAAGCTTGATGATGGACCTTTCAGGTATCGACAGCAGCCACGTCGCGACCATCGTGGTATGGGTGGTCGAGCCCTACGACATGAGGTACGTGACAATGACGATTCCCTACGCAACATTACATTCTCCATACCACCCTTTGATGGGAAATATGATCCGGATGCATATCCCTCTTGGGAATTATCAGATAAAAAATTTGCATGCCATGATTTCCCTGATGATAAAAAGATTAGAGCTGCCACTAGTGAATTCACTGACTTTGCTTCTGTTTGGTGGCATGAGTATCAAATTAAAAATCCAACTACCGTACCACAAACTTGTAATGCCTTGAAACGAATCATGCGTCGTCGTTTTGTTCCTTCCTATCATGCTCGTGACCTGCTGCATAAATTACAATAACTTAGGCAAAGCTACAAATCTGTTGAGGAATACTATCAAGAACTCCAAATAGGCATGATGCGATGTGGCCTAGTTGAAAATGAAGAGGCTGCAATGGCTAGGTTTATGGGTGGTTTAACAAGAGAAATTCAGGACATATTGTCTTATAAGGAATACACTAACGTCACTCGATTATTCCATCATGCTTGTAAGGCTGAAAGAGAAGTGCAGAGACGACACACAAGAACTAACATTTCTACATGTCGATCTACCTCATGGCAGTCCCGCTCAAGTGCTACTGGTCTTAAGCATGATTCTCCGAACGATGCTTCCAATCGGTTGCCCAGGACTACATCAAAATTAGCACCTTCACGTGCTATCGAGACAACAAAAGGATTCACCCAAGTTGCACAACACTTATTCTTCCATCGCTTCCACTAGGAGAACAAAAGACATTCAATGCCTCCAGTGCAAGGGTTTTGGGCACCTACGAAAGGACTGCCCAAGCAAGCGTGTGCTGATTGTACGAGAAAATCGTGAGTACTCATCCGCTAGTGATTTAGATGAGGATACATATTTCATGCTTGCTGCACAAGATGCACGAAAGAAGAATGATGATAAAGAGTACATTGGGGCTGATCATGCTGATCACTATGAGAGTCTTGTTGTGAGGTGTGTCTTGAGTGCCCAAATGATCAAACGTGAACAGAACAGCGGCGACACAATCTATTCTAAACTAAGTGTGTAGTTTTGGAACGATCGTATCACATTATTATTGATGGAGGAAGCTACAACAATTTAGCAAGTGTTGCCATGATAGAGAAGCTTGGGATGACAACACTTCGACATCCACATCCCTACTACATCCAATGGTTCAATGACAATGGTAAGCTTAAGGTGACACGTCTGGTTCGTGATGAATTTGCAATTGGTTCCTACCATCATTATATTGATTGTGCTGTGGTACCTATGCAAGCTTGCTCTATGCTATTTGGTCGACCTTGGCAATTTGATAAAGATACATTACATCATGGTAAATCAAATCAATACTCTTTCATGCATAATGAGAAGAAGCTTGTTTTGCACCCTATGTCTCCTGATGCAATTTTGAAGGATGACGTTGCTAGAGCTTGCAAAGAGAAAAAAATAAGAAATTTACTCAAAATGAAAATTCAAATGCTGCGAAGAAATTGGAACACCCTAAGACTGACAATTCCAAATCTGCTCATGTGAAGAAGAATGAAATAAAATTGAAGAGTGCTTGTTTTCTCGCTTCCAAATCTGATTTGTTTGAATTAAAAAATAATGCTGCAATCTTCTATGTGTTTGCTTGCAAAGAAGCTTTGTTCTCACTTCACGACGAACCATGTGCTTTGCCCCCTGCTGTCACTAAACTTTTGCAGGAATACGCTGATGTGTTTCCACAAGAGGTACCAGCCGAGCTGCCACCATTGAGAGGGATTGAGCATCAGATTGACCTCATCCCTGGGGCTTCTTTGCCAAATCGAGCACCATACAGGACCAACTCGGAGGAGACTAAGGAGATTCAACGACAAGTACAGGACTTACTCGACAAAGGTTATGTGCATGAGTCCTTTAGTCCTTGCTCTGTTCCTATTCTTTTGGTCCCAAAGAAAGATGGATCATGGCGCAAGTGTGTAGATTGTCGAGCAGTTAATAACATTACCATTAGATATCATCATCCTATTCGTAGGTTAGATGATATGCTTGATGAACTTAGTGACTCGATGATTTTCTCTAAAATTGACTTGCATAGTGGATACCATCAAATTCGCATGAAGTTAGGTGATGAATGGAAAATGGTGTTTAAAAAAAGTTTGTTTTGTATGAGTGGTTAGTCATGCCTTTTGGTCTCACGAATGCACCTAGCACTTACGTGCTTTTATTGGAAGATTTGTGGTAGTATATTTAGATGACATCTTGATCTATAGCATATCTCTAGAAGAGCATCTTAATCATCTCTGTGCTGTTTTCAATGCTTTACGTGATGCACGCTTATTTGGTAACATTGACAAGTGCACCTTTTGCACGAATAGAGTCTCTTGTCTTGGCTATGTTGTGACACCACAGGGAATTGAAGTCGATCAAACCAAGGTGGAGACGATACACAGCTGGCCAACTCCTACCACAGTCACACAAGTACGAAGCTTTCTCGGACTTGCTGGATTCTATCGTCATTTTGTGAAAGACTTCAGCACCATAGCAGCCCCACTGCATGAGCTTACAAAGAAGGGTGCACCATTCACATGGGGCAAGGCGCAAGAGGCTGCATTTGCAACTTTGAAGAATAGGTTAACTCATACACCCCTTCTCCAATTACCAGATTTCATTAAGACTTTTGAATTGGAATGTGATGCTAGTGGTATTGGATTGGGAGGTGTCTTGTTGCAAGAGGGGAAACCTATTGCTTATTTTAGTGAGAAACTGTATGGGCCTAGTCTAAACTATTCCACTTATGATAAAAAATTATATGCACTAGTATGAACTTTGGAAACATGGAAACATTATTTATGGCCTAAAGAATTTGTTATACATTCTGATCATGAATCTTTAAAGCACATTAAGAGTCAAACTAATCTGAACCGTAGGCATGCCAAGTGGGTAGAATACATTGAGTCCTTTCCGTATGTCATCAAACACAAGAAAGGAAAAGATAATGTCATTGCGGATGCCTTATCTCGCTGTTATAATATGTTGTCCCAACTTGATTTTAAGATTTTTGACTTGGAAACAATTGAAGAACAATATGCTTTTGATGCTGATTTCAAAGATGTGGTGCTGCAATGTAAATGAAAGTGCATCTAGGAATCCCTTGTGTGTTTTGGATGATTTATGATAAGCAAATGAGATTCTAACCTCTTTATTGAGATGAGCACATGTTTTAATGTGAAAATAAGCAAAATGCCAAAAAGAAGGGAGAATGAGGAGCAATGTAGAGAAGAGCTCAAGGAACAAGAGTAGTAGATCATTGTGTGTGGAGTGTGTTACGGAAACACACCCCAAGAGCTCAATCACAATTAAACACACACATTGCACAAAGTTATACGACAATGACTAGTATGCAATCTCATCTATGGTGCAAGCATGCAATCATCCACTCCCAACCATTGGATGTCCATTCTATGGTGGTTGCGTTTTTTCACTTAACTCCCTTCATGTGGTGGAGGGGGTTAAGTGAAAAAACATATCCACCCTAGGATAGACATCCAATGGTTGATGATAGATGATTGCATGCTTGCACCATAAATGTGATTGCATACTAGCCATTCCCAAGTTATACAGGACCGGACTAGTCTGACATACACCGAACTAGTTCGATATCCTCTCTGCACAAGATCAGACAAGTCCGATATCTATCGGACTAGTCCGATATCCCTCTGACTAGAATCGGACTAGTCCTCCCCAGTGCGGACTAGTCCTCAAAACACTTCACAAGTCACACAAAATCGGACAAGTCCGATCACCACTGGACTACTTCGATATTCGTTCTGATCTAAATCGGACAAGTCCGATATTAGCACAGACTAGTCCGAAAAACTCTCTGACCTAAATCGGACAAGTCCTCCAAGTGCGGACTTGTCCTCATAACCACTTAGGGTTTCACTGTGCAGACAAGTCCGATGTCCATCGGACTAGTCCGAAGATTTCCAGAAGCGAAATCGGATAAGTCCGCTCCTAGCTGGACTAGTCCAATATTTTGGGACACTTAGGGTTTGCTACACACAGCATACCGGACTAGTCCAGTGTTCAACACAGACTAGTTCGATCTTTCTAAACCCTAACAGTCACTTTTAGAAACCCCATATAAATAGAGGTGCACGACCCAACTTTAAACTCTCTCGAACCCTAGCACCATCCCACCTCCCAAGAGCCTAAAAAAAACACATCTCTCCACGAAATTAAGTGCAACAAAGATCAATCTTTTGAGGATACACTCTAGATTATTGGAGAGACACGTTCAACACTCATTGAGCTCTTGGTTTGATTCTCTAACACACTCCTGTGATTTCATTATAATCTTTCGAGTGTGTTCTTGGTGGTATTTTGTGTTGTAATCTAGGGGAGCCCTCAAGTGTGAAAAGGCCCATTTGAATTCGGTTATTCACCCCTTTGTGATAAGTGGAAGAGGATTGGCCTTGGTGGCGATCCGACGAGGGTAGGGTTGGAGAAGACCCGTTCCTTTTGTGGACTCCTCAACGCGGATGTAGGTTGCCTCCGTGGGAGCCGAACCACGGGATAAATCACTTGTGTCTTGCTTTGTGTTCATTGTTCTTATTCATTACAACAATCTAGGGTTTGAATCAATATTGCTTACTTTACATTGAATCACTAAGTATAAGATTGAATTATGATATATCCTAGTACATCATCTTGCAACACTTAAATTAACTGTATATTTCCGCTGCATACATTATAGAATCAAAGTAATCGATCAAACTTAATCAACCTAGTCAGTACACACCGGATTAGTCCGCACTTTACCGGACTAGTCCGATATCTCAAGTTTTGATCTGGTGATTAAGTGTTGCAGGTTCCGACAAATTTCAAAAAGGCCTATTCACCCCCCCTCTAGGCCACATTCAATTGGTATCAGAGCAGGTTCTTCAAGAAAGAGACTAATCGCTCGAAGAAGATTATGTCGGACATGAAGGACATCCACAAGAGCAACAACCAAGAAAAGGTTGATGATGACAAGAACTTAAAGGTGGAGAAGCTCCTCGAAGCCATTCAAGACTTCGAGGACGACGATGAGGAGACACTAGAACTAAAGGCGCTCCTAAGAAAGAAGACACTTTCCAAAGGGAAAGTGAAGATTGAAGAAAAGAAGAAGGGGAGTAGTCACACCGACTACTCCCGATATCCTTTCAACTATGATCGTCTCAACTCCAACAATAATCGTTATTTTTCTATCCCACTTGGAAAAGCCCCATATTTTGACGGAAGTGATTACGCAATGTGGAGGCAAAATATGAAAATGCATCTAATCTCTCTCAATCCAAGTCTATGGCATATTGTGTGAACAGAAATAGATATCTCAGATGACGACGAAGAACTCACACCAAGCCAAGAGCAAGCAATTCACTGAAATGCTCAAGCCGCGGCGATAATCACCTCTTCACTCAGTCGGGACGAGTTCACCAAGGTGGATGGACTCGAGATTGCTAAGGAGATATGGGACACACTGCAAACTGCACATGAAGGTGACTGACATGTGCGTGAAGCAAAGATCAAAATGATCGAAGGTGAATTAGGAAGATTCACAATCGAAGAAGACGAGTCACCTCAAGATATGTACAACCGATTAAAGACACTCGTCAACAAGGTTCAATCTTATGGAAGCAAGAAGTGGAATGACCACAAGGTGGTGGAGCTCATCCTTAGAGCTTTCATGCCTCGCAACATCACCTTATGCTCAATGATTAGAGAAAGCCCCGGATACAAGAAAATGACTCTGGATGAATTACTTGGAAAAATCATCAATTTCAAGATGATGGAAAAATAAGCAAAGCATGTCAAAGAAATTGCCGACCTCACCTTGGCAAAGAAAGGGGTTTCTTTGAAGTCCACCCTCAAGCCCCTATCTAAAGAAGCTCGAGAAGCTCATCTAGAAGAAGACAGTGATGATGAAAGCGGTGAATTAGATGAAGAAGACATGATATTGTTCATGAAGAAATTCAAGAGAATAATGAAGAAAGGACAAAGCACTAAATCAAGCGAAGGGAAGTACAAGGAAAGAACAAAGTCAAAGTTGAGGCGGGCATGCTATAATTGTGGTGAGTATAGCCACTTTATAGTTGATTGCCCTTACGAAGAAAACAAGAAGAAGACCAAACAAGCCTCAACCCAAGAATTTCTTCACGAAGAAGAAACAAGCCGAATAAGCACACATAGGGAAAGAGTGAGACTCAAATGATGAGTCCTCATCATCCGAAGAAGAAGAGATGGCTAGCATAGCCATCGAAAAGACATCCAAGAAGTCTACTCTCTTCCCTACACTCGGCGCATGGAAGAGATGACACTTGCCTCATGGCAAAGGAAGGTAAACGCAAGGTAAACACCAAAACCCCTTCCGTGCATTCCTATTCTAGCGATGATGAAATCAATAGTGATAATGAGGATATGCTTATTGGACTAGATAGGAAAACTGTCACAAAAATAAAATTTTTACTTGATCAACTTGTTGAGAAGGAGAGGTTGATACATCGTCAAGAGGACATGATTATCTCCCAAAAGGAGGAACATGTCGAACTTGACAAACTTCTAGAATTTGAAAAGGAGCGAAGCAAATCAGTAGAGCTTGAGTTAGCTTCAAGCAAGGAAGCTTTCTTGGAGTTAACCGACTCAAATGCTGCAATCAAGGACCAACTTGCTAACCTGATCAAGGTTAACAAGATCCTTGAAGTGCAAGTTGAGTCACTCAAGCAAGGTGAACCTTCATCCTCTTCAAGTTCACCTTCTCAACCCATTAAAACTAAAGTAGCTTCTACTTGTACATGTGGTAAAACTGACAACAGTTTGAAATACAAGTCACACTCTATTAAAGACAAGCATCCTGCCCAAAGTGGCATATTTGACAAGGAGAAGATCAAATATGCACGTAGTGCATACTTGGTCACAAGACCTCCAAATGTCAAATATGGCATTGGTTACTCTTATGGTGAAAAGCAACAAGCTAGAACCCATAAGAATAACAGGGATAGCAATGTATTTGTAAAGGGAGGAGTCTTTCAAACTGGAAAATCAAAAATTAATGAGTACAAAACGCATGACCGTCAGACTACTCCGGTGAGGGTCCGGACAAGTCCGGTACTCCAGACAAGTCCGACCTCCCAGACCAGTCCTGGGTATAAATAACAAAAGTTACTTTTCAATACTTTCGATGCCTCGTATGTCTTAATGAGAAATAATTATGGAAAGGTTTATGCTCATTATGTTGGGCCACGCCATGGGAACACCAAGTCTCATGTGTGGGTGCCCAAATCTCTTGTGACTAACCTCCGAGGACCCAAGCAAGCTTGGATACCTAAAACCAAGACATAAAATATTTTTGCAGGACTATTCCTCCGGTGGATCTAAATGAGTGTTAGACAGTGGTTGCACCAACCATATGACCGGAGAAAGAAGAATGTTCGTTGAATATGAAGAGAATGAGGATCCAAATGAGGGCATCTATTTTGGAGATAATAGTCAAGGGAAGGTGCTCGGTACCAATAAAATTGCCATATCATCTAAGCACACACTTTCTCATGTATTACATGTTGATTCCTTGAATTATAACCTGCTGTCCATATCTCAATTATGCGACAAGGGTTATAATTGCTTGTTCACTAACGAGGGTATGACCGTTTCTAGGAGGAGTGATGGTTCCATTGCATTCAAGGGTACGTTAAAGGGAAAGCTCTATCTTGTTGACTTCAACAAGGATAAAGCTAAACTTGACACATGCTTGATTGCAAAAACCAACATGGGTTGACTGTGGCATAGACGGCTAGCGCATGTTGGTATGAGGAACCTTCAAAAACTCCTCAAGGGCGGTCACATCCGAGGTTTAAAGGATGTTGTGTTTGAGAAAGACAGGCCTTATAGCGCGTGCCAAGCCGAGAAGCAAGTTGGAGCACCTCACCCCGCCAAGAACGTCATGACTACAATAAGACCGCTCGAGCTACTTCACATGGACTTATTTGATCCAATTGCCTACATAAGCATCAGCGGTAACAAATATGGTTTAGTAGTTGTTGATGTTTTTTCTCGCTTCACTTGGGTTTTCTTTTTGCATGAGAAGTCAGAAACACAAGGAATACTCAAGAAGTTCTTCAAGCGAGCTCAAAAAGAATTCTCATTGACTATCAAAAACATTCGAAGCGACAATGACACGGAGTTCAAAAACACACAAGTGGATGAGTACCTTGATGAAGAAGGCATAAAGCACGAGTTTTCAACCCCATACTCCCCTCAACAAAACGGAGTTGCCGAAAGAAAGAACCGAACTATCATAGAAATGGCAAGAACAATGCTCGATGAATACAAAACCTCAGATCAATTTTGGGCAGAAGCAGTCAACACCGCTTGCCACGCCATAAATCGACTTTACCTTCATCGACTACTCAAGAAGACAACCTATGAGATACTCACCGGTAACAAGCCTAATATTTCATATTTTCGAGTTTTCGGTTCTCCATGTTATATTTTAAACAAGAAGCCCATGACTTCAAAGTTCGCTTCGAAGTCCGATAAATGTTTCTTGCTTGGTTATGATTTGAACACTTACGTCTATCGTGTTTTTAACAAGACCTCTAGACTTGTTGAAGTAGCACGTGACGTAGTGTTCGATGAAACTAATAGCTCCCAAAAGGAGCATGTTGATCCATGTGTACTAGGTAAAGAAGAAGCTCCTTGTCAAGCATTAAAAAGAATGGCCTTAGGTGAAGTTCGACCACAAGAGTCCCCTCTACACGTGCATGAGGAAGATGAACCACAAGAGGAGGTCAACGATCAAGGGGGAGCTTCCACACAAGATCAACCACAAGAATACGAAGATGATCAACAAATCAATGAGGACAATCATTTAGGGGGAGAAGAAGATGATCATGAAGATACAACACCTCAAGTGCCACACCCAAGAGTACACTAATGCGTACAAAGGGATCACCCAATCGACAATATCATCGATGACATCCAAAAGGGAGTTCCACTAGATCTCGCATAGCTAACTTTTGTGAGCACTATTCGTTTGTATCCTTTTTGGAACCACGCATGGTTGAGGATGCATTGAATGATCTGGACTGGGTGGTGGCAATGCAAGAAGAATTGAACAACTTCAAGCGGAACGAGGTGTGGGAACTCGTGGCAAGACCCAATGCGAACATTGTCGGCACCAAGTGGGTCTTTCACAACAAACAAGATGAACACGGGGTGGTGACAAGGAACAAGGCACGACTTGTGGCCAAAGGGTATTCACAAGTCGAAGGTTTGGATTTCGATGAGACCTTTGCTCCTGTATCTAGACTTGAATCCATTAGAATATTACTTGCATATGCTACTCTTAGAATATTACTTGCATATGCTACTCACTATGATTTCAAGCTGTATCAAATGGATGTGAAAAGCGCCTTCCTCAATGGACCAATCAAGGAGGAGGTGTATGTGGAGCAACCCCCGGGGTTTGAAGACGAAGAGTTCCTCGACAACATATTTAAATTGTTTAAGGCTCTCTACGGCCTCAAACAAGCTCCTAGAGCTTGGTATGAGTGTCTTAGAGATTTCTTAATTGAAAATGGGTTTAAGATTGGCAAAGTAGATTATACACTGTTTACAAAGAATTTTGACAATGATCTTTTTGTCTGTCAAATCTATGTTGATGATATAATCTTTGGTTCAACAAACCCATCTTTTTGTGAGGAATTTAGTAAAATCATGACAGCTAGGTTTGAGATGTCCATGATGGGAGAGCTAAAGTACTTCTTGCGATTTCAAGTGAGACAACAAAGGGAAGGGACTTTCATAAGCCAAATGAAGTACACTCAAGACATACTCAAGAAGTTTGGGATGGACAAGGCGAAACCCATAAAGACTCCCATGGCAACGAATGGCCACTTGGACCTCAGTGAAGATGGACCTAACATCGACCAAAAGGTATGTCGCTCCATGATTGGATCTCTACTCTATTTATATGCATCTAGGCCAGATATTATGTTGAGTGTATGTTTGTGTACAAGATTTCAAGTCAATCCTAAGGAGTGTCACTTGACAGCCGTAAAAAGGATCTTGAGATATTTAGTTCATACACTCAACCTTGGTCTTTGGTATCCAAAAGGCTCCAAATTCAACCTCATTGGATACTCAGATGCAGATTATGTCAGATGCAAGGTAGATAGAAAGAGTACCTCCGGTACATGCCAATTCCTAGGTAGATCCCTAGTTTCTTGGTCCTCCAAGAAAGAAAATTCCATTACCTTATCCACAGCCGAAGCGGAGTATGTTGCAGCTGGGAGTTGTTGTGCACAACTCATTTGGATGCGACAAACTCTAAGGGATTACGATTACAATATGAACCGTATTCCACTCCTTTGTGACAATGAGAGTGCCATTAAAATTGCCCATAATCCCGTTGAGCACTCTAAAACCAAACACATAGACATAAGGCATCACTTCTTGAGAGACCACTCCATGGAAGGAGATATAGACATTTCCCATGTCAACACCCAAAAGCAATTGACCGACATATTCACCAAGCCACTTGATGAAAAGCGCTTTTGTGAACTCCGAAATGAGCTAAACATCCTTGATGCTCGGAGTGTGGCTTGAAATGTTGCATACCTGTATGAATTCTTCAAAATATGTTGATTGGATTGTGAAAATAATCTCTCTCAATTTTCTTCCGAAAACTATGTTAATTATTAGATCTTGGTGAATTATGATCATTGCTTGATTGTTGTATGCTTACTGATCATATTCATCAAGATTATTTGATTTGATTTGCCTCCCTATTTTCTAAATATGTACCTTCAAATATATATGAATGGGCTAAGAATTTCTTGCCTGGTGACCACGGACTAGTCCGTGGTTACCCGAACTAGTCTGCCCATGCAGACTAGGTCGCAGTGTGCCGGTTAGGCCAGACCAGTCTGATAGACAATAGACTAGTCCGATATAGCCTCTAGAAAAGTTCGGACTAGTCCGGTCGTCTCCGGACTTGTCTGATTTTTCGTGTCCATAACCCTAGTCACCGCTGAACCCTAATTTCTTCACCTCCACTCTTGCCTCACGCGTTCTCTCTCTTCGCGCTCGAGCTCCAAAGGCGATTTTGGATCCCCTCCACCAAAAAGCTCCACATTTGGGTGGAAATCAAGCTTCCTCCCTCAAAGATTGAAGTTCTTGGACAAGTCCGGACCTCAACACCTCCTTCTTCGAGAATCAAGCGAATTCCTGGGTAATTTTCACTCAAACCCTTGAAATCCCAAATTTCTTCATTGTTTATCGAATAGCCTAGCATATTTCACTATATACATGCCTCCTTGATGTATTACGTTTATGCTAATCTAGTTGTGCATTAGGAACCACCATTTGTCTAGTTGCTTAGGTTTTTGAGGATGAATACCGGACTAGTCCGGTCAGCTGGACTAGTCTGTGCCTGTACACCGGACAAGTCCGATTTTTCTGAACTCAAAACCTAACTTGTCAAATCCTCAATGCAATGCCTTGTTATTCTTTCTCACCCATGCATTGAATCATTAATACTCATTCATGCCTTACACAATTCATCCTCAGGATATGTCGAGCACAAATGATGAGATTTCTGATTTTGAGGCCGAGATGGACCACGAGGTGGCACCTCGGCCCTCGACGAGCCTTGGCAAGAAACGCCAAGAGTGTCCTTCCGAGCCAGCTCTGTCTCCTCCACAGGCTCGGAGGAAAGTGCTAGCGAAGAAGCCGACCTCCAAGGTGTTAGCTTCTTGGGCTACCACCGGTGGTGGCCCTAGCTCGGCAAGTGCCCGCCTAGCCAAGGGCAAGGGCAAAGGAATAGCAACGGGTCCAGTTGGCCCGTTGAAGCTGCATGCTCCGAGGGAAGGGGTCTGGGACCCCATTGAAGAGAAGTTTAATGGAAAGGGCAGTGACTTAGTGGCCAAGCTCCGTGGTGTAGATTGCTACACTCATCCAAAGCAAGCTGCAAATGGAAGATTCTGAGGCAATTTTCATGCTGACTATTACCGGGTTGTATACCTGCAGATGAAGACACCAGTGGCGCGCAGTCAGTGGATTGACTGGGCACATCTTGAGAAGAAGAGATGCTCCGCATTTGATGAAGTGATTGCAGCACCTGAAAAACATGGCTTAAAGGACCTCTTTGCCTTCAAGTACAATTGTAATGATGAAGTGGTGGCCCAGTTTTATGCCACTTGTCACTTTGCAAGCGATGATGAAGAAAGGGTGACTTGGATGACTTATGGATCCAAGTACACTATCACATATGAGGAATTTGCAATGATGTTGCATCTTGACACCTCGAGCAATGACAATGTGATCATCCACAATGTTGGTGTCATCGAGAAGGAAAGGATGAAATTCCTTTATGAGCCAAACTCAAAGTTCAACCCTCCCTCCACAAAGAACATGAAGCCCTTCTTTGTGGTCCTAAATAGAGTCTTGAGGAAGACGATTGCTCCCAAGGATGGAGATGCTGGAAGTGTGCATGGTTATCTTCGGACCCTGATGAGAGTGATAAGCAAGGATCATCAGTTTGATGTGGCTGACTACATTTGGAATGATATGGTCAACATCTCTAGTACTCCCAACCGATCATGTGGCTATGCCCCTTATCTCATGTTCATGATTGAGAAAGTCAAAGGGATCGAGTTTGTCAAGGATGTGGAGCACACACCATTGAGGCCTCAAAAGCCTCAACAAGCAAATGTCCAGGCTGCTCCCTCGCCGGCCTCCAGTCCTGAGGCTCCGACAAGAAGTGAAGATGCAAGAGCTCCCCCTGCCAGTAGAGCAGCCCCTCAAAGGGGATCTGCTAGTGGGATCTTCAAGTACTTGGCTGCTATATTTGCTTCCTGCAAAAGGCCGAAGTGAAGGCCCATAAGATTAACAAGAGAAGAAAGGAACATATGAAGTATGTCAAGGCCAATGTGAAGCAAATATGCTAGAAACTGGAGATCGAGCCCATTGGATCTCTAGTGATCTCTGATGATTCCGATTCAGACTTCACCGAGATCGGGCCCTTGACCCCCTCTGAGCTTGCCTACTTTGGCATTGGGGGCTCGAGTGGCTCCGCACCTCCTCCTCCTCCTCCTCCTCCTCATCAGCCCGAAGACAACGATGAAGATGATGAGAGGACCGACAGCGAGGAGTGAAGACTTTAGGTCCCTCCTCTCCTTCTTTTTGGTGTCTTGATGCCAAAGGGGGAGAGATTGAGGAGGAGTCTTAGTCTTAGCTGTAGGATGCGAGGAGAGAGCTCTCTTTTATGTTTTTTGACTATTTTGCGGGTTGTAAAATTTTAACCATGTTATTAAGTTAATTATGGTTCTGTGATGCAATGGTATGATTTTTTGAGAAGTAATTATTGAGTTATGTGATTTTGCTCCTAGAATGACATATATGCTTGGTTTTGGTTGATTGTCATTCTCATTGTTTCAATGTACTTAGTCATGCATCCCACCATAAAGAATGCACATATGGATTATGTTTTCATTGCTTGAGACTCATATGTGCATACTTTATGAAAATCTTAATTTTTATCATATTTTGTGAAATCTCAATTGGTTGTCATCAATCACCAAAAAGGGGGAGATTGAAAGTGTATCTAGGAATCCCTTGTGGGTTTTGGATGATTTATGACAAGCAAATAAGATCCTAACCTCTTTATTGAGATGAGCATAGGTTTTAATGTGAAAATAAGCAAAGTGCCAAAAAGAAGGGAGAATGAGGAGCAATGTAGAGAAGAGCTCAAGGAACAAGAGTAGTAGATCATTGTGTGTGGAGTGTGTTAAGGAAACACACCCCAAGAGCTCAATCACAATTAAACACACACATTGCACAAAGTTATACAGGACCGGACTAGTCCGACATACACCGGACTAGTCCAATATCCTCTCTGCACAAGATCGGACAAGTCCGATATCCATCGGACTAGTTCGATATCTCTCTGACTAGAATCAGACTAGTCCTCCCCAGTGCGGACTAGTCCTCAAAACACTTCACAAGTCACACAAAATCAGACAAGTCCGATCACCACCGGACTAGTCCGATATTCATTCTCATCTAAATCGGACAAGTCTGATATTAGCACGGACTAGTCCGAAAAACTCTCTGACCTAAATCGGACAAGTCCTCCAAGTGCGGACTTGTCCTCTTAACCACTTAGGGTTTCACTGTGCGGACAAGTCCGATGTCTATTGGACTAGTATGAAGATTTCCAGAAGCGAAATCGGACAAGTCCGCTCCTAGCCGGACTAGTCCGATATTTTGGGACACTTAGGATTTGCTACACACAGCACACCGGACTAGTCCAGTGTCCACCACGGACTAGTCCGATCTTTCTAAACCCTAACAATCACTTTTAGAAACCCCATATAAATATAGGTGCACGGCCCAACTTTAAACTCTCTCGAACCCTAGCGCTGTCACACCTCCCTAGAGCCTCAAAAAAACACATCTCTCCACAAAATTAAGTGCAACAAAGATCAATCCTTTGAGGATACACTCTAGATCATTGGAGAGACACGTTCAACACTCATTGAGCTCTTGGTTTGATTCTCTAACACACTCTTGTGATTTCATTATAATCTTTTGAGTGTGTTCTTGGTGGTATTTCGTGTTGTAATCTAGGGGAGCCCTCAATTTGTGAGAAGGCCCCTTTGAATTCGGTTATTCACTCCTTTGTGATAAGTGGAAGAGGATTGGCCTTGGTGGCGATCCGACGAGGGTAGGGTTGGAGAAGACCCGGTCCTTTTGTGGACTCCTCAACGAGGATGTAGGTTGCCTCTGTGGGAGCCGAACCACGGGAAAAATCACTTGTGTCTTGCTTTGTGTTCATTGTTCTTATTCATTACAACAATCTAGGGTTTGAATCAATATTGCTTACTTTACATTGAATCACTAAGTATAAGATTGAATTGTGATATATTCTAGTACATCATCTTGCAACACTTAAATTAACTGTATATTTCTGCTGCATACATCGTAGAATCAAAGTAATCGATCAAACTTAATCAACCTAGTCGGTACACACCGGACTAGTCCGTACTTTACCGGACTAGTCCGATATCTCAAGTTTTGATCTGGTGATTAAGTGTTGCAGGTTCCGACAAATTTCAAAAAGGCCTATTCACCACCTCTAGGCCACATTCAAAAGGGAAAACATGGAACAAGTTTGTTCTTACTAATGGTTTTGTGTTTTGAGCTAACAAATTGTGCATTCTGGCTGGTTCTGTGCGTATCTTACTATTGCAGGAAGCACATGGTGGAGGGTTGATAGGACACTTTGGTGTCAAGAAGACGGAAGACATCCTAGCAAGCCATTTCTTTTGGCCAAAGATGAGAAGAGATGTGGAGCGGTTTGTTGCTCGTTGCAGCACCTGTCAAAAAGCTAAGTCCCGTCTTAATCCACATGGTTTATGCCTCTCCCTGTTCCTAGTGCTCCATGGGAGGATGTTTCTATGGATTTTGTTTTAGGATTGCCTAGAACAAAGAAGGGAAGGGATAATATTTTTGTTGTTGTGAACATATTTTCTAAAATGGCACACTTCATACCATGCCACAAAACTAATGATGCTACCCATATTGCTGCTTTGTTCTTTCGAGAAGTTGTTCGTTTGCATGGGGTTCCAAACACTATCGTTTTAGATAGAGATGCCAGATTTCTTAGTCATTTTTGGAAAACCTTATGGGCTAAGTTGGGGACAAAATTGCTCTTTTGTACCCCTTGTCACTCTCAAACTGATGGACAGACCGAGTAGTGAACCATACTTTATCTAAAATGCTTAGCGTTGTTCTGAAACATAATATCAAATTATAGGAAGAATGTTTGCCTCATATTGAATTTGCTTACAATCATTTGCTGCATTCTACTACTAAATTGTGCCCTTTTCAGATTGTATATGGTTTTATCCCTCATGCTCCCATTGATCTTTTAGCTCTGCCACCTTCAGAAAAATTGAATTTTGATGCTTCTTGCCGTGCTGAATTAATTCTTAAAATGCATGAGCAAACTAAAGCAAACATTGAGCGCATGAATGCTAAGTATCAACAAGCCGATAGCAAGGGTAGAAAGCATGTTACTTTTGAACCTGGTGATTTGGTTTGGGTGCATTTGAGAAAGGATAGATTTCCTGATTTGAGAAAATCTAAATTACTACCTAGAGCTGTTGGACCCTTCAAAGTGCTTCGAAAAATTACTGATAATGCATATGAAATTGAGTTGCCTGCACATTTTGGGGTTACTTCCTCTTTCAATATTGCAGATTTGAAACCATATGTGGGCGAGGAAGACACATTTGAGTCGAGGACGACTCAATTCCAAGAAGGGGAGGATGATGAGGACATCGCTGCCGTTGATACAACCACAACAACCCATTCACCACTTGCAGCTAATCAAGGTCCAATGATGCGCTCGTGCACGTCAACTTAATTATCAGGTGAATTCATTCCTGGCTGTTCAAAGTAATTATCCTTCAAATAGAAAACTATTAAAGCCTTGTGATGACCTTGTTATTATTAGCTGCTTGGGAATTGATCCAGCTAGGAGGAATGGAGGGATTAATGCAATGAAGGCTGCTCCACCCAAGGGGTCCTCGTAACTGCAGCAAGTACCAACTTAAAAAGGGCATAACTTTCAACTCCCAATGTTGTTTAATGCAAATAAGTACTTGCTGGAAAGGTCTCTTTGTCTACTTTCCATTGGATCAAGAATCAAAGACAGATGACGCTTGATATGCACATAAAAATCCGAACAAGACTCGTGACTCCATCCTGAGTTCTAGTCTTCCTCCTCTATATAAACAACTAGCAGCCATAGGAAGAACTTGGGTTTTGTTTTCTGTAAGTTTAGCCATTGCTACTTTCTTGTAACGCAAGTGTCGACGAGACCTTCCGATTACTTGAATCAGAACCCCAACTTATCACACCCGTGAGTGTTTGCTTGTTATCTTGTTCTTGCTTGTTCTTCGATTGCTTGCAGGTTCAAGGCTGTTCCTGGCACAGCAAGAACAGCAACAATAGGAGCTGTTGTAACTATCTCTAAGACGCAACACCCTTGTGGTTTTTGTAGTCGGGTAGCACAACGTTGACCTCCACCCAAATCATAGCTACCAGAAGATGGTGTAACTATCACTCAAGGCGCCACACCATTCTGGTGGTGGTAGTCGGGCAGCCAATGTCGGCCTCCACAAAATTCATTCACCACCAACATCTCTCATCGAAAGATAGGGCATCCCCCGTACCCGTAGGGTTCATCATGGGCAACCCAGTCGTGATATTTGGTGCCATTGAAAAGCACCGGACAATGCGAGACTGGAACCCCAGCTGAAGAAGAAGTCATCCTGATCGGACAACAGGCGACGGTGAGAGCGCAAAATATGTAGCGACGGGCGACGGCGAGAGCGCAAGAAAATAAGCAGCGCAAGCTGTTGTGTTTTTTCTTTTTTTCTTTCTTCTCTCTCCCCCTCTCTCTCTCTCTCTCTTTTTCTTACTAAATCAAGGAGCCACCTAAAACCTGGCAAGTGTGCAATGTTTCATGAGACATAGGCATGAAAACCAATGACTGGCAGTGGCTCAACATTGATTTGTTCTGGGAGCAGTGGCCCACTACACGTTCGATCAGGACAAGATCGATCCGATCGGCAGGGGTCCTCATGCCTGGGCGCGACAAACCAAACTCGCAGCGGGGCTCGACGCAGTACTTCACAACAGAGAAACACACGGTGACCGAGGAAGAGGCGCGTATGGACAATATCAATCAGGATAAGATCGATCCAGCTAGGTTGGAGTCTGTTTCCTCGACAGGACGCCGAGGGATGGCAACGGGCATAGACAAAGCGAGAGCGTGGTGGTGGCAGCAAGAAAAGCGTCTGTGAAAGTGTGCGTTCGACACTTCCCCCGGTACTACTAGATCATAGCCCGCAAAGGTTCTTGATTAGTTGGGGCGCAAGTGAGATTATGAACAAGATGATGACACAAGAGATTTACGTGGTTTGGACCACCTGAGCATAACACCCTACTCCGTGGGTTGTGTGTTGTATATATGAATCTGTATGGCGCTTGTGAGCGTGTGAGCTTCCTTTCTCATGTATTGTGCGGCGCCGCCATTTTATAGTCTAAGGACTGGCTGTTACAACACTTGTCTGGCCCGACATGTGGCCCTGGCGTGATTAACTGTCTAATATACGATCTACAAGTATTAAACGTAATTAAAAGGAATAACGCACCTTAATGATGGTGTTTTCCTATTAATAGTCCACTGATCGTGTGTCATTAATATAGTATTAATGACATGTAATCATGTGTTGTTACTGTCACTTAAAATGTCCCTTGAAGGTTCGAGCCGTTGGAGATCTCTCTACCTTCTGTTGAAGTCCTAGCTCTGGAGGTTTGACATGTGGCGGCTCCGGGACTTCCCATCGTGGGGAGGCAGGTCTGGAGCCACTATACACGTGGCAGCACCGGAGCTTTTCTCTATTGGGGGTTAAATCCGGAGTCATTGGACACGTGGCAAGATTGGAGTTTCCCTATGAAGGCTGTTAGGTCCGGTCTTGTAATACACGTTTCAGTGCCAGAGCTACCCACACGAGGGAGGAAAGTCTAGTACTGTCCAACACGCGTGGCCCTCAGAGGTCTTCAACTTGAAAGAGTGGAACTCCTTAGATTTTCTTGCGGTATCATGGGGTACCCGGTACGTAGGGTGCCGACAGTGGCCCCCGGGCCCACCTCCGGGAGAAAACCTTTGGGTTAAGTTATTCTACTAGAGATGGGGCCATCTTCGATTCCATGCTGCGGCTTCAATGGTCTTCTGATGTGTCGTTGGGGCGATGCTCCGTGGTTAAAACATCGCCACGTGGCTTCTTTTGAATGTGGCAGGTGAGATCTTTGCGTGCGGATCTCACACAATTGAAGGTTATCGGTTCCCGATGCAAAAATCGTATCGGTTCCCCACGCCTTGTCAGGTCGTCGCCCTCGGGCTTCCAACCTCCCATTATGACAATGGTTCACTAGGGTAATAACTTCGGCCTTTCCACCAGAGTGGACCTGAGCCCATTTGTCATTGGTAGGGTAAACTTTTGAAAACTCAATCCTGGTCCCATTGCGGTTTCGATCCAAGCATTGTGGAGGCTTAATTAAGAAGGAAAACCAGCACAGTTTGATGACTCTTTAAGCTTTCGATCAAACTTGTGCTCAGAGCCTCCCAACCTTCGCATAGCCTTCCAACGTTTGCTCCACCTTGCCGCGATGGAGTTGGGTCCTCCCCACAGCAAGGTCAAGACCGATGAGGAGATGGCGAGTGTCTGGACCTACATGGGTTGGTCTAGCGACTCCTGCAACAAAGACATCCGCTTCGACAAGCTCCCCTTCAAGAAGGAGTGCACCGGAGATGTGGTGTACTTCTCGGCGTATGCCATAGTGGGTCTGATCCCGCCTTTCTCAAGCTTCCTCTTGATGTTGCTGGATTTCTACGGCCTCCAGCTTTATCATATCGGCCCCCACTCCCTCTTGCTAGTGGCGACTTTCGTCCACTTCTGCGAGATGTTGGTGGGCGTGCCTCCTTGCATTGAGCTGTTCTGAACCTTCTTCACGGTCCACACCACCGGCAAGGGAACGGAGATCATTGGCTTCTACTACTTCGTGAAGTGCAAGAATTGCCCCTTCAAGTACTTGAAGACCTTCCCTTCTGGCAAGTGGGATGATTGGAAGAAGTATTAGGTGATAATCACTGTGGAGGAGCATGATAAGCTGGAGCTGCCCAAGGGCCTTCCCAATGTCGACACCGACGCCTGGAATGTAGTTCTGGAGTTGTTTGATGTGTACAAGCCCATCCTGGAAAGGATCGAAGAATGCATAGAGGGAGGAGTAACCACCCAAATGGTCTTCGACAATTTCTTTGTGAACAGGTGGGCCCCGCTGAAGACTAGGGAATGTCCTACATGGGCGTTCTATAGTGAGATGGATCATAACCGAATTGAGGTCAGTTTGAACACCAACTTGGACGATGAAGCTCTGAAGATCCATCTCAAAAAATTTCAAAATGAAGGTATCTCCCGTGACGCTCTGACTCCGCCGGTTGCCTTCCTACCTCTGAACATGGTTCTGGAGGTTAGCAGGGAGATCCGGAGGAGAATGCCAGCATTGGATGACTTGGGCTTGGTTGAGAGGTGCCCTATCTCCAGGGTTGTGATACCCGGAGCTTCTGAGAGGGTGGTTACTCCTGCCGTGAGCCAAAAAGTCGATGATGTCAGCAAGGGCAAGGGTAAAGGCAAGGAGCCAGCCAAATCCTCTAGCTAGAAGAGAAAGTTGAGGCATGCTGACAGGAGCCACGTCAGGTCAGCTCTGACTACAACTGCTCCTTCTCCCCGGCAAGGTAGACCTTCGACGGCCACGCCTCCTCCGATGCAGGCATCCTCAAGGGGCGCCAACTCCGGCATATCAACTCCGGCTCTGGTGCCAGCTGTGGGCTCTGGGTCCGGAGGTCCTTCCCAGCCGAGGGAGGTTCTGACTGAGAAGACTCTAGCTGCTGTAGGTGGCTCCCGACTAAGGTCCAAGGTTTTTGTCTCACCAGACTTGATGGGCTTTGACTCCGGACCTCAGAAGAAGAGATTCCGCGACGACTGGGGCGGTAGCATCTCCAAGTAAGCTTCGTCAACTCACCTAGTGGTGCTAACCTTGTTTTTATTATGTCTTTAATCTTCCCAACCTTTTGTTTCCAGGGTGTCGAGAAAGAAATCTAAGGCTTCGGCATCTGCTGCAGCGAATGAAGTTGTGCATGCTGAAGCTCCGACTTCAACCACTGAGCCTCCCCAAGTTGTGGCAGGAGACACGACAGCTCCAGCGCCAGTTGTCGTGGACTTGGATCCAGAGGGGACGCCAGAAACTCTTGTGGTAGCACCGGACCACAGGGGAGAAGTTGATGAAAATGCACCACAGCAGCGGCACCAGAGATTGAAGCTCTAGTGCATGAGTCGGTGGTGACGGAAGCTCCAGCACTTGAGCCGGAGGTAACCGGAGCTTCGGCGCCCATACCGGAAGTGGTTGAATATCCGACAATTGAGCTGGAGCTTCCCGAAGTTTCGGCCTCTATGCCGGAGATAGTTAAAGCTCCGACCTCCGTACCAGAGGTGTTTGAAGCTCCAACAACAGTGCCAGAGGTGGTAAATGTACCGGTGCCTAAGCCAGTGGTGGTGGGGGCTCCGGATGAAGCACTATCGTCTGCCCCGGAGGTCATTGCTCCGGGGGCGTCTATATCCGAGCCGGAGCATCCAGAAGAGTCAGCGGTGGGCCCTCCACCTGCAGAGTCGCCAGCTGAAGATCCGGAGGAGGGACCTTCGGTGTCAGACCCGGAGGTTGATGTTCCCACGATAGGACCCTCGCCAGCGGCAGCGGAAGTAGAAGAGTTTCCGGGAGGTGGCCCCAGTGCCGCAGAACCGCAGGGGACCAAGCTTGTGGCGTGAGACCCAATTTTTGTATTGGAAGACCCCTTGGAGCCAACGAAGATGACCCCAGCAGGTCCATAGCCTATTCCCTTGCCATTGTCTGTTGATAATGCCTTATCGAGCCTCCGTCAGGTCCAGCTCGCCTTCGACCACGATAGCAAGGTCCTCGAAGAAGAACGCCATACCTTGAGGCGTTGGCACAACAGGCTTCACTTCGGGACCAAGCTTGCGCCGACGAGGTTTGCTAATCAAAAGGAGTGGGTTGAGAAGGAGAAGACCCGGATGGAATATTGGGGCAAGTTGCTGGATGAAAGGGAGGCCTCCATCAAGGCCCTAGACGCTAATTCTCGGGAGATTCTCGAGCATGCCAAGAAAAGCAACGATGCTGCTGACGACATCAGAACAGCCTCAATACATTAAACGAGATTCTCCTAAAGCGCCAAGCGGACCTCGATGCGAGGGAAGAGAAACTCCTGGAACAGCAGGAGGATATTTTGAAGAGAGAGGAAGAGCTTGTCCAAAAACTGTCTCTGTGCGAGCAAAACTTGGATGACCACACAAAAAAGCTTGATCTGCGGTGCAAGGAGGAGGAAGAGAAGCTCTGGCAGAGGGGACAAGACCTCAACAAAAGAGAGGTCGAACTCCCCATCAGAGAGGAGAAAGTGCTGGGCAGAGAGAAAGACCTGGCCAACCGGCAGAACCGCATCCACCTCCGGGAGTCGGAGCTCACCAAACGTGAAAAGCAAGTTGCTGAAAGCATTCAGCAGCACGCAAAAGAGGTTGAGCGCCTTGCCCGGGAAGGCTTGGAACTTGCGGCCACCAGGAGGTCACTCGAGGAACTGCAGAGTTTGAGGGAGACTGAGTCCCAGCAGGTATGGGATTTCTTGGGGCGAGCCAATGACGATTTGATGCCTCTGGGCTTCAGTCCAGTATGTTCGAACAATCCAGAGTTGGAGCTAGACCAAACGCTGGTGGCACTTAGCTCCGCTAGCAGCAAACTCGAAGTGATGGGTGATGTCATTGTGAACCAGCTGGAGATAGAGGGAAAATCTTTGGCCAAGAACGTCACAGAATATGTGCTGACGTGTTACAAGAGCCGAGACCCCCAATTCTCTCTGGATCCAGTGCTCGAAGGGCCTGTTGATGCAGAGGCAGACACCACCAAGACCAGTGTTCAGATGGTTGCCTAGAAGGTTGCTTCATACTTCCGCAGAACCTAGGACTTTTCTCTTTTGCTTCCGCTTGTAACTCTCCAATTTGTTAATCTCCTATCTTCGAATGAATGAAATCCAATTTTTTCTGAAATGAATTCCATTTTGTCCTTGTCTTCAATACATTGTCATTTATCTTGTTTGCCCCCTGGTAGATGTACACAATTTGATTGCGAACGTGTACTAAAAGGATTTGATGATATATTGATGACTTGGACGCTTCGAACTTGTAGCTTTTAGGTCTGAAGTTTATTTTCGACTTCTCCAAAGAGTTTGGTTGGAGCTTGATAGGTCTGACTGCATCCACTGTCAATGCGTAAGACATCGATAGCGGGCCCGCTGGGGTTGTTGGAGCTTGGTAGGTCCGACGGCACCCACTGTCAACGCATAAAAAACATCGATGGCGGGCCCCCTGGGGTTGTCGGAACTTGGTAGGTACAACAACACCCACTGTCAATGCGTAAATACGTCGACGGCCGGCCCCCTGGGGTTGTCAGAGCTTGGTAGGTCCGACGACACCCACTGTCAACGCGTAAAACATCAACATCGGGCCCCCTAGGGTTGTCAGAGCTTCCCTGCTTCGACGATATCCACCATCAATCATGGAATACATCGACGGTGAATCCCCTCGGGTTGTTCCACCATCTTAACTTCAATTGCCATTATGCTCCACATCGACAGCGGCCCCCCATGGGGCTTTTTGGAGCTTATTAACTCCGACGGTGCCCACTTTCAACGTTTAAAATGTCGACGGCAGGCCCCTATGGGGGATGTCGGAGCTTGGTAGCTCTGACATCGTCCACCAACGTCATGAGTTTTCATTTTCCCTGTCTATCAAAGACAAGAAAAATAGTAAAATTCATCTTCTCATCTATAAGTCTTTTGGGACTTACTGTTCTTATTTGAATTTTAGCTCCGAAGGAACTCGATATGATAACAAGCACATTGATGTAATCTTTTTTAGATCCGAATGCTTTTAGAACCCGCCCTACTAAGGCCCGCCGAAATGTAGGTATAGTGGTGTACTTAGGGCGCAGGACCAGGCTAAGTCAATAGCACACTCCGGACCTATGTGGGCTTGGCGTTCAGGTGAGTAGACCATCTAGCAATGCTAAGATAAAAAAAACACAATGTAACTTGTACAACATATGAGTAACTTGAACTAAAGGTCAAAAAGAATTGCACAACTTCATTATAGACAAGAAGGAGAATGATAAATAAAAGAGAATGAGTCTGTACAAAATTAAGGCACGTGAAGTCTGCTTTTACATAACAATGCTTTTCATTATAGGTCCGGATTACAGGGGAGACAAGGACACACTTAGGGTATGGAACCAAGCTAAGCGTGCTATACAACTTGTACCAACCCAGGGCATGTAGCTACACTTTTAGTACTCTGACTGTGTCCAGTGTTGCTTGAACTTCCCGGATCCTCCCGGAGGGATCCGGATGTTCTCCTGGAAGACCTACCCGACTCTGTGTACAAACTCTATAATTTACATTGCATATAATTACAGACTCACCTTCGTGATACTAAGCGTAAAACTTACGAAGGTGTTCGATGTTCCAAGGATTAGGAAGCGGGGTCCCATCCTCAGTTGCCAAGTGAACACATTCGGGACGGGATACTTTGATTACTCGAAAGGGACCTTCCCAGCTGGGGGAAAGTTTGTTCATCCTTTCACGAGTTAGTATTCTCTGCAGCACCAAATCGCCTTCCTCGAGCTGTCGGTTACCCACATGCCTTTGATGATAGCACCGGAGCGTCTGGCGATAACGTGCATTCCGAACCACTGCTTGGCACCTTCCCTCGTTGATGAGGTCAAGATCTTCACAACAGAGCTGGTCCTGCGTGGCTTCGTCAAAGGTTCAAACCCGAAGTGACCCCATGGTGATCACCGGAGGAAGGACTGCTTCAGCTTCGTACACCAGGAAGAAGGGTGTCTCTCCAGTAGACCAGTTAGATGTAGTCCTGCTTGCCCACAGTGCGGACGGAAGCTCCTCGATCTAGTTGGCTCCATGTTTTTTCAGGCACTCATAAGTGCGCGTCTTGAGTCCTTTTAAGATTTTTGCGTTTGCTCTCTCGGCTTGGCCATTACTTGTCGGGTGAGCTACTGATGTGTAGCTGACTCGAATGTCGAGGTCTTCGCAATACTCTTCAAATGTTGCACTTGCAAATTGGGTTCCGTTGTTAGTGATGACTCTGTTCGGAACTCCAAATCTACAGACTATGGACTTCAAGAACTTGATTGCCAATTGCTTATTGATAGTCACAACTGGAGTAGCTTCTAGCCACTTGGTGAACTTGTCGATGGCGATATACAGGAACCTGTAACCTCCGACGACTTTTGGGAAATGTCCCAAGATGTCCATGCCCCACACAGCGAATGGCCATGTAGGAGGAATCATTTACAGTGACTGAGCCGGTTTGTGAATTTGTTTTGCATGGAACTGGCATGCTTCACACTTTTTCACCAACTCTACTGCATCCTGGAGTGTTGTAGGCCAGTAGAAGCATGCCGAAAGGCTTTGCCGACCAGCGTGTGGGAAGACGCGTGGTTCCCACACTTGCCTCCATGGATCTCCACGAGGAGCTTGTGGCCTTCTTCCCTTGCAATGCACTGCATTAGGACGCCATTGTCACCACGCCGGTAGAGATCCCCTTCTACTAGCGTGTATCTTTTAGCCAATCTAACGATTCTGACAGCGGATACACCATCTTCAGGAAGGTGGTTGTCTTTCAAGTAGCTCCAGATCTCTGAGATCCATGCATCGGAGCTAACTTGAGCTTCTGAGTCTTGCGTGCCTGGTTGCTCGGAGCTTCCTGCAGCACCTATGACCCTTGGTGGACGCCATGGTAACAGGGCCACTGGGACTGCCAGCTTCGAGGTGCTGGTCTCGCCCTCTTCACCAAGTTCGTTGGGATGAGCGGTTGGTCTTGACAATCTCCGGACAAAAACTCTGTCGGGAGTCGGAGCTCCGGTTAAAGCCTTCGCCGAGAGTTCATCAGCTTCTGCATTGTTGAGACGCTGGACATGGCAGAGGTCCAGGACGTCGAAGTCCTTCTAGATCTTCTGGACTTCAAGGAGATAAGCAGCGAGTTGAGGGTTGTTGCAGCTGCATTCACCTTTGACTTGCTTGATAATGAGCTGCAAGTCACCCTTGAGTAGCATCTTCTCGACGCCATATGATAGCGCCACCTTGAGCCCATAAATAAGAGCTTCATATTCCACCATGTTATTGGTCGCCTTGAAATCAAGGTGCACCATGTATTTGACCTTCTCCCCGATCGGAGCGAGGAGAAGTATTCCAGCTCCAGCCCCCTGCTTCTGCACGGAGCCGTTGAAGTAAAGGGTCCAATGAGGCTCAGTGAAGACCGTGACCTTGGGTTTCGACTTCTGCTCACTGGGGCCTCCAGAATTCGATGGAGAAGGAGTCCACTCCGCCACAAAATCAGCCAAGGCTTGACTCTTGATAGCTTGTCGCGGCACGAATTCAAGATTGAATTCTGCTAACTCTGCTGCCCAATTGGTGATGTTCCTAGTAGAATTAGGTTTATGCAGAATAGCACATAGTGGATAAGAAGTTACCACTAATATCTTGTAGGCTGCTTGGAAGTAATGACGTAGCTTCCTTGAGGCAATAAGAATTGCGTAAAGCGGCTTATACACCTCAATATATCTAGTCTTGGCATCATGGAGTACTTCACTGATGAAGTACACAGGCCGCTAGACGGTCCGGACCCTCTCGTAAGGGCCCGTAGCTTCTTCTCCATCGGTCCAGACCCTCCCAGAGGGGTCCAAACCTTCTTATTGATTTCCCCGAACCCTCCCGGAGGGGTCCAAAACTTCTTCTTGTTCAATCCAAACCCTCCCGGAGGGGTCCGAATCTTCCCGATCACCCGTGTGAACTCCCTCAGATGAGAGAGGTTGATCCTATAGTATTTCGCCTTGAAGAGCCATGCCTGGGGGCTGCGATCTAGACTCACCTTCAAGTAGCTCCGGACCCTTCCGAAGGGGTCTGGGCTCCTGAACTGGAAGTCGTTCTGGTCTTTTCGCGACCAGGACCATGCTGACAATCTCCGTAGTTGCAGAAATATAAAGCAGTAGAGGCTCACCAGGGTTCGGAGCTACCAAGATTGGTAGTGTGGTGAGGAGCTGCTTGAGCTCTTGGAATGCCTTTTCTGCTTCTTAGGACCAATGGAAAGGCCCGATATTAGCTTGAAGAAGGGAAGTGTCCGCTCTGCCAGTCTTGAGATGAATCGGCTGAGCGCAGCTAGACATCCGGTTAGCTTCTGGATGTCCTTCATACGGGCTGGGGGCCGCATATCTTCAATAGCCGCGATCTTTGTCGGGTTCGTCTCAATTCCTTAGTGAGTCACCAAGAAACCAAGGAGCTTCCCGGAGCTAACCCCGAAGACACACTTGTCTGGGTTCAGCTTGGTGCGCGTGATACGCAACTTGTCAAAGACGACTTGCAAGTTGTCAAGTAGTGACTCCTTTTTCTTGACCTTCATGAGGATGTTGTCGACATACACCTCCACCAACTTCCTGATTAGTTCTCCAAAGGTTTTGTGCATAGCTCGCACAAAAGTTGAAGTAGCATTTTTGAGACCAAATGGCATGGCAATATAACAGTACAATCCATCTACTGTTATGAAGGTAGTATGCTTTTCATCTTCCCTAGACATCTGGATTTGATGATATCTGGAGTAGGCATCTAGGAAACATAATAGATCACACTCGGAGGTGGAGTCCACTATCTGATCTATTCTATGTAGTGGAAATGGATCTTTTGGACATGCCTTATTCAAGGTGGTGTAGTCGATACACATCCAAAGCTTCCCACCGGCCTTGGGTACAACGACTAGGTTTGCCAACCATTTTGGGTGATGAACCTCCCGGATAAAACCAACTTTTGTAAGGATCGAATGCCCAAGAGGGGGGGTGAATTGGGCTTCTTTTACAAACTAAAGGAATAAAAACTCAACTACTAAAAGCCCAATTCCCTATGCAAACAACCTATGCATTCAAGTGAATAATAAGTTTGCGGTATATGAAATGCATATGATAACGGGAAAGGAAGAGTATGAAAACTCCCGAGAAGACACGAAGACACGATGATTTATCCCGTGGTTCGGCAAGATCATCAAGACCTTCCTACATCCACATTGTGGCACCCACCAAAGGGTGTAGCCACTCCCAAGTCACCAAGATCAGCGATATCACTAAAAGTCTCTGTTCGTCATCTCCGGCAAGGTGGAGCTCAAGCCCTGTACAAGTTTGATCTTTCGGACTTCCACAACCGACTTGGCAAGCCCCGGAAGGATCTCTCCAATCACTGATTGATACACGGTGAATGCAATCACCAAGAGACACTCCCTTACAGCTCTCACTAGAGTAGAGACTCCAATCACTAAGAATGGAAGCACACAAGCATCATCTCTAGTAAGTTCTAGCCTATCTCTTGGTGTACAAGTGGTGTAAATGATGTGGAAGTGGTTGCTCAACGTCTTGAATGCTTGATAATGTGTAGAGTAGCTCTGGGCATCAAGACTTATCGAAATGACTGGTTGAAAGGGTATAAATAGCCAGCTTCCACGAGATAGCCGTTGGAAAAATAGGCTGACATCACTGTTCTGCAAACACCAGATGATCCGATATTCTCCCTTCAGCTGTCATCGGTCGAATACAAATTAGCTGAGGTCACTATGTCAGATATGACCGTTGATCGATCGATGTTGTATACACTGTACATCGGATAATCCGGTGACACTTGGTCCAGGATGGTCCAGAAATAATGCTTACTGGAGTAATCGACTGATGTGGCATATTTGTACATCGGATGGTCCGGTGTTACTTGGTCCAAGGAAATTGCTTACTGGAATGATCGACCAATGTAACATACGCTTCCACATCGGATGATCCGGTGTTACTTGGTCCAAGGAAATTGCTTACTCGAATGATCGACCGATGTAACACACGCTTCCACATCGGATGATTCGGTGTATACCCAAGACTGAGGTCTTTTTTTGCTGCAGAGCCAACTCGACCGATGTAGTGTTTTTTGGATACATCGGATGATTCAGTGAGTTGTTTTTGTCTGCTTCGAGTTGTTCTAAGTGATTCTTTTGGAATTTGTCTGAGTGACCTCTTAGACATTTGTTTGAAATGTTCTTCTGATGATGACTAAGTCTCGTGTGCTGTCAATTTTGATGGAATAATTTTGACATATATGTTTTTCCTTTCAGTCTTCATGAAAATCGATTGACCTCGTAAAATAGTTTGTTGAGGGATCTCCAATTGTATCCAATGAGCAGTAGATGATATAAATATAGAGTCCATTAAGTGTGATGAGTTATATGAGAGACCTTGCATCCAAAAACTTATTAGTGATATCCAATGATTGCCATTAATCACCGAAACCATACCTTATGGGGGCCTAGATGTTTTCAATCTCCCTCTTTTTGGTGATTGATGACAACACAACGAGTAAAGCATAACAGTAATGAAGTTAAGAATACGATACTCAAAAATATATGTAACAAGTACACGATCCAGCACATGAAGCTTGAAGGCTCAAAAACGATCAATAAAACATAAGAGAATTAAGTAGCACACGAATACTCAAGGATAGCAAAAGAATAGCAAAGCTCCCAAATTACAAAATCTCCCAAAATACTCCCCCTGCAACTAGGACTTCCCCTAAGACTATGCTATCCCTCCCCCTGACTATGACTCTTCTCCCCCTTTGGCATCAAGACACCAAAAAGGGAAGCTGAGTGCTTAAGGATCCTGAGCGCTTGGGGCGATGACGAACTGGTCGCCCTTGGGGGTGCTGTCATCGGAGCTGCTGCCTGCTGCTGCTGAGGCTGGAGTGGAGGAGACCGGGGTTGTGGGAGTTGCTGTCGGTACTGAGGGTGCCTGCTGAGTCGGGACTGCCGATAGCGGGGTACTGACAACCGAAGCCGGAGTCTGCTAGAAGAGGGTCGTAGCCGGCAGAGGAGAGTGAATCGGTGCACCTGGGGCAAGCAGTGGTGACATGCTGATAGTCGGTATTAGTGTGGTCGGCACTGGAGCTGAGGCTGGTGCTAGGACAGGTGGACCTGGAGCTAGATCAGAAAGCTGTGAGGGCAGGACAATCCCGGTCTGAGTGTAGAGGTTGGTGATCAACCCCAGAATGCCCATGATGGCATGCTGTGTCTGCTGCTGCTGGTCAAGAGAACGCTGATGCATCTGGTCAATGAGTCCAGTGAGCCTGTCAGTGTCCTCTCGCCTCTCACGGGCTATCTGATGTTGCATCTCCTGCTACTGCTGCTGGAGCTCCACAAGACGTGCAGCCTGCTCAGCTCTGGCCTGCTCAGCTGCAAGCCGATCCTGTCGCTGCTACTTAATCATCTGCTGCAGTAGAGAAGTGAGCTCGGATGGCTGAGAGACTTGTGCCCCGGACACCGGAGGTGAGGTAGGAGGTGGTGGTACAGTCGAGCCTCCAGCCTCCGCATTGTGCTGCCTGGGTGAGGGAGGAGGTGGAAAGTACTCCTCGACACTATCACTAGTGTCACTCTCTGACCAGATATGTTGTAGATCCCCTCCCTAAGCCTCATCTTGTGCTAGTATCTCGTCTTCCTTTTCTAAGTCTGACGAGTCTTCTTCTAAAAGTCGAGCTTGGACCTGACGCTCAACTGTGCGGCCAAGGCGGCGGTCTCCAGGAGCTGGAGCACGATAGTGTCCGAACCGAGTGACGCTCTCGTCGGTGAGACTGTCACGCACGGCGGATCCCTCTAGAGCCAACAGGTAGAGCAGGTGACTGATCCAGTGGCCAAACACGAGCTGTCTCATCATCCCAACTCCATCTGTGATGACATCCTCCATCTCACAGATGAGGATATCCACGATGTCAAACTGCATCCCGTCCATGACATAGAACAGGAGGGTCTGCTGCAAACTGGTGAAGCCCTCAAGGTATCCTGACCTGGGTAGTAGCATGCAGCGCAAGGCAAGGTGAACAGTACGTGCAGCCGGAGTGAGTAGAGCAGGTACCCTAGGCTGCTCAGGTGAGAAGGGATGAGCAAACAGTGACCGAATCTCCTCAAAAGGTAGTGCCACACCTCCAGTGAGCGGCCTCCTCGGTGGGTCAGCCTGTCCATAGACTAACTCGTGTAGGCAGGTGTCATGGAGATCCACGCCTAGTAGCTATCCCAAGGTCTGTCTAGTCAGATGGTGATGCTGGCCCATGAATATAAAGTCAATGGATCTGCGACCCTCTGAAACGTAGAGTGTGGCATAGAAAACTCAGACCCAGTCCTCCATGTAGGCACCCTGCTGGAAAGACATCAGCTCCACTAGCCCTCTGTACCTCTCAAAGAAAGGGTGAATCTCAGTGTCGGCTGCATGTGCGAGCTGACCGGAAAAGCTTATGGCCCCGACGTCTGTAAGTCTCATACAGCGACGCCTATTTCAGGGTCTAGAAGCGGCTGTCCACAAGTGGCTCTCTGGGCTGCAGGAATCACTCCTCAAGCAGAGTGCTCCATCGAAGCTTCCTGAGCGGCTTTGCCTTCATCTTCCTGTAGTCAGTCAGGCGGACACCCTCACCAACCTGGACATTGGTGTCCATCTCATAGACGGCTCTCGCAGCCGCTCTGTCCTCCCGAAGCTCAGCTACCGATGGTCTCTGACTCAGGGTTGCAACTGGATGACCTCCACGGGTCCTGACTGTGCGCCGGCGAACAAGCGGCTCCTCAAACTCCTCTGTCTCCTCTGTCTGCTGTGGCTGTAGCTGCCTTTGTCGGGACTCCCGAATCCTCAGGGATCCTCTTCGGCCATGCTCACGCTCCTCAGCGGCGCGAGCGGCCATCACAACTTTCTTCATCTCTTTTGACAACTTTTGCTTCTTAGCTGTCGGCTCCTCAATGGACTTTCCCCTTTCCTTTCTTGTCACGACCCATCTTGATGAGAAGAGTGACGATGGTGAAGATGAGATCGCGGGACAACGATGCCGAGCGCACGAGGCGGCGATGCAAAGTATGACGCGACTGGGCGCGAGGAGCAACGGGTCAAAGGGTGAAGCGGCCAGGCGAACCCTAGCGGCAAAGAGGAGTGGCGGCGGCCGGGCGAAGAGGAATGGCGCGGCAGCGGCGCTGAGGGCAGCGACGGTGCTAAGTGGGGCGGCGGCTGGAGTCCGACGGCAGGCGGCGGCAGGGCGAGGGGCGCAGAGCGGCGGCGGTGAGGGCGGCAACGGCACTGAGGGTGGCGGCGGTGCTGAGTGGGACGGCGACGGCGAGCGGCGGCAGGGCGAGGGGCGCGGAGCATTGTCTGCGGAGAGAGGAGAGAGAAAAACAAAGGAAAACGGAGAGACGCGCTAAATAGGTGCGGCCTGAACCCTAGCTCGATTTTTGACATCGAATGATCCGACGTCAGTTGAGTGGGCGCATCGGTCGAGTGGTACAGTAAGGTTATTCCAGAGGCACCTTCAGCATCGGATGATCCGATGTGGAAAAGTTTATCATCGGTTGAATTTGGCACAACTCCAGAAATGTGAACGTCGGATGCTCTGATGTTTCTTAGAATGAACTCATCGGTTGATTTGACTTTTTGTGTGAGCTGACCCTTGTACTTAAGCATAAACTGATCTGATGATGCTTCTGCCCTAAGCATCGGATAATCTGATGACTATAAAAGATCAGCAACAGCCCATATATGTCCTTTGACTTAAACAAACAAAGTATTAGGACCTTTTGGGCAACCCCTAACCCCTCAAAAAGACTTTAACGCTAGATGCCAATAACTTGGCTGAGCCCTAAAGCAAATAGAACACCAGAAAAACCAAGGAAAAAATCCAAACAAAATGTAAGGCCCATGCTTTGTGAGCTAGAGGATGAAGACTTCTATCTCTTTAAAGCATGTTCCTTTAGGCATTAACACACATAACACTTTGTTCTTTCCACATCATATGAGTTGAGATATTGCATTTCAAACAAGTCTCTTTCTCATGAAGTGGGTTCCCCTTTGTGACAATCTACCGTATGCAATGTCAAACAATTTTTAATGCAGGATATTAATTGTGAGTGCAAGTCTATATGGCAGGCATCATGCAAGGCATAAGTTAAATCTATCTTGCCAAATTTGAACCTTTCAAAGGCTTCTTCAGGGAGAGCCATTCTCCAAGTCTTGGGGATACCCAAAAGAACTGCCATCCCAAGCTAACCCTTGCTCGCCCCTATCCTTTGAAAGTTAGACAAGACCTATATGTGATGCATTCTTACATGACCATGGCAACTTACATGAAGTTCGATGCATCTAGTACATTTAATTCACTCCTTAGTCTAGAAAAGGTTTTCTCATCAAGTGGTTTAGTGAAGATATCCGCCAATTGTTCTTCGGACCTAACACCTTGCAAGGAGATGTCTCCTTTAGCTTCATGGTCCCGCAAGAAATGATGGCGAATATCAATGTGCTTAGTGTGGGAGTGTTGAACGGGGTTTTTAGCAATCTTAACCGCACTTTCATTGTCACAAAAGAGAGGCACACAACCAAATTTAACACCAAAGTCCAAAAGGGTTTGCTTCATATAAAGGATTTGGGCACAACATGCACCAGCCGCTATGTATTCCGCTTCCGCAGTGGACAAGGCAACGAAGTTTTGCTTCTTGCTAGACCAAGATACTAGGGAATGCCCAAGCAAGTGGCACCCTCCGGAGATACTCTTGTGATCCAAACGGCATCCGGTAAAGTCCGAGTCCGAGTAACCTAAGATATGGAATTTAGCACCTTTGGGGTACCACAGGCCTACACTTGGGGTATGCTTAAGATACCGAAGTATCCTAAAGACCGCCTTTCGATGCAATTCTTTAGGTGCCTCTTGAAAGAGAGCACACAAGCATACACTAAACATGATATCGGGCCTAGATGCGGTAAGATAAAGCAATGAACCAATCATAGAACGGTAATTAGATTGGTCAACAGGTTTACCGTCCATATCCACGTCGAGATGATAATTTGTTGCCATTGTAATATCTCTTGAGCTACAATCTCCCATCTCAAATTTCTTCAAGAGGTCCTTGGTATATTTTTATTGATACATGAAGGTACCCTCTCGAAGTTGCTTGATTTGAAATCCAAGGAAGAAGTTTAGCTCTCCAATCATCGACATCTCGAATTCCCTAGACATCATTTTGCCAAACTCATGGCTAAGAACTTCGTTAGTTGAACCAAAAATAATATCATCGACATAAATTTGATAAACAAATAGTTCTCCATCGATGTCTTTGGTGAAGAGTGTAGTGTCCACTCTCCCGATCTTGAATCCTTGCATGATCAAGAAATCCCTTAGTCATTCATACCACGCTCTAGGTGCTTGCTTGAGCCCGTAGAGCGCCTTGTGCAACCTATACACATGATTAGGATTCCTCGGATCTTTGAACCTAGGAGGTTGTTCAACATGGACAAGCTCATTAATGTAACCATTAAGAAAGGCACTTTTCACATCCATTTGATAAAGCTTTATATTATGATGTGATGCAAAAGCAAGAAGTATACGGATGGCTTCTAGTCGAGCAACCGGAGCAAATGTTTCTCCAAAGTCTAGTCCTTCAACTTGCGAGAAACCCTTGGCCATAAGTCTTGCCTTGTTGCGGATCACAACACTGTTCTCGTCTTGTTTGTTGCGGTACACCCACTTTGTCCCGATGACGTTCTTGTCCTTGGGTCGCTCCTCCAACAACCAAACTTCATTGCGGATGAAGTTGTTGAGTTATTCTTGCATGGCCATTACCCAATTTGGATCTTGGAGTGCTTCCTCAATGTGAGTGGGTTCTACACATGAAACAAACGAGTAGTGCTCACAAAACGTAGCGAAATGGCGAGAACGTGTACTTACTCCCCTTGACGGACTTCTGATAATTTGATCAATCGGATGCGCCTTGGAGATGCGTCCATGCCTCATAAGTGGTTGTGAAGCACTTGGCGGTGGTGATGCGTGTTGCTCTTCTTGTGGTTGGATTTGATCATGGACTTGTTCTTCTTCTTGATGTTGTGTGGCTTGTGAATCTTGTGTCGACAATGGATCATCTTTTTCTTCTTCGTCAACTTGAGGTGCCATAGATGTGTTGATGTTGGAACTTGAAGCTCCCCCTTGATCATGGCTCTCCTCAACTTTAGACTTGATGTCTCCAATGGTCATGTTCTTCATAGCTTCTCGTAGAGGCTCATCATCTATTTCATCATGACCAAAACTCTCCTCTTGGGAGCCATTAGTTTCATCAAACTCAACATCACAACTTTCCTCAACTAAACCGGAGGTTTGGTTGAATACTCGATATGCTTTTGAGTTTGATGCATAACCAAGAAAGATACCAACATCACATCTTCTTTCAAACTTATCAAACCTTTTCTTGCAGTAGATATAGCACTTGCACCCGAAGACTCGGAAATAGGAGATGTTGGGCTTTCTCCCAATGAGGAGTTCGTACGGGATCTTTTGAAGTAGTCGATGTAGATAGACCCGATTTGCAGCATGGCATGCCGTGTTGATTGCTTCGGCCCAAAACTTCTCGGACGTGCCATAGTCATCAAGCATTGCTCGTGCAAGAGTGATGAGAGTCTTGTTCTTCCTTTCAACGACACCATTTTGTTGAGGAGTGTATGTGGCTGAAAATTCATGTTTCACGCCTTCACGATCACACCACTCCCCAATGTTGTAGTTCTTGAATTTGGTGCCGTTGTCACTCCGGACCTTGATGACGGGAAGTTTAAATTCCCTTTGAGCACGTTTAGTGAAGGTCTTGAACACTTCCGGAGTTTCACTTTTATCACGTAGAAACAACGTCCAAGCATACTGAGAGTAGTCATCAACTATAACAAGACAATAGATATTACCACCAAGACTTTGATTTGTGGATGGTCCGAAGAGATCCATGTGGAGCAACTCAAGTGGCTTGGAGGTTGACACTATTGTCTTCATCGGGTGGTGTGAAGCAACTTGTTTCCCGGCTTGACAAGTGCTACAGAACTTGTTCTTCTCAAATGTGACATCCTTCACTCAAGTCACCATCTCGAGCATGAATGACTTCTATGAGCTTGCTCATTCCAATGTGAGCGATGCGTCAATGCCATAGCTAACCTAAACTTGTCTTGGTGAAAAGACAAGTGGTCAAGCTAGCATCCTTGTCGGAGAAGTCTACTAAGTAGAGGTGTTCATGCCGAAACCCTTTGAAGATTAGTTCTTTGCTTGTTTCACTAGTCACAACAACATCATTCTTGCCAAAGGTGCACGTTAGTCCAAGATCACATAATTGTGCAATAGAAAGCAAATTGAAACTAAGTGACTTAACATACAACATATTGTAAATAGATAAATCATGTGAAATTGCAATCTTATCCAACCCAATTACCTTCCCCTTAGAGTTGTCACCAAAGGTGACTTGTTCATGATTGTCGGGGTTCTCTATGGAGGTGAACATACCATCGTTGTCGGTCATGTGTTGAGTGCACCCGCTATCGAGTACCCAATGCTTTCCTCCGGCCTTATAGTTCACCTACACACATGAATTCAGAGTTTGATTTTAGGCACCCAAGCTAACTTAGGTCCTTGTATGTGTGATACAAGTGTTTTTGGGACCCAAAGTTGCTTTGGAAGCTTCCCCTTCATGCCCTTCATGTCCTTGCCAATGAACCTTGCCTTCACCTTGCCATCTACTTTACTCAAGAGATAATAGTGATCATCAAAGGTGGACTTGTAGTTAGTAGGCAATTTTGGAGAAGGCCAGTTAGAAAGAGGACACTTCCTTGTGTGGTGACCGGTGACCTCGCAATGTTGGCAATAAGAACCAACTTCCTTGATGAAGCTTGTTTTAAGCTCCGGTGAGGGCACCTTTCCTTCGTTATGCACCGGGAAGGATCCAAGTCCTCTCTTGTTGAAGGCCTTTGCTTGTTGGAAGAGGATTTCTTTGTGCTTGACTTCTCCCTTAGATAGTCTTGCCACACTAGTGCGGAGACTTTCAATTTCATCCATCAAATCCTTCTCCCTAGCATTTTCTTTAAAAGGCAAAGACTTATGCAAGACATTAGTGGCATGTGAAACAATAGATACCTTATCATTAAGGGTTTCTTTCTTTATAGTTTTCAATTCTTGATCAATGACTGCATAGGCAAGGTTAAGTACTTGATGCTCTTGGATTAACTCATTGTGCTTTCCCAAGAGTGCTTTGTGTGCTAAGTCAAGCTCATGATGATCTAGCTTTATTTGAGCCTTATCTTCCTCAACTTGCTTGACATGAGATTTCAGCATGTCATACTCCTTAAGTATGCTTTCATACTTGTCAAGCAAATCGATTTTAGCACTCTCAAGCTTAGCACGAGCTTGTTCAAGAGCCTTGAGCTTATTCTTTTCCCTTTTAATGATAGTGTGGTATTCTTTTATCATTGAAGCTAAGTCATCGGGGGAAAGCTCATCATCGCTAGAGTCATCACATACCTTAGTGTTACCTTTTGCCATGAGGCACATGGAAGGTGGACGAAGAGATGAATCATCATTGTTGGCAATGGCAAGGCCGGTCAAGCTCTCTTCTTCAGCTTCACTCTCTTCATCACTAGATTCTTCGTCGGTGATCCATTCATTTGCCTCACACATGAACACCTTTTGTGGACCTTTTCTCTTCTTTGGAAAGAGTTTTGCCTTTTTGGCTTTGTCATACTTCTTCTTCCCAAAGAATTTTGGCTTGGGCTTGACCTGTTCTTCATCATCCTCACTATCCTCAAGCTTGCGATGCTTGCCCTTGTAGTTCTCTCTTCTTTTGTCTGATTTTGGACAATCATAGGAGATGTGGCATTGATCACCACAATTATAGCAAGTCTTGTTGTCATCTTTCTTTGGTAGAAATGCTTTCTTTTTGGGATCAAAGTTGTATCCCTTCTTGGCAATCTTGGAGTTCAAACGAGAGAATTTTCTCATCATCAATGCAAGCTCATCATCGTCATCTTCACTTGATGCTTGCTCTTCTTCACTTGATCTAGGCTCGATCACTCTCTTTTTCTTGAGATTTGTTCTCTTGGTGGAAGCCTTTAGAGCAATTGTCTTTGAAGATGATTCCTCCATCATCCCAAGCACATTCATCTCATGAGCGCGAATCTCTCTAATAAGTTCAGAAACATCAATGTGATCAAGAGATTCCTTTTGAAGCATGAAGTTGATGATGTTGTACTTTGGCTTAGGAAGGAGCATAAGAATCTTGCGGTTGATGAGTCCCTTGCCAAGAGAAGCAATATCAAGAGCATTAATTTCCTCAATAAGAACATTCAAGCGAGAAAACATTTCATTGACATTTTCATGAGGTAGCATTTTGAACTCATCATATTTGGCCTTAAGCATGTGATACTTTAGTTCTTTAACACGAGAAGAACCCTCATGAATTTAAATCAAGCATGCCCAAATTTCACAAACCTTTTCTTTGCTAGCAATCCTAGCAAACACATCTTGTCTAATGCATTCGTAAATAGCATTTCTAGCCTTGGCATCCCACTTGATTTGATCACCTATGTAGTTATGCTCACCGAACCCCGCATGAGTCACTTCCCATACCTCGGGAGCAATAGCCTCTTGATAAGCACGCATGCCTGCTTTCCAATAGGCAAAGTTCTTGCCCTCGAAGATGGGAACCGAACCCCCAATCTTGGCCATTTTGGATCTCTAGCGGTGAAGCTAGAATGATCCAATGCGCAACCTTGCTCTGATACCAATTGTAAGGATCGAATGCCCAAGAGGGGGGGTGAATTGGGCTTCTTTTTACAAACTAAAGCAATAAAAACTCAACTATTAAAAGCCCAATTCCCTACGCAAACAACCTATGCATTCAAGTGAATAATAAGTTTGCGGTATATGAAATGCACAAGTATAATGGGAAAGGAAGAGTATGCAAACTCCCGAGAAGACTCGAAGACACGGTGATTTATCCCGTGGTTCGGCAAGATCATCAAGACCTTCCTACATCCACGTTGTGGCACCCACAAAGGGTGTAGCCACTCCCAAGTCACCAAGACCAGGGATCTCACTAAAAGTCTCCGTTCGCCATCTCCAGCAAGGTGGAGCTCAAGACTTGTACAAGTTTGATGTTTCGGGCTTCCACAACCGACTTGGCAAGCTCTGGAAGGATCTCTCCAATCACCGATTGATACACGATGAATGCAATCACCAAGAGACACTCCCTTACAGCTCTCACTAGACTAGAGACTCCAATCACTAAGAATGGAAGCAGACAAGCATCATCTCTAGTAAGTTCTAGCCTATCTCTTGGTGTACAAGTGGTGTAAATGATGTGGAAGTGGTTGCTCGATGTCTTGAATGCTTGATAATATGTAGAGTAGCTCTAGGCATCAAGACTTAGCGAAATGACTGGTTGAAAGGGTATAAATAGCCAGCTTCCATGAGATGGCCGTTGGAAAAGTAGGCTGACATCACTGTTCTGCAAACACCGGATGATCCGATGTTCTCCCTTCAGCTGTCATCGGCCGAATACAAATTAGCTGAGGTCATTGTGTCAGATATGACCGTTGATCGACCGATGTTGTATACATCTGTACATCAGATAATCTAGTGACACTTGGTCCAGGATGGTCCTGAAATAATGCTTACTGGAGTAATCGACCGATGTGGCATATTTGTACATTGGATGGTCTAGTGTTACTTGGTCCAAGGAAATTGCTTACTTGAATGATCGACCAATGTAACACACGCTTCCACATTGGATGATCTGGTGTCACTTGGTCCAAGGAAATTGCTTACTCGAATGATCGACCGATGTAACACACGCTTCCACATCGGATGATCCGGTGTATACCCAAGACTGAGGTCTTTTTTCTACCGCAGAGCCAACTCGACTGATGTAGTGTTTTTTGGATACATCGGATGATCCGGTGAGTTGTTTTTGTCTGCTTCGAGTTATTCTAAGTGATTCTTTTGGAATTTGTCCGAGTGACCTCTTAGACATTTGTTTGAAATGTTCTTCTGATGACGACTAAGTCTCGTGTGCTGTCAATTTTGATAGAATAATTTTGACATATATGTTTTTCCTTTCAGTCTTCATGAAAATCGATTGACCTCGTAAAATAGTTTGTTGAGGGGTCTCCAATTGTATCCAATGAGTAGTAGATGATATAAATATAGAGTCCATTAAGTGTGATGAGTTATATGAGAGACCTTGCACCCACAAAATTATTAGTGATATCCAACGGTTGTCACTAATCACCGAAACCATACCTTATGGGGGCCTAGATGCTTTCAGCTTTGAGCAACTTCTTGATCTCCTGTTGAATGAATTTTTGCTGCTCGACTGATTGCTTCCGGGGCTTCTGGTGTACTGGTTGTGCGTCAGGATAAATCTTCAGATTGTGCTCTATCGGTACTTGATGAATCGGGTACCCTTAGATACAGGGAAGAAGGCACGCTGGGTCCCGTCCCCCATGGGGACAAGACCCGGCGTGGTCCCAGGATACCACATGGCGTGCGGCATGGCTTTGCCTCTCCACTGAGAGAAGGCTCGACGCTAACACGTGTCCTGCAGCTCCAGGATTGCCTCTCCCCCTGGAGGGGAAGTACGGCGCTGCCACACGTCTCGCAGCTATGGGCCCACCTCCCCGCTGAGGAGAGGCCCGGTGCGTCCGCGAGGCCAGCAGCCCCGGACCTGCCTCACCGCAAAAGGAAGGTCCGACACAGCCATGTGTTCTGCAGCTCCGGACCTGACCTCTCTGCTCGGGGAAGGACTGGAGCTACCACGCGCCAGGCAACGCTGGGCCTAGACCATCCTACGGTAGTGACAATAAAGGGAGGCGTGCTCAGTGCGCTTAAACGGGAAGGATGCACTTGTTCCCTAGGCAAGAGGAAGCTCGCACTCATAAGTCAAGAGGTCAGTGGCCAGTCTTGTTATAATAGGTCGGGGCCGAACTACTACGTACGGGGACGAATGAGAGGCTACAACAAGATAGATGGGATGCAGCCTACTATGATGAGGGGCTATGTGTAGCCCTGTAGCAGGGCATGGCCAGGCGGCACATTGAAGCCATTGTCAGGGGATAGCATTTACTCACAGATCTTAGGATGGATTTGGTCACTCCTGGGGCCACCTGACGGGCCCTGGGCCCCACTTGTAAGCTGTTTGGCCTTGGACTATAAAAGGACCAGATAGCCAATGACTTTGACACACTCGCTCAGACCCAGAGACACGCTTGAGCAATACAACACACACAAACCACCGTGGAGTAGGGTATTACGCCCAGGCAGACCGAACCACGTAAATCCCTTGCGTTCATTGTTCATTGCACTCGATCTCGTTAGGACTAGCCCTCGAAGATACATCGAACTTCCCTGGGCCGCTTCCGAGCAGGTCCGAGGGAGGTGTCAATTAGACACCTCAACATTTGGGGCACCGGGAAGGGGGATTTTCCCTTCAAAGATCTTTGCTAGCAGCATGGTGAACGCTTGTTCCAATGCTAGTTCCTCCAGGCCACAGCCCCGCCAGCAGGCGGCGGGTGAGGACCAAGCTTCATCCCATCCCAGGGCTGGGTCTCGCTCCAGGGCGGAAAGATCTGGACCATCGCGTCACCATGCAGTCACTCCACCGGTTGCAGGTCCGCATAACACAGCACGGCGTACTCCAGCTGTGACAGCTGCTATAGCACCGCCGGCGGCAAGCCCAGAAAGTGCACTCCTGGCCGCGCGTGCTCTGCTCTGCAATGCACCGACGCAGGTGCCCCGCAGGGGGCAACTAGGCAATAGGTAAACGACGTCGACCACCTGGTCGTTGCTGCACTCCAAGCGACTCTGCAGGGCGGGAGACGAGCAACATCAACTTTTGTTTCACTGTCGCGTATGCCTACAATCGACCAACGAACCGCTGATAGCCGCTCAACAAGGCTTTCGACGGCAGACCTATGGGCTGAGCTGCAGCGCCGTAGGGCTGGCGAGGACTACCAAGTCGTCATCGAACGACAGCGGGAGCGGCGCCGCAATCTTGAGGCTGACTACAGCCTGCCGGGTCCTGGACCCCAGGTGCATGATGCTCTCCCGCCACGACAGGCATATGTTGTTCCCCCCGCACAGCACCAGGTGCACTTGACACCCCCTCCACACCAGGCGTACGTTGCGCCTCCCCCACTCCAATAATATGGTGTGCCTCTGCCGCACCAGGCATCTGCCGCCGCACCTCAACACCAGGCGTACGCAGTGCCACCTGGCCATCAAGGTCACGTAGCGCCAAACCAGCCGCCTGCAAGTACCGGTGGAGGGTGCGCAGCTCTAGCTCCACACCTGCAGAGGGTGGTGTGGCCTCACAAGTTCCGACTGCACATGCTGGAGAAGTATGATGGAAGTGTCAACCCGAGTGAGTTCCTGCAGATCTACTCCACCTTGATCCTGGCTGCGGGGGGTGACGAGGTCATCATGGCCAACTACTTCCATGTGGTCCTGGCTGGCCCAGCCCGGCCATGGCTCATGAACCTGCCCCAGGGGTCCATCACCTCCAGGGAAGAGTTGTGCTGGCAGTTCGTGGCGAACTTCAGTAGTTTGTACGAGCACTCGAGCACGGAGCTCGACCTCCATGCTGTTAGGCAGCGTACGGGAGAGTCGTTGCGGATGTTCATCGAGCTATTCTCCCAGTTGCAAAACACCATCCCACACATCTCGAATGCATCTGTTATAGTTGCATTCAGACAAGGTGTGAGGGATAAGAAGATGCTCGAGAAGCTCGCCATGCACGACTTGCGCAACATCTCGGAATTGTTTGCCTTGGCAGACAGGTGTACCAAGGCTGCGGAAGGTCGTAACTGGCACGCTCGAACCTCCTCAGAAAGTGGAGGGCCCTCACAGTCCGAAGCGGAGGCCACTACCAGGGGTGGTGGCAGGAAGAAGAAAAATGGGGGCCGCGGCAGGAGTAAGCCGAGGCCCGGATGATGAGGACATCAACACCCTCGATACATCCACACCAACTCAGCTACCGGTTTCTGGTCCGATCACTTGCGCTCGTGCACGTCAACTAAACTATGAGGTGAACTCGTTCTTGGCCTTATGTCCATCTTATCTAGACGGTGGAACTACGTGCTTTCTTGTTTTGCTTAGGAACAATGGAGAGGAGCCAATGGGAAGGGAATTCGCGCGGATGGGATTTGGACAGCAGAACAGCACCAACTTGTGACAGCCACCACGATTTCATACAGACTCCGATCTGGGTGTTCAAGTACTTCCTGGAAAGATTATGAAGTCTACTTTCAAACGGGTCTGTCCTCATGTCCATATCTATTCGGAGTCGGCCGCAATAGTTATTTTAATACCAAGACCTTTTTCTGTCCATGGTGCTTCATCACCAAAATTGGGCCCATGGCCCATGTATCGTTTGGAGTCCATTAGGGACTCGTGATTAGGGTTTCTCACGACCCTAGGGAGGTAATAAATAGTAGCAGCCGCCCTCATTAGCTGGTGGGTTTTGTTTATTCGTAAGTTAGCTTCTGCTGCTTCCTTGTACACGCGCGTGTCGACTAGATCGCCCGTCTACTTGTATCCAGAACCCCACTTTAGATTGATTCAACAGATAAGTGTTTGTTCTTCTTGTTCTTGTGTGTTCTTTGATTGCTTGCAGGAACAAAGGCCCTCGTGGTCAGGTTGATTGTGCGCCAGCAAGATCAATACAACTTCGGAGTCGGTGTACCGATCGCTAAGGCGCATTGTCTTGGGGACAGTGTAGTCGGATCGCCAACGTCTTCTCCTCCACAAATTGAACCCTCCTATTATCATCGAAAGATCGGGAACCAAGATCCTATCAAGTGGTATCAGAGCAAGGTTAATCGGTGAGAGTGCTACCATTACTTTTCTTTCCGCTGTTATCATCCTATAGTCCAGAAAAAGCCCCCAAAAAAATACCAGATCTGTTTTTTTTCCATTATTCCTAGACCATTGTGCCTTTTACTTTCTCCACTTAGTCAAGACTTGTTGAGTTCATGGTTGCTTCGACGAGTCAAGTTGCTGGTCTTTAGTTTTGCACCACTAGAGTTTCGAGTTCGTGTCACATCCAGTCACCTAGTTCGAGTTTGAGTCGGATTACTAGTTTGAGTTTAAATCAGATTGCTACTTCGAGTTTGAGTCGGATTACTAGTTCGAGTTTGAGTCGGATTACGAGTTCAAATCATATTGCTACTTTGAGTTTGAGTTGGATTGCTAGTTCGAGTTTGAGTCGGATTACGAGTTCAAATCAGATTGCTACTTCGAGTTTGAGTCGGATTGCTAGTTCGAGTTTGAGTCTGATTACTAGTTCGAGTTCGAATCAGATTGCTACTTCGAGTTTGAGTCAGATTAGTAATTTGAGTTTGACAACAAGAAAAAGGCAAGTGCAAAATCAAAAGCCACACAAAAGCCACAAGCAATTAGAGAAAAAAAAGGCAAGTGCAAGATCAAAAGCCGCATGTGCAAATTTTGTTCTAGGGTCTCCTGATTCCATCTAGAGAGAGTTTGGGTGACAACCCCAACAAAAAAAACGAAAAAAAAAGAAAAAAATCAGATTGTTGTTTAGGGTGTTTTTGGTGACGACATTGGTGTCTCGGCTCGCGTCTCTAGTACGGTCTAGACTAAGATCAGCACAGTACTGTCGTAGAATATTTATTCAGCTTGTTGCGATTAACGTGGTGAAAGTTTGCTCCTTGTGCTAGTTCAGCCACCTAAAGCCATAGATTGACACCTGCTCTTGAAGTTGTTCATTACTTGCTGGTTGCCATCACCTTCTTGCTGAGCTTTGTAAGAACAGGTAAGAGCTTGATTGAACAGGTTGAGAGTGAGCGAGTTATCTCCACCAACACCTTTGTAGCTAGGGATAACGTTACCCTTTCATATTGGATTGTTTTTTTTCTACTAACCATGGCAGGAGGAGCAAATACAAATGAAGACGTGCATTCATCTCGCACACGGGGAATTATACAACACTTCGAACGCCAAGTGCGGCTACACACAGAAGCGCTTGATGAGGATTTTCGTGTTACCAGTGACCACCTTGGTCAATTGGAAAATATGCAGATCGACACCAACACCAAAATCAGCACGTTGGAGATTTCCATTCAAACATTGAACACCTCTATTGGAGCCATCCTGCAATGCCTTGAGGAGAGGGATCGTGGACGCACTGCAGATGGACAAGTGAGCAATGCTCCTAGTATTGTACGTGACAATGAAGATGACTATTCTGCAGATACGGAGATTGGGGAAGATGAGGAAGCTAGGCCACGGCGCCGGCTACAATGCAACCGTCAAGGCATAGGTGGACATCGTTGGCGTGAGGTACGCAATCATGAAGTTACTTTTAACAAGATCAAATTTAAGATACCTCATTTTGATGGTAAATATGACCCTGATGCATATATTACTTGGGAGATTTCTGTTGATCAAAAATTTGTATGTCATGAGTTTCCTGAAAACGCAAGAGTTAGAGCAGCCACTAGTGAGTTTATTGATTTTGCTTCTGTTTGGTGGATAGAACATGGCAAGAAAAATCCTAATAACATACCACAAACTTGGGATGCTTTGAAACGGCTCATGCGGGCTAGATTTGTTCCTTCTTACTATGCACGTGATCTGTTAAATAAGTTACACCAGTTGAGACAGGGAGCTAAAAGTGTAGAAGAGTATTTTCAGGAATTACAAATGGGTATGTTGCGTTGTAATTTAGACGAGGATGAGGAACCAGCTATGGATAGATTTTTGGGTGGTTTAAACCATGAAATTCAGGACATACTTGCTTATAAAGATTACAATAATGTTACCCGTTTGTTTCATCTTGCTTGTAAAGCTGAAAGGGAAGTGCAGGGACGACGAGCTAGCTCTAGAACTAATATTTCTGCAGGAAAGACTAGCTCATGGCAACCACGTACGACTACTCCTTCGACTGGGCGTGCTTCCCCGCCATCTTCTTCACCAAGTCGGGCAGCACCTTCTTCTTTCGGCAACAAGCCACGTGCTTCTTCCACTAGCTCAGCAGTAAAGACCACCCAAAATCCCACCGAGAGTGCTTCTTCCGTAGCATCTACCGGACGATCTAGAGACGTTCAATGTCACAAGTGCAAGGGTTTTGGCCATGTGCAGCGTGACTGCCCAAGCAAACATGTTCTAATTGTTAAAGATGACGGTGAGTAGTCATCTGCTAGCGATTTTGATGATCATACATGTGTTTTGCTTGCAGCTGACTACGCAGGTAGCGATGAACATCAAGAAGAGCATATTGGTGCAGGAGATGCAGCGCGCTATGATAGTCTCATTGTGCAGCGTGTTCTTAGTGCACAAATGGAGAAAGTAGAACAAAATCAAAGGCACTCATTATTCCAAACAAAGTGTGTTGTCAAAGAGCGATCTTGTCGTAGGATCATTGATGGAGGTAGCTGCAACAACTTGGCCAGCAGTGACATGGTGACCAAGCTGGCACTAAGCACCAAACCGCACCCACATCCCTATTACGTTCAATGGTTAAACAACAGCGGTAAGGCAAAGGTAACTAGACTTGTGCGAATCAATTTTACTATTGGATCATATAAGGATGTCGTTGAATGTGATGTTGTGCCTATGCAAGCTTGTAGTATTCTGCTAGGAAGACCTTGGCAATTTGATAGAGATTCTATGCATCATGGTAGATCAAATTAGTATTCTTTTCTTTACCACGATAAAAAAATTGTGTTGCATCCTATGTCTCCTGAAGCTATTGTGCAAGATGATGTTGCTAGAGCCAGGAAAACTAAATATGAGGACCATGCTAACACTGAGAACAATAACAATGCCAAATCTGTGTTTGATAAGAAAAATGAGATATCTCTGAAGGGAAAATGCGTGTTTGCTACGAAATCTGATATTAATGAACTGATTGCTTCCACCTCTGTTGCCTATGCTTTGGTATGCAAAGATGCTTTGATTTCCATTTACGATGTGCAACATTCTTTGCCTGCTGCTGTTGCTAATATTTTGCAGGAATATTCTGATGTGTTTCCAAGTGAAATACCACCATAACTACCACCACTTCGAGGGATTGAGCACCAGATTGACCTCATTCCCGGTGCTTCATTGCCCAACCGCGCACCATACAGGACGAATCCAGAAGAAACAAAGGAGATTCAGCGCCAAGTACAAGAACTACTTGACAAATGTTATGTACGTGAGTCTCTTAGTTCTTGTGCTGTTCCAGTTACTCTAGTACCTAAAAAGGATGGATCATGGCGTATGTGTGTGGATTGTAGAGCAATCAACAATATAACCATTCGATATCGTCATCCTATTCCACGCTTAGATGATATGCTTGATGAATTGAGTGGTGCTGTTGTGTTCTCAAAAGTTGATTTGCGTAGTGGTTATCACCAAATTTGCATGAAACTAGGAGATGAATGGAAAACTGCTTTCAAAACTAAGTTCGGTTTATATGAGTGGTTAGTCATGCCTTTTGGGTTAACTAATGCACCTACCACCTTCATGAGATTAATGAACAAGGTTTTGCGTGCATTCATTGGAAAATTTGTTGTTGTGTATTTTGATGATATATTGATTTATAGCAAATCCATGGATGAACATCTTGATCACTTACGTGCTGTTTTTAATGCTTTGCGTGAGGCACGATTATTTGGTAATCTTGAGAAGTGCACCTTTTGCACGGATCGAGTCTCTTTCCTTGGCTATGTTGTTACTCCACAGGGAATTGAAGTTGATCAAGCCAAGGTAGAGGCTATTCAGGGGTGGCCTGTACCAAAGACCATCACACAGGTGCGGAGCTTTCTAGGGCTGGCTGGGTTCTATCGTCGCTTTGTGAAGGATTTCAGCACCGTTGCTGCTCCATTGAATGACCATACGAAGAAGGGGGTGCCTTTTTCTTGGGGCACCACACAAGATAACACCTTTACCATACTGAAAGATAAGTTGACGCATGCACCTCTTCTCCAACTTCCTGATTTTTCTAAGACTTTTGAGCTTGAATGTGATGCTAGTGGGATTGGATTGGGTGGTGTTTTGTTACAAGAAGGAAAACCTGTTGCATATTTTAGTGAGAAAATGAGTGGGCCTGTTCTAAATTATTCTACCTATGATAAGGAATTATATGCTCTTGTACGAACTTTAGAAACATGGCAGCATTATTTGTGGCCCAAAGAATTTGTTAATTCTGATTATGAATCACTAAAGCATATTAGGAGTCAAGGGAAACTAAACCGTAGGCATGCTAAGCGGATGGAATTTATTGAGTCTTTTCCTTATGTCATTAAACACAAAAAGGGAAAGGATAATGTTATTGCTGATGCTTTATCTAGACGTTATACTCTTCTATCTCAACTTGATATTTCTATGGACTTTGTTTTAGGACTGCCTAGAACAAAGAAGGGGAGGGATAGCATCTTTGTTGTTGTGGATAGATTTTCTAAAATGGCACACTTCATACCTTGTCGTAAAAGTGATGATGCTACACATGTTGCTGATTTGTTTTTCCGAGATATTGTTAGATTGCATGGTGTGCCAAACACAATAGTTTCAGATCGTGATGCTAAGTTTCTTAGCCATTTTTGGAGAATGTTATGGGCAAAATTGGGTACTAAGCTTTTATTTTCAACTACTTGTCATCCCCAAACTGATGGTCAAACTAAGGTTGTGAATAGAAGTTTATCTACCATGCTTAGGGCTGTTTTGAAAAAGAATATAAAAATGTGGGAAGAGTGTTTGCCTCATGTTGAGTTTGCTTATAATCGTTCCCTACATTCTAGTACTAAGAAATGCCCTTTTGAGATTGTTTATGGATTTGTACCCCATGCTCCTATTGATTTATTACCTCTTCCTTCAATGGAACGAGTGAATTTTGATGCTAAACATCGTGCTGAATTGATCTTAAAATTGCATGAAACCACTAAGAAGAATATAGAGTGCATGAATGCCAAGTATAAACTTGCTGGTAGTAGGGGAAAGAAAACTATCACTTTTGAACCTGGTGATTTAGTTTGGTTACATTTGCGAAAGGATAGGTTTCCTGATTTGAGAAAGTCTAAATTGTTACCTCGAGCTGATGGTCCATTCAAAGTGTTAGAAAGGATTAATGATAATGCATATAAACTCGAGTTGCCTGCGAATTTTGGGGTTAGTCCCACATTTAACATTGCAGATTTGAAGCCATATTTGGGAGAAGAAGATGAGCTTGAGTCGCGGACGACTCAAATGCAAGAAGGGGAGGATGATGAGGACATCAACACCCTCGATACATCCACACCAACTCAGCTACCGGTTTCTGGTCCGATCACTCGCGCTCGTGCACGTCAACTAAACTATGAGGTGAACTCGTTCTTGGCCTTATGTCCATCTTATCTAGACCGTGGAACTACGTGCTTTCTTGTTTTGCTTAGGAACAATGGAGAGGAGCCAATGGGAAGAGAATTCGCGCAGACGGGATTTGGACAGCAGAACAGCACCAACTTGTGACGGCCACCACGATTTCATACGGACTCCGATCTGGGCGTTCAAGTACTTCCTGGAAAGATTATGAAGTCTACTTTCAAACGGGTCTGGTCTCATGTCCATATCTATTTGGAGTAGACCTCAATAGTTATTTTAATACTAAGACCTTTTTCTGTCCATGGTGCTGCATCACCAAAATTGGGCCCATGACTCATGTATCGTTTGGAGTCCATTAGGGACTCGTGATTAGGGTTTCCCACGAACCTAGGGAGGTAATAAATAGTAGCAGCCGACCTCATTAGCTGGTGGGTTTTGTTTATTCGTAAGTTAGCTTCTGCTGCTTCCTTGTACATGCGTGTGTCGACTAGATCGCCCGTCTACTTGTATCCAGAACCCCACTTTAGATTGATTCAACAGATAAGTGTTTGTTCTTCTTGTTCTTGCATGTTCTTCGATTGCTTGCAGGAACAAAGGCCCTCGTGGTCAGGTTGATTGTGCGCCAGCAAGATCAATACAACTTCGGAGTCAGTGTACCGATCGCTAAGGCGCATCGTCTTGGGGACGGTGTAGTCGGATCGCCAACGTCTTATCCTCCACAAATCAAACCCTCCTATTCTCATCTAAAGATCAAGAACCAAGATCCTATCACCGGAGCTCCCATGGTGGGAGCTGCGGCAGCTGGCAGAGCCCGGGGCTCGTGCCAAGACAAGCGCCCTCGTCAGTGACCTGAAGGTGACGGTGATGACTTCATGTGCCCGATGAACTGGACCAATGGTCACAGTGCAAGTGAGTGCCGGGAAGTCAAGAAACTCGCGGAGTGTTACCGCGAGCAAAGGCAGAAGTAGCAGCGACAAGAGAGCGAGCCCTCCCGCCATAGGGAGGATAAGCAGAAGCTTGATCCCATAGAGGACAAGGATGAGGACATGGGGTACCAGGAACTCCACAGGGCGATGAATACCGTCTTCACAGGTGCTGACTCAGACATTAGCAGTGACCAAGAGCGTCGAAAGCTCCTCTACGTCATCTACGGGGAGCCACGGACCCCACGTCCCAGAACACGGTGAAAGTCCTGCAACGGGCTGTGGCTGCGGCGGCCCCAGCACCAAGCCTGCACCCCACAGCAAGTGGATGAGTACCGCAATCGGCTTTGATGCCTCAGACTGCCCGGAAAACATGGCAGGAGCCGGAGTGCTCCCGTTGCTTGTGGCCCCGACCATTGCCAACGTAAAGCTCCATTATGTACTGGTCGACGGCAGTGCATGCCTCAACCTCATCTCATATGCTGCCTTCCAGAAGCTGCAGATACCCATGTCCCGGCTCACGCCTTCGAGCCTGTTCTCAGGTGTAGGCCCGGGACGAATCGTGCCCAGAGGTAGCATCCACCTCCTGGTAACCTTCGATACTCCGGAGAATTACCGCATGGAGAACATCCTGTTCGATGTGGCAGACATTGAGCTTCCCTTCAACTCCATTATCAGAAGGCCAGCGCTGTACAAGTTTATGGCCGTAGCTCACTACGACTATCTGGTCTTGAAGATGCCAACGCCATCTGGGGTCCTCAGGGTCCGGGGAGATTGCACTTTGGTGGTGTCAGCCTTGGAGCAGCTCCAAGCACTCGCTGCAGGTCGGGCCCCGAGCCTTGATGGTGCGAGGGAAGGTCGACCAAGTCAAGGCCCGTCCCAACGGACCTCCATAGCAGCTCCACGCGTGCTGCCTACCGAAGACGACGTCCCACTAAAGGTTGTTAGGATCGGCTCCGAGGCTGCCCAGACGACCCACATAGCGGGTAACCTGGACAACAAATAGGAACTCGCGCTCATCACCTTCCTCCGGGACAATGTCGATGTGTTTTCCTGGCAACCATCGCAGATGCGCGGGATCCCCAGGGAGGTGATTGAGCACCATCTGAAGATCTACCCCGACGCCCGCCATGTACAACAGAAGCCCCAAAAGCAGTCGAGCATCAAAACTTCATCCGAGAAGAGATTAAGAAATTGCTCGACGCTGGCTTTATCCGGGAGGTCCACCACCCTCAGTGGTTGGCTAATCGTGTTGTCGTCCCAAAGGCTAGCGGGAAGCTTCGGATGTGCATCGACTACACCAACCTAAACAACACATGTCTAAAGGATCCATTCCCACTCCCCAGGATAGATCAAATTCTAGACTCTACATCAGGTTGTGATCTGCTGTGTTTCCTAGACGCGTATTCTGGTTTCCACCAAATACCTATGTCTAGAGATGATGAAGAAAACACTGCTTTTGTAACAGTAGATGGCCTATATTGTTATGTCTCCATGCCTTATGCTCTTAAGAATGCTCTCCCCACTTTTGTATGAGCAATGCATAAAACATTTGGGGACCTCATTAGTGACCTAGTAGAAGTGTATGTCGATGACATCATGGTGAAAATAAAAAAACCACACGTCTTTCCTAGACAACTTAGCGCAAGTCTTCAGCAGGCCGTGCATCACGCGCACGATGTTGAACCCCAAAAAGTGTGTCTTCAGGGTCTCTTCTGGGAAGCTGCTCGGGTTCCTGGTCTCCCATCGTGGAATCGAAACTAATCCCGAGAAGATTAAGGCGATAGAACTGATGCGGCCTCCGGCTCGCATCAAGGATGTGCAGAAGCTCGCAGGGTGCCTAGCAGCCCTCAGCCGGTTCATCTCGAGGCTGGCGGAGCGAGCACTTCCCTTCTTCAAGATTCTACAAAAAGCAAGTCCCTTTGCGTGGACCGAAGAGGTAGAAACGGCGTTGCAGGCGCTCAAGAAGCACCTAACGTCCCTACCCGTTATGGTGGCGCTGGAGCCTGGCAAACCCTTGCTGCTATATATCACCGCGACAACCGAAATGGTTAGCATGGTCCTGGTCGCGGAGCGGTCGGAACCACCGCAGCAGTAGGTACGGGGAGGAACCCGCGACTCAAGTGCCGAGCTCCGGAGTTCGGACCTAGCCATGGACCTCGCACTGGAGAGCCCTGGGAACCAGGGAATCCCCGGGTCTCAACCCTCGAAGGTTGATTCAAATCCCGGAGGTAAGGAGCCTTCGGACCTTGATCTGCTGCAAGGAGCACCGGACCCTTCAGACAGGGTTTGGACCACTCAACGGCCAGTCTACTACATCAGCGAAGTCCTCCATGAAGCGAAAACAAGGTACTTGGAGGTACACAAGCTGTTGTATGCCATGTTGATAGCATCGAGGAAGCTCCAACACTATTTCCAGAGCCACAAGGTCTCGGTGGTCACCTCCTTTCCATTGAGAACGGTGCTCCACATCCCTAACGCTACCGACAATGCCGCCAAGTGGGCAGTAGAGCTAGTAGAGTTTTAGCTTGAGTTCCTTCCTCGGCACGCTGTCAAGAGTCACACTATGGCAGATTTCTTGGCCGAGTGGACTCCATCGTCTAGTAACCCGAAGCGCTCGGGCAATGGGGAGGCAGTGCCCAATGCACCAGTCTTCACTAAGACCCCGTGGACACTTTACTTTGATGGTTCCGCCTGAAAACAGGGGGCCGGGGCTGGAGTGGTGCTCATAGCTCCGACAGGGGAGCAGTTCAAATATATGGTGTACCTTGGCTTCGAAGCCACCAACAACATGGCAGAGTATGAGACCCTCATCTACGAGCTGAAGACAACATTGACCCTCAATGTTCGGCAGCTCCTTGCCAAAGGTGATTCCCAGCTAATTGTCGAGCAGGCCAAAGGGGAGTGCAGTTGCGACGACCCCTAGCAGTCAGCATACTTGCTGCACGTCACGAAGCTGGAGAAAGACTTTGAAGTCTTGGATTTGTGCCATGTGCCCCGAGCTGACAACTCAGTCGTAGACGACCTATCAACGAAGGCCTCCACAGAAGCATCAGTGCCCGAAGGAGTCTTTGCAAGGACGTTATCGCGACCAACCGCCCGACCTGCCAAGTTGGGTCAAGGGGGTGAAGCTAGCGCCTCGAAGCTAGCAATCCCAGCGGCCCTGCAGCCATGGTGCCTGCCAAGGTTCTTATGCGCCACTGGCAGCTCCGAGCAGTCGGGCGCCCAAGAACCAGAAGGTCAAGAAGGTCCCGATGCATGGATCTCGGAGGTCCGGGACTACTTGAAAGACAACTACCTTCCTGAAGAACATGCCCTGGCAGAAAGGATTGTGCGGATGGCTAAAAGATACATGCTAGTAGAGGGGGATGTCTACCGGCGTGGCGCCAATGGCATCCTACTGCGACACATCACTCGGGAGGAAGGTTGCGACTTGCTCGCAGAAATCCATGGAGGTGAGTGCGGGAAGCACGCATTGGCCCGCACGCTTGTCGGCAAAGCATTTCGGCATGGCTTCTACTGGCCCACAACACTCCAGGATGCCGCTGACATGGTTAAGAGATGCAAGGCGTGCCAGTTCTATGCCAAGCAGATCCACATACCAGCTCAAGCGTTGCAGATGATCCCCCCCTTGTGGCCATTCGTCGTGTGGGGACTAGACATCCTGGGACCTTTCTCAAGAGCTGTCGGAGGATTCCAGTACCTCTATGTCGCTGTAGATAAGTTCACCAAATGGCCAGAAGCCACCCCAATCACCACCATTAACAAGCAGTCGATAGTGAAGTTCATCAAGTCAATCGTCTGCAAGTTCGGGGTCCCGAAGAGGATCATCACTGATAACGGGACCCAATTCACGAGTGTGGCATTCCAAGAATACTGCAAGGACCTCAGGATCCAAGTTTGTTACGCCTCCGTTGCTCACCCTGAGAGCAATGGTTAGGTAGAGAGGGCAAACGCGGAGATTCTCAAAGGCATCAAGACTCGTACATACTCAAGCCTTGAGAGGCATGGTGCAAACTGGGTGGATGAGCTGCCATATGTGTTGTAGGCTAGCTGAACATCAACCAGCCGGGCTACGGGAGAAACGCCCTACTTCTTGGTGTACGGGGCAGAGGTCGTCCTTCCCCCAGAGATCACCATGGGCTCCCCCAGTGTCCGGATGTACGACGAAGCCTCCCAGGACCAGTTCAGACGTGAATACATGGATCTCATCGACGAGGGACGCATACGAGCAGCCCTCTAAAACGCACGGTACAGGCAAGCGCTCCGGTGCTACCATCAGCGGACTGTGCGCAGTAGGGAGCTGAAGGTAAACGACCTGGTCCTGCGACACCTGCTTTCCCGTGAAGGAGGAAACAAGCTCTCCCCTGGTTGGGAGGGACCCTTTCGGGTAAAAGAAGTTTGTCGCCCTTGGTGCGTTCGCCTAGCTACGGAGGATGGGCAACGAGTGCCCAACCCATGGAATATCGAACACCTCCATAAGTTTTATCCATAACTCAGTGGTAGGACATTTTATTTTCTTTTGTTATAAAGAGAGCATAGTGTCTAGAGACAGCACTTGGGTTAACCAAGGCCAGGGAGATGAGCTCCGGGTGTACGCCTTGCTCAGCACGGTCCGGTACCTTGAGAAGGTACACTCAGCTCCCTGTCACCCAGGCTGGGTCGTTCTTCCTGTAAAAGTCTATCCTCTCCTATGAACGTTGTAATGAAAAGATGTTTTCCCTACCCTGAAGTGCTTTATTCATTTGAAATTATCTTTAGTTCTTGTACATGACGTCATGCGTTAGCCATTAGCTCATCACCTAGCATGGGTGCGGTTAGTTTTTCCCTCGTTTCTGCAGTAGTGGGAGCGTTGCTGTCCGTTTGCCAGCGGGTTACTTGATGTACTTGCTAAGTGTCCGGAACCTTCGAACCCACTCCCCACGTGCGGTGAGAACCGAGTTTCGGGTACGGACGCCCTGAGTTAATCAAGTCCTCCACGACAGTAAAGGATTGTAAGACAAACAAGACTAATAGAGCGTGGGCAAAGAGTGACTCGGGAGCGGAATTACCTTTTATCTATCATGTGTGCAGGTTCCTAAGGTCGTAACGCTAGTAAAGCCACTCCCATACCACCGATGATGAATGGTTACCGCACCGAGTGTAGGCCCGGGGGCCCGGCGTTTACGTCCTCTACGACGGCAATGGGCGTCGACGGAGCTCCTGAGCTCCGACAACCCCAGGGGGCCCGACGGTGACACTTTCCACATGGACAGTGGACGTCGCCAGAGCTCCTAAGCTCTGACAACCCCGGGGGGCCCGACGTCGAGGTCTTACATTGACAATGGGTGTCGCCGGAGCTCCTAAGCTCCGAGAGCCCAGGGGGGCGGCGTCGACGTCTTATCTTGGCAGTAGGTGTCGCCGGAGCTCCTAAGCTTCGACAAACCCAGGAGGCCTGGCGCTGGTGTCCTCGAAACAAGTCTTGGTTCTTTTTGGTACATGTACACAATCAACATTACGTACATCTACCAGGGGGCAGGACGCAAAAATATCAAAAACAAAGATCAAGAGGACTTCATTCATTGAAAGATCATATTACAAAATCAGAAGCATACAGGCGGTAGCAAGAAAGGAAAGGCCTAAGTCCTACGGATAGCTGAGGCTACAGCTTGAGCGGCCTCCTAAACGCCCTCCCTGGCAGCATCCAGCTCTTCCTCGATCGGCCCTTCGACTACCGAACTCAGGGGGAAGTGGGGGTCCCGACTCCGATAACACGTTAGCACGTACTCAGCGACGGTCTTGGCCAAGGACCTCCCCTCTGTCTCCAGCTGGTCCGCGACAATGTCAACCATTGCGTCGAGCTTGCCACTAGCGGAGCTAAGAGCCGTCAGCGCTTCATCTAGCTCTGGCACTGGGTTGGCCGGACATACGGGGCTAAAGCCAAACTGTGCCAATGCTCCGTCGGCCCGTCCCAAGAAGTCCCACACCTGCTGGGACTCAGCCGCTCTCGAGCTCCACAACTCCTCCAGAGCCCTCTTGGTGGCTGCCAGTTCCGCACCCTCCTTTGCAAGGCGCTCGACCTCCTTGCCGTGCTACTGGATGCTCTTGGCTAGCCGCCGCTTGCGATCAGCGAGCTCTGACTCCTTGAGGTGGATACGGTTTTGCCGCTCCGCGAGGTCTTCCTCCCGGCCCGGAACTGTATCCTCTCTGGTAGAGACATCGGCCTCTCGCTTGGTGAGACTTTGCCCCCGTTCCTAGAGCCTATCCTCCTAGAGCTTACATCGCGGATCAAATCTCTTGTGGCGGTCATCCAAGCTCTGCTCACCCGCCAATAGCTTCCGGGGGAGCTCCTCCTCTCTCTAGCCCAGAACCTTTTGCTTCTCGGAGAGTTTGGCCTCCCCCAGGTCGAGCTCCTGGCGACGCTTTTGGAGAGTTTCATGCCAGGCGATTAGACCCCCTTGGCGCTGGTTCGCAGCTTTGTGGCATTCCACAGGTTCCTCATATATCTTTTGCGCCTTCGCATCAAGAGCTTTGAGGTTAGCCTCTCTCTCGTTGAGCAACTCGCCTTGCTCGACTAGCCGGGTTTTCTCATCCTTGACCCACTCTTCGCGTTGACAGAGCCTATTGCGCCAACGATCAAGGGTGATACGCTCTCCTTCCAGGGCCTTGCGGTTGTGCTCGAAGGACATGGCAACCTGCTGCAGGCTGGAGCGGGCGTTGTCGATGGCCCGTTCTAAGGGAATGGGCGCTGAACCAGATGGGGGCGCCGTTTCCCCCATCTCCACCAGAATGTCCGCCGTCACCCGGGAGGGGCTCCCCATCGAAGGCGGGGACACCCGCGGCCTTGAGGCGCCTAGGGTGTCCTCTAGAAGCCCCACAGCCCCGGCGGCACGTAGAGGAAGGTTGGCTGGAGCAGCGCCGGTCTCCGCCGGACCCTCCAGTGCAGCCACAAATGCTCCTGGTTCAGCCTCCGACAGCAGAGAGGCAGGATGCGCATCTGGAGCGTCCACGTCTTGCAGCCCGGGCGCAGGTGTGCTGGACGTCACCGACCAAGGCACCGAAGCCTCAATTACCTCTAGCGCAGAAGCAGATACTTCGATGACCATCGGGTCGGCCACCACAACCTCTACAGTAGTTGGTGTGGGCGCTGGCTCTTCAACTACTTCTGACTCGCCGACTGGAGCCTCTACCGCATCAGGCATGGGGGCCGGCCCCTGAGTTACATCCGGCTGGGGCACCGGAACCTCTCCAGAAGACAGCGTGGGGCCGATCCTTCGATGGCTCCCCGCACTGGGGGTAGAACATTCGTCGACGCCAGAGCTGTGCCGGCACTCGGCACCTCCGCCGGGGCCTCAAAGGCTACTGGCTCCGGTGCCAGAACCCCGACCATCCCCGCGTCAACAACCAGGGTCCTCAGTGCTGGTTCAACCGCATCTGTGGTTGGAGCCACCCTCGTGTCGCCCGGAGCCTCCACATTCGCCCGGAGCCTCCACATTCGCCCGAGCAGGTGTAGGAGCTGGAGCTTAAGCGCCTGCCTGCTCAGCGAAACGTTCAAAGGGTGACATTGACACAAAAAGAAATCAAAGTAAGAGCTCGGCTGTTTACCTTGGGAAGCCCCAAGTACCACGGAGACAAAGCCGCTTCTGAGCGGGGCCAGATCCAGAGCTCGATGGACCCAATGTGGCCGGAGCCCTCGGCCTGCCAGGAGCTTGGGCCGGAGCCTCCCTGCCCGGAGTGCCCCTCGTTTGGGGGTGGGGGGGACCTCCGGAACTTGGTCCTGCACTTTGCACCGAGGTGGGAGGTGGCCCCCCGAGCTAGCACCCATCGAAGGTCCCTAAGCTGGTTAAAGTGGCCCTCCAGAGGTCTCGACATGGCTTCTGTCACCTCACACCAGCTTCCTCTTACGGCTGGAGGGCTCCGCCGGAACCTCGCCCTTGCCAGAGCTAGCAGCTTCACCCCCCCCCCCCCCCCCCCCCCCGACTTGGGGGAACTGGGGCTGACTTCCTAGAGGCCCCAGGAGCAGTGATCGTGGGGGGAGCCTGCCTCTTCAAAACCCCAATGTCATCCAGCGTTGACATTAGCTTCTGGAGCTTCCGACAGAACTCAAGAGCCATGTTCAAAGGCAGGAAAGACTCTGGGGGTGTCAGGGAGTCGAGCGAGATGCTGGGTTTACTCTGGAATTTCTCCAGTACAACCTTCAAAGCTTCGCCCCTCATCTGGTTATCAGCATCACACGGCGTGAATGTCCACGCAGTCCGTTCCCTGAACTTTAGTGGCGCCCATCTGTTCCTCAGGAAGTTCCCAAAGACCATCTGGGGGGTCACTCTGCTAGCGATGCAACCTTCAATCCCCGCCACAACGGGCTTGTACGCCGCCGACAGCTCCGGGAGCTTGTTCCAGAGGTCGGTGTCCACATTAGGGAGGCTCTCTGGGACGTCCAGCTTCTCGTGCCTATCCACGGTGATGATCACCCACTCCTTCTTCCAATCATCCCATTTGCCGGAGGAAACGGTTTCGAAGTACTTGAAGGGGCACCGCTTCCGCTTCACAAAGTAGTACAGCCCGATCATCTCTTCCCCTTCCTGGTGGTGTGCAGGGTGAAGATACCCCAGAAGAGCTCTAGGCTGGGCCGCACTCCCGCCCACATCTCGCAGAAGTGGACGAAGGTAGCGACCAACAGAACTGAGTGGGGGCCGAGGAAATGCAGTTGGATGCCATAGAACTCCAGCAACGTCATTAGGAAGGACGAGAAGGGGGGAAGCAAGCTGACCATGGCGTATCCTTGGAAGTAAACCATGTCACCAGCGCTCTTCTTCTCAAAAAGAAGCTCGCCAAAGCAGATCTTGTTGTTGAAGGAGTCATGGGACCACCCCATGTAAGCACGGTCCTTCTTCAGCTCCTTCTCGTTCTTGATCTTGCTGGCAGGGAGACTCAACTCCATTGCAACAAGATGGAGCAGGGGCAGGATGGTTGTTCAAGGGCTAGGACTCAAGGCTGAAGGATGCAAGAAGGCAGTAAGGTCTTAAGCGCGAGTGCAAATGGAGGCGTGAAGGGCTTGTGACCTGTGCTAGTCCCCTTCTTAAGTATACTTTCGCAATGTTGGATGGGAACCGCAGGCACCGCGATGCTGGAGCTACCCGCACTATAACTGGTGGGTCGGAGTCTGATTCGGTGGAAAGGCCGAAGTAGCCGCCTCGAGGTATCTGCTCTCGTGGGAGATAGTTTAAAATTTAAGGGCAGTGACTTAATGGGCGCGCGGAACCAAGACGAAATTTGTATCGGGAACCGACGCCAGTTGATGGCACGATTTATGCAGACAAAGATTTTATCCGCCGCATTGAAGGGAATCCCTTAAAGTCGTGGCATGAGGATTCAAAATGGCCCCACCTCAGGTATAACCACTTAACCAAGAAAGTTCCCCCTTGAGATGGGCCCGTGGGCCACTGTCAGTACTTGGCGAACCCGATACCCATAGATACAGGGAAGAAGGCACGTTGGGTCCCATCCCCCACGGGGACAAGAACCGGCGTGGTCCCAGAATGCCACGTGGCGTGCGGCATGGCTTTGCCTCTCCACTGAGAGAAGACCCGACGCTAACACGTGTCCTGCAGCTCTAGGTTTGCCTCTCCCCCGGAGGGGAAGTCCGGCGCTGCCACGCGTCTCGCAGCTATGGGCCCACCTCCCCGGTGAGGAGAGGCCCGGAGCGTCCGCGAGGCCGGCAGCCCCAGACCTGCCTCCCCGCAGAAGGAAGGTCCAGCACAACCACGTGTTCTGCAGCTCAGGATCCGACCTCCCTGCTAAGGGAAGGACTGGAGCTACCACGTGCCAGGCAACGCTGGGCCTAGACCATCCTACAGTAGCGGCAATAAAGGGAGGCATGCTCAATGTGCTTAAACGGGAAGGATGCGCATGTTCCCTAGGCAAGAGGGAGCTCACACTCATAAGTCAAGAGGCCAGTGGCCAATCTTGTTATAATAGGCCAGGGCCGAACTACTATGTACCGGGAACGAATGAGAGGCCACGACAAGACAGATGAGATGCGGCCTACTATGATGAGGGGCTATGTGTATCCCTGCAGCAGGGCATGGCCAGGCAGCACATTGAAGCTATTGTCAGGGGATAGCATTTACTCCCAGATCTTAGGATAGGTTTGGTCACTCCTGGGGCCACCTGTCGGGCCCTGGGCCCCACTTGTAAGCTGTCTGGCCTTGGACTATAAAAGGACCAGATAGCCAATGACTTTGACACACTCCCTCAGACCCAGAGACACGCTTGAGCAATACAACACACACAAACCACCATGGAGTAGGGTATTACGCCCAGGCGGCCGAACCATGTAAATCTCTTGCGTTCATCGTTCATTGTGCTCGATCTCGTTAGGACTAGCCCCCGAAGATACATCAAACTTCCGCCACCGCTTCTTAGTAGGTCCGGGGGAGGTGTCAGTTACACACCTCGACCTGCTCAATCACATCTCTAGGGATCCCAGACATTTGTGACGGTTACCAGGCAAACACATCAACATTCGCCCAGAGGAAAGTGATGAGCGCGAGTTCCTATTTGTTGTATAGGCCTCCCGATATACGGGTGGTCTAGGCAGCATCGGACCCAATTTGGACGACTTTGACGGGAACGTCGGTATCGCCGCTTGGTTGCATGCGTGGTGCAGAGGTCGAGCCTCGATGACAAGTGCTTGGAGGTTGAGTAGCTAGCTCTTTGCTGGAGGTTCCCTCCCACGCTGTTGCAAGCATGTGGAGTTCTTCCAGTGCGGTGACTCCGACGATGCAATCTCCCCGGATCCGAAGAACGCCTAAAGGTGTCGGCATCTTCAACACCAGGTAGCCGTAGTGAGCTGCGGCCATGAACTTGTACAGGGCAGGCCTACCCAGGATGGCGTTGAAGGCAGACTGATGTGAGCTACGTCGAAGACCAGCTTCTCAGTCCTATACTTCTCCTGAGCCCCGAAGGTCACTAGGAGCGTAATGGATCCGAGAGGGCTGATGGCCCCCGGACCTACCCCAGAGAAAGGTCTTGAGGGGCGAAGGTCCGAGAGTTGGAGCTGGATATTCATGAGCGCTTCAAAGCTCAAGAGGTTGAGCGTTGTGCCTCCTTCTACAAAGACATAGTAGAGCTAGACATTGTTTATGGTGGGAGATACCATCAGTGGCAGTTGGCCAATTCCGACCATGTTCCTGGGGCAGTATGTTGCATTGAAAGTGATGGGAGTATCCATCTACTTCTGATGTGGTTCTTCCTTTGCGGTAGGGGATACTGAAGCCATTTCTCACTGCCTGGTCTTGAGAACGCGGTGCGAGGTAATGTCCCAGGACCCTCCATAGATGGTGTTGAGGGTCTTCCGACGCTCATCGTTAGAGATGTCAAAATCGTCGTCGACTGTGTTGTACACATCCTTCAGGACCTTCTTGGGGTCCTGGAAACCCAACTGTGTCTTAGCCGGAGCTTCATCAACTTTTTGTTTTCCTTCCTGTTGACGAAAAAGAGCTTCTTTTCGGCTCTTGTTGTAGCGCTCGACAAGGTTTTGGACCTCCCGACAGTCTTCTAAGCTGCATTTGTCCGTTTTGTGGATCCGACACCACACCTTTGAACCACCACCGTCTCCTGACAAAGGTCGAGGTCGCTTTTCGGGGCGTGGCCCCGGGTTGCCCGGAGCTGCAGCTGCTACTGCAGTAGGTGTGCTGACTGATAGCTTTTTCTTGCCATTGGTCTTTTTCTTCTTCTTCTTACCACCGCCGGAGGTAGTGGCTTCATCTTTGGAGGGTTTTTTATTAACCTCCGGAGCTGTCTTTGAGTGCATTTCCCGACCCTCTGCGGCCCGGGCACACTTATCAGCCAGGCTAAATAACTTCGTGACGCTGGTGGCTTCCTTCGTCGCCATCTTCTCCAGCATCATCTTATCTCTGACACCCTATCTAAATGCCACGATGACAGATGCATTGGAGATGGAGGGAATGGTGTTACATACCTGAGAAAAGCGCTGGATGAAGGACCGCAGCAATTCTCCCAATGTTTGCTTCACAGCAAAAAGGTCCAGTTTGCTGCCTGGTCGGGTGTAGAAGCTCCCGAAGTTGGGGGTGAACTGCTGGCATAGCTCCGCTCAACTTCTTATAGAGTCGGGCGACAGACTCATGAACCAGGACATGGCGGTCCCAGTTAGAGCCACCGGGAAGTAGTCGGTCATCACGGCCTCATTGCCACCCACCGCTAGAATGGCGGTGGAGTATATCTAGAGGAACTCGACGGGGTTGAAGTCCCATCAAATTTCTCTGGCAAAAGAGGCCAGAACTTCTGGGGCTAGCGGACCATGCGCAAGTGCATGGCCAAGGCTGAACAACCGCCTCCTACTCCTGAAGCAGGAGAGTTTTCCCGAGCCTCCCGCCTTTCGCGAGCGCGCTCGATGTGGACACGACCATCCTGTTTTCTGTAGCGGCGGTCGAGTTCCGATCGCAAATCATGCGTCGAGAGTCTCGACACACTATGGGTGCGACGTGCCCCGGAGGGCACCGAAGTCACCTGCTGAGACACAGCACGCCTCCGGTGCTGTGATGCATGAGGACCAAGTCTTCCAGACAAGGTCCTACGCTGAGAAGGTGCCTGCCCAAAAGGGGGAGGACCTTGGTTACTGATGGAATTAGCTGCAGCTGCAACTAGATGCTGCACATTAGCGCGCCACTGCTCCATAGCACCCTGAGGTGCTCCGGGTGCAGGTGGGCGCTCCAGAAGAGTACGCGCAGCGGTCAGCGCGTTCTCGGGGTTGTTGTGTATCGAGCAGTGATCGACACAAGGACTCCATCCTGCTACCCAACATTGTTAGCTTGAGCAGCTAGAGGTGGTGCAACGCCCACTGTGACAACAGCACCTGCTGGCTGTTGCACATTGGAGGGGTTCCCCCCAGCAGGTTGTGCAGCATTGCCGTTGGATGACCCTGCGACGAAGTTCACCATCTTGAAATCTCAACACTACCCCCTTTCTGGTGCGCCAAATGTCGAAGTGTGCGATCGACACTTCCCCGGTACTACTAGATTGTAACCTGAGGAGGTTCTTGATTGGTTGGGGCGCAAGCGAGATTATGAACAAGATGATGACACGAGAGATTTACGTGGTTCGGGCTGCCTGAGCGTAACACCCTACTCCACAGGTTGTGTGTTGTATATATGAATCTGTCTGGCGCTTGTGAGTGTGTGAGCTTCCTTTCTCATGTATCGTGTGGCGCATCCCTTTTATAGTCTAAGGACTGGCCGTTACAACACTTGCCTGACCTGACATGTGGCCCTGGCATGATTAACAGCCTAATACACGATCTACATGTATTAAGAGTAATTGAAAGGAATAACGCGCCTTAATGATGACATTTTCCTATTAACAATCCACTGATCATGTGTCATTAATATAGTATTAATGAAACATAATTAGGTCTTGTAACTGTCACTTTAAATGTCCCTTAAAGTCCCGAGACATTGGAGATCTCTCTGTCTTTTGTTGAAGTCCTAGCTCTGGAGGTTCGACACGTGGCGGCTCTGGGACTTCCCATCGTGGGGAGGCAGGTCCGGAGCCACTATACACGTGGTAGCTCTGGAGCTTCCTCTACTGGGGGTTAGGTCCAGAGTCACTGGACACATGGCAAAATCGGAGTTTCCCTATGAAGGGAGTTAGGTCCGATCTTGTAATACACTTGTCAGTGTCGGAGCTACCCAAACGAGGGAGGCGGGTCCAGTACTATCCAACACGTGTGGCCCTCAGAGGTCTTCAACTTGAAAGGGTGGAACTCCTTAGCTTTTCTTGCAGTATCATGGGGTACCCGGTATGCAGGGTACCGACAACGTCGTCCACGAGGAGCGCTCGGCGGAAAAGAAAACCTAATTTGCTGGCTGTGATACCATGTTATGAATAGAGCCTGTATTATTGAGGAGACCAGATGCCTCTATAAATAGATGTACAGGGATAACAAATATGCAGAAAGGCCTTTATGCAAAAGCGAAAATACAAATATACCCTTACATCTCTAACACCTCTTACCCCTGGAGGTAAGAGATATTTCCTGCTAATTGCTGATGACTTTAGTAGGTTCATGTGGGTGGAGCTGCTGAGTAGCAAAGCTGAGGCCTTTGAGAGTCAAACTGATCAAGAATCTGACTGAAACTTAAAGTGGCCTAAAAGTGAAAGCTCTCAGAACTGACAGAGCAGGAGAATTTAATTCTCATGTGTTCTCTACATATTTGGCAAAAATGGGCATCAAACATTTTTATTACAGCTCCATATACTCCACAGTATAATAGAGTTGTGGAGAGAAGAAATCAGATGGTGGAAGAAATGACAAGATGCATGATGAAAAGCATGGGTGTACCAGCTCAGTTCTGGGGAGAGGCAGCTAAAACTGCATTGTATATTCTAAACAGGTCATCATCCAGAAGTATTGATGGAAAACACCATTTTTTTGAAAGACCCTAGACCAAGCTTGTTTGGGCAAATATATTAAGGAAGAAAAATAGTTTTTACAGGCATTTTGAATCAACAGCGGACCACTTTGGACCCACTCTTTCATACGAAGCATACAGACCATATACATTGCAGCAAAGACAGTCTTTGAGCTGGTCACGCTACGCTCAGAGACACCTCCCTAGACCAGCTGTTGCTTATCCTACGTCCCCTGTTGTGATTCCTTCCGAATGCAGTGCTTGTGCTAGATGGCGTGCACCAGCACGAACCCAGAAAAACAGCTAGTTCTCTGATCTCATTGAATAACTCATTTAAGTTTCGCTTGATTCCTTCAAAAATTCTTGAGTTTCGTTCCTTCCACACAGTCCAGATTATTGGCAGCAGCAAAGTTCTCAGACCTTTCTCCTCCTCCTGGCGCCACCATCAAACCAGGATGCAATGTTCTCACTGTCTTTCCATATAGCCGGATGCAGGCTTGGTGATTTGCTCCAGTTGGATACTAGAATCCACAACAAGCGTATGATCGGACATTCCACAAATAGGTGTTGGGATGTTTCTAAGTTCCGATTGCAAATGTCACAGAAGTAGTTGTTTGGCCAACCTCGAAGCTGCAAATGTGATGCCATCCACACTCTATCTTGCATCAGCAGCCATAAGAAGATTTTGCATTGAGCCGACGCCCAAGAATGCCAAACTTTTCTTGGGAACCAAGAGTGCTCACTTCAAATTGCATCAGGTAAGCAGATTTGGATGTATATTCCCATTGCCTCTCAATTTCCAGGTAATTGTATCCTCCTCATCATCCAAGGGATCGAAAGTCACTTCTTGGATGAGATGCCAGAGATGGACATAGTCCTGTAGAAGTGGAACAGCAAGGTCATAGCCTATATCCCTTATACAAATATTATTACTCATGGCGTTTGCCACTGTACGGGATTTCCTCCTGCTATGATCAAACAACTTTGGGAACATTGCGGCTGGTGACTTTCCTTGAACCCAGCTAGCTTTCTAGAACAATGCTGTTTACCATTGTGCACTGCCACTTTTGTGGCCGTTGCAAATAGCGCTTCATCATCTTTGTCCACGGGTAAATCTGTACCCACCCATGTTTTCTTTGGCAGCTGCCAGCTTTGCCAGAGCCATTGTAATCGGAGTGATATGTCAAACCGATTAAGATCGATGACACCCATACCACCTCTTTGAACTGGTCGGCACACCCTAGCCCAGCTAACCATGCATTTACCCCCTTGATGTCATGTGTTCCCGACCAAAGGAACTGACGGCAGGCTTTGTCAAGCTCATTAACAAAACATTTTGGGGGTTTTAATGCTGCCAGTGTGTAGAGTGTCGTGGAAGTTAGCACCGTACGAACCAGCTCCCTGCGTTCACCTAGTTAAAGAAGTTTTCCTTGCTAGCCGTTCAATCTTGTTTTCACTTTATCTCTTATGTGCTGCAGATCAGTCATGCCCAAGCGCCCAAGTGTTAACGGAAGACCTAGATACTGTATTGGGAACTGTCCCCAAACCCCACTGAAATTTCGGAGGGCTGCTGCAAGACTTGATCAGTGCATCGAATTGGCAACACACTACTTTTTGCTTGATTTATCCTTAGCCCCGTAGCCTGACCAAAAAACTGCATTATTTGGAAAACCAGCTCGACTTCCCTCTGCTCTGGATTAATGAAAAGTATCGCGTCATCTGCGTAGAGAGAAGTTTGGAGGCTCGCTGCACGATCGCTAAGGACAGATAATAAGCCCGGGGCAGTAGGTATTTCAAAAAGTCTTTGCACCACATCAAACGCAAAGATGAAGAGATAGGGCGAGAGAGGATCACCTTGACGTAGACCCCTCTGATGAAAAATCCTCGGCCCTGGTATTCCGTTCAGCAACACAGTGGACAATGAAGATGCAAGCAACATAGAAATCCAATTCCTCCATCTCTGTGGAAATCCCCGTTGCTCCATGAGCTCAAATAAATATTCCCATGACACAGAATCAAAAGCCTTTGAAATGTCCAGTTTCATGAGCAGCAACACCTTTTTTCTTTTGGTGGTATGTCCTGGCCAGGTTTCTTACATAAAGGAAATTGTCTTTGATCAGTCTCTTGCTAACGAAGGCGCTTTGCAATGGGGATATCAGATAGTCCATATGATAGGCAAGTCGTATTGCCAAAACCTTCGAAAACAATTTTGCAAAGGAATGAAGTAGACTTATAGGTCTGAAGTCCGCGGGTACCTTCGCATCTTTCTGTTTTGGCACCAGAGTGATGAACACTCCATTTAACTTGACAAGCGGGCCTGCTCTTAGATCATATAGACTCTTAAATGCTGCCAGGATGTCGTTTTTGATTATGAGAGTCTTGTAGAAAAGACCCGTGAACCCATCAGGGCCAGGGGCCTTCTCCTTGGGCATGTCTGATATGGCCGCATATATCTCCTCTATAAACGCATCATCTAGTTGATGTTCCTGCAGCTGTGGGAGGTCAAGCAGTTGCCAATTCAGTGTCACTTCTCTGTTAACTTTGGTTCCCATAATGCTCACAAAATGTTGGTACAACATCTGCTCCTTCTCTGTTTGGGTCGTGACACAGACCCCTGTTGTGGACTGCAGATGGTGGATGAATAGTTTTCTACTGCGAGCGCTCGACTGTAGGTGGAAAAACTTTGTGCAGGTATCACCTTCTTTGAGCCAAATAAGTCGAGATGCCTGTCGACGCCTTGCTCGCTCAACTGCTGCCAAGCCAAGAACCCGTTTTTTGAGGTCTTCGTGAAGGGTCACCTCATCATCAGTCAAGACACGAGATTCTTGTGCCGCCTCTAGGTGCTGAATCACATCATTCGCCATATACAACTGCATTCTTGCACCTCCTAGAAGATTGTTACTCCAATTACGCAAGTGGTTTGATGTTCCTTGCAGCTTCTGCGCCAACCGCTTTAGCGACCAGTGACCCTGTACTGGCCTCGTCCACGTGTGTTGCACCATCTCCATGAAGCCTGGCAGCCTTGGCCAGAAGGATTCGAACCTAAACAGTCTTGCATGGCATGGCCTTACTTGTGGTCAAAACAGCAGAGGACAGTGATCAGATAGAGATGATGATAGTGGGGTTAAGCAATAGCCCGGGTATGCAGTGCCCCAATCATTGTTACAAAAAACTCTATCAAACCGGACCATCGTGGGATTGGCTCGCTCATTGCTCCATGTGTACCTCCTCAACTGTAGCTCAAAGTCAATCAGCTCAACTCTATCCAAAGTCTGTCGGAAGGTCCCCATTAGTCGATGATTGAGGTTGTGGTTGTTCTTATCAGCCGCTGCATAAATTTGATTGAAGTCTCCCATGCATAACCACTGTGTTGGTGATTATGGTTTTAGGCTTTCAAGCTCAGCCAAAAAATGCGGTTTTTCCGTGTCGGCTGTCGGCCCATAGACCACCGTCAGTAGGAAAGGAACTTGAGCCCATTTCAAACTGACCAATAGGGAGAGGGAATTATCTCTTTGCATCGGTTGACCCGCGTCCACCCGATCTGAGTTCCAAGCAATAAGAATTCCGCCCCGCGGACCATTAGCAGGGAGAAAGCTGAATCCATCTAAAGCGCTCCCCACCACCTCACGACACATATGTCCTGTGATGTCTTGAAGCTTTGCTTCTTGCAGACATACGACGGTCGGATTAGCCACTTTAATCGTTGTCAACACTGCTTCATGCCTAGCCGGAGAGTTTAGCCCGCGGACATTCCAATTTAAAAAGATGAGCTGTTGATCTGCCATGAAAAACAATAGTAAACAACTGCTGGAAAGGCTATCAGCCCCCTCGGTGCTAGGCCTCCACCTGCACAGCCAGTTCATCTGCAGCCATTGCTGTACATGTCTTGGAGTTGGCCACATTATCCAGTTGTGTTGCTGCTCGAATGGTACCAATGGCTTGCTTTGTTAGTGGGATCTTGTACATGGCAAGGTACTTGGCAACTGCTTCATCATTCAAAGGTTCATCCTTACCCACAATGTCCAGTTGCCTTATTAGACGAATTGTTGCACGATGTGCGGTGGGAATGACTGATGGCTTGGGCGTCTGGCGCGTGCTCCTGCATGATGGTTCAGAAGAGATTGAACGCGCATGGGGCTGTGAGCGGTGCTTTAGTGCAGGATCCTTCAGAATGGGTGCTGGCGCTGGTGGAAAAGCATGAGCCAAGAATGCCCCTGCAGGGGTCGAGGGTAGTTCTGGCTCTAGCCCTTCCTCCGGTGCATCTCTCTGCTGCAAAGCTCCGTGTGCACCCGTTCTATGTCCGGACAGTTCAGCTAGAGTTGAGGACGGGTGGGCTCCCTGGTTTATAATTCCAGCAGCTTGGCATTCCTCTGTTTCCTCAACAGTAGCAGCAGCGCTTCCACGGAGTCCACACATACGGAGAGGAACGACGTGCGCCGTTGTGCTAGCACCGAGCACACGGCAAGGGTCTCAGCGTGAGGCCTTCGAGGGGTGGCGGCTAGGGCTATCACGTGGTGAGGTGATTAGCCCCTAACCCTACCCCTCATATTCATAGGCGTACTAATGGGCTTTTAGGTCTCATGCCCATTAGTACCATAATTGCTTATGGATCAAATATCCAATAGGCCTTAACCTGAATTGTTATGATTGCCTCTTGGGCATATCACCAACAATCTCCCACTTGCACTAGAGACAATCATCTAGCCAAGATTTTCGATATTCCAACTCCTTAAGTGTGTGACCCGTTAGGTTCATGTGCAGTCGGTTGTGAATGGAAAACGTTTCCAACCACAAGTCGGTAGAGGTACCTAGCAGGACATACTGACCCCCGAATGTGCATAAAGATCATATCAGTCGAACCTAGATACATTCAACATGCTAATCCCTTTGCCTCACAATACCAGTCAAGCTCAAGGCGAGATGCGTGCCATCCTTGTGATAGCTCGACCATTCACTCGATCAAATAGTGGATTCATTCCATGAGTAACTTTTAGTCACTGTGATTAACCTTTAATCACTTTGGCATGGCCATGCACTTTCAAATCCAACTATCTCGAGGGGCCCAGAGATATCTCTCCTGTTATTAAGAAGGGGCAAATCCCATCTTGATCCGCGCACATCCCATTCCATGTTTCATTATACACCCGAAGACTACTTTTGTGACTACCCAATTATGGAGTAGCGTTTGGTAGTCTCAAAGTATACAACTACACATAGTGAGAAACAATGGCGATCTCAGGTTTAAGGATCTAGCAGGTGTATCACTCAAGACCAACTGATGGCACATATGGAAATAACAATCCCAGCAGTATCTCGGAGTGGGTCAATCCAACACCATGTTCACTAACATATGTTCACATTATTAATTCGATATCTCTATATCTATGATCCGTGAAAAGTGATCATCAATTAATACATGTGCTAGTCTGTATGCAATCATTATCTCATATAATGATATAGATTAGGGATCATCTATAGAGTAACATTACTATTAACAAAGAGTTTCACGAACAAGTCACACACTTGATGATCAATGTAAATAATGATTACTCATATAACAATTTATTTAACAGTACATAAACATAGCTGTGACACAAGTCTCCCACTACACACTATGATCACTAATGTAAGTATCTAATACCCATAGATCTTGTGTGCGCCTCATGCTTTGTTTATGGAAGAGGCTTTGTCAACGGATTTGCAACATTCAAATCTGTGTGCACCTTGCATATCTTCACATCACCTCGGTCGCTGATCTCTCGAATGAGGTGATAGCATCGTAGTATGTGTTTGGATCGTTTGTGTGATCTAGGTTACTTTGCCTGTGCAATAGCTCCACTATTGTCACAATAGAGATCCATAGGACTGGACGCGCTAGGAACAACACCCAACTCAGAAACAAATTTTTTGATCCAAACAGCTTCCTTTGCAGCTTCAAAAGCTGCAATATACTCCGCCTCTGTGGTTGAATCTGCTACTGTATCTTGCTTGGAACTTTTCCAGCTCACTGCCCCTCCATTGAGGCAAAATACAAATTCGGATTGCAATCTAGAATCATCCTTATCAGTTTGGAAGCTGGCATCGGTGTAACCTTTTACAACAAGCTCATCTTCTCCTCCAGACACTAAGAACACATCCTTAGTTCTTCTCAAGTACTTAAAGATGTTTTTGACAACGGTCTAATGAGCCTCACCATAATCTGATTGATATCTACTCGTAGTGCTTAGAGCATAGGATACATCTGGGCGTGTACATAGCATGGCATACATGATGGATCCAATAGTCGAAGCATAAGGAATCGCTCTCATCCTCTTTTGCTCATCAAGCGTTGAAAGACACTGACTCTTGCTTAGAGTATGCCATGTGACATTGGCAAGAAACCTTTCTTGGAATCTTGCATATCAAACCGATTCAATATATTGTCAATATATGTATCTTTGCTTAATCCAATTAGCCTTTTAGATGTATCCCTATAGATCTTTATGCCCAAAATGTACGCTGCCTCTCCTAAATCCTTCATTGAGAAACTTTTTCTTAATGAGGATTTAACATCATCAAGCATTGGAATGTCATTTCCGATCAATAATATGTCATCTACATATAAGACCAGAAATACATGTGCGCTCCTACTAAAGTTCTTGTAAATACAAGGTTCTTCTATGTTCTTGATGAAACCAAACCCTTTGACAACTTCATCAAAACGTAGATTCTAGCTCCGAGATGCTTGCTTTAGTCCATAGATGGACTTTTGAAGCTTGCATATTTTACTAGCATTTTTAGGATTGACAAAACCCTCAGGTTGTGTCATGTACACATTCTCAGTCAGAATTCCGTTAAGAAAGGTTGTTTTGACATCCATCTGCCATATTTCATAATCAAAATATGCAGCAATTGCTAGAAGAATCCGAGCTGACTTAAGCATTGCAATGGGTGAGAAAGTTTCATCATAATCAACACCTTGAATTTGTTGAAACCCTTCGCCACCAATCGCGCTTTATAGATGTGAACATTTCCATCCATATCAGTCTTTTTCTTGAAAATCCATTTACAATTGATAGGTCTCACACCTTCAATTGGAGCAACTGATAGGATATTGGTTCCTGCTCTTTCGATGAGAATAGGAGGGTTCTATTTGTGGAGGAGAAGACGTTGGCGATCCGACTACACCGTCCCCAAGACGATGCGCCTTAGCGATCGGTACACCGACTCCGAAGTTGTATTGATCTTCCTGGCGCACAATCAACCTGACCACGAGGGCCTTTGTTCCTGCAAGCAATCGAAGAACACGCAAGAACAAGAAGAACAAGCACTTATCTGTTGAATCAATCTAAAGTGGGGTTCTGGATACAAGTAGATGGGCGATCTAGTCGACACGCGCGTGTACAAGGAAGCAGCAGAAGCTAACTTACGAATAAACAAAAACCCGCCAGCTAATAAGGGCGGCTGCTACTATTTATTACCTCCCTAGGGTCGTGAGAAACCCTAATCACGAGTCCCTAATGGACTCCAAACGATACATGGGCCATGGGCCCAATTTTTGTGATGCAACACCCTGGACAGAAAAAGGTCTTGGTATTAAAATAACTATTACGGCCGACTCCGAATAGATATTGACCAGAGGCCAGATCCGTTTGAAAGTAGACTTGATAATATTTCCAGGAAGTACTTGAACGCCCAGATCGGAGTCCGTATGAAATCGTGGTGGCCGTCACAAGTTGGTGCTGTTCTGCTGTCCAAATTCCGTCCGCGCGAATTCCCTTCCCATTGGCTCCTCTCCATTGTTCCTAAGCAAAACAAGAAAGCACGTAGTTCCACGGTCTAGATAAGATGGACATAAGGCCAAGAATGAGTTCACCTCATAGTTTAGTTGACGTGAGTCTAAGAACGAGTTCACCTCATAGTTTAGTTGACGTGCACGAGCACGAGTGATCGGACCAGAAACCGGTAGCTGAGTTGGTGTGGATGTATCGAGGGTGTTGATGTCCTCATCATCCTCCCCTTCTTGCATTTGAGTCGTCCACGACTCAAGCTCCTCTTCTTCTCCCAAATATGGCTTCAAATCTGCAATGTTAAATGTGGGACTAACCCCAAAATTCGCAGGCAACTCGAGTTTATATGCATTATCATTAATCCTTTCTAACACTTTGAATGGACCATCAGCTCGAGGTAACAATTTAGACTTTCTCAAATCAGGAAACCTATCCTTTCGCAAATGTAACCAAACTAAATCACCAGGTTCAAAAGTGATAGTTTTCTTTCCCCTACTACCAGCAAGTTTATACTTGGCATTCATGCACTCTATATTCTTCTTAGTGGTTTCATGCAATTTTAAGATGAATTCAGCACGATGTTTAGCATTAAAATTCACTCGTTCCATTGAAGGAAGAGGTAATAAATCAATAGGAGCACGGGGTACAAATCCATAAACAAACTCAAAAGGGCATTTCTTAGTACTAGAATGTAGGGAACGATTATAAGCAAACTCAACATGAGGCAAACACTCTTCCCACATTTTTATATTCTTTTTCAAAACAGCCCTAAGCATGGTAGATAAACTTCTATTCACAACCTCAGTTTGACCATCAGTTTGGGAATGACAAGTAGTTGAAAATAAAAGCTTAGTCCCCAATTTTTCCCATAACATTCTCCAAAAATGGCTAAGAAACTTAGCATCACGATCTGAAACTATTGTGCTTGGCACACCATGCAATCTAACAATATCTCGGAGAAACAAATCAGCAACATGTGTAGCATCATCACTTCTATGACAAGGTATGAAGTGTGCCATTTTAGAAAATCTATCCACAACAACAAAGATGCTATCCCTCCCCTTCTTTGTTCTAGGCAGTCCTAAAACAAAGTCCATAGAAATATCCTCCCGAGGCATGCTAGGAACAGGAAGAGGCATGTACAAACCATGTGGATTAAGTCGTGACTTAGCTTTTTGACATGTCGTGCAGCGAGCAACAAAGCGCTCCACGTCTCGCCTCATCCTTGGCCAAAAGAAATGACCAGCAAGTATGTCCTCCGTCTTTTTCGCTCCAAAGTGCCCCATCAGCCCGCCTCCATGCGCTTCCTGTAACAACAACAAACGAACGGAGCTAGCTGGAATGCATAACTTGTTAGCTCTAAACACATAGCCATCATTGAGGACAAATTTATTCAATGTTTTTCCGTCTTTACATTTCAGCAATACATCTTTGAAATCAGCATCATGTTCATATTGATCTTTAATCGTTTCTAATCCAAAAATTTTAAAGTCAAGTTGAGATAGAAGAGTATAACGTCTAGATAAAGCATCAGCAATAACATTATCCTTTCCCTTTTTGTGTTTAATGACATAAGGAAAAGACTCAATAAATTCCATCCACTTAGCATGCCTACGGTTTAGTTTCCCTTGACTCCTAATATGCTTTAGTGATTCATGATCAGAATGGATAACAAATTCTTTGGGCCACAAATAATGCTGCCATGTTTCTAAAGTTCGTACAAGAGCATATAATTCCTTATCATAGGTAGAATAATTTAGAACAGACCCACTCATTTTCTCACTAAAATATGCAACAGGTTTTCCTTCTTGTAACAAAACACCACCCAATCCAATCCCACTAGCATCACATTCAAGCTCAAAAGTCTTAGAAAAATCAGGAAGTTAGAGAAGAGGTGCATGCGTCAACTTATCTTTCAGTATGGTAAAGGCGTTATCTTGTGTGGTGCCCCAAGAAAAAGGCACCCCCTTCTTCGTAAGGTCATTCAATGGAGCAGCAATGGTGCTGAAATCCTTCACAAAGAGACGATAGAACCCAGCCAGCCCTAGAAAGCTCCGCACCTGTGTGATGGTCTTTGGTACAGGCCACCCCTGAATAGCCTCTACCTTGGCTTGATCAACTTCAATTCCCTATGGAGTAACAACATAGCCAAGGAAAGAGACTCGATCCGTACAAAAGGTGCACTTCTCAAGATTACCAAATAATCGTGCCTCACGCAAAGCATTAAAAACAGCACGTAAGTGATCAAGATGTTCATCCATGGATTTGCTATAAATCAATATATCATCAAAATACACAACAACAAATTTTCCAATGAATGCACGCAAAACCTTGTTCATTAATCTCATGAAGGTGCTAGGTGCATTAGTTAACCCAAAAGGCATGACTAACCACTCATATAAACCGAACTTAGTTTTGAAAGCAGTTTTCCATTCATCTCCTAGTTTCATGCGAATTTGGTGATAACCACTACGCAAATCAACTTTTGAGAACACAACAGCACCACTCAATTCATCAAGCATATCATCTAAGCGTGGAATAGGATGACAATATTGAATGGTTATATTGTTGATTGCTCTACAATCCACACACATACGCCATGATCCATCCTTTTTAGGTACTAGAATAACTAGAACAGCACAAGGACTAAGAGACTCACGTACATAACCTTTGTCAAGTAGTTCTTGTACTTGGCGCTGAATCTCCTTTGTTTCTTCTGGATTTGTCCTATATGGTGCACGGTTGGGCAATGAAGCACCGGGAATGAGGTCAATCTGGTGCTCAATCCCTCGAAGTGGTGGTAGTCCTGGTGGTATTTCACTTGGAAACACATCAGAATATTCCTGCAAAATATTAGCAACAGCAGGAGGCAAAGAATGTTGCACATCGTAAAGAGAAATCAAAGCATCTTTGCATACCAAGGCATAGGCAACAGAGGTGGAAGCAATCAGTTCATTAATATCAGATTTCGTAGCAAACAAGCATTTTCCCTTCAGAGATATCTCATTTTTCTTATCAAACACAGATTTGGCATTGTTATTGTTCTCAATGTTAGCATGGTCCTGATATTTAGTTTTCCTAGCTCTAGCAACATCATCTTGCACAATAGCTTCAGGAGACATAGGATGCAACACAATTTTTTTATCGTGGTAAAGAAAAGAATACTGATTTGATCTACCATGATGCATAGAATCTCTATCAAATTGCCAAGGTCTTCCTAGCAGAATATTACAAGCTTGCATAGGCACAACATCACATTCAACGACATCCTTATATGATCCAATAGTAAAATTGATTCGCACAAGTCTAGTTACCTTTGCCTTACCGCTGTTGTTTAACCATTGAATGTAATAGGGATGTGGGTGCGGTTTGGTGCTTAGTGCCAGCTTGGTCACCATGTCACTGCTGGCCAAGTTGTTGCAGCTACCTCCATCAATGATCATGCGGCAAGATCGCTCTTTGACGACACACTTTGTTTGGAATAATGTGTGCCTTTGATTTTGTTCCGCTTTCTCCATTTGTGCACTAAGCACACGCTGCACAATGAGACTATCATAGCGCGCTGCATCTTCTGCACCAATATGCTCTTCTTGATGTTCATCGCTACCTGCATAGTCAGCTGCAAGCAAAACACATGTATCGTCATCAAAATCGCTAGCAGATGAGTACTCACCGTCATCTTTAACAATTAGAACACGTTTGCTTGGGTAGTCACGCTGCACATGGCCAAAACCCTTGCACTTGTGACATTGAACGTCTCTAGATCGTCCGGTAGATGCTACGGAAGAAGCACTCTCGGTGGGCTTTTGGGTGGTCTTTACTGCTGAGCTAGTGGAAGAAGCACGTGGCTTGTTGCTGGAAGAAGAAGGTGCTGCCCGACTTTGTGAAGAAGATGGCCGAGAAGCACGCCCAGTCGAAGGAGTAGTTGTGCGTGGTTGCCATGAGCTAGTCTTTCCTGTAGAAATATTAGTTCTAGAGCTAGCTCGTCATCCCTGCACTTCCCTTTCAGCTTTACAAGCAAGATGAAACAAACGGGTAACATTATTGTAATCTTTATAAGCAAGTATGTCCTGAATTTCACGGTTTAAACCACCCAAAAATCTAGCCATAGCTGGTTCCTCATCCTCGTCTAAATTACAACGCAACATACCCATTTGTAATTCCTGAAAATACTCTTCTACACTTTTAGCTCCCTGTCTCAATTGTTGAAACTTATTTAACAGATCACGTGCATAGTAAGAAGGAACAAATCTAGCCCGCATGAGCCGTTTCAAAGCATCCCAAGTTTGTGGTATGTTATTAGGATTTTTCTTGCCATGTTCTATCCACCAAAAAGAAGCAAAATCAGTAAACTCACTAGTGGCTGCTCTAACTCTTGCGTTTTCAGGAAACTCATGACATGCAAATTTTTGATCAACAGAAATCTCCCAAGTAATATATGCATCAGGGTCATATTTACCATCAAAATGAGGTATCTTAAATTTGATCTTATTAAAAGTATCTTCATGATTGCGTACCTCACGCCGACGATGTCCACCTATGCCTTGACGGTTGCGTTGTAGCCGGCGCCGTGGCCTAGCTTCCTCATCTTCCCCAATTTCCGTATCTGCAGAATAGTCATCTTCATTGTCACGTACAATACTAGGAGCATTGCTCACCTGTCCATCTGCGTTGCGTCCACGATCCCTCTCCTCAAGGCGCTGCAGGATGGCTCCAATAGAGGTGTTCAATGTTTGAATGGAACTCTCCAACGTGCTGATTTTGGTGTTGGTGTCGATCTGCATATTTTCCAATTGACCAAGGCGGTCACTGGTAACTCGAAAATCCTCATCAAGCGCTTCTGTGTGTAGCCGCACTTGGCGTTCGAAGTGTTGTATAATTCCCCGTGTGCGAGGTGAATGCACGTCTTCAGTTGTATTTGCTCCTCCTGCCATGGTTAGTAAAAAAAGTCCAATATGAAAGGGTAACGTTATCCCTAGCTACAAAGGTGCTGGTGGAGATAACTCGCTCACTCTCAACCTGTTCAATCAAGCTCTTACCTGTTCTTACAAAGCTCAGCAAGAAGGTAATGGCAACCAGCAAGTAATGAACAACTTCAAGAGCAGGTGTCAATCTATGGCTTTGGGTGGCTGAACTAGCACAAGGAGCAAACTTTCACCACATTAATCACAACAAGCTGAATAAATATTCTACGACAGTATTGTGCTGATCTTAGTCTAGACCGTACTAGAGACGCGAGCCGAGACACCAATGTCGTCACCAAAAACACCCCAAACAACAATCTGATTTTTTTTCTTTTTTTTTCGTTTTTTTTTGTTGGGGTGGTCACCCAAACTCTCTCTAGATGGAATCAGGAGACCCTAGAACAAAATTTGCACATGCGGCTTTTGATCTTGCACTTGCCTTTTTTTTCTTCTCTAATTGCTTGTGGCTTTTGTGCGGCTTTTAATTTTGCACTTGCCTTTTTTTTCTCTAATTGCTTGTGGCTTTTGTGCGGCTTTTGATTTTGCACTTGCCTTTGAACTTGTAATCCGACTCAAACTCGAACTAGTAATCCGACTCAAACTCGAAATAGCAATCTGATTCAAACTCAAACTAGTAATCCGACTCAAACTCGAACTACGAATCTGACTCGAACTAGGTGACCGAATGTGACACGAACTCGAAACTCTAGTGGTGCAAAACTAAAGACCAGCAACTTGACTCGTCGAAGCAACCATGAACTCAACAAGTCTTGACTAAGTGGAGAAAGTAAAAGGCACAATGGTCTAGGAATAATGGAAAAAAACAGATCTGGTATTTTTTTGGGCTTTTTCTGGACTATAGGATGATAACAGCGGAAAGAAAAGTAATGGTAGCACTCTCACCGATTAACCTTGCTCTGATTACCACTTGATAGGATCTTGGTTCCTGATCTTTCGATGAGAATAGGAGGGTTCGATTTGTGGAGGAGAAGACGTTGGCGATCCGACTACACCGTCCCCAAGACGATGCGCCTTAGCGATCGGTACACCGACTCCGAAGTTGTATTGATCTTCCTGGCGCACAATCAACCTGACCACGAGGGCCTTTGTTCCTGCAAGCAATCGAAGAACACGCAAGAAAAAGAAGAACAAGCACTTATCTGTTGAATCAATCTAAAGTGGGGTTCTGGATACAAGTAGACGGGCGATCTAGTCGACACGCGCGTGTACAAGGAAGCAGCAGAAGCTAACTTACGAATAAACAAAAACCCGCCAGCTAATGAGGGCGGCTGCTACTATTTATTACCTCCCTAGGGTCGTGAGAAACCCTAATCACGAGTCCCTAATGGACTCCAAACGATACATGGGCCATGGGCCCAATTTTGGTGATGCAGCACCCTGGACAGAAAAAGGTCTTGGTATTAAAATAACTATTGCGGCCGACTCCGAATAGATATTGACCAGAGGCCAGATCCATTTGAAAGTAGACTTGATAATATTTCCAGGAAGTACTTGAACGCCCAGATCGGAGTCCGTATGAAATCGTGGTGGCCGTCACAAGTTGGTGCTGTTCTGCTGTCCAAATTCCGTCCGCGCGAATTCCCTTCCCATTGGCTCCTCTCCATTGTTCCTAAGCAAAACAAGAAAGCACGTAGTTCCACGATCTAGATAAGATGGACATAAGGCCAAGAACGAGTTCACCTCATAGTTTAGTTGACGTGAGGCCAAGAACGAGTTCACCTCATAGTTTAGTTGACGTGCACGAGCGCGAGTGATCGGACCAGAAACCGGTAGCTGAGTTGGTGTGGATGTATCGAGGGTGTTGATGTCCTCATCAGCAACCAAGTTTCAAACTTGATTCTCATGCATGGATTCAATTTCGGATTCCATGGCTCCAAGCCATTTTTCAGAGTTAGGTCCCTCCATTGCTTCTACGTAGGTCGTAGGCTCATTATTATCCAATAATACCATGTCATGCTGCTCCGTGGTTAGAAGCGTTAACTTTTCAGTCCACGATGTGCCCTCGTAGACCTTCGTGGGACTGGTGTTTCATCCACTGGTTGCACAACATCTTGTACATCCTGTATAAGATTAGTGGGTGCTGAAACATTTTTAGGTATTTCTTGAATTTCTTCAAGATGCACCTTGCTCCCACTAACTCCCTTTGAGAGAAACTCTTTCTCCAAGAAGACACCGTTGCGAGCGGTAAACACTTTACCCTCTGTTTTATTATAAAAATAATATCCTTTGGTTTCCCTAGGATATCCCACAAAGAAGCATTTATCTGATTTGGTAGTGAGTTTGTCTGACGTCAAACTATTGACATAAGCATCACACCCCCAACTTTGAGGAAGACAATCCGGGACGTTTCCCGGTCCATATCTCATATAGTGTCTTCTCAAGAGACTTAGTTGGGACTCTGTTTAGTGTAAGCGCAACAGTTTCAAGAGCATAACCCCAAAAGGATAGTGGAAGATCTGCTTGGCTCATGATCGACCTAACCATGTCCAACAAGGTTCGGTTCCTCTGCTCGGACACCACATTCCATTGAGGCGTTCCAGGTGGAGTCAACTGTGGAACACAATTCCACATTGTTTTAAATGATCATAAAATTCATGGCTCAAATATTCACCCCCAAGATCAGATCGTAGAAGTTTAATTTTCTTGCCCAATTGATTTCGTACTTCATTCTGAAATTCTTTGAACTTTTCAAAGGATTCAGACTTGTGCCTCATTAGGTAGACATAACTATATCTACTGAAGTCATTGGTAAATATGATGAAGTACTGAAAACCACCTCTGGCAATTGAACTCAGTCCACATACATCTGTATGTATAAGTTCCAACAAGTCAGTCGCCGTCTCACTTTGACTAGTGAAGGGTGCTTTGGTCATCTTCCCAAGCAAACAAGATTCATATGTGTCAAGTGATTCAAAATCAAATGAGCTTAGTAATCCATCTTTATGGAGTTTTTCAATGCATTTCTCATTTATATGACCTAAGCGACAATGCCAAATACAAGTGGGATTTAGATCATTTCGTCGAGCCCTTTTGGTATTAATGTTACGGACAGTTTCATCCTCAAGATCAAGAACATATAATCCATTCACCAATGGACATTGAGCATAGAAAATATTATTGTAATAAATAGAACAACATTTGTTCTTTATTACAATCTCATAACCATCAACTTCTTCTAAACATGAAGAAGAGATAATGTTCTTGCTCAAATAGGAATGCAATAACAATTATTCAATTCCAAAACTAGTACTAAGGGTAATGACAAGTGGTAGGTTCCGACAGCTATGACTGCAACCTTTGCTCCATTGCCGACACGAACATCCAACTCGCCTTTTGCAAATCTTCTAGTCTCACTTAGACCCTGCAACGATTTGCAAGTGTGAATCATCGATCCCGTATCAAGTACTCATGATTTACTAGAGGATAATGCAATGTTAATTTCTATAACATTTATACCTGAAGTGGAAGTCTCACTTCCAATCTTTTTCTTCATATCCTCCAAGTACTTCTTGCAGTTCCTAGACTAGTGCCCCTTACCATGACAGTGAAAGCATTCATCATCAGGAGAAGGGTCAGTTGCCATTTGGCTTAGACTTTGAGCTTGAAGGCTCATCGGGAACCTTTCCCTTGCCTTTGCCTTGAGGATGCGTCACACGCTTCCTCTTTTTATTCTCCTTTTGCACCATCATCACTTGAGTGGCATTTTTCTTAATGCTTTCTTGGGCTGTTTTAAGCATCCCATACAATTTAGCCAAAGTTTTCTCCATGCCATTCATTTGAAAATTCAATATGAATGACTCGTAGCTCGGTGGGAGCAACTGGAGAACAACGTCAATAGCCAGATCATCCTTGAGTTCAGAACCAAGTTTGCCCAAAGTTTCAATGTAACCAATCATCTTGATTACATGAGGGCTGATCGGGTTACCCTCCGCCAGCTTGCATGAGAACAAGGACTTTGAGATGTTGTATCTCTCAGCTGTTGCTTGATTCTCAAACATTCCACGCAGTCCCTCAATCATAGAATAAGCATCTATATGCTCATACTGTTTTTGCATATCAGGGGACATAGTGGCGAGCATGAGGCAGCTTACATTAAGCGCATCATCGCAGTGCTTCGTATAAGCTCTACGTGCTGCATTAGTTGTATCAGCTGGGAGGTCATCAGGGTAAGGCTGCAGAAGAAAGTACTCAATTTTTTCTTGCCTAAGAACAATTCTTAGGTTGCGGTACCAATCAATAAAGTTAACTCCATTGAGCTTTTCCTTTTCAAGCTCAGATTGCAAATTGAAACTAGAATTGTTACTAGCAGACATTATCTACAATAGAAAATAAAGTATGCAAGGTTTAGCATTATGTTATGTACCAATCTTCTATTAACAGTTTAATAAAAGATATCACCACTATATGATCATCGTCTTCCCTCTAAAGACATATAGTGGTTCAAGATCCATATTCACTAATTCCTAGTAAGCTTTGGCTTCACTGCTAGGAAATTAGTGATATAGGTAAACAACCATTGTTAATCATATCCTTATATGACTCTTGTTTGTTGGGTGACATCCAATGCCCCGGCTCCCAACTCTATGTCATAAAGCTCAAAACTGTTTTGATAGCTTTGTTGAGTAAACAAACACTATATGCATGTGAATGTCCAACATTCACCCTATGCATTATGATAGATGATGGTACTTTGCTTTGGCAAACATACCACACAACAATCAAATAACATAGGTGCAATTATTGGTAAATGGCATCAAATACTCAACTTTTCCGAGGGAAGCTATTCTATCATGACAAAACATCCAACATATGAAAAGCATGAAAATAATAGTAATACATAAACATCACAGGTATATGATCATATTACATTGTGAATAGTATGGCCCTTAAAATCATAATGGTCTCCATCGCCATGGTTCCATCATGATCTGAGCTGCCATGCCTCCCTTCTTATGGTGATCTTCATCTCCACCATGCTTGAAGACATCTCTATGATCATAAAAGAAGCTAATACAACTAACAGCTACCAAATTACATGAGAGATCAAACATCACAAGTCGACACACAGGTCGTTATACAATTATGTGACAACCTCAACCCGGTTGTGTTAAATTTGCAACACGCAGGCTGCACGAATTTACACACAGATCATCACATCACATTAAGGCCATACTATTCACATCATTTCTAGCGCGAAACTATATTATGTAATCGCTATAGCAGACAACAAAACGGCGGTCCCGCTAGCCGGTTAGCGGGCGGGGGTCGAGGGGGAGCCATTCAGAATGCCTCAATTTTCAATATGACCAGTTGTTCATGAGTAGATCGCGACTCATGACCGTGGTCTGTTGGCTCAATCTGTTAGCTATGTACGCGAATAGTCCCGATGGTGATTCCAGCCGATAGGGACAGGTTGCGCACACAGCAGAGAAGGAGCACAAACTGAACCTTTAGTCATATACGATTGCAATATACTCTAACTAATTCCAAACCCCAAAAACCGTGCGAAGAATTCATCGTATGAACGCAATTCCTGTAACGCACAGCTCTTGGCACATAAAAGGGTTGTGCCACACGGTAGAGAAAAAAAGGCCAACTAAGACAACCCGAGCTCATGCGCATACTATGCAAGTTCATCAAAAACCACCCTATGGAGTAGGGTATTCCGCTCAGGCGGTCCGAACCACGTAAAAATCCTGTGTCACCATCTCGTTCTTAATCTTACGCGCGCCCCAACCGAATACAAACCTCTGTGGACTACACTTTAGTAGTACCGGGGAAAGTGTCGTAGCAACACTTAGACAATGTATAAGTCCCAACAAAGTCGCCCTCTTACTTTGACCAGTGCAAGATGCTTAGGTCATCTTCTCAAGCAAACAAGACTCGCATGTGTCAAGTGATTCAAAATCAAATGAGCTTAGTAGACCATATTTATGGAGTTTTTCAATGCATTTCTCATTTATATGACCTAAGCGATAATGCAAAATAAAAGTTGGAGTTAGATCATTTCGTCGATCCCTTTTGGTATTAATGTTACAGACTGCTTTATCCTCAAGATCAAGAACATATAATCCATTTACCAATAGACATTGAACATAGAGAATATTATTATAATAGATAGAACAATATTTGTTCTTTAATACAATCTCATAACCATCAACTTCTTCTAAACATGAAGAAGAGATAATGTTCTTGCTTGAAGTAGAAATGCAATAAATACTATTCAATTCCAAAACTAATCCTGAGGGTAATGACAAGTGGTAGGTCCGGACAGCAATGACCGCAATCGTTGCTACATTGCTGACACAAACATCCAACTCGCCTTTTACAAATCTTCTAGTCTCACTTAGATCCTACAACGATTTGCAAGTGTGAATCATTGATCCAGTATCAAATACTCATGATTCACTAGAAGATTTAGAAATATTAATTTCTATAACATTTATACCTGAAGTGGAAGTCTCACTTCCTTTCTTCTTCCTCAGATCGTCCAAGTACTTCTTGCAGTTCCTAGACCAATGCCCCTTAGCATGAAAGTAAAGCATTCATCGTCAGAAGAAAGGGCCAGATTTGCCCTTTGGCTTAGACTTTGAGCTTGAGGGCTCATCGAGAACCTTTCCCTTGCCTTTGCCTTTAGGATGCATCACAACTTCCTCTATTTATTCTCCTTTTGCACCATCATCACATGAGTGGCGTTTTTCTTAATGATTTCTTAAGTTGTTTTAAGCATCTCATGCAATTCAACCTTCATGCCATTTATTTTAAAAATTCAACATAAACGGTTTGTAGCTTGGTGGGAGCAAGTGAAGAACAATGTCAATATCCAGATCATCCTTGAGTTCAAAACCAACTTTTCCCAAAGTCTCAATGTAAGCAATCATTTTGATTACATGGGGGCTGATCGGGCTACCCTCCGCCATCTTGCATGAGAACAAGGACTTCGAGATGTTGTATCTCTCAGCCCCAACTTGGTTCTCAAACATTCCATGCTGTCCCTCAATTGTAAAATAAGCATCTCTATGCTCATACCATTTCTAGCTTTCTGCAGATAAGAGGATATAGTGGCGAACATCAGGTAGCTTACATTAAACGCATCATCGCAGTGTTACTGATAAGCTCTATGTGCCGCAAAAAATGCACCAACTGGGAGGTCATTCGGGTATGGCCGCTAAAGAACGTACTCGGTTTTCTCTTGCCTAAGAACGATTCTCAAATTGTGGTACCAATCGATAAAGTTAGCTTCATTGAGCTTTTCCTTTTCAAGCACAGATCGCAAATTAAAACCGTAATTGTTACTAGCAGACATGATCTACAATAGAAATGAATACACAAGGTTTTAGCAACAGTTTATTAAAAGACATCACCACTATATGAATATCATCCTCTCTCTAACGACATATAGTGGTCCAATATCTATATTCACTAATTCCTATTGAGCTTTGGCTTCACTGCTAGGAAATTAGTGACATAGGTAAACAACAATTGTTTATCATACCCTATATGACTCTTGTTTGTTGGTTGACATCCAATACCTCGGCTCCCAACTCTATACTATAAAGCCTAAAACCGTTTTAATAGCTTTGTTGAGTAAACCAACACTATGCATATGAATGTCCAACATTCACCCTATGCATTATGATAGCTGATGGTATTTTGCTTTGGCAAACCTACCACACAATGATCAAAACAATATAGTGCAGCTATTGGTAAATAATATCAAATACTCAACTTTTGCAAGGGAAGCTATTCTATCATGCCAAAATATCCACCATATGAAAAGCATGGAAAGAATAGTAATATGTAAACAACACAAGCATATGGTCACATCACAATGTGAATAGTATGGCCTTTATAATCATAGCGGTCTCCATCGTCATGGTTCCTTCATGATCCAAGCATCCATGCCTCCCATCTTGTGGTGATCACCATCGCCACCATGCTTGAATGCATCTCCATGGACATAAAAGAAGCCAATACAACTAATAGCTATAAAACAAATTAAATGGGAGATCAAACATCATAGGTTGACATGTGGGTCGTTATACAATTATGTGACAATCTCAACCTGGTTGTGTTAAATTTGCAACATGCAAGCTTCACAAATATTACACACAGATCATCACATCACATTAAGGTCATACCATTCTCATCATTCCTTGCAAAAACGAGTTAAGCATAGAACGCTTTCTAGCACGAAACAATATTATGTAATCGCTATAGCAGACACCAAACGGAATTTCATAGATTGCATCTATGACATGACTATGAAAATTTAATCGGATTGATCAAATCAACCCGAATATGAGCCATTTAGAATAACTCGATTTTCAATGTGACTAGTTATTCAGGAGAAGATTGTAACTCATGACCGTGGTTTGTTGGCTCAATCTGTTAGCTATGTACAGGATTAGTCTCGATGGTTATTTCAGTCGGTAGGGACAGGTTGTGCACAAAGTAGAGAAGGAGCACGAACTAACCATTTAGTCATACAATCGTGATCTACTCTAAATAATTCCAAACCCCAAAAACCGTGTAATAAAAATTCATCGTATGAACATGTCTGCAGTAGATCGCGTCTACTAATAAGATCCAGATAAAACTACACAAGTCGGCTTGGATGCTCTTATTGGGAAATCGGCGGTAGGCTACTCTAGCAATTGTACTACATCACCCAGGAAACATACAAGTACATATGTCATAGATTGTTACCACTAGACGCGCAGCGCAACGGAATATCTAGTCGTAGATGCGCATCGGTGTAACGACCCTGTTCGTCTCCTCCTCGTCCTCGTCACAGCAGCGGGTAGACAATCATGTTCTTCTCCACCACGGCCTTGTCATAACAGCGAGTTCACGATGATGTTGCCGTAGCCGATCAGCATAGCAGTAGCAGCAGCGCCTCCACGGAGTCCACACGTACGGGGACGAACGCCGTGCGCCGGTGTGCTAGCACTACGTGCGTGGCAAGGGCGCGTGAGGCCTGGTAGGGGTGGCAGCTAGGGCTGTCATGTGGTGGAGTAATCCGTCCCTAACCCTACCCCTTGTATTTATAGGCGCGCTAATGTGCTTTTAGGTCATAAGCCCATTAATACCCTAATTACTTATGGATCAAATATCCAACAAGCCTTAATACGAATTGTTTATGATTGTCTCTCGGGCATATCATCAACGATAAGCTCAACAAGATTTAATCGTCTTGGGACCAAATAAATACTTCTACATGCTGATGAGATTTTAAAATGGAAAGCCATTTGTAGAAACAATAGTATAGTTGTAGATCCTTAGTTTCAAGTTTTAGCAATCAGATTAAAGGTTCATGAAGATTAAATTTAATTTGTTACCACCACTAATACATACAATTTGCAATACATCTAATAACTCATATGCTCAAAATATCATATTAGCTCATTATTTTTTTATTACGATGTGACTACGCGGTGAAAAAGTTGTACTCAATAACAGTGAGGGACAACGACTCGAATCAATTTGTTCCTGTGGGATAACAAGAATTGCATGACACATATGCCCTTTCATGAAGTCGTACTTGACAACTTTATACGAGACACGTGTTGCACGTCCCGAACATCACCCGTTTGCGGATTTACACCCAATCTGTCCTCTCTGACTCCAATGTAGGACGGTGGTCTAAATTTTGACACCAGGGAGTGACCAAGTTACATTAGTATACTAGTTCTCATATCATTAGCATGCAACCTGTACATTCAAACTTATCCAACAGGATCACCTATGACACGGTCGAAAATCGACAAGGGCAGGCTTAATGCATGCCGGATCCATGTCCCATGGAAATCCACAACAACTGCACAATCTCTATTTAATCTCATGTGATATGAAGATTGCTCATTTCTCACAATGGCCAAAATCCTATAACTCACGAGTAGATTCCAACTACTCGACTTCTACCGTTTAGTCTAGATCATTAGCATAGCAATGACGAAGATTTTAGCTATTCTAATCTACCCACACATCAAAGGGGAAATTTAGGTCATGCAATTGGAGTGTAAACCATTTCTAAACTTAATGCACATCATATATCACATATGAACATATTAATATATAAAAGAGATTTTCAATAAAAAGTTAATGCAAGTCAGCAATATCGTCCAGAAAAGTTCCTCGATCAATGTGGGCTCTACCGATATGTAAACATAATACATGCAATTAGTGAGAGTTTGAAGTCAAGAAAGGAGTACATACACATAAACAATACTTGTATTATAATATACCTATTTCTGTTCTCAAAATATTTCTTATCTAAGTAATTTTTTATTTTCACACTATGTAAGAAACTCAAATATGAAACAAAGATCGGCGACAAGCGCAAAGGAGGTCATCTCTGATAAGGGTAAACAAGACGAGGCCACTTCATCGAGGATGTGACATGGCTCGGCTGAGCGTAAAATGAGACGCGCTACTATAAGTCGCGTCTCATTTAGGAAAATATCTGAGACGCGCCCGCTCCTCTGACAAAAGGGAGACGAGCTTAAATGAGACGCTACTATAAGGCGCGTCTCTAAGAAAATATTTGAGACGCGCCCGCTCCTTTGACAAAAGGGAGACGAGCTTACCACAAAGCTTGTCTCCTATTTGCAAAAGGAAATGAGACGGGCTTTGCAGAAAACTCGTCTCCTTTGGCTTCATGATTTTCTACATTTTGCTTCGGTTCACTTGATATCACACAGACATGAACACATTTACTGAATGAATGTAGTAGAGCACATTCACTTGATAACTAAATAAATTGTCATTCAAATGTAGCGCGCTTTTACTGTAGTCCGATTTAAATAAAAAAATAATCAAATCCTTCCTTATGAATTGTCATTCCTGAGGAACACGATGAATACACCACACATTCATTCATTCACACAGTTGAACACACAAGATAATACATTCACAGAGATGACATAGATAATTCATTCATTAACACAATATATTACAAAATACAAGACAAAAGTATAAGAAGACACAAGAAACGAAAAACAACATCAACTAAAAACAACAAAAGAAAAACTAAATCCTACTCCTCCTCCCCCTCCTTCTCCTCCTCCGACACAGGCTCCGGCGGCGACTCCAGCGGTGCAACAGGAGCCTGTGCACAAGGAGCTTGGGTCGACTGCTCTGGCGGTGCAACTTGGAGATCGAGATTCCTCTCCGTCACTGCCACTAGGTTACTGCGGCCCTCGGCGCCGAGCTTCTAGACCATCGTCTCGAACAGAGTGTTGAGACGATCAGCCACACCCGTGAGGATGTAGAGGTAGTGGTCGGTGGTACCCATTCCAGTAAACTCTAGAAGGGTACCCAGACCCAAGGAACTCATGGCGCGAGACGTACTGTTGTATGCCTCCCCCAGGTTTCTTCCACTCGAATGTCCACCACCTCAGAAGCACTCTGCCTTGGGGTTCTTGATCAAGAGGATGTAATATAGACTTATTTTGCTCAAGTAATTAGTGATTGTTGCCAAACTTATTTGAAGTGGTTTCATATGTTGCTTAAATTGATATTTCGTAGGGGTGGTGACCTTGTTTTACTGTTAAAATTTTACTACTTGAAGTTCAACATTTGTTTCATCAACCAAATGCGCCTGATGTTGAAAATGATTGCTATAATATACTTATCAAGGTTAGTAACTTTGTGTTAGTGAGCAACCTAGGTTATATATCATTCCTCATACAACATGTTAATTTAAAGAATGTCAATATTTTTAGGATCCGAAGGAACATAAGAGACGTGTTCGGGAGCAAGCTTGACGGTATAGTTTATATTGATCGATGGGATGGTACAATTTATATCGATCGATGGGAGCTTCATAGGAATGTAAGTTTGAAAATGTATAGTTTAGAGGGCACGGAATATAGACTCTAAAATATTGATTGAGTTGCAAATGTTTCTCTCTGAATTACAATGTGATTGCGGTTCTATGTTCATTGTGGCAACGATGCACATTTGTTATCTCTGCGCGCGAAGTGGCAACAAATGCCCACGATGTTAACTCTGCGTGCGAGTGGCAATGGACACTCACGATGAACTATGCACGAGTGGCAAAAGGGAGACACGAAATGAGAGACGGGCATTTTAGAAGCTCGTCTCCGATTGTCGATCTAACTATTTTTAGCTCTCGCGAGCTCTCTCCCAACACTTGGTGAAATTTTTGCGCTATTTCGACCTAGAAACCAAAGCTTCGGCACCTTGACCGCCTCGTCTCGACACCATGCCGCCGCTTGATTGTGCTATCCCCGGAGCACGTCGCCGCCTGATCGTCCCGTCACTAGAGCACGCTGCCGCTTGGACCCTACACTCATAGAGTGCCGGCACCGTCCCTCTTCCTCAACTCGCTCTTCGTCACTATCGCGCTGCAGCCATCAACCCCGGCCTTGGTATGATCATTTATGCGCTCTCTTCCAACATCGTCAGACTGCTATCATCGGAGAGTTGACAAACGGCCACTCCGGCGCCTCCGCCACCTCGTCCCCAGAGCATGCCGACATCTAATCGTCTCTGTCCCCAGAGCACACCACCGCCTGGACCCTTCCCTTAGAGCGTGTCACCGTCATCGACCTTAACCTCCGTAATCGGTATGATAAAGCCATAACCAACACATTTCCAAATCAGCTCAAACAGTGGTAGTAAAAAGTTTCAAATTTTGGGCAACCGCGACACTCCCAACACCGCTAGCCTGCTGTCATCAGAGAGTTGAGGAACCGCCTCTCCAGCACCTTCGCCACCTCATCCTCGAAGCACGCTGACGTCTGATCGTCCCTGTCCCTGGACCACGCCGCCGACTCGATCCTGCCCTCGGAGCGTGCCGCCGCTGTCGACCACATCCTCGATAATCTGTATGATCCAGCCCTAACCAACATAAATATCATTCTCCAATAAATTTGTAACTAAGCCTTCAGATATTTGCTTCATTATGTGACTTTTTGTGCCAATGTGACTGCAGTTTCATAATGTTTTATATGATTTCAGTGATTTTATTGAATTTGAGAATGTCTCAGTCGGAGCTTCAACAGCAAACTGAAGAGGCTAGACAGCACAATACTCCATGTCTGCTTAAGCATGGTTGTATTTGGAGAGTTGGCAAATTGCAATGTATGTGTAACTGCATTTATTTTACTCTATTCTTTTGCCAACTCTCAGAGGCGGATCCCGAAGCTGACCCAGAAGCTTGTTCAAGCCAATAAATAGAGCTGGGGTTATAGTTAAAGCAGCTAGTAGAAAACCGAAATAACTTGCTAATTCTCATTTTTATCGTGTGGCAGGACTACAAAACTGCCTTCAAGATTTCATTAGAGAGAGGCTATGCAGACTCATCGTTAATGAAGTCATTGATCCAAAGGGAGAATTTTCATTACAGTATACATGATTAGATGATGACAGTTATGATGTGTGTAATTAGTTACTTGGTAATCAGGATGAACAGAGGGGCATTCTTTGTGTAATTAGTTACTTTGCTAACCATGATTGACACTTTATTAATATTTAATTGGTCAATATAATTTAGTGTGTGATCTCCATTTGGCTATACATATTTTTATGTATGTGTATGTTGCTGGCACTGGCTATGCGGCTGCCAAATCCTGATTAGCTCCAGGATGCAGGCGACAAGCAGGGTAAACAGAGGGTGGGGGCATCTAATGGGAGACGAGCTTTAAACATGGTACATCTCCTCTTAGTGCCACAATGTAACAACCAGTAGATACATCGGCGACGCGCTAAGAAGAAAGTTTGTCTCCAATATTAGAAGTAAAGGAGACTGACACACTTAAAGATTGTCTCGGATTGCTTAAAGAAAGGAAACAAGCATTTGTAACGCTTGTCTCAGATTTTTTATATAAAGGATACGACCACGTTGAAGCTCGTCTGGTATTACTCAGAAAAAGAAGACGCGTTTTCTCAGAGCTTGTCTTGCATGTAAGTTTATCGGCGACGCATCCGCCGCGCGTCTTCGTTGACTCCGTGATGCGAGACGCAACGATGGAGATGAGTTGTTTGTTGGTCCCCGTTCTTCGTGCGGGCTCGTCTCGGATGAGCCTTCCTCACGTAGTGGCAACATTTATGTTATTAAGAAATGAGGATCATTATTTACTAGTTCACATGATTGACTAACATCATCAACTTTTAGGCACATATTTGACATGGGTGATGCACAGGAAGTAAGAGAGGTAGTAAGGTAAGTTTTCACACTTTTTGAAGATTTATCAAGTCATAGTTACAATCTGGACATAGCTAATTTGTTGGGAGTAGGGAATACGTTCAAGTGATTTATCCCAAGTGTTTCCAATTAAGCATCATATTTGAAATGTCTATAAATTAAATGACTGCAATGATACACCAATTACTTTAGCATAATGTGTATGCCAACATGACCTGAACTTTTTACTATTACTATAGCACATATATCGCAGGTTCAGATCATCAAATAACTTAAATGTGAATTAGATTTACATACATCATTTTTGTTGTTAACAACTAGAAATTATATTAACTAACTAAATGCAGCTATATTCTCTTACCAACTTACCTTTATACTTAGTTGTTTATCGGAAGTGAGCAACATGTTAAAGAAAATTTACCAGGACTTTTTCCACTACTACAAAAAACATTTTCATAGGCGCCACAATTATTTTACACACGCGGGTCGTAAAAATCCGTCTGTATTGTCGAATGCGTTAATAGCCACATGTGATAATGTAACTTCACAGGCGGCTCACATATAAGAGCCGCCTGTGTAAATTGACAATTTCTACAAGCGGCCTTTGAAGATGAGCCACCTTTATAGTAGCCATTTGTACAAGCGGCTGGTGCGACCGGGCTCTCCAGAAGATGGTGCGCGATGTATTTGACAATACATCGCGCTCCATGCACCGCCTTGGGCTTGATCCCCTTCCCGAGTATACTGGAATGGGGACCACGGGCTACTACGTCTTTGGCATGACGGACTTGGCCGATTGCCTCGACGTCTTCTGGGACACGCTGGTGGTCGAGTTTGGTGTCGCCGACCACGACAACCTGGTGGCAGCGATGTCCAGGAGACTGGGCTTGCCGTCTCTACCGCGGGAAGCGCCCCAGGCGTCCCCGCCTTGCCAGGAGCCCAAGGAGGAGGAGGAGGAGGAGGAGAAGTAATTTTTTTCTTGTTTTTAGTTGTGTTGTTTTTCTTTTCTTGTTTTTAGTTTATGTTTTCTTTTTTCTTGTTTGTAATATATTGTCTTAAGATAATTAACTTTATTTTTCTGTTCATTGGTGTGCAAAAATAGTTATAATGTTGTTGATCTAACGATAAACCACTAAAAATGAACTAATAAGGTGTTGTCTTAACAATAAATAAAATCTTTATTGATATGTATTATAAGAACATAAACTAGTGGACTATTTATCTCTTTTATGGATGTGTTATACATTGTTGATGTAGAAATTCATTATAGATATGTATTGAGACTAAAGAGGCATGTGGATATTCTTAGGAGCGTTGTCTCATCTTCTCAAGCGGTTATTAAAACTACGCGCTTGAGAAAACTAGTTTTATAATTTATTTAAACTATTTTCCCAGACGGTTATTAAGAAATCGCCGCCTGTGGAAAATATTTTCTCTATAAATGAAGTGTCGGTCGCGCCCCGCAACCCTAACATTTTCATTTTGCTGCCAAGCCCTCCTCCGCTGCTCCCAAACCCCCACCCTCGCCGTCCTCTCCCTCGCTGTCGCAGTCAACGCCGAGCGCCATCATCACCCTCAGCATCGCACCCGAGCATCGTCCTCACCCTTGCTATTGCCGTCCACCGAGCGCTGTCCTCACTCTCAGCGTCACCGTTGAGCATTGTCCTCACCGTCGCCAACCACACCGGGCACCGTCCTCACCCTCGCCGTCGCCGTCCATCGAGCGTCGTCATCACTCTCGACATCACTGCCGAGCGACGTACTCACCCTTGGCGTCGCCATCGAGCGCCGTCCTCGCCGTCGCCAACCATGCCTGGCGCCGTCCTCACCCTCGCCTTCGCTGCAAGGTCTGCCCCTCTTCCTTCATACAATTATAGTGCAATAAGATATTGTTAGATATGTTGCTTTTTGTATTGTTACTATCTTGTTACTGTTAGATACGGAGTACTTATTATCTTTTGTAATATTACTATTATAGTGCACTTACTGTTCTTTATATTGTTACGGTCACAATTGGCTTCTTAGTCTTGCAAGAAGATATGTTGCAAAATTCATTTTGCAAGAACAATTAAGAGGTCATGCAAGACTAAACTTGGTATAGACATCCAGTATGACAACCATTTTCTCAATGCATCAATCTCAATTCTAATATAGACAACCAGTATTTTCAAAATGTTGCCCTTAAAATCGATGTGAAGGTTAGTGCATTTAGTAACCATGTTATCTCCTTTAGCAACATTGTCTGTTCTGGATATTAATATGTATATATTGTATGTATCAGGTTGGAGGACACAATTGCGAAGAATCTACCATTCATCTCAGAAGATTATGAAGAATTTACTAGTCCTCCTTGATGGCTATGATAGTGTGGAAGTAGTGCCTTCCTTCTTTGTCTTCATTAGTAGATGCGAGCTCAGAAAAACTATGAATTGCTATGTATCAAACTATATTTTGCAAATGTATGAAGCTATGATTTGCAATATATGAACTATGAATTGCAATGTATGAAGCTATAATTTGCAATGTATGAACTATGAATTGAATGTATGAAGCTATGATTTGCAATGTATGAATTGTGAATTTCAATGTATAAACTATGAATTGCATTGAATATATTTGTGATTGTTGTTATTTAAATTTAATCAGGAAATTATAAATAATAGTGTTTAATTAGTATTGTCTTACTACTTTATCACTAACGATTTTTAAAGTTAGGACCCACCTAAGATAATGCATCATCACAGACGACACATTCTACGCAAACAACCAACTGTGGAAGTTCATTAGCACAAGCGATTTCTAGAGCCGCCTGTGAAAATGGCCTACTTTCACAGGCTCTTCATTTCAGGCGGTTTTTAAATCCGCTTGTGATAATATGTTTAGAGCCGCCTGAGATGAGGCTTATTGTAGCAGTGTGCAATTTAACAAGCGATAATTTATTTCATGGAATTTAGATAATAACAAACACTTAATAATTATTTCATCAAGATCTACATGTCTAATTAAGATGAAAACTTTACTGTGACATAAATGGCAGGTGTGTGTGGTTTCTGCAATTTACCAGATTTTTATAATGGCAAGACTGGCTACAATAATTTTTCTAAGATTCTTCTTTAATGCGTTTCTACTAAGACAGATATCATTTTCATACAAAATAAACATTCTCAGAGTGTATGTATGGTCCTAGGGAGTCCAAAAAATTTTGTTTCACATTTGTATGGTTTTTGTAGAATTTTATATAATTTTACAAGTGTTTTGATATTTTTGGAATTATTTTTGAAGCAGAAAACGGTTAGAAATTTTAATCTAGGGGTCAGGCAAGCGCGCTAGCTAGGGATGGTTACTGGTTGGGTTCTGGTCGGGTGGAAAGAAAACCTGCCCGGATTGAGAAAGTGTGCGGGTGGGATTGTCAGGACGAGGATTAACAGAAGAAGAGTAATTGAAGATGCTAGCATCCAAGAATGGCAAAAACTTTCCTACAAAGGGGATGACCTAAAAAATGCTACTTTGTGCACCCAAATCACCACTACATTTCCATTATCACCAAACATGGGATGAACTTGGTAAAATTACTTGAGATCATCAAGAATCACAAGGACTGAGCAAGCACAATTGTCGAATCCTGGTCCCAGACGTACGTGCACGGCGTCCAACACCGTGCAGGGAAAGCACACATGAATCATCACGAGAAAAGAAAAAGAAAAGGGAAGGCAACACGAGATGAAGGCACGTGACTTACAAGTCCTCTCCAGCGGCAGCCCCGCTACAGCAGAGCAGCCTGTGCGCGCCCACAATAGCTTCGGGTGCATCGGTGGTGGTCAGAGACAATCCACGAGCATCGAGTTTGAATGCGAGGTTGGGGTGAGTGAATAGAATGCGGCTGTCAAGGCGAAGCCATGGAGGCAGGACCACAGAGGTGAAGCAGGGAGGCAGAGGCGACCGTGAGTGAATCAGAGGTGGGGTCATGGAGGCGAAGACACAGACCTGTGCAGGTTGGAGGTGGAGCAGACTAGGTGGCGGCTAGGGTAGCATGGTCGGGATGAGGTGAAGTTGAAGCCTAGAGCCATGGAGTCGGTTCGGGGGGGGGGGGGGGGGGGGGGGGGAGGGGGGGCAGATCGACTGATGGGCTACTTGGTTAAAGCGACAGGGTCATTAGAATGATTTGTGTTGGGCTATTTTGTCGTGGGCTGTGGAGGGAGCTGGGCCAGCTGCGGCTGGGCCTAAATTTAAATTTACATCATTTTCGGTAGCCGGTGGAAACCCACGGGTGTCAAATAAAACCCGCACCTGTACAGCACAACGTTGGGTTGGGTGCGGGTTAGACCCGTGGGTGAAATTTCCATCGCACCCGCACCCAATGAGTACCAAACCCAATGGGTACCAGCATCCAAATTTATAGTTTTAGAAGAGACAAAGGTAGCAAATGAATTGAAGCATGATAGATAACCAACGGAGCGGTGGTGTAATGATTGGATGACTCCAATTTAAGAGCAGGGGATGATGAGGACATCACTACAGAGAATGCACGAATTTCTTCCATTGATACACGAAGACAATCACAAGAGCAAGAACGCGACGACTAAATAATCAGGTGATCTTGTTCCTAAATTCCTGTCCATGTGAAACTGAGAATGAATTGTTATTTAATGATTTAATTGTGATTAGGAACCAAGAAGAGGATCAAAAAGTGCTTAGAGGAGGCTTTGAGAACATGGAGGGCTAGCAACGACGTCCACAAGAAGCTGGACGCCAAGCCCAACTCGAACTTGAGTCCAACTCAGAGCTTAGGGGCAACCCATCTTCATACTGACGTCCAAAACACATACAAATTCCATTTTGCAGGTTCTACATATGCACAGAAAACTGAGAAAATTTCTCAATGGATCTGGTCCCACATGCAAATTTCATCAGAGTCAACCGGAATAATGGAAGCAAAGTCGAGTTCAGAGTATGTCAGGGTGCTGCATCATCATATTAGGATTTGGGCCTTGTATTGATCCAAGTATATTAGGGATGCCTCCAAAGGTCTTGTGGCTGAACCCTAGGCTATAAATACACCAGCCACCGATCATACTTTGTGGATGTTTCTTAGGTTAATCGTAATAAACAGTTTCACCATTCTACAATTTGTGAGATCCCAACTTCGTAATTTCATATTAGCTCATTCTTGCTCATGTTCTCAGTTGCGCATGCAGGCATTAGCCATCTTGGCGAGATCAACCATGTGAAGCATGGTTGATAACCAATAGAGCGGTGGTGTGGTGATTGCAGTAGTTGATCGAGTTCTATTTGGAGCCTCGGATCATCAAAGTTAAGTTCTCCACTTCAATTACTTACCTATCAGAAGATTGGTCCTAATTCTATCATCATTTATGGGCTTGAGTCCTCGAATATACTAAGCTTGGCATACCAGGTAGCCATCCCATGTCTGCAATCAGGTTGCCAATGCTTGAACATGTGTGTGTTTGACCTCACAGTGTGGGACGCCTCTAATGGTATGAATTTGGCGCTGATGGAGAGTGCATTGTTGCATACGGAGCCAAAGAGGGGGCACTCGTGGCTGTCGTAGTTGACAATATCATCATCAGGGAAAAATGATTGGACAGCGTGAGGGAAATCAATGTCAGGAATGATGACAACATGGAGGATTACGATGCTCTGACCGTCGCAATTGGTGGACACCAAGAACCCAACGGCGTGCCCTTGTCATCGTTGAGAGGGAAGAAGGATTGAGCATCTGGTAAGAACGTCATTTCCCTTGTGACTTGTGGCTAAAATATTGAAATTTGAGGGGGGGGATGAATAATGGCAAGAAGAGGATGACTAGAGCCCATTTGTGGCATTGGTTAGATGCCCACTTTATTAATTGCATTTCATGATAATTGCCTTCACTAGTAGTGCCAATCAAATTAGATTGTTTGTCCTCGTTCTATTCTAAAATGTTTTTATAAAGTAATATTCTCTATGTTTTACAATAACTTTAAAAGATTCTTTAATTTCACATTTGTCGTATTCTATATTCTTCTCTGTGCCTTCGACCTGGTTGGCCAGAGGCAGCCTTTGTGCGCCTCACCCGCCCAGGTTCGATTCCCAGAATCGATCGGGTGTCAAATAATTTCAGATACCTCTCAAGTGTGAATACATAATGGTAGTGTAACATCCCCGTCGCGCATCGAATTGAGGTAGATTCTGTTGATCTTTCTAAAGACGCTCTTACAAGTCGTTTGTAGTTGTAGGGCTGATTGTGTGTGGGATGTGTGTATGTGTGTGTGGTGGTGTGAGTGAGTATGTTCATGCATGAACAAATACTACAACAGTACTCGATAGAGAGGTTAAAAACAAAACATGAACCAGCACTGTTTACTCTAACTCGAGAAACCGTGACTGTCTGCACCCGTCTACTGAAAAGGTCCGCTCCTGGGTATTGAGCATACCCGGTTTGATTTCTGTCCGCACGGGTGTACTAGAAACGAACGGGTGTTCGGTACAGGTATACTCCGTGTCTACACGATGTGGTCGACTCCCACAGGCCGGTCTTCTGCGCTCGTCCAAGCAACGCCTCACCGTCTCCAGCCACCATCCTGCCCACCATGTGGCCAGCCTCCCCTCCTCGCGCCTCCATCCCCGCATTCTCCTTCTCCTCACCCCCACCGCCACCTACAAGTGTTGGAAGAATAAAAGGCGACAATGGAATGTGACAATGGTGTACCGTCCTGGTCATGGGTCACATGAAATAACAACAAGAAGATATGTGTGCGAAGGAGATCAGGATCTGGAAGCTTTGGCACAATATAGAATAGGGTAGTTAGATAGGGATATAATCAATGTAATCAAATAGATTATAAGACTGTTATGATTAGAATCATAACCAACGTGCACCGCCGCACAAATCTGTTTCCCTTCCTTTATCTTTTGAGATGTATCGGCTACCCCATGTATCGCATTTTCTATATAAACACAAAGCCTGTTGTGGCTAGGTTAAGGCAACAGTTCTACCCAACAAATTAACACGACAATCAGAGCCGGTCAATCTCCATCGAGAGTTCAAGCGATAAACAAAAGATGAGTTCGTCCTCCTCCACAACTAGCATTGGCACAGGAGGATTCAATACCCTGTCGCACCATATTGAGAAGTTGACAAGAGATAACTTTCTCTTGTGGAAGGCACAAGTCCTCCCAGCGATGCGGGGGCGCAATTGTTCGACCTGCTGGATGGAACCAGGTCACAGCCAGAGAAAGAGATTGAGGTTGAAGGTGCCGACAAGACCAAAACGAAGAAGGTGAATCTAGAGTACACGACATGGATAGTTCAAGACCAACAACTATTGAGTTACTTGAACTCAACCCTATCGAAAGAAGTTCTTGCTCAAGTAGCAATGTGGTCCACGTTGGTTGAAGTATGGCAAGCCATTCAAGAAAGCTTTGCCTCGCAATCCAGAGCGCGCATCATGCATCTACACGCAAAACTCTCCTACAAGAAAAGGAGATCAACCCATTGCAGTTTATTTCTCCAACATGAAGGAGTATGCCTATGAGATGGCGGCGGTCGGCAAGAAACTAGAAGATGACGATATAATTGCCTACATCTTGGTAGGGCTGGACTCAGATTACAACTCACTCATGGAGAACATAAATACCTGAACCAATCCAGTTTCAATATCTGATTTATTTGCTAGCTCGTCTTGAAAGAGAAAACCAGTATCAACCCCACACTAATTCAGCCACTCGTGGGGGTGGTTTTTGTGAAAGAGGAGGACGTGGCCGTGGTGGTCTTGATCCTGGTCGTGGGAGAGGCGGATCATCTTCAGAACCAAAACCAGTGTGCCAACTTTGTGACAAGATTGTACACACGGTGATAATGTGCTGGAAAAGGTTTGACCACGACTTCAAGCCAAAAGAAAAATCAGCAAAAAACGTCGCTACTTCATATGGAGTAGACACAAACTGGTACGTTGACACTGGCATCATGGATCACATCACAGGAGATATGGACAAGCTATCAACGAAGAAAAATACAACAGACAAGAGAAAGTTCATACTACAAGTGGGATAGGTATGAAAATTAATTTTGTTGGAAACTCTACATTGCCTACTCCTGACAACAGATCCATCTCAAAAACATCCTTCATGTTCTCACTACCACAAAGAATCTAATCTCTATCAATAAACTAACCAATGATAATTCTATGTTTTGGAGTTTCACTCTGATTGTTTCTTGGTTAAGGATCGAGCTACGAAGAAGGCGCTTGGCAGATGTAAGAGAGGTCTCTACCCTTGGCCATCCTTGGAAAATTCATCTACTACATGTGCATTAATGGTGTCAAAGCCGTCGGTTTACAGGTGACATCATAGATTTGAGCATCCATCTATTATCATAGGCAATTAAGAATAGAAAAGAGTAAGCTTCCTGTATGGTAGAATCTCCCAAGACCCAGTTGTGTGATGCATGCCAGCAAGGGAAGTCATCAGTTACTCTTCCCTAGATCATTTAGTATATCACAAGCTCCTCTCCAACTCATTTTCTCTGATGTGTGGGGACCAGCACCCACCTCAATAGGAAGAAAAGATTATTACATAAGGTTTATCAATGATTTCAGCAAGTTTACATGGATCTATTTTATTCACCATAAATCAGAAGTATTCAAAATATTCCGGGAGTTTCGGGTAATGGTTAAAAGAAGATTTGATAGAAAAATTGTATCTATGCAAATAGACTGGGGAGGCGAGTATCAAAAAATTTAAATTCCTTTTTCTCTGAGATAGGGATCACACATCTTGTATCATGTCCTCATAGACACCAACAAATGGGTTTTCTGAGCGAAAACATAGGCATATCGTGGAGGTTGGCTTAACACTTCTTGCTAGAGCCTCAATGCCTTTAAAATTTGGGATGAAGCGTTTGCCACGGAAGCGTATTTGATCAATAGACTGCCTTCAAAAGACATTGATTATGATAATCCATTAAAAAAATTGTTTCATGAGCATCCAAGTTATTCACATCTTAAAACATTTGGTGGTGCTTATTGGCCAAATTTGCATCCCTACAACACACACAAACTTGCATTTCGATCCAAAGAGTGTGTGCTCTTGGGATACAGTTCATTGCATAATGGGTACAAGTGTCAAGAAATATCTAGTGGAAGAATCTATATCTCCCGTGATGTAGTTTTTGATAAAACAGCTTTTCCCTTATCTAAGCTTCATCCAAATGCTGGTTGCTCAGCTTCGTTCTGAATTATTGCTCCTTCATCCAACTTTGCGCCCATGTGCAGGACAACAACTAGAGATTACTCCACAAAATAATTTTCATGCAAATGCAGATTCTACTGATACTTCTGGGTGCAGCAGTGATTTTTTTTGCAGGAGGAAGAAGGAGATGTAAACTCCTGGGCAAACACAGGCGCTGATCCCTGAGAAGACTGCACGGGAGCCCGCACCCAACAACTGACAGAATCTGCCTCGGATCACCTGCCATCAAATATGCCTGCGCCATCCAACTGCCGCTGATAGAACCTGCAACAACAGCCTGCTCCTTCCCCGTCTCGGGCGCAGAGCGCATCTGCATCGGGTGCCAACGCACATGACTCAACTGCATGTGGATCTTCTGCAGTGCCGAGCGATGGGGGGAGTACAGGTACAAGTCTAGCTGACACAAAAAATCAGCCCCTGACGGAAACAGTTGATTCGAGGAGTGGGGGTGCTGACATGCACAGATCTATCTGTCCACAAGAAGATTCATTGCGGATGAAACAAATGAGAGCAGCTTTGTGGCCAGAACAACTAGGCCTCCCAAGACTCGTCTACAAAGTGGTATTACTAAATCAAAAATTTCCGGCAATGACTTTGTTTGCCTAACAGCGGTCACAGGTGAACCAGAATGATTGCAACACGCACTAGAAAACAAGGATTGGAAGAAAGCTATGGACATAGAGTTCCAAGCACTGAAAAATAATCAAACATGACATCTTGTACCAAGACATAAGGCAAATAATGTGATAGACTCAAGATGGGTCTATAAAATCAAGAGACATGCTGATGGTTCTATTGACAGGTACAAAGCAAGACTTGTCGCTAAAGGCTTCGAGCAAAGTTATGTCATTGACTATGAGGACACTTTCAGTCTAGTTGTGAAGGCCACCACTATTAGAATTACATTATCTATTGCAATGACTAATAACTGGTGTTTGAAACAACTAGATGTGCAGAATGCCTTCCTTCACCGAGACTTGGAAGAAGTGTACATGAAACAACCACCAAACTATGAAGATTCAGATCATCCAAATTATGTATGCAGGCTTGACAAGACACTCTGGACGAAAATAGACACCAAGAGCTTGGAATTCAAAACTGAACACAAAACTAGGCCAACTCGGTTTTGAAACCTCAAAGGGCGACACCTCTTTATTTATCTACAAAAAGGGTAAAGTCATAATCTATTTATTGATTTACATGGATGATATCATTGCAGTGAGCTCCTCTCAACAAGCAGTAGAGGCCGTTAGTAAATCTGAAAAATGACTTTGCTCTCGAAAACCTTGGTGATCTACATTATTTTTTGGGAATTGAAGTATCAAGAATAAAAGGAGTTCTACATAGCCAGAAGAAATATGCTGCAGAAATCATCAAGAAGACAAGTATGGATAAGTGTAAAGTCTTGTGAGTATTCCTATTTTGGTTAGTGAAAAAATATTCTGCATATAGTGCTAAATCATTGGGAGCTGAAGAAATAACTAAGTAAAGGAGTATAGTGGGAGTCTTACAATATCTTACTCTAACGCGACCTGACCTAGCTTTTTTAGTCGATAAAGCACGCAAATTTTTACATATGCCGACAACAGATCATTGGAATATGGTGAAAAGAATTCACAGATATATTCAGGGGACTATTAACCTTGGTATAAATTTTGTCAAAAACAGCTCGCTGCAGATTAAGCGTACTCTGACGCAGACTAGACTGGATGCCCAGATAATCAGAGATCCACAGGAGGCTTTGCGGTGTACTTAGGCGCAAATTTGATATCATGGAGCACGAGAAACAACCAATGGTGTCGAGGTCAATACAGAAGCATAGTATAAATCCCTTGCTAACGCCACATCAAAGGTCATCTGGACATAAATAATCTTCAGAGAATTAGGAGGAACAAGAAAGAGCAACACTTTGGTGTGACAATTTGGTAGCAACATTCATGAGTGCTAATCCTACATTCCATTCTCGGACAAAGCACATAGAGACAGATTATCATTTTGTACGTGAAAGAGTAGCCAACAAGTTGCTTCCGGGTGGGGCAGAAGAGGGCAGCGCCTAGCAAAGTTCCCAGTAGCAAGGAAGAATAGCGCCGCGATGGTTCGCGGCAGGCAACAAAGGTGTGATCAGATGTGAGGCATCGAAAGCAGTGGCCACGGAAGGCTATTTGAAGGTTAGGGTGAAGTGATCGACTCCGGAGGCATGCTGAAGACAAGGCAGTTGAAGGAGCAGGACAACGTGCATGCTGCCGGGAGGACACGACAATCCAGCCAGTGTTTGGCACACGAGCAACATTGGTGAAAGTGCATCTACGCTAATCCCCGTGGGTTTTGATGATTAATGACAACACTTAAGGGACTAATAAGCTTTTTAAGCGTAAGCACGGGTGATTGAAAGATGGACAGCATTGGATGCACTCAAAACGGAAAAAGAGAAGAAAATGTAAAATACTCAAAGAATGGAACTTGAGCTTTTAAATTCTTTGTGTCAAGTTTAGTCACTTAGCTTGAGTGTGTTCAATGAGTCAAAGTGTTAGAATCTCCTAAGAGCTCATAGTACAAGTTAGACTAGATTGAGAGATGAGTTGAAGCAGACCTAAGGAAGGGCCGGACTTGTCCGGGCTGGAAGGCCAGACTAGTCCGGCCACATCGGACTGATCCGATGTTAGGTAGATCAAAGCGTTCTGTGTAAGTTCGGACTTGACCAGTAGGGGACGGACTAGTCCGTGGTGAGTATGTATGTGTCCTAGGACCAAGTCCTGAAAGACCGAACTAGTGCGCCCTGGGGGGGGGGGGGGGGGGTTGGACTAGTCCCCTTGATCAGACTAGTCTGTTTCAGTCTGGCAAAGTAGTTCCTCACTGAGATCGGACTAGTCCGTCCCTGGACAGACTAGTCCGCTCTGGACTTGGAGATGGTTGCTGCGACTAAGTCCTGGACAGCCAGACTTGTCCGCCCTCAGGGGCCGGACTAGTCCGGTGTGCTAGACTTGTCCGTTCTCAACCGGAACAAACTGTTCTATGTGAGATCGGACTAGTCCGTTGTGGGACATACTAGTCCGTAGTTTGGTGACCGTTTGAATTAAAAAGGTGGCTGAAGCCTTTGTGGTTGGTCAAGGATGACATCACTGGTCTCCACAGACCGAACTAGTCCTGGGTCAAAGGCCGGACTAGTCCGCACTTTTCCTGGTGGCAACGGCTAATTGTCGGGACCCCTATAAAAAGGGATCCCTCGACCTCTAAAGGCTCTCTCTCTAACCCTAGCGCCCCGAGAGCCTTCCTAGAGCCATACTATCCCTCTCATAACCATTCTTGGAGTCCTAAGAGCGATTATTGAGGAATTGTGAGGATTGGAAAAGGAAAGAGAAGGGTTTGTTTGATCTTGAGCTCTTGGGTTGATTCTCTCTCTTTGACTGATTGATTTGAGTTCGTGTGGGTGTTGATCTTCGATCTTTTCAAGTTGTAAACTTGTGGGAGCCTCAAGTTGTGAGTTGTCCCATGGATTTAGTGATTATCCTTGTGATTTAGTGGAAGAATAGCCGACCTTCATAGTGGCTAAGTGAGGAAAGGGTTGAGTGGAACCTTGCCTTTCATGGGCATCCTCAACGTGGATGTAGGCTCCTTTGTGGGGATGAATCACGGGATAAATCCTGTGTCTTGTGTCTTTGATTTGACTTCCTCATTCTTTGCTAGATCAAGTTAGGGTTTCACGCGTTCTTAGCTTCAATCTCGTGATCTGCCTCTATCTGGTTTTTGTTACTTCGTGCATATCATCTACTAGATTGCTAGGCTCATATACTTTACATTTCATCGAGTTAAGTCCTTTAGATCGCTTAAAAATCTCACCTTTGATCAAATCTTTTATCCTGACCGGACTAGTCCGCCCCCAGACCGGACTAGTCCGCACTCTGTAATTTTATTAGCTTTTATTGAGTTAAATTTCAAGTTATCCGCCTATTTACCCCCCTCTAGGCAACTTTCAATTGGTATTAGAGCCTAACTCTCCCAAAAGCTTAACCGCTTGGAGAGGAGATGGGGGAAAACGGTGAGAAGGAGATGCCGATCGTCGACACCACCGGCACTGGCGAGAACGGCCACAACGACGAGCCAGGATTCAACTCTTCGCACAACAAGACCAGTGACACCACCAAAACAAGTCAAAGCCTCCACCCTTCGATGGTGAAAGCGAAGATAAAGATGAAGTGAAGCGTCTTGCGGATCTTTTTAAAAAAGCAAGAGATGAGGCCAAGAGAAGGAGAAGAAGCTCAAGAAGCTCGAGGAGGATTACACGCGATATTCTTTTAACTATGAGCGCCTCAATTCTCATTCAAACTATCTTTCTATTCCTATGGGCAAAGCTCCACACTTTGATGGGACTAACTACACCATGTGGAAGCACAACATGAAGTTGCATCTTATTTCTCTCAATCCTACACTTTGGTATGTTGTTTGCACAGGCGTAGATATCTCCGTGGATGATGAAGAGTTGACCCCAGAACAAGAACAACTCATTCACTGCAATGACAAGAGCAATTCAAGACCAAGGAGAGCGTTCTACAACTGTGGTGAGCATGGACACTTCATTGTGAATTGCACATACAAAAAGGAAGATGACAAGAAGAAGAAGAACAAGGATGAGAAGCCTCAAGAGAGGAAGATGTTCAAGAAGAAGAAAGCACATGGGAATGCTCATGTTGGCAAGGAGTGGGACTCCAACGATGAGTCCTCCTCCGATGATGAAGCGAAAGTGGCAACCGTCGCCATCAAGAATCCAACAATGAAGAAGACACTTCTACCAAACAAGGGAGAGTGGAAAAGCTCAGGCCACACTTGTCTTATGGTCAAGGAAGGAAAAAGAAAGGTTAAATCTAAACTCTCCTTGCGTTCCATTAGAGATGAGGATTTTGATAGTGATAATGAGAATGAATATATGTTTGAAGGCTTGAGTAAAAGTGCTATAATTAAAATGAAAAAGCTCTTCGATGAGATTTTAAACAAGGAAGAGCTTCTCGAGGAACAAGATGAATTGCTTGTTAATGAGAGGCAAAAGAATCTTAACCTTGAGAGGCTCCTTGAGCTTGAGAAGGAAAAGAACAAGGCACTTGAACTTGAACTTGCGAAATGCGAGGAGGCTTCCTCAAGCCTTAAGAGTTCGAATGTTGTGCTCCAAGATGAACTTGTGGGCTTGAGCAAAGCTCAGAAGAGTCTTGAGGCACAATTCGCGACTCTCAAGTCAAGTGTCCCTTCTTCTTCTTCTTCAACAAGCTCAAACCTGCCTAAAATAGACCCGAACACTAAAAATTGCAAAGGTGCTAACCTTGTGCTTGATCTAAAGAATGAGATTAATTTGGCAAAGAGCAAGAGTACACCTAAGGGTGGCATCTTTGATAAGGAGAAGATCAAGTATGTACGTAGTGCATACTTGATCACAATATCTCCCTTGATCAAAGATGGTTTTAGCTATTCAAGAGGAGGAAAGCAAAATGCTAGAACTCTCAAGAATAACAAGATGCAAATTGAATTTGTCAAAGAGGGTTCATTTCAAGTCAAAAATAAATATCATGCATCTCATCTAATGAGATAGTGAAACTTGACAAAGATGCTCAAAATGCTAAAAATGTCAATTTAACCATGTTTCATGATTTTGATGCATCTTATGTGCTTATGAGAAACAAATTTGGTTATACTTATGCTAAATATGTTGGGCCACACCGCAAGAGCCCAAAGCCTTGTGTATGGGTGCCCATATGCCTTGTGACTAACCTCAAAGGACCCAACCAAGCTTGGGTACCTAAAACCAAAGCCAATACTTGTCTTGTAGGCTTACTCCCCCAGCGGTTCAAAGTGGGTGCTAGACAGTGGCTGCACCAATCACATGACCGGAGCGAGAAGAATGTTTGTGGAGTATGAAGAAAATGAAGACCCAAGTCAAGGTATCTACTTTGACGACAATAGTCAAGGTAAGGTACTAGGTATGGGTAAGATCTCTATTTCTCCACAACACACCATCTCTCAAGTCATGCATGTTGAATCGTTAGATTATAATCTCTTATCCATCAGTTATGTGAAAAGGTATATAATTGCTTGTTTTCTAATGAGGGTGTGGTTGTCAATAAAAGAATTGATAACTCAATTGCCTTCAAGGGTGTGCTCAAGGGAAAGCTTTATCTCGTGCACTGCATCGCGGATAAAACTCAACTTGACACATACTTGATTGCAAAGACCAACATGGGATGGTTGTGGCACCTCAGGCTAGCCCATGTTGGTATGAGGAATCTTCATAAACTTCTAAAAGGCAATCATGTCCGAGGTCTTAAGAATGTTGTTTTTTGAGAAAGATAGGCCCTGTAGCGCGTGTTAAGCCGGGAAACAAGTCGGGCAGCTCATCCCACCAGGAATGTGATGACGATAACAAGACCATTGGAGATGCTGCACATGGACCTTTTTGGTCCCATTGCTTACATAAGCATTGGCGGTAACAAATATGGCTTAGTTATTGTTGATGACTTTTCTCGCTCCACTTGGGTGTTTTGCTTGCATGACAAAGGTGAAACACAAGGTGTCCTCGGAGTTTCTTGAGGAGAGCTCAAAATGAGTTCTCCTTGAGAATCAAGAAGATAAGAAGCGACAATGACACCGAATTCAAGAATACTCAAGTTGAAGAGTACTTGGACGAGGAGGACATCAAGCATGAGTTTTCGGCACCCTACTCACCTGAACAAAATGGGGTGGCCAAAAGGAAGAACCAAACTCTAATAGAGATGTCAAGGACCATGCTTGATGAGTACAAGACTTTCGATAGGTTTTGGGCAGAAGTGGTGAACACCGCTTGCCATGCCACAAACCGTCTCTACCTCCATCACTTATTGTAGAAGACTCCATATGAACTTTTAACGGGTAACAAACCAAACATCTCCTACTTTAGAGTCTTTGGTAGTAAATGTTACATTCTCAACAAGAAGCCTAGAAATTTCACTCCAAAATTCGATGAAGGTTTCTTGCTTGGTTATGACTCACACCTACGCCTATCATGTTGAAATTGCACGTGACATGGTGTTTGATGAAACTAATGACTCCCAATTGGAGCAAGTTGATCAATGTGTGCTAGATGAAGAAGAGACACCATGTGTTGCGTTGAGAAGGATGACGCTTGGTGATGTAAGACCTCAAGAGCAACAAGGACTAAGTGACCCAACTCCATCACAAGAGGTGCCCCAAGCACAAGATCAAGTCCAAGATCCCCAAGATCAACAACTTAATCAAGATCACCATGATCAAGGAATTGAAGATCAAGATGGTGGCAATGGTCAAGGGGGAGACTATGAAGATGAAGGAGATGAAGAAGTTGACTCAACACCGAGTGTACCACACCCAAGAGTTCATCAATGTGTTTGACGAGATCATCCCGTTAACAACATACTTGGAGACATCTCCAAGGGAGTAATGACTCGATCTCGTATGGATATCTTTTGTGCTCACTATTCTTTTGTGTCCTCCTTCGAGCTATTTAAGGTTGAAGATGCCCTACAAGATACGAATTGGGTAATAGCCATGCAAGAGGAGCTCAACAACTTCAAGAGGAACAAAGTATGGGAGCTCGTGAGAAGACCTAATGCCAATGTTGTAGGAACCAAGTGGGTCTTCCGCAACAAGCAAGATGAGCATGGCATGGTAACAAGAAACAAAGCTAGACTCGTATCCAAAGGACACTCTCAAGTCGAAGGTTTGAATTTCGATGAAACCTTTGCTCCCGTAGCTAGACTTGAATCTATTCGCATATTATTGGCCTATGCTACTTACAGCGATTTCAAGTTGTTTCAAATGGACGTGAAAAGCGCCTTCCTCAATGGACCAATCAAGGAGGAGGAGTATGTGGAGCAACCGCCAGGCTTCGAGGACGATAAGTATCCTAACCATGTCTTTAAGCTTCACAAAGCTCTCTACGATCTCAAACAAGCTCCTAGAGCTTGGTATGAGTGCCTTAGGGACTTTCTCATTGATAATGGTTTTAAGATAGGAAAGGTCGATTATACACTCTTTACCAAGAACATGGATGATGATTTATTTGTATGCTAAATTTATGTTGTCAACATAATATTTGGTTTTACTAATCAATCTTTTTGTGAAGAGTTTAGCAAAATCATGACGGAGAAATTTGAGATGTCAATGATGGGGGAGTTGATGTTCTTTTTAGGTTCCCAAGTGAAACAACTCAAGGAAGGCACCTTCATATGTCAAACCAAGTATACTCAATACATCCTCAAGAAGTTTATCATGGAGAAGGCCAAGCCCATCAAGACGCCAATGGCAACGAATGGACATCTCGATCTCAACCAAGACAACCCTAGCGTCGACCAAAAGGTATACCGCTCCATGATTGGATCACTTCTTTACCTTTGTGCATCTAGGCCTAATATTATGTTAAGTGTATGTATGTGTGCAAGGTTTCAAGCCGCTCCTAAGGAGTGTTACTTGACACTCGTAAATATAATCTTGCGCTATTTAGTTCATACACCTAACCTAGGGTTGTGGTGTCCCAAAGGGTCCAAGTTTAACCTCATCGGATACTCTGATGCGGATTATGCCGGATGCAAAGTAGATAGGAAAAGTACCTCTAGGACTAGTCAATTCTTGGGTAGGTCCCTAGTGTCATGGTCATACGAGAAACAAAATTCCATTGCCCTATCCACAGCCGAAGCGAAGTATGTCGCAGCCGAAGGTTGTTGTGCACAACTTCTTTGAATGCGACAAACTCTAAGGGACTATGGTCTCAATATGAACCATATTCCGCTCCTATGCGATAATAAGAGTGCCATCAAGATTGCCCATAACCCCGTTGAACACTCTAGAACCAAACACATTGACATCCAGTACCATTTGTTGAGAGACCATTCTATGAAGGGGATATTGTCATTACACATGTGAGAACCGAAGAACAACTAGTCGATATCTTCACCAAGCCACTAGATGAAAAATGCTTTTGCAAACTTAGGAACGAACTAAATATCCTTGATTCTCGAAATGTGGCTTGAGATGTTGCATATCTGATTGTTAGTTTTGTTTTTTCTCTTCAAAGCTATGCATGCTTTCGAAAACTTGCCTTTCTCAATTTTCTATCAAATATTTTTAATTATTGTCTCCTTCATGATCATTGTATGAATGTTTGTGTGCTTTACTGGCCATATTCATTGAGAATATTTGTGAAAACCTAGTCCATATGGATCATTCTTGCAAATTTTGCAATATATATGAGAATTTACTGTCTAGGACCACACTAGTCCGCCCACAGGGCGGACAAGTCCGTCGTCCTGGACAGGCTCTGACTAGCCTGCAACAGACTAGTCTGGCCTTTCACCGGACTTGTCCGGATCTACAGCTTAGTCCGAACCCGGTCTGGTGCCCGGACTTGTTTGGTATCCTCACCGGACTAGTCCGGACTTCTAGGGACTTAACCCCCAACATCGAGCCCGACCCCTCCACTTCGTTTCAAACTTTCCAATGTGCGCCTCTTTCCCAAATACTGCCCCCATTGGCGATTTTGGTTCCAACCCTCAAAATCTTCGAGGAATCCACGTGGAAGCTTCTTCAGAGTGCCGGGAAGATGAATCCCGGACTACTCCACCCTTCCATTCACGAATTTGTCTGTTTTTCACATCTTAAGGTGTGTTATTGACCTAACTTGAACTTTTTCAATTCCATCAATTCTAGGTCGTTTCTCTTGTAAACTAGAGTCCTCTTAGCTTATCTATCACTTTGTGATTCATTCCATGCAATATTGTGCCTTGGTATCAAAATTTTGTAGAAAAATCGCATAGTTAGGGTTTAACACTGGGTGGTTCGGACTAGTCCAAACCTAGGCGGCCAAGTCCGTTCCTTACCGTACTAGTCCGACCAGGGACCGGATAAGTCTGGTCTAACTCAGTGTTAACTCCTAACTTAGTGAATTTTCTACTTCTCCACCACAATATATTGCTTGATATCACCTCATATCCTTCTTTTGTCCGAGTTTTGACATGTCTCGGCGCAACAACTCTCCTCTTTCCGATCCAGAAAGGGAGGCGACTCGACAAGAATTATATCATCGAAAAGAAGCGGAGGAATCTGCTATTGCAGCGGAGCTTGAGAGCATGCGTGGAGCTCGACTCAAGAAGAAACGTGATCAAGAGGCAGCCCATGCTCAAGTGGCCGAAGAGCAAGTAAGTAGAAGAAAAATGATTGTCATCGTGGGTGAGAAACAAAAGGCCCAAGTGGCCGATAAGGGAAAAGCACCCATGGAAGAGAGTAGCATAGCTAAGGGAAAAGGAAAGGAGCCCGCAAAGAAAGTGCCACTTAGAAAGGCTCCTCTCAGGAAGAAAGCTCTGGCAGGAAGAGGTTTGGTCATTCTTGACCAAACCGCGGGGCCTCGTGGTCCACCACAAGGTCCCATCGGTCCTTTTGTCATGACTCCTCCTGTGCATGACCCTAACTGACAACTTGAACTGGGAAGCAATGTTTTCAAGGGACAAGGATCTGATAAAGCAAGAAGGCCCAGGATGAAGGATCCCTACAAGTATGAAAAAGCAACAACAGATCCTCATTTGTGGTGTGCCTTCCATTGCGATTATTATCACCTAGTCTACCTATCCAAGAAAACTCCAGTGACGGATGCTCAATGGGTAGATCGGGCCTATATGGAGAAGAAGGATCATCAAGCCTTCAATGCAATAATCCGAGCTGCTAAGCACCATGGACTCAAAGAGTTGCTTGAGTTCAAGTACAACTAGAATACAGAGGTGGTGGCTCAATTCTACTCCACTTGCTACTTTTCCACCTTTAGAGATAGGAAGATTACTTGGTTGACTAATGGAGTCAAATATTCAGTGCTTTATGATGAATTTGCTAGAATTATTGGACTTGAGGAGTTCTTGAACTATGAGTTGACCATTCACAACCTCAAGGCTCTAGATTTGGGGAAAATGGAATTCATGTACGAGGTTGGCTTCTACAATCCCCCAACCACCAAGATTCTTTACCCCTTCTTTTGTGTGCTTAATCAAATCTTGAGAAAAACTCTAGCACCTAAGGATGGGGACGCAGGCATGATCCAAGGCAATTTGAGGCACTTGATGAAGATGATACTTGAAGATGAGAGGTTCAATGTTTTTGACTATATCTACAATGACATCTTCAACATATCACACACTCCCAATTGCTCTTGTGTATATGCCCCTCTCATCATGTGCTTGATTGAGAAGGTCTCAGGCTTAGAGTTTGTGAAAGACGTAAAGCATAGAGCTCTCCACCCTCAGATTCATCCTCCAGCGCCAAAGATTGGTGGAGCTTCGAGGAGAGATACCACTTTTGTGCCTTCTCCTCCTCCGGCTCCTGCCGCCGCCTCCTCCTCCTCCTCTGGTGACCTTGCGAGTGCTACACTCAAGTTTCTCAAGTCAATCTTCATCGCGTGTTGAAAAGCAGAAGTGAAGGCACACAAGACTGCAAAGAAGCACGACAAGTACCTTCGCAAGCTTTGCAAGAAGGTGGACATTCCTATGTCACTAGAGGCCTCCGAGGATGAAGACATCATGCCATTTCCAGAACTCTCAGAGGCTGAGGCTGCTCTATTTGGTGGTGGGGGTGGTTCCTCTAGCGATGCTCCTGCTGTTGCGGATGTCGTCGATGATGATGACGACGGTGAAGACAATGATCAAGATGATGACAATGAAGAAACGAAGAGTGATCAAAACCATGGAGGGGTGAGCGAGAGCGATGATGAGTAGTTTTAGGCTCTCTCTCTCTTCTCCCTTACTCTTTTTCCTTTTTGGTGTCTTGATGCCAAAGGGGGAGAGATTGAGGGGGAGTATTATAGATCCATGGACTATGACATTTTGAAAATTTGGGTTGTAATGTTAATCATTGCTACTTGTTCTTATTTGGGTTGTAATTTTATTATCACTATGCTATCACCCTATGTTATGTGAATTTTGTTTTCTATTTTGTCATTATTGATTCTATTAAAGATCATTCTAGTCAAATATGTGTGATGATGCTAAATTAAAATTTGAGATGCATATTTCACTCCACTTTTCACATCTCAACACTTGCATCACACGTAGGCACCCCACCATAACGCACACAAGTATAAGCCTCCCATAGACTTCATTCTTGTGCATCTAACTTATTGCAAATCATCTATGCACAAATTTAGGGGGAGCTCCTTATACATGTGTGTGTTATGAAAATCAGCTCAACTTTAATTTTTTATCAAAAACCTGAATGTGTTGTCATCAAATCACCAAAAAGGGGGAGATTGAAAGTGCATCTAGGCTAATCCCTGTGGGTTTTGATGATTAATGACAACACTTAAGGGACTAATGAGCTTTGCAAGTGTTAGCACAGGTGATTGAAAGATGGACGGCATTGGATACACTCAAAAATGAAAAAGAGAAGAAAATGTGAAGAACTCGAAGAATGGAACTTGAGGTTTTGAATTCTTTGTGTCGAGATTTGTCACTTAGCTTGAGTGTGTTCAGTGAGTCAAAGTGTTAGAATCTCCTAAGACCTCATAGTCTAAGTTAGAATAGATTGAGAGATGAGTTGAAGCAACTCTAAGGACAGGGCCGGACTTGTCAAGGCTAGACTAGCCCGGCCACATCAGACTGATCCGATGTTAGGCGGACCAAAGCGTTTTGTGTACGTTCAAACTTGTTCGGTAGGGGACGGACTAGTCCGTGGTGAGTGTGTTTGTGTCCTTCTGGGGCTAAGTCTTGAAGGACCGGACTAGTCCGCCCTGGGGGGAGGGGGTTAGACTAGTCCGCTTGGTTAGACTAGTCTGTTTTAGTCCGAAAAAGTAGTTCCTGACCAAGATCAGACTAGTTTGTTCCTTGATAGACTAGTCTGCTTTGGACTTGGGTATGGTTGCTGGGACTAAGTCCTGGACGACCTGACTTGTCCGCCCTCAGGGGCCGGACTAGTCCGGTGCACCAGACTTGTCCATTCTCAACCGGAACAAACTGTTTTGTCGTTTGTATTCAAAAGGTGGCGGGGGGATTTCTGGTTGCTCAAGGATGACATCACTGGTCCCCACAAGCCGGACTAGTCCGGGGTCAAAGGCCGGACTAGTCTGCACTTTTCCTAGTGCCAACGGCTAATTGTGGGACCCTTATAAAAATGGATCCCCCGACCTCTAATGGCTCTCTCTCGAACCCTAGCGCCGCCATAGCCTTCCTAGAGTCATCCTAGCCCTCTCTCAAACATTCTTGGAGTCCTAAGAGCAATTTTTGAGGACTTGTGAGGACTGGAAGAGGAAAGAGAAGGGTTTGTTTGATCTTGAGCTCTTGGGTTGATTCTCTCGGTTTGACCGATTGATTTGAGTTCGTGTGGGTGTTGATCTTCAATCTTTTCAAGTTGTAAACTTGTGGGAGCCTCAGTTTGTGAGTTGTCCCATGGATTTGGTGATTACCCTTGTGATTTAGTGGAAGATAGCCGCCCTTTGTGGTGGCTAAGTGAGGAAAGAGTTGAGTGGAACCCTGCCTTTCGTGGGCATCCTCAATGTGGATGTAGGCTCCTTTGTGGGGTTGAACCACGTATAAATCCTACGTCTTGTGTCTTTGATTTGACTTCCCGTTCTTCGCTAGATCAAGTTAGGGTTTCATGCGTTCTTCACTTCAATCTCGTGATTTTCCTCTATCTAGTTGTTATTACTTCGTGCATATCATCTACTATATTGCTAGGCTCATATACTTTACATTTCATCGAGTTAAGTCATTTAGATCGCTTAGTAATATCACCTTTGATCAAATCTATTATCCTGACCGGACTAGTCCGCCCCCATGTCGGACTAGTCTGCACTCTGTAATTTGATTAGCTTTTATTGAGTTAAATTTCAGGTTATCCGCCTATTCACCCCCTCTAAGCAACTTTCAAGAGGCCGGGCAGGACGGGACACTATTCTGGGGGGTTGAGACTGACCATCATGCTGACCATCCAGAAATACATCATAGATTTTCGGCGACGGGACGTCAGCTTGAAAGGACCCGAATCACTGTTGGCCGAAGTGGCACTGCGAGACGCAGCGGGGCAGTCAGACGAAACCATCGATTGGACTTGGGAACCACGCCGCAGACCCAACACGCCGTCCGATTGACAGGGACCAGACACGCCATCCAGTTGAGGGGGACTAGATAGACACAAGGGAGTGACAAATGTTGAGGAGCAATTGGCAGGTAGATCTTCACCCTGCAAGGTCTCCCTAGGCACCGAAAGCAAAGGTATGTGCTTCGACACTGAGCCAGAGCAGCAAGCAGGCCGAGGGCCCTTAGGCCAACACGTAGGGGAGCCCGAAGAGCAAGAAGCGTCATTCTCAAGCGGAGACAGACGCCCAACAAGCTAGAGTGAAAGGGGGCCCGAAGAACGAAGGGTGTCATTCTTGAGCAAGGGCAGACGGCCAACAAGGCAGCACAACTGCAATGTCTCCAGAGAAAGCTCCAGGGAATCTGCAATTGCGACCTTGGACCTAGGGAGAGGTCGACTGAAGGATCTGAAGGCTCGAAGGAGGCAAGATGGTCAGGAGGGCACCCGTGAGGGAGGTCTCTTGCATCACGATGACCACATCCGGGGAGAGGAGCGACGGGGAGCCGTAGGGCTTGCCAAGTGTTAGAGGGGAGATATCATCTCTCGAGTCAACATCAGAGATGTCATTGATGATAGGCAGCAAGTAGAAAACCCCCTCATCGACACTAATGGGGACATCTCGACTCGAGGTTGATGATTGGAGCAACGAGAAAGGTGTGCATGGGTTGTTAGAATGCAACACTTGCTACATGAAACTCCAACACAATGGTCATCGTGCTCTCGTCGGAGACAAGTGATGCCAGTCGGTTCACACTCAGCTCTCGTACTGACAAAGAAACAGAGTGTTTTTGTGGGAGCAAGTGATGTATGCAGACGATGATTATTTCATTGATGACTGTAGGGAATTTATAGTCTTACATGCTGAACACACAACACACACACTACATCCACGATCCGGTTATTACGTCGCGCACCACCACGATCAAAACAGACCCACGTCGAGGCTCTTGTGACAACAGATTTGGACCATGCATGGACTCTTAACTGAATGCAAACCTGATCAGCTTCTCTAACGGGACTCGTTGCAACTGAATGTAATGCAGCTTGGAAGAATGGAGTTGTATGAAGGTAATTCTAATTTTTTTCTTTCTTCCTTTCCCTAATTCTGTTATATCTTCACATCTTAGTGCAATAGGTGTAGCTATAAGGACTAATGTTAAGGAAATTTCAGATTCAGTTAACCTACTAAAAAATAATGAGTTTAGTAGAATTTCTCCGCTACCCTGTAGCAGTGAAGCAGTAGAAAGTGAGGCTGAACATGAATTGCCATAATATGATGATGAAAGGGGCATGGATAATCTCACGTTAAATCACTTATGTGGTGATTTGATGGAGGAGTTTACAGATGATGATAGTGATTACCTAAGTTGTGATTTTGAAATTGTCTTCAAAAAGAACAAGTCCATGTCATCTTTCAAAAATTACAGAAACAAAAAAATTAAGATAGTCAGGAAGAAGAAGAACAAAAGTAGATCAAAACGAAAGGAATCTTTTGGAATAGCTGAGGTCTTAGTGACTTGGCTAAATTTAGGTTTCTTTCAGATATCTAGAGAGCAAAAGCTAGACTTTATCACTCTCTTGGAGACGGGGAAGAAGGAGGTCTCAAAAATAATTTTAAATATTATTTGTGGAGGGCAAGATTTTCTTTCGCACTGGAGTGAACCTCATGGTAGGTCTGGTGGCATCCTTCTAGGTGTGAATTTGGGAACAGTCAACCTAGGGAGTATTGACGAAATAGATTATTATATTAAATTCCACCTAAATCGGATGGATTTAAATGGATTATAGTAGCAGTTTATGGGGCTGCCCAACCAGAACATAAGGAAGCGTTTCTTGCAGAACTTGTTCAAACTTGTGCTAAAGAAACACTACCAATTCTTGTGGGTGTGTGATTTCAATATCATTAGAAACCCACAAGAAAAAAATAATGATCGATATGATGATATATGGCCCTTTCTTTTTAATGTTGTCATAGATAGCTTACATTTAAGAGAACTAGAGCTCTCGAATCGTAAGTTCACATGGACAAATTCTAAAAGAGGTACCAACTTTTGAGAAACTTGACCGGATCCTTGTGAGCACGGACTGGGAGTCAAATTTTATCCTTTCAACAGTTCAAGCATTGACTCAGGAAATTTCCAATCATACCCCACTCCTCTTAAACTCGGGTGCCGGCACTCATGGTGACAAATAAACTTTATGCAAGTTTGAATTGGGATGGCTGTTGCGAGATGGTTTCTCATAAATGGTGACTGATGTGTGGAACAAAGAAACTAGAGACCAAACGCCACTGCAAAAATGGAAAATTAAAATTAGAAGACTTAGACAATTCCTTAGAGGATGGGCTAAGAATGTAAGCGACACTTACAAGAAAGAAAAGGAGGCATTAATTTGAAAAACTGATGCTTTAGATAAAAAAGCAGAATCTCAAATACTCTCTAATGTCAAGTTAGATTTAAAACATTGTTTGAAGGAACGCCTAGCGCAACTATTGAGAGAGGAGGGACTTAAATGGTATCAGCAAGCCAAGACAACTAAGTTGTTATCTAGCAATTGCAATACAAAATATTTTCATTTGATGGCAATTGGTAAGCATAGAAAAACTAGAATTTTTCAGCTTGACCAAGAGGAAGGTATAATAGAGGGTGATGAGAATCTTAAAAGATACATCACCAACTATTATAAAGAACTCTTCGGGGCTCCTGAGAGAAATAACTTCTCCATGATGGAATCAGTTATAGATGATATCCCTAAAGTCTCTCAAGAGGAAAATACCATTCTCACATCGTGCTTTATAGAAGAAGAGGTTAAAAAGGGCAATATTCCAAATGGAACACAACAAGGCTCTGGGACCTGATGGTTTTTCGACCGAGTTTTATCAAGTTTTTTGGGAAGTTATTAAGGGTGATTTAATGAATCCCTTCAATGAATTCATAAGGGGGCCTCAATCTATATAGTTTGAACTTTGGAGTTATTACCCCCGTGCCAAAACAAAAGGAAGCAAAGCAAATCCAACAATTTATACCAATTTGCCTTTTGAATGTTAGTTTTAAAATTTTCACAAAAGTTATGACAAATAGGATAGCTCTAGTAGCTCAGAAGGTTATTAAACCGACACAAACCGCTTTTATGAGCGGGCGAAAGATAACGAAGGAGTGGTTATTCTACACGAGACTATTCATGAGATGCATAGGAAAATGTTAGATTCGAATTGTTTTAAAGCTAGATTTTGAAAAACCTATGACAAAGTTAATTGGTCTTTCCTCCAACAAAATTTGAGATTAAAAGGTTTTTCCATACTTTGGTGCCAATGGATAGAACAAATAGTCTGTGGAGGGAGTGTTGCCATTAGAGTCAATGAGGATATTGGGCATTACTTTAAACCCAAAAAAGGCCTTCGTCAAGGAGATCCTCTATCACCTTTTTAATTTAGTAGCAGATATGCTTGCCATATTAATTGAAAGGGGTAAGGAAAATGGAAAATTCTGTGGGGTTGTTCCACATTTAGTGGATGATGATGCAATATGCAGATGATACTATTCTTTTTATGGAACATGATTTAGTGCATGCGAAGGATCTTAAGGTAGTCTTAAGTACCTTTAAGCAATTATCGAGTTTAAGAATAAATTTTCATAAAATTGGGCTTGTTTGCTATGGCAAGGCCAAGGATTTTTAACATGAATATGCTCATATCTTTGGTTGCAAGAGCGGAGGACTCCCGTTTAAGTATCTCGGTATACATATGCATCACAGAAAATTAACAAACAAGGATTGGATCACAATTGAAGAAAAGTTCCAAAAAAAGCTTTGTAGTTGGAAAAGAAAACTTTTATCGGTAGGGGGAAGACTTGTTTTGATCAATTCAAGATTGACTAGTTTATCAATGTATATGCTTTCTTTCTTTGAGATCCCTAGATGAATCCTCAAAAATTATATTTTTACCGTTCTAGGTTCTCTTGGCAAAGTGATGAAAACAAAAAGAAATATCGACTCGCGAGGTGGAGTGTTGTATGTAGACCCAAAGACCTTGGAGGACTAGGAATTAAAAACCTTAATTTGGGTGTTTGGCAAAATCTTCTAAGAAAGAAGTATTTGTGATGAGGACATCAACACCCTCGATACATCCACACCAACTCAGCTACCGGTTTCTGGTCCGATCACTCGCGCTCGTGCACGTCAACTAAACTATGAGGTGAACTCGTTCTTGGCCTTATGTCCATCTTATCTAGACCGTGGAACTACGTGCTTTCTTGTTTTGCTTAGGAACAATGAAGAGGAGCCAATGGGAAGGGAATTCGCGCAGACAGAATTTGGACCGCAGAACAGCACCAACTTGTGACGGCCACCACGATTTCATACGGACTCCGATCTGGTCGTTCAAGTACTTCCTGAAAAGAGTATCAAGTCTACTTTCAAACGGATCTGGCCTCATGTCCATATCTATTCGGAGTCGGCCGCAATAGTTATTTTAATACCAAGACCTTTTCTGTCCATGGTGCTGCATCACCAAAATTGGGCCCATGACCCATGTATCGTTTGGAGTCCATTAGGGACTCGTGATTAGGGTTTATCACGACCCTAGGGAGGTAATAAATAGTAGCAGCCGCCCTCATTAGCTGGTGGGTTTTGTTTATTCGTAAGTTAGCTTCTGCTGCTTCCTTGTACACGCGCGTGTCGACTAGATCGCCCGTCTACTTGTATCCAGAACCCCACTTTAGATTGATTCAATAGATAAGTGCTGGTTCTTCTTGTTCTTGCATGTTCTTTGATTGCTTGCAGGAACAAAGGCCCTCGTGGTCAGGTTGATTGTGCGCCAGTAAGATCAATACAACTTCGGAGTCGGTGTACCGATCGCTAAGGCGCATCATCTTGGGGACGGTGTAGTCGGATCGCCAACGTCTTCTCTTCCACAAATCGAACCATCCTATTCTCATTGAGAGATCGGGAACCAAGATCCTATCAAGTGGTAATCAGAGCAAGGTTAATCAGTGAGAGTGCTACCATTACTTTTCTTTCCGCTGTTATCATCCTATAGTCCAGAAAAAGCCCAAAAAAATACCAGATATGTTTTTTTTCCATTATTCCTAGACCATTGTGACTTTTACTTTCTCCACTTAGTCAAGACTTGTTGAATTTATAGTTGCTTCGATGAGTCAAGTTGCTGGTCTTTAGTTTTGCACCACTAGAGTTTCGAGTTCGTGTCACATCCGGTCACCTAGTTCGAGTCAGATTTGTAGTTCGAGTTTGAGTCGGATTACTAGTTTGAGTTTGAATCAGATTGCTACTTCGAGTTTGAGTCGGATTACTATTTCGAGTTTGAGTCGGATTACGAGTTCAAATCATATTGCTACTTTGAGTTTGAGTCGTATTGCTAGTTCGAGTTTGAGTCGGATTACGAGTTCAAATCAGATTGCTACTTCGAGTTTGAGTCGGATTGCTAGTTCGAGTTTGAGTCTGATTACTAGTTCGAGTTTGAATTAGATTGCTACTTCGAGTTTGAGTCAGATTAGTAATTTGAGTTTGACAACAAGAAAAAAGCAAGTGCAAAATCAAAAGCTGCACAAAAGCCACAAGCAATTAGAGAAGAAAAAAAAGGCAAGTGCAAGATCAAAAGCCGCATGTGCAAATTTTGTTCTAGGGTCTCCTGATTCCATCTAGAGAGAGTTTGGGTGACCACCCCAACAAAAAAAACGAAAAAAAAAGAAAAAAATCAGATTGTTGTTTGGGGTGTTTTTGGTGACGACATTGGTGTCTCGGCTCGCGTCTCTAGTACGGTCTAGACTAAGTTCAACACAGTACTGTCATAGAATATTTATTCAGCTTGTTGTGATTAACGTGGTGAAAGTTTGCTCCTTGTGCTAGTTCAGCTACCTAAAGCCATAGATTGACACCTGCTCTTGAAGTTGTTCATTACTTGCTGGTTGCCATCACCTTCTTGCTGAGCTTTGTAAGAACAGGTAAGAGCTTGATTGAACAAGTTGAGAGTGAGCAAGTTATCTCCACCAGCACCTTTGTAGCTAGGGATAACGTTACCCTTTCATATTGGATTTTTTTCCTACTAACCATGGCAGGAGGAGCAAATACAAATGAAGACGTGCATTCACCTCACACACGGGGAATTATACAACACTTCGAACGCCAAGTGCGGCTATACACAGAAGCGCTTGATGAGGATTTTCGTGTTACCAGTGACCGCCTTGGTCAATTGGAAAATATGCAGATCGACACCAACACCAAAATCAGCACGTTGGAGATTTCCATTCAAACATTGAACACCTCTATTGGAGCCATCCTGCAGCGCCTTGAGGAGAGGAATCGTGGACGCACCGCAGATGGACAGGTGAGCAATGCTCCTAGTATTGTACATGACAATGAAGATGACTATTATGCACATACGGAGATTGGGGAAGATGAGGAAGCTAGGCCACAGCACCGGCTACAACACAACCGTCAAGGCATAGGTGGACATCATTGGCGTGAGGTATGCAATCATGAAGATACTTTTAACAAGATCAAATTTAAGATACCTCATTTTGATGGTAAATATTACCCTGATGCATATATTACTTGGGAGATTTCTGTTGATCAAAAATTTGCATGTCATGAGTTTCCTGAAAACGCAAGAGTTAGAGCAGCCACTAGTGAGTTTACTGATTTTGCTTCTGTTTGGTGGATAGAACATGGCAAGAAAAATCCTAATAACATACCACAAACTTGGGATGCTTTAAAACGGCTCATGCAGGCTAGATTTGTTCCTTCTTACTATGCACATGATCTGTTAAATAAGTTACAACAATTGAGATAGGGAGCTAAAAGTGTAGAAGAGTATTTTCAGGAATTACAAATGGGTATGTTGCGTTGTAATTTAGACGAGGATGAGGAACCAGCTATGACTAGATTTTTGGGTGGTTTAAACCGTGAAATTCAGGACATACTTGCTTATAAAGATTACAATAATGTTACCCGTTTGTTTCATCTTGCTTGTAAAGCTGAAAGGGAAGTGCAGGGACGACGAGCTAGCTCTAGAACTAATATTTCTGCAGGAAAGACTAGCTCATGGCAACCACGCACGACTACTCCTTCGACTGGGCGTGCTTCCCCGCCATCTTCTTCACCAAGTCGGGCAGAACCTTCTTCTTCCGGCAACAAGCCACGTGATTCTTTCACTAGCTCAGCAGTAAAGACCACCCAAAATCCCACCGAGAGTGCTTCTTCCGTAGCATCTACCGGACGATCTAGAGACGTTCAATGTCACAAGTGCAAGGGTTTTGTCCATGTGCAGCGTGACTGCCCAAGCAAATGTGTGCTAATTGTTAAAGATGATGGTGAGTACTCATCTGCTAGCAATTTTGATGACGATACATGTGTTTTGCTTGCAGCTGACTATGCAGGTAGCGATGAACATCAAGAAGAGCATATTGGTGCAGAAGATGCAGCGCGCTATGATAGTCTCATTGTACAGCGTGTGCTTAGTGCACAAATGGAGAAAGCGGAACAAAATCAAAGGCACACATTATTCCAAACAAAGTGTGTCGTCAAAGAGCGATCTTGCCGCATGATCATTGATGGAGGTAGCTGCAACAACTTGGCCAGCAGTGACATGGTGACCAAGCTGGCACTAAGCACCAAACCGCACCTACATCCCTATTACATTCAATGGTTAAACAACAGCGGTAAGGCAAAGGTAACTAGACTTGTGCGAATCAATTTTACTATTGGATCATATAAGGATGTCGTTGAATGTGATGTTGTGCCTATGCAAGCTTGTAATATTTTGCTAGGAAGACCTTGGCAATTTGATAGAGATTCTATGCATCATGGTAGATCAAATCAGTATTCTTTTCTTTACCACGATAAAAAAAATTGTTTTGCATCCTATGTCTCCTGAAGCTATTGTGCAAGATGATGTTGCTAGAGCTAGGAAAACTAAATATCAGGACCATGCTAACATTGAGAACAATAACAATGCCAAATCTGTGTTTGATAAGAAAAATGAGACATCTCTGAAGGGAAAATGCTTGTTTGCTACGAAATCTGATATTAATGAACTGATTGCTTCCACCTCTGTTGCCTATGCTTTGGTATGTAAAGATGCTTTGATTTCCCTTTACGATGTGCAACATTCTTTGCCTCCTGTTGTTGCTAACATTTTGCAGGAATATTCTGATGTGTTTCCAAGTGAAATACCACCAGGACTACCACCACTTCGAGGGATTGAGCACCAGATTGACCTCATTCCCGGTGCTTCATTGCCCAATCGTGCACCATACAGGACAAATCCGGAAGAAACAAAGGAGATTCAGCGCCAAGTACAAGAACTACTTGATAAAGGTTATGTACGTGAGTCTCTTAGTCCTTGTGCTGTTCTAGTTATTCTAGTACCTAAAAAGGATGGATCATGGCGTATGTGTGTGGATTGTAGAGCAATCAACAATATAACCATTCGATATCGTCATCCTATTCCACGCTTAGATGATATGCTTGATGAATTGAGTGGTGCTGTTGTGTTCTCAAAAGTTGATTTGCGTAGTGGTTATCACCAAATTTGCATGAAACTAGGAGATGAATGGAAAACTGCTTTCAAAACTAAGTTCGGTTTATATGAGTGGTTATTCATGCCTTTTGGGTTAACTAATGCACCTAGCACCTTCATGAGATTAATGAACGAGGTTTTTCGTGCATTCATTGGAAAATTTGTTGTTGTGTATTTTGATGATATATTGATTTATAGCAAATCCATGGATGAACATCTTGATCACTTACGTGCTGTTTTTAATGCTTTGCGTGAGGCACGATTATTTGGTAATCTTGAGAAGTGCACCTTTTGTACGGATCGAGTCTCTTTCCTTGGCTATGTTGTTACTCCATAGGGAATTGAAGTTGATCAAGCCAAGGTAGAGGCTATTCAGGGGTGGCCTGTACCAAAGACCATCACACAGGTGCGGAGCTTTCTAGGGCTGGCTGGGTTCTATCGTCTCTTTGTGAAGGATTTCAGCACCATTGCTGCTCCATTGAATGACCTTACGAAGAAGGGGGTGCCTTTTTCTTGGGGCACCACACAAGATAACGCCTTTACCATACTGAAAGATAAGTTGACGCATGCACCTCTTCTCTAACTTCCTGATTTTTCTAAGACTTTTGAGCTTGAATGTGATGCTAGTGGGATTGGATTGGGTGGTGTTTTGTTACAAGAAGGAAAACCTGTTGCATATTTTAGTGAGAAAATGAGTGGGTCTGTTCTAAATTATTCTACCTATGATAAGGAATTATATGCTCTTGTACGAACTTTAGAAACATGGCAGCATTATTTGTGGCCCAAAGAATTTGTTATCCATTCTGATCATGAATCACTAAAGCATATTAGGAGTCAAGGGAAACTAAACCGTAGGCATGCTAAGTGGATGGAATTTATTGAGTCTTTTCCTTATGTCATTAAACACAAAAAGGGAAAGGGTAATGTTATTGTTGATGCTTTATCTAGACGTTGTACTCTTCTATCTCAACTTGACTTTAAAATTTTTGGATTAGAAATGATTAAAGATCAATATGAACATGATGCTGATTTCAAAGATGTATTGCTGAAATGTAAAGACGGAAAAACATTGAATAAATTTGTCCTCAATGATGGCTATGTGTTTAGAGCTAACAAGTTATGTATTCCAGCTAGCTCCGTTCGTTTGTTGTTATTACAGGAAGCGCATGGAGGCGGGCTGATGGGGCAATTTGGAGTGAAAAAGACGGAGGACATACTTGTTGGTCATTTCTTTTGGCCAAGGATGAGGCAAGTCGTGGAGCGCTTTGTTGCTCGCTGCACGACATGTCAAAAAGCTAAGTCATGACTTAATCCACATGGTTTGTACATGCCTCTTCCTGTTCCTAGCATGCCTTGGGAGGATATTTCTATGGACTTTGTTTTAGGACTGCCTAGAACAAAGAAGGGGAGCGATAGCATCTTTGTTGTTGTGGATAGATTTTCTAAAATGGCACACTTCATACCTTGTCGTAAAAGTGATGATGCTACACATGTTGCTGATTTGTTTTTCTGAGATATTGTTAGATTGCATGGTGTGCCAAACACAATAGTTTCAGATCGTGATGCTAAGTTTCTTAGCCATTTTTGGAGAACGTTATGGGCAAAATTGAGGACTAAGCTTTTATTTGCAACTACTTGTCATCCCCAAACTGATGGTCAAACTGAGGTTGTGAATAGAAGTTTATCTACCATGCTTAGGGCTGTTTTGAAAAAGAATATAAAAATGTGGGAAGCGTGTTTGCCTCATGTTGAGTTTGCTTATAATCGTTCCCTATATTCTAGTACTAAGAAATGCCCTTTTAAGATTGTTTATGGATTTGTACCCCGTGCTCCTATTGATTTATTACCTCTTCCTTCAATGGAACGAGTGAATTTTGATGCTAAACATCGTGCTGAATTGATCTTAAAATTGCATGAAACCACTAAGAAGAATATAGAGTGCATGAATGCCAAGTATAAACTTGCTGGTAGTAGGGGAAAGAAAACTATCACTTTTGAACCTGGTGATTTAGTTTGGTTACATTTGCGAAAGGATATATTTCCTGATTTGAGAAAGTCTAAATTGTTACCTCGAGCTGATGGTCCATTCAAAGTGTTAGAAAGGATTAATGATAATGCATATAAACTCGAGTTGCCTGCGAATTTTGGGGTTAGTCCCATATTTAACATTGCAGATTTGAAGCCATATTTGGGAGAAGAGGATGAGCTTGAGTCGCGGATGACTCAAATGCAAGAAGGGGAGGATGATGAGGAGGACATCAACACCCTCGATACATCCACACCAACTCAGCTACCGGTTTCTGGTCCAATCACTCGCGCTCGTGCACGTCAACTAAACTATGAGGTGAACTCGTTCTTGGCCTTATGTCCATCTTATTTAGACTGTGGAACTACGTGCTTTCTTGTTTTGCTTAGAAACAATGGAGAGGAGCCAATGGGAAGGGAATTCACGCGGACGGGATTTGGACAGCAGAACAGCACCAACTTGTGACGGCCACCACGATTTCATACGGAATCCGATCTGGGCATTCAAGTACTTCCTGGAAAAATTATCAAGTCTACTTTCAAATGGATCTGGCCTCATGTCCATATCTATTCGGAGTCGGCCGCAATAGTTATTTTAATACCAAGACCTTTTTCTGTCCATGGTGCTGCATCACCAAAATTGGGCCCATGGCCCATGTATCGTTTGGAGTCCATTAGGGACTCGTGATTAGGGTTTCTCACGACCCTAGGGAGGTAATAAATAGTAGCAGCCGCCCTCATTAGCTGGTGGGTTTTGTTTATTCGTAAGTTAGCTTCTGCTGCTTCCTTGTACACGCGCGTGTCGATTAGATCGCCCGTCTACTTGTATCCAGAACCCCACTTTAGATTGATTCAATAGATAAGTGCTTGTTCTTCTTTTTCTTGCATGTTATTCGATTGCTTGTAGGAACAAAGGCCCTCGTAGTTAGGTTGATTGTGCGCCAGCAAGATCAATACAACTTCGGAGTCGGTGTACCGATCGCTAAGACGCATCGTCTTGGGGACGGTGTAGTCGGATCGCCAACGTCTTCTCCTCCACAAATCGAACCCTCCTATTCTCATCAAAGGATCAGGAACCAAGATCCTATCAATTTGTACAATAAAACTCTATCTCAAGTAGTTAAACAATCGGGGGACTCGAGGGATGGTAAGACCCGAGCGCCTGCGAGGCCAGTAATCCATCACGCAGTAGACCGGCAAGGGAACAGCTGTCTTGGAGACTCCCATTTTTGGTCGGGTCTAATGAAAGTTAAAAAATAATTCTTAGCTGGAGGCTCTTTTCTAGTCCAAAGTGGTACCCAAATTAGATTTCGGGAAGATATTTGGATTGGAGATCAACCTTTGGGTATCATGTATCCCTCTCTTTATAACATAGTAAGAAAGAAAAACGTAACAGTGTCACATGTATTAAGTACTAGACCACTCAACATTTCTTACAGAAGAGCATTGGTAAATGATAATTTGAAAAGATGGTATGAACTAGTTGCAAGGGTTGCATTTGTGGAGCCTAATGAAGGCAAATATATCTTTAGATGGGATTTAAATAAAAATGGAATTTTCTCAATTCGCTCAATGTACTTGGCTATGCTTAAAGAAGGAGTGATTTCTAACAAAAGTCCACTTTGGAGAATTAAAGTGCCATTGGAAATTAAAGTTTTTCTCAGGTATCTTCAAAAATGAGTAACACTCACAAAAGATAATCTTGCAAAATGGAATTGGCAAGGGTACACGAAATGTTGTTTTTGTAGTTCTTTAGGAACTATACAACACTTGTTCTTTAATTGTCATTTCTCTAGATTTATTTGGAACACTGTGCATATCACTTTTGGCATTCAATCACCCAATAGTATCTCACATATGTTTGGTTCTTGGCTTCAAGGTGTACCACCAAAGCTAAAAAATCATATTTTATTAGGTGCTACTTCTCTATGTTGGGCAATTTGGTTGAATAGAAATGATATGGTGTTCAACTATGTTAAATCAAATTCTTTTTTGCAGGTGATTTTCAGGGCAACACATTGGATTCAGCTGTGGTCCTTGCTAAATAAAGATGAAGAAAGAGCAAACTTAATACTTGGAAGCCGTCTTTTGGAGACCACCATCATGGAGGTGTTTGCGAAATATGGCTGGATCATGAATCGAATTGAAGGCTAGTTTTGGTCCTAGCTATGTTTACTTTGAACTATGTTTCTCATTTTGTTTGAACACTTTGTGTGGTCTTGTGAGCCTAAGAGCTCTGGTTTGTATCAAACGGCTTTGTACAATCTTTTAAGGTTGTAGCGGCCGGAACCTTGGTTCTATTATCTAAAAAAAACTACTAGACACCAACCAGATTAACACAACATTTCACCCCCTTAATCTAGTTGCCATTGACAATGTTCAGTTGCTGCCAAAGCTCCATGAACTTCACCCTTGCCAATGCCTTTGTCAGAATATCAGCCAACCGTTATTGAGTCCCGGTGTGATTCAGTTCAACACTCCCATTTTCAACGCAATCACGTATGAAATGGAATTTGGTATCAATGTGCTTCACCCTGTCATGGAAATTTGAGTTTTTACTTAGTTAAATTGCTGCCTGATTATCAATCAGCAAACTGAAGTTTTTGACTGGTGTCCCCATTATTTCTGATAACAGTCAGTTGAGCTATATACATTGGCACACACCTGCAGTTGCAGCTATGTATTCAGCCTCACATGATGAAAGTGCCACAACTCTCTGTTTTTGTGAGCTCCACGTGACCAGATTTTTTCCCAAGAAATAAGCCACACCTGATGTGTTTTTTCTGTCATCTGAATCACCACTGAGATCACTGTCACTGAACCCTGTAAGTTCCAATGACTTGCCAACAATGTATCTCCCTGCTAAGTACCTCAAGATCATTTTTACAGCTGACCAATGTAATTCTGATGTAGCTTCCATGTATCAACTCACAAGTCCCATAGGGAAAGCTATGCCGGCCTTGTGTTCACCAAGTACCTAAGACACCCAATAATGCACCTGTATTTCTTTGCATCAGCTGGCTTTCCTCCATCATTTTTGCTGAAGTGGGCTCTATGCTCCATGGGTGTATCACATGGGTTGCAGGTTTACATACCAGCCAGAGCAAGAATCTTTAGAACATAGGCCTTTTGACAGAGAAAGATCTATCCCTTGTTCTGTGTAACTTCAATGTCTAGATAAAACTGAGGTTCCCTAAATCAGTCATGGAAAACCTTTTCTTCATCTCAGACTTGAGATCTGCAATGTCTTTTTCACTGGGTCCACAGATGATTAAATCATCCAAATAAACCCCAATGAGCAATAAGCCTGCATTTTCTCCTTTTCTGTACAAGGCATATTCAGACTCACACCTCTTGAAGCCAAGTGAGATTAATTCTTTGTCCAACCATGCATTCCAAGCTCTTGGAGCCTGCTTGAGGCCATACAAGACTTTCTTCGGCCTCAGTACTTGAGTAGGGTTCCTTTCATCTTCAAAACCAGGTGGCTGACAAACAAAGACAAGTTCCTGCAGCTCTCCATTCAAGAAGGCAAATTTTATATCCATATGATGGATTTCCCAATGAAACTATGATGGTTTCAAGTCTAGCAACAGGTCCAAATACCTCATGCTGTGAATTTGGATCGGGAGCACACCTCCTGGTGCGCCTGGGAGTGCGCAGCGGGGAGAAGAGGAGGAGAGAGGCTTGACTATTGGAACACAGGGGATATCGCGGTGGAAGAGGGAAGATGTCATGGCGGCTAGGGCTAGGGTTCGTAGCCACAGTGACCCAAGGAGAAGAACAATCAATGGGGCAATTCTTATTTTTCCTGGATGAAGCTTACATGAGGGAGGGGGGCTGCTTATATGGGGGGAGGATCTCCCCTAGCTGCGTGCCCCCCTGTTGGCCGCACCCCAATCAGATCGGTTGGGGAACCCCCCCCCCCCCCCCCCCCCCCAACCGACCAGGACTCTATCTCATTAGTCTATCTCCTTATTTAATCTAATACTTTCTATTTTAACTCAACTAATCTCTAATCCCTTTATTCTTTAAACTTTCCTTAATCTAATGGACCTTCTAGAAGATCTTCAATTTCCTTGGCGGCTCGGCTGCTGCAACAGCAGGGTTGTGGATCATATGTGTGCCCTGTGGGCCCCAATCCACAACATTTCCCCCCTTCCCAACATCAGTTCGTCCTCGAGCTGTGAGATACGTGTCCAGGGTGTGTCAGCTTGCGGCGCCGTCGTCGGCCCTGAGACGGATGCTCTCCATAGCGAGAGAAATGGTCGGGTCTTCCATGATACCCACTCCAAAGTTCAAGCTTGCTTAAGGTCTTCTTGTCGCAAGGTTGATTGAGAAGCTCATTGACCACGGTAGGCAGGAATTTGTTCTTGACAGTTTTGGAGTGGAGCTCGTCATAGTCGATGTAGTAGTGCCATTTTAGTAACATTGCTGGAGAGGAGAATGATGATGTGTAAGCCAGTGGGTCGTTCATCATGTCTTGCGTCGTGATCTTGGAGGGGTCATGTAGGCCCTCCCATCGGATCTTCTTGTCGTAGCGCTGCAACTCCATGGTGAACTCGTTGAATTTCCAACTGATTATCCCAAGCAATTGCAACAACCGGACTCCCAACACAAGGTCGAAGCCCTATAAGGGAAGTGCGTAGAAGATGACATTAAAGGCCTCTCCTGCAATGGACAGGGGAACATGGGGACAAATTTATTTACAGGAGATTGTGTCACCATTCGTGACCTTGACACCCACACTTGGTCGCGGTTGTACCGTCAGGTTGAGCTCATGGGTGAGGGGCTCATTGATGAAGTTGTGGGTGGAGACGGTGTCGACCAATGCGGTCAACAACTTGCTGCGGACGTAGACATGAAGCTTCATCGTGTTGTCGAGGTCGATGCCGGTCAGGGCATGTAGGGAGATGCCCATGTCGGCAACGGCCGCATCAACATCGTCATCATTGTCGAGCTCCAGGAGGAAGATTCCCTTGTCGACGCACTTATGGTCCGGTGTGTACCGCTTCGAGCAGTGATAGCATTGCCCGCTCGCTCGTTTAGCAGCCATCTCATCAGTCGTGAGACGCTTGAAGTGCGACCGGGAGGATGCCAACACCGAAGATGTTGCAGCAGGCCTGCAAAACCACCACTAGAAGCTGTGGTGGTGACGTGTGACACAGTGGAAGGGTGCGTAGAGTGTTGAGAGGCGGCGCCCTTCTGTGTCCCGCTGTCTAATATTGTCGCGAATTGTCGTTCAAAGGCTCTAGCCAAACTCATGGTTGTCTGCAAATTTGTAGGGCACTGCAGTTCCACACTAGTACGAAGTGGGTCACCCAGGCGAGCCGTGAAGAGATTTATCTGCTGGCATTGGCTGAGATCCTCGCAACAAATGAGAAGGACCAGAAACTGACACTGGTATTCCTCACCCGTACCAGAACGACAAAGATCTTTAATCTCAGCCAGGTCGTTGGAGCAGAGCGAGGGTTCGAAGCGCATGTTGACGAAGTCTGCGAACTGCTCCTAGGACACGATGTCGCATTTGTGTTCCATCGCGATGTACCAGTCAGCCGCAGAACCCTCCAGGTGGAGAGACGCGAGCCACACCTTTTCTTCAGACATCGTTCGTGTCCCGCGAAAGTATGCTTCACACTTGTTGAGCCAGGTCAGAGGATCAGTTTCCCGTCATACTTGGGAAAGCTGATCTTGTGACGGTGCAGCCCGCCGTCATCAGAAGCAGTGCACCCTTGGTGGCACCGGAAGACGTGCTGGTTGTTGTCGCCACCAACGTCGCGGGGACCGTTGCTACTTCGCTGTGTGTGTTGCAAGTCCTCCTGCTTAGAGTTCTCTGTCTTTAGCGTTTTTTCAATGCGTGCAAGGCGCACGTCATGGCGATCTAAGCGCTTGTTGATGGAGTCGATCTGTCCCATCATCTGGCTCATCATCTTGCCGAGATCTATGAGAGTAAAGGTCCCATAATCGTCCGTGGGGCCGGACATGGTCACTGCCCCAGTGTCTCTAGATACCAATTGCTATGAATCTGGACTGGGAGCACACCTCCTGGTGTGCCTGGGAGTACGCAGCAGGGAGGAGAGGAGGAGGGAGGCTTGACTGTTGGAACGCAGGGGATATCACGGTGGAAGATGGAAGATGTCACGGCGGCTAGGGCTAGAGTTTGTAGCCACAGTGACCTAAGGAGAAGAACAACCCAATGGGGCAATTCATATTTTTCCTGGATGAAGCTTATATGAGGGAGGGGCCTGCTTATATAGGGGAAGGATCTCCCCTGGCTGCACGCCCCCTGCTGGTCGCACCCCAATCAGATTGGTTGGGGACCCCTCCCCCCCACCACCAACCGACCAGGACTCTATCTCATTAATTTATCTCCTTATTTAATCTAATACTTTCTATTTAAACTCAATATAATCTCTAATTCCTTTATTATTTAAACTTTCCCTAATCTAATGGACCTTCTAGAAGATGTTCAATTTCCTTGGTGCGGCTGGGCTGCTGCAACAGCAGTGTTGTGGATCATATGTGGGCCCTATGGGCCCCAGTCCACAGCACCTCATCATAATCCACACCATGAGTCTGGGCATAACCCTTAACCACAAGTCGAGCTTTACATCTGATGACATTATATGAAGGATCTTTCTTCACTTTGAATATCCATTTCAGTCCTATTGGTTTGTGTTTCGGTGGGAGGTCTTGTAGCACCCAAGTGTGATTATCCTGAATTGCTTACATCTCCTCCACCATGGCAGTCCTCCAATGTTTGTCTCTGAGTGCCTCATCAACACTACACGACTCCTCAGCAGCAAACAGACACATGTTTGAATATTCAAAATTATACATTGGTTCAGAGTTATCTAAGACATCTGTGATGCTTCTGAACTTCTGTGGAACCCCTCTTGAATCCACTTCTTCACCAGTAAGAGGGGTGACCCACTGAATGTCATTGTTGAAAGATTTTGATAAATCTTGGCTTGGTGTTCTTGGAGAGAGAGAGGTGTCCGAATCTCTAGGATTTCAGGAGGGTGCATTGCTTTGACAATGGTTGACCACTAAACCTCAAATGATATAGAGTAGTCTTCACCATTAGCAAAGGATTCCTTCCACTCCCAATGAGTCTTTTCATCAAACTGGATGTCTCTGGAGACTATGACTTTCATGTTTTCTAGATCAAAGAATCTATAGGCTTTTGAGATGTCTTCATAGCCTAAAAATACACATCTGGTGGCTCTATCAGATAGTTTAGTAACACTAGTCCCTAGAACTTCTGCAAATGCAGTACACCCAAAAGTTATAAAATGCCTCACAGAAGGTTTCCTTCCAGTCCATACCTGAAATGGTGTTTTTTTGCTGGTAATCTGGACTGTGTGGAAGGAACAAAACTTTATTCCCGCTCGCGCTTCCCGTCGGCTGCCACCCCGGCGCCAGGGTCCACCGCCCATGCTCGAGCTTCCCGTTGGACGCCACTCCAGCGCTGGTGTCCACCACCCACGCTGCCCCTTTGATGGCCTTGTCGCCAGGCATCCCACCTTGTGCCGATAAGGTACACAGTCTCTCGTCTCCATTCATGACAGCTTCTTCTTCCTCGTCGACTTGTCTTGCCATTGTTCCTTTCGTCCACCCCCCCCTCGCCGCCTACCTTCACCCTATCGCAGACCCCTCTGATGTTTCACCCACCTACTTCGACGACCTCTTCGTCCTAGGAGGACCTCCCTCCATCAGCCTCCACCCCGCTCCCGCTAACTCCCCTGCAATCATCGGTGGAAGTTATCCCCCCTTTGCATTCTTCCTTGGAGAAGCTCTCAAGGCCGCCTGCAGACTTGCTTTGCACGCCCTTCTTCTTGCTCAAGAGCCCGCCGTCAGCTGAATGGGGCACCATTGAGGATGACTCGCTCCTGCCTGTGTTGCTAGGTGTTGTGTCGGACTCTGATGATGGCACCCCATTGCATTCTTCCTATGCTTGTAGGGATGTCTGCTCTCTCGTCAGCGCCATCTAAGAGCACTAGCCCCACGACCAAATGGTCGCCGCAACGTTGTCCAGCAGCGGCATTTGCAAGGCCTCACCATCCCTTCTCTCTCTGGTCTTGGCAGCGATGCCGCTCACCCCAGCTGACTTAGGAATTGGTGAGAAGAACGCTACAATGCCGGTCAAGGTGGGTGTGGGGCACATGGCTCTAGCGGTCTCGACTGCTCGCTTGGGGGCCTTACCGGTTTCGTCTGCTACCATGCCGACCATGTTGTCTGCCCCGCCAGCCATGACGATGGCCAAGAAGGCCTCGCTGGCAAAGCCAACCAAGATGTTTGTCCCGGCGGCGACCACGACATTCAAAGCGCCCATGATGGCCGGTTTGGCAACCGAGACGATGACCCATGCCTCTACTAGCTCTGCATTGAAGGCGCGTGCTAGCCCTGGTACATTGCCTGTAAAGCAGTGTGCGGATGGCGGGTCTGTTCGCACACTGGCTGCCCATGCCTCTAGGGCGGCCGACCATCCCCTATCGGCCCCTGCCTCGACGTTGTTTGATGTATCAACTCAGCTGAGTCCACTGCAGCAACTTCGGTCTAAAATTGTGATGCCCACCCCCACCCCCCACCCCCTCCTTCCAGTGGTTGGGTGGCTGCATCAGGTGTTGAACATCCCCCTTCCGGCATTCTGGTGACTGCAACAGGTGCTGAACGCCCTCCTTTTTGGCGGGTCGTCTCCCCACATCATGGCTCTCGCAATGTGGGGCGCGACTCCAAGCCAGTCGCAGTGAACCATAAGCTGCGCTTCTATCAGGCCCCACCGGTCCTTCGAAAGATCTTCCAAGGAAGGTGTTTTCGCTGCCTCGCGACGGACCACTCTGTTGCACTTTGCCGCGACCCACCTCAGTGCTACTCCTGCCTTGGCAGTGGGCACTTTGCTCAACGTTGTCGTCTGCCGCTAGGTGTGGATGGTCAACCTAGAATTCACCTCCATCTCCTAACCAGCAAGCCAAATATCCACGACCACCTTGTTTTCCCGCCTCTAGCTGTGCACTCCTCGCCGATCCGAAAAGGAGTTTCTTACGCCGCAGTGGCTGCTCGGCGACCATTTCCTTCGGAAACCATGCCAAAAAAAGGTGCCTACATTGCTGGTCAGGCAAACCAGCAGCCCCCGCATGGCTTCTCAGCTGTGGTGGTGGGTGCCACTCTGATGGCGGACTACGAGGAGCTTCGCCACAAGGCGGTGGTCATTGCAGGCCCCACTTGCGGCAGGATGCCTTGAGCTGGGGAGCTGTCCGAGGCTCTCCACTGCCAGCTACATATCCCGCGTCGGAACATTGCAGTTTCCCGTCATCACTCTGAAGCATTCTTGGTGAAGTTCGATGCTCCAACTCAGAAAGAGGTTGCAGAACAGACTAGTTCTATCATGGTGGGCGGTGCACGCTTCTCTGTTATGCCATGGAAACTAAGCTCCAACACGCGAACCTGGTACTTCCAGGTGAAGATTTTCATTGAAAACATGCCACTTCATGTTTGGTCAGCTGATAGTATTCGCCAACTCCTGGGGTACGTTGTGGTGTTCGACCACATGGATGACACATCATCCTCTCAAGAATGCAATGAGCTACTGGGCTTTGTTGGGTGGATGTCCAACCCGGACCTGCTACCGTGTGTGAAGTTGGCTACGTTCTTTCAAGGAAGTGTTGGTGATATGCCCACGAGGCAATAATAACAATTCGGGATAAGGCCTATTGGATATTTGATCCATAAGCAATTAGGGTACTAATAGGCTTGAGACCTAAAAACTCATTAGTACGCCTATAAATATGAGATGTAGGGTTAGGGGCTAATCACCTCACCACGTGACAGCTCTAGCCGCCACCCCTCGAAGGCCTCACGCCGAGACCCTTGCCGCGCGCGCGGTGCTAGCACACCGGCGCACGTCGTTTGTCTCCGTACATGTGGACTCCGTAGAGGCGCTGCTGCTACTACTGCGCTGATCGACTACGACGAACGTATTTGTCTACTGCTGCTGTGAAGAGGGTCAGGAGGAGACGAACGAGATCGTCTACTTCCCCTACACCGATGCGCGTCTACGTTTTGCTGCGTTGCACGTCTAGTGGTAACGATCCATGACCTCTGTACTCGCATGTTTCCTGAGTGATGCGGTAGAGTTGCTAGAGTAGCGTACTGCAGATTTCCTTACCGTGGCACCAAAGCCGACTTGCGTAATTTTTTGTCTGGATCTTATTAGTAGATGGGATCTACTGCAGACATCCTTGCCCGACATGTGGCCCCGGATATAATTAATCACCTATACACGATCTACATGTATAAATTGTGATTAATAGTGTGATAACATGCCTTAATAGTGGCGTTACCGGTCTTGATAGTCTCCTGATCGTGTGTCATTAATGCTGAATTAATGACTCGTTAAGCAGGTCTTGTAACGGCTGTTTTAATAGCCTCTTGAATGTTCGTGCCGTTGCAGATCCTGTAGTCATTGCTGGCTTAGGTCCGGAGGTACAACACGTGGCAGCTCCGAAGCTTCCCTCCACGGGGAGGTAGGTCCGGAGGCACTCGACGCATGGCGGCACCGAAGCTTCCCTCTACTGGGGGTTAGATCGTGTGGTATCAGGGGGTACCTGGTATAGAGGGTACCGACAGGCGCCAAATGTCGAAGGGTTGCTACGACACTTCCCCCGGTACTACTAAAGTGTAGTTCGCGAAGGATCGTGTTCGGTTGGGATGAACATAATATTAAGAACGAAACGATGACACAGAGGATTTTTATGTGGTTCGGGCCGCCTGAGCATGATACCCTACTCCACGGGGAGGTTGTTGATGAACTTGTGTAGTATGCGTGTAAGCTCGGGTTGGCTTAGTTGGCCTCTTTTATCTACCGTGCGGCGCAACCCTTTTATATGTCAAGGGCTGGCCGTTACAAAGATTGCCTGGCCCGACATGTGGCATCGACTATAATTAATCACCTATACACGAGCTACATGTATAAACTATGATTAATATTGTGATAACGCACCTTAATAGTGGCGTTACCAGTCTTGATAGTCCCCTGATTGTGCATCATTAATGCTAAATTAATGACACATTAATCAGGTCTTGTAACGACTGTTTTAATAGACTTTTGAATGTCCGTGACGTTGGAGATCTTGTAGTCGTTGATGGCTTAGGTCTGGAGGTACAACACGTGGTAGCTCTGGAGCTTCCCTCTGCGGGGAGGTAGGTCCAGAGCCACTCGACGTGTGGCGGCACCGGAGCTTCCCTGTGAAGGGAGGTAGGTCCGGTCCCGCAAGACACATGGTAATACTAGAGCTACCCAAACGAGGGATGCGGGCCCAGAGCTGTTAGACGTGTGTTGCCTTCGGAAGTCTTCAACTCAGACATATGAACTCCTTGGTTTTAAGTGCGGTATCAGGCAGTACCTGGTATTCAGGGTACCAACATACATACTGATGTATGTAGACTAATGAGTTCAATAGCCAGAGGTGGTTTTCACTACTTCATCACTTTTACCAATGACTTTAGTAGATATGGATATATCTATCTAATGAGGCAAAAGTCTGAATTCTTTGAAAAGTTCAAAGAACTTCAGAATGAAGTACAAAATCAATTGGGCAAGACAACTAAACTTCTACGATCTGAATGTGGGGGTGAATGTTTGAGTCATGAATTTTATGATCATTTAAAACAATATTGAATTGTTCCACAAGTGACTACACCTTGAACGCCTCAATAGAATGGGGTGTCCAAGCAGTGGAACTGAACCTTGTTAGACATGGTTAGGTCGATGATGATCCAAACAGATCTTCCACTATCCTTTTAGGGTTATGCTCTTGAAACTTCTGGGTTTACACTAAACAGAGTTTCATCTAAGTCTGTTGACAAGACACCATATGAGGTGTGGACCGGGAGACGTCCTGGATTGTCTTACCTCAAAGTTTGGGGATGTGATGCTTATGTCAAATGTTTGACGTCAGACAAACTCACTCCTAAATCAGACAAACAGTTATTTGTGGGATATCCTAGGGAAACCAAAGGATACTTTTTATAATAAAGTGGAGGGTAAAGTGTTTACCGCTCGCATTGGTGTCTTATTAGATAAATCAAAAGAAAGTTAGTGGGAGCAAGGTGCATCTTAAAGAAATTCAAGAAATACTTGAAAAAGTTTCAGCACCCACTAATCCTATACAAGATCTACAAGATGTTGTGCAAGCAGTTGATGAAACACCAGCCCACGAAGGTCTACAAGGGCACGTCATGCGGCTGAAAAGTTAACGCTTCTAATCACGGAGCAGAATGACATAGTATTATTGGAGAATAATGAGTCCACGAAGCAATAAAGGGATCCAACTATAAGAAATGGCTTGGAGCCATAGAATCTGAAATTGAATCTATGAAACGGTTTTGTATTCTGCCTCAATGCAGGGGCAGTGAGCTAAAAGTTCGAAAAAAGATACAGTAGCCGATTCGACAACAGAGGCAGAGTATATTGCAGCTTCTGAAGCTGCAAAGGAAGCAGTTTGGATCAGAAAATTTGTTTGAGTTGGGTGTTGTTTCTAGTGTGTCCAATCCTATGGATCTCTATTGTGACAAGTGGAGCCATTGCACACGAAAAGGAGTCTAGATCACATAGAAGATCCAAACATATATTGTGACGCTATCACCTCATTCGGGAGATCATCGACTGAGGTGATGTGAAGATATGCAAGGTGCACACCGATTTGAATGTTGGAGAGTCGTTGACAAAGCCTCTTCTTAATCAAAGCATGAGGCACACACACGATCTATGGGTATTAAATACTTACATCAGTGATCATAGTGTATAGTGGGAGACTTGTGTCATAGCTATGTTTATTTACTGTTATAAAATTTTTATTTGATTAACCATTATTTACATTGATCATCAAGTATGTGACTTATTCGTGAAACTCTTTGTTAATTATAATGTTACCCTTAGATGATCCCTAGTCTACATCGTTATATGAGATAATCATGATATTCAGACTAGCACATGTATTAGTTGATAATCACGTTTCACGGATCATAGATATGGAGATATCAAATTAATAATGTGAGCATATGTTAGTGAACATGGTGGTGGATTGACCCACTCTGAGACACTGTTGTAGTTATTATTTTTGTATGTGCCATCAGCTGGTCTTGAGTGATCACATGCTAGATCCTTAGACCTGAGATCGCCATTATTTCTCAATATGTGTAGTTGCGTACTTTGAGACTATCAAATGCTACTCTGTAACTGAGTAGTCATAAGAAGTAGTCTTCGAGTACATAATGAAACATGGAATGGGATGTGTGCAGATCAAGATGAGATTTGCCCTTTCTAAATAACAGGAGAGATATCTTTGGGCCTCTCGAGATAGTTGGATTGGAAAGTGCATGGCCATGCTAAGGTGATTAAGGAGTTAATCACAATGACTAGAGGTTAGTTATGGATTGGATCCACTATTTGATCGAGTGAATGGTCGAGTAGCATGTTGAATGTATCTAGGTTCAGCCGATATGATTTTTATGTAATCGGGAGTCAGTATGTCCTGATAGGTACCACTGATGACTTGTGATTGGAAACAGTTTCCAGTCACAACCATCTGCACATGAACCTAATGGGTCACATACTTAAGGGGTTGGAATAATTAAAAGCTTGCCTGTATGATTGTCTCTAGTGCAAGTGGTAGATTGTTGGTGATATGATCGAGAGGCAATCATAACAATTCGGATAAGGTCTGTTGGATATTTGATCCATAAGCAATTAGGATACTAATGGGACTACGACCTAAAAGCCCATTAGCGCGTCTGTAAAAATGAGGGGTAGGGTCACGGGCGAATTACTCCACCACGTGACAACCCTAGCTTCCACCCCTCCCAGGCCTTACGACGAAGCCCTTGCCGCGTATGCGGTGCTAGCACACTAGCACACGGCGTTCCTCCCCGTACGTGTGGACTCTGTGGAGGTGCTGCTGCTAGTATTTCGTTGATTGGCTACGGCAACATCATCGTCAACTCGCTACTGTGATGAGGCCATGGAGAAGATGAACGTGATCATCTACTCGTTGATGTGACGAGGACGAGGATAAGACAAATGAGGTCATCTACTTCCCCTACACGAATGCGCATCTACGACTGGATCTTTCGCTGCGCTGCACATCTAGTGGTAACAATCTATGACCTCTGTACTCGCATGTTTTTTGGGTGATGTGGTAGAACCGCTAGAGTAGCGTACCACCAATTTCCAACACTTATTGCTCAGAGTAAATAACAAAAGGCATTTTCTGGTCTCCCCTTCGCCTGGGGGATTAGAACATTGTTTTGCTCTCCTGGATGCGTCAAATCCCATATAAGAAGCTCGCTCCTTACCCGATCATTCAAACATTTTGTGGGAGGTCTCGTCCCCTTCACCTGCACACCGGAGCAGTCTCCTTTCATTCATGATAAATCGAAATGAAATAAATAAAGAATAAAGCCATAAAAATAAGTTGACGATAGAAGAGCCCATATTCCAAATGAAGAAATGTAAGGGGGAAACCTTTTAAAACCACCACTGTAAGCCCTAATTTAGCTTCTCACTCAATAAAATACCTTCCATCCACTCAACGGATTGGAAATCCAAGATACAAGAAAGCACAAAGCCCCATGATCATTTAGTGCTCAAAATATGTATCAGCCTATGATTATGATGATGCTTACGTATGTGAGGGGTAGCCAAGTGAGATGTCACTCCCCATGGGGTGGATAATTCAATAGATGCTCTACACATAGTCGTGATGAGTTGTGTGATGCTAGCGTTGTGTATCCCTTAGTCAGATACACACTTCTGCTTAGTGCCTACTTATCATAATATTGTAATCTTTTGTTCATTTTCTAGTTTGTTTAAAACTCTGTTTTTGAATATCACACTCTGATGTAGTTTGTTGATGGAGGCTTGAAATCATAATTTTCATCATAGAGAAATTCAAACTAATTCTTGTCCAATACCTTCTTGTTGTGTACCACAAGCTCATTTCCCAAAGATTCTTCCAAGTCTAGAATTTTTGCAAAGTCTTCATAAGATACCGTGTACTCCTTATCAAGTGTCATCTAAGTGATCCTCATGGAGTCATGCTGAGTAAAGAAGCATGTTGAGTAGAATTGAGTGATGACCTCATTATTCCAATCATACTGAAATGCCATAAGTTCTCTTAGGCTATGATGCTCAACTGCAGCTGTGACTTGATGAAAGGTTTCATTTCCCTTCCCCTCCATGTATCCCTAGTCAATCCACTGATCTTGGCCACGGTATTCTTTATTCTCAGGTATACGATCTTGTAGTACTCATGGTGGAAATCACTCAAAACCTTTGATCCGCATCCATCTTTTCATATGCATACATGTTTTCCACCTTGTACTTCTTTGCCCTTTTACTACCCTTTCCTTCAAATGGGTCGTTGGTGGGGCATCAATTTATGTCCATCATCGGTAGAGCCATCCTCAATGGCCCAATTGGCCTTGAGGATCCGACAGCTTCCTTCCCTTTCCCCTTCCTTTTTTTCACTTCGCACTTGTTCTGACTATTTCACTACCCTTGCCATTTGATGGCTTCTTGGCAACAACTTTCCGTTTTGAAGAAGCAGGCACCTCATTGGCATCTTTGTCGTGCCATTTCTTTGTCCTTCTTTTGTGAGCAATCTCCATCTGTCGCTTAGAGACGAGACGTGTCGCCTCAACTCCGGCTTGCTAAAGACACTCTCTTTCGAGCCCGACATGGTCCCTGACATGAGAGTTATGAATGAGATAGAGGACCAAGGAGTGGTGCAAATAATTCATCGACATTGAAGTTTTAAGGTCAAATATTGTTTACAACCGGACTTGTCCTTGGTTTATGTAGACTAGTTCGGTACACCGGACTTGTCAGCACAGGACCCGAACTAGTCCGGTGTGCAAAAGTTTTTAGCCCTAACTCATTTGAAAATCATGGAATCCTAAAAAAAGTGTTTGATACTTGAGGGAAATGACAATGTGAACTATACTGGGTGAAGTAGAGTCACATGGCCCAAATAAGCTTACCAAAACCTAAGAAACGTGAGGAACTAGGGTTAGGTCAAGGGATTACCGAGGAGTCAATCGATTTGATGAGGGGAGGAGTTCCCAGGTGCGGAGAAATTCGGGGTGGACTTCCCTTCGATGCTCCAAGATTCACCCTTTGAGGAATCAAAGTTTTGTTTGAGGAATAGAAAAATCCCGTTGGGGGCTCGGGTTGGAGGAGAGAGAAAGTCGAGGACGAAGTGAGGAAGAAGAGGGAGGGCTCGGGGGCCTTGGAGAGGTTAAGTCACGAGAACATCGGACCTGTGCAGTGCACCCCAGACTTGTCCGGTATAGCGGACAGAGGCAGGACTAGTTTGGGTACCAGACTTGTCCAGTATAGAAACGAATTAGTCTGCTAAAACAGACAAAATTTTGTAAGAGTTTTGATTAGAAATGGAGATTAAACTCGTGGATGATGATAAAGACATTGTCATAGAAGACATCCTTGATGGACATGATCAATGAGTGAATAAAAATCAACTTATGATGAAAATTCACCAAGATTTATGGGGACATCGGGCTAGTACAGTATGGGTGCGGACTTGTCCGGTCAAACAGAGAGTTGAGGTAAGATTTTTTATGTGAATTTGAGATGATACCTACTGTTGGTCATAAGGACATAGTTTTCAAAATTATTCTTAATGAACATGATCAGTAAGCAAACAACAATCATACTATGACCATAATTCATAAAGAACTAATATTTTCAAAGAGTTTTAGAGTAAAATGAGATAAGAGGTAATTTTTTGCAACATGCTATGATTTTGAAGTTCTATACTACTAGCAATCAGATATGCAATGTTTCAAGCCACATTACGAGAATCAGAGATATTTAATTCAATCCTAAGCTTACAAAATCTTTTCTCATCTATTGGCTTGGTGAAGATATCGGTTAATTGTTTCTTGGTTCTAACATGTGAAATCACTATGTCTCCCTTGATTGAGTTATATCTCAAGAAATGGTGTCGGATATCAATGTGCTTGGTCCTAGAGTGGTCAACAGGTTATGAGCTATTTTTATGGCACTCTCGTTATCACATAGGAGCGGAATATAGTCCATATTGTAACCACAATCCCTTAGAGTTTGCCGCGTCCAAATGAGTTGTGCGCAACAACTCTCGGCAGTGACATACTCCGCTTTGGATGTGGATAAAGCAATGGAATTTGGCTTTTTGGACGACCACGACACTAGGGACCTACCCAAGAATTGGCAAGTCCTGAAGGCGCTTTTCCTATCCACTTTGCATCTGGCATAATCGGCATCAGAATATCTGATGAGGTTGAATTTAGACCCTTTAGGATACCAAAGACCTAGGTTGGGTGTATGAGCTAAATATCTTAAGATTCTCTTTAGGCTGTCAAGTGACACTCCTTCGGAGTGGCTTGAAATCTTGCACACATACATATACTCAACACGATATCAGACCTAGATGAACAAAGATACAATAAAGAACCCATCATAGAGTGATATACCTTTTGGTCCACAATTGGACCATCTTTGTTGAGGTCGAGATGCCCATTTGTTTCCATTGGAGTTTTGATGGGTCTGGCTTTGTCCATGTTGAACTTTTTGATGATATCTTGTGTATACTTCATTTGGCAAATGAAGGTACAGTGTTTGAATTTCTTCCCTTGAAAGCCTAGAAAGAACTATAGATCACCCATCATAGACATCGCAAACCTGTCCATCATGATCTTACTAAACTCATCACAAAACAACTTATTAGTAGAACCCAATATTATGCCGTCGACATATATTTGGCAAACGAATTAAATCATTATCAAAGTGTATTGTGAACAAAATGTAATAAGCTTTTCCAATTTTAAAACTATTATCAATTAGAAAATTTCTAAGGCACGCATACCAAGCTCTAGGAGCTTGTTTGAGGCCATAGAGAGCCTTACACAGTTTGTACACATGGTTGGGGTGTTCTTGATCCTTGAACCAGGGTGGTTGCTCCACGTACACCTCCTCTTTGATTGGACCATTAAGGAATGCACTTTTGACGTCTATTTAGTACAACTTAAAATTATGGTGAGTAGCATAAGGTAATAATATTCGAATAGATTCAAATCTAGCTACGGGAGCAAAAGTCTCATCGAAATCCAAACCTTCGACTGAGTACCCCTTGTCCACAAGTCATGCTTTATTTCTTGCCACCACACTGTGTTCATCTTGTTTGTTGCAGAACACCCATTTTGTGACCACAACGTTCGCATTTGGTCACTCCACAAGTTCCCAAACTTGATTTCTCTTGAAATTGTTGAGTTCTTCTTGCATTGCCATCACCCAAATCAGATCTCGCAATGCATCATGAACCCTGTATGGTTCCAAAGAGGAAACAAACTAGTAATGTTCAAAAAAATTTGCAATGCGAGACCGAGTAGTTATCCCCTTGGAGAAGTCTCCAAGGATATTGTTGGCAGGTTGATCCTGTTGGACACATTAGTGCACTCTGGGTGAGGAACTTGGGATCTTGTGTCGACTTCTTCCTTTTCTTCATCTTCTTCATCTCCCCCTAGATCATTGCCTCTATTTTTATCTTTATCGTCTTGATCTTGTTAAGGTTGATCTTGCAAGTTTTGTGCTTGATCTTGTGTTTGTGGCTCCGGTTGTGATGAAGATGGATCACTTGGATCTTGAGATTGCTCTTGTGGTCGAACATCTCCGAGTGTCATCCTTCTCAAAGCTTTCTATGGATCTTATTCTTCATCTAGCACACGACGATCAACTTGCTCCACTTCGAAGTCGTTGGTCTCATCGGACACTACGTCACGCGCAACTTCAACAATCCCAAAAGTTTTGTTGAAGACATGGTAGGCGTAAGTGTTTGAATCATAACCAAGCAACAAACCTTCATTAGATTTTGAAGCGAATTTTGAATCTAAGCTTCTTGTTTAGAATATAACATTTACTTCCAAAGACTCGAAAATAAGAAATATTAGGCTTGTTGCCGGTAAGAAGCTCGTATGGAGTCTTCATGAAGAGTCGATGGAGGTAGAGTCGATTCGTCGCATGACACGTAGTGTTTACGGCTATCGCCCAAAATCTGTTAGGGGTCTTGTACTCATCGAGCATTGTCCTTGCCATCTCGATAAGCATCCGATTCTTCCTTTCGGCTACCCCATTTATTTGGGTAGGAGGGTAGGGAGCTGAAAATTCATGTTTGATCCATTCTTCATCCAAAAAGTCTTCAACTTGGGTATTCTTGAACTTGGTGCGTTGTCACTCCTTATCTTCTTAATCCTCAAGGAGAACTCATTTTGAGCTCTTCTCAAGAATTTCTTGAAGACATCCTATACTTCTCCCTTATCATGCAAAAAAAATACCCAAGTTAATTTTTAAAAATCATCTACAACTATTGAACCGTATTTTTTACTGTCGATGCTAATGTAGGCAAACGGGCCAAAGAGGTACATATGTAGTAGCTTCAACGGTCTTATAGTCGTCATTATGTTCTTGGCGAGATGCGGTCCTCCAACTTGTTTCTCGGTTTGGCACGCGCTGCATGACCTGTCTTTCTCAAATACAACATTTTTCAAACCTCGAATGTGCTCCCGTTTAAGAAGTTTTAGCAGATTTCTCATATTAACATGAGCTAGCCGTCTATGCTACAACCAACCCATGTTGGTCTTTGCAATAAACCATGTGTCAAGTTGTACTTTATCTGTGATGAAGTTCACAAGACAGTGTTGTTGATATGCCCAAGAGGCAATCATAACAATTCGGATTAAAACATGTTGGATATTTGATCCATAGGCAATTAGGATACTAATGGGCCTGTGACCTAAAAGCCCATCAGTACACCTATAAATACGAGGGGTAGGGTTAGGGGCTAATTACTCCACCCTGTGACAGCCCTAGCCGCCACCCCCCAGGCCTCATGCCGAGACCCTTGCCGCGCACGCGGTGCTAGCACATTGCCGCACATCGTTCCTCCTCGTACGTGTGGACTCTGTGGAGGCGCTGCTGCTACTACTGCGCTGATCGGCTACAATGAACGTTATCATCTACCTGCTGTCGTGATGAGGATGAGGAGGAGATGAACGGGATCATCTACTTCTCCTACACCAACGCACATCTACATTCTGCTGCGTTGCGTGTCTAGTAGTAACCATCTATGACCTTTGTACTTGCATGTTTCCTGGGTGATGCTCTAGAATTGCTAGAGTAGTGTACCGCCTATTTCCCAACAGTAGTATCAGAGCCGACTTGCGTAGTTTTTTGTCTGAATCTTGTTAGTAGATGGGATCTACTATAGACATGTTCATACGATGAAATTTTATCGCATTTTTTTTGGGGTTTGGAATTGGTTAGAGTAGATTGCGATCGTATATGACTAAAGGGTCAGTTCGTGCTCCTTCTCTGTTGTGTGCGCAACCTATCCCTACCGGCTGGAATCACCATCCGGACTAATTGCGCACATAGCTAACAGATTGAGCCAACAGACCACGGTCATGAGTCGCGATCTACTCATGAATAACCAGTCACATTGAAAATTGAAGCATTCTGAATGGCTCAGATTCGAGTTGATTTGATCAATCCGATGAGATTTTCATAGTGATTTCATAGATGCGATCTATGAAATTCCATTTGGTGTTTGTTATAGTGATTAAATAATATATTTTTGCACTAGAAACCATTCTACGCTTAACTCGTTTTTGCAAGGAATGATGTGAATGGTATGACCTTAATATGATGTGATGATCTGTGTGTAATATTCGTGCAGCCTGCGTGTTGCAAATTTAACACAATTGGGTTGAGGTTGTCACATAATTATATAACGACCTGCGTGTCGACCTATGATGATTGATCTCTCATGTAATTTATTTGGTAGCTATTAGTTGTATTAGCTTCTTTTATGATCATGGAGATATCTTCAAGCATGGCGGGGGTGGAGATCACCACAAGAAGGGAGGCACGACAACTCAGATCATGATGGAACCATGACAATGGAGACCATTATGATTCTAAAGGCCATACTATTCACAATGTGATATGATCATATACTTGTGATATTTACGTATTACTACTATTTTCATGCTTTTATATGGTGGATTTTTTGTCATGATAGAATAGCTCCCTTTGCAAAAGAAAGTTGAGTATTTGATGCCATTTACCAATAGCCGCACCTATGTTATTTTGATCATTGTGTGGTAGGTTTGCCAAAGTAAAGTACCATCATCTATCATAATGCATAGGATGAATGTTGGACATTCACATGCATAGTGTTGATTTACTCAACAAAGCTATCAAAACTGTTTTGGGCTTTATGGCATATTGTTGGGAGCTGGAGCATTGGATGTCACCCAACAAACAAGAGTCATATCAGGATATGATTAACAATTGTTGTTTTCTTATGTCACTAATTTCCTAGCAGGAAAGCCAAAGCTCACTAGGAATTAGTGAATATGGATCTTGAACCACTATATGTTGTTAGAGGGAGGACGATACTCATATAGTGGCAGTGTCTTTTATTAATTTTTTAATAGAAGATTGATGCATAACATAGTGCTAAAACCTTGCATATTTATTTTCTATTGTAGATCATGTTTGCTAGTAATAGTTATGGTTTCAATTTGCGATATGTGCTTAAAAAGGAAAAGCTCAATGGAGCTAACTTTATCGATTTGTACGGCAACCTGAGAATCATTCTTACGCAAGAGAAAACCGAGTATGTTCTTCTGCAGCCATACCCTGATGACCTCCTAGCTCATGCAACTGTTGCGACACGTAGATCTTATACGGAACACTGCGATGATGCACTTAATGTAAGATGCCTCATGCTCGCCACTATATCCTCTGATCCGCAAAAATGGTATGAGCATACATATACTTATTCTATGATTGAGGGAGTGTGTGCAATGTTTGAGAATCAAGCTAGGGCTGAGAGATACAACATCTCAGAATCCTTGTTCTCATGCAAGCTGGCGGAGGGTAGCCCGATCAGCCCTCGTGTAATCAAAATGATTGGTTACATTGGGACTTTGGGCAAACTTGGTTCTGAACTCAAGGATGATCTTGCTATTGACGTTGTTCTCCAGTCGCTCCCATCGAACTACGAGCCATTTATATTGAATTTTCAAATGAATGGCATGGATAAACCTTTGGTTGAATTGCATGGGATGCTTAAAACTGCCGAAGAAAGCATTAGGAAAAACACCACTCATGTGATGATGGTTCAAAAGGAGAATAAAAAGAGGAAGCGTGTGGCGCATCCTAAGGCGCAAAGGCAAGGGAAAGATTCTCGATGAGCCCTCAAGCTCAAAGTCTAAGCCAAAGGGCAAATTTGGCCCTTCTTCTGATGAGGGATGTTTTTACTGTCATGCTAAGGGCCATTTGTCTAGGAACTGAAGGAAGTACTTGAAAGATATGAAGAAGAAGAATGGAAGTGGGACTTCCGCTCCAGGTATAAATGTTATAGAAATTTACATTACATTATCTTCTAGTGAATCATGAGTATTTGATACTGGATTGATGATTCACACTTGCAAATCGTTGCAGGGTCTAAGTGAGACTAGAGATTTGCAAAAGGCGAGTTAGATGTTCGTGTCGGCAATGGAGCAAAGTTTGCGGTCATAACTGTCGGAACCTACCACTTGTCATTACCCTCAGGATTAGTGTTGGAATTGAATAATTGTTATTTCATTCCTACTTTGAGCAAGAACATTATCTCTTCTTCGTGTTTAGAAGAAGTTGATGGTTATGAGATTGCAATAAAGAATAAATGTTGTTCTATTTATTACAATAATATTTTCTATGCTCAATGTCCATTGGTGAATGGATTTTATGTTCTTGATCTTGAGGATAAAACTGTCTGTAACATTAATAGCAAAAGGCCTTGACGGAATGATCTAAATCCCACATTTATTTGGCATTGTCGCTTAGGTCGTATAAATGAGAAACACATTGAAAACTCCATAAAGATGGTTTAATAAGCTCATTTGATTTTGAATCACTTGACACATGCAAGTCTTGTTTGCTTGGGAAGATGACCAAAGCACCCTTCACTGGTCAAAGTGAGAGAGCGATTGACTTGTTGGGACTTATACATACAAATGTATGTGGACCAATGAGTTCAATTGCCAGAGGTGGTTTTCAGTATTTCATCACATTTACCGATGAATTTAGTAGATATGGTTATGTCTACCTAATAATGCACAAGTATGAATCCTTTGAAAAGTTCAAAGAATTTCAGAATGAAGTACAAAATCAATTGGGCAAGACAATTAAACTTTTACTGTCTAATTGTGGGGGTGAATATTTGAGCCATGAATTTTATGATCATTTAAAACAATACAGAGAAAGTCATGAGCACTGGATCTGGAGTGCACTTACAGAAAATGTAAAGGGATGAACGTGCTGTAATATTGTCCTACGAAGTCCGATCCATAGTCGTATGCTTAGCCATCCAGTTATCGTCACCTTGTTCTAGACAATAGGCTATGAGCGACTGCATTCGTACTCGCTTGTAATAAGTTGGTCATAATCTCCTTAAAGGGGAAGGTCGAGACTTTACCCATCATCTAAAAATTTTGTGAGACAACAACATCTAATTTTGTTATGTCTCTCACTACCACGATCAGAGCGGCCTACCATCTCTGAAGCCACCTACTTTTAAGGCCATAGTTTATGGAACTCATTGAAGAAGCCTCCACCCCTACAAGGCCATTGAGATTTGAACGTCGATTGACATCTCTCTGAATTCAGTCTGACTGTGGAGGAGTAATTCGTTAAATACACTCAGCATTTGCATCCTAAAAACAAGCTTTAATTTGTATTTTGAATACAAAATTCTATTTTTCTTACCATTCTATATTGCATAGCACACTTTCATATGTGCAGTGTTGTCAAGTGGAGTGATATATATCATGTCACTTTTGGCACAATGGTGTAGTATGGCAATATGAAAGTTCAATCATGTGATGGTTTATCAGTCTATAATGATATCTTCTGTTATTTTGTAAAACAATTAAGAAACAAAAGTGAAAAGAAACTTAATCCCTATTTGTTTGGGGTATCTTTTAGAGCCCTTTTTTAACTGAAAACTGTGTGGGAGTTCCTGACATTGTGGGTTAAATGTTTATAGCAGATAGTAGAAAAATAAAAGTAATATAAAAAAGTTAGAAAAAACAAACTAGTTGTAAATATCTTATAAGTGTTAGAGATTATATGTACTGGACCTAGGGCTGTCATTGCCCATGTACTTCGGGCTTGCCTTCAACTCCCCCATAATTATGCACCGCCTCTCGGTAGATTTCTATTAATCAATTGTTCTCCTCCACATATTTCCATCATGCTATCTTAAATATTCTAATCCCCGACCACCTTTCGCAACCCTAGACCGTGCTGCCCCTCCCAGGCCACCCTGCCACTCCTCTGGTTGCACCGCCCCTCCCATGGCTACGTCAACCTTTCCCCTCCTTTCTCTGGCCGCGTCGTAGTCTCCTCTGCATGCATTGCTGCTCTGCGGTCCAGCCGCTGTCTCAAGACCGTTCTGACTGCCAACCCCCTCCCCATGCAGTCCGCCTGCCGTTGCCAACCCTAACCCTAACCCTAGTCGCCACCACCTCGGTGCTGCCTCCCCACAATCTGACTGCCCCCTTCCCCATGCGGTGCGACTATCAGGAGCCCAAAACCTAGCCATCGTAACTCGGTGGTCCAAATGCAAGCGATGGGTGTCTTCTGATAAACGACAGCACACCTCCTTTGTAGAACAACTCAGTTGCACATGATGTTGTTCTCGTTGAGGCTGACCGACTAGTTGTCGAAGTCGATCACCTGGCGTCTAAAGCGACACGTGCTCATGAGGCGACAGAATGAGCACACCGTGCTATGATGGCATCACTCACCGTCGACCCTACTTCTCCAGCAACCAACAAAGCCTCTAACCGTGCCCAGTCTGAGGACTTTGCCATGGTAGCTTCTCTTGACCCGCAGGTTGTCTCCATCCTCAAGATCAAGTAGATGATCCCAATCACCCTTGATAACTTCTCACCGTACTACAATTGGTGGAATGTCCTCTTCCTCAAAACACACTTGGTAAGTACGAGTTGACTAACCCTTTTTTGTCGATGTGGACGCCATGATGTTTTTAACCCACATTGGCATCACATGGATTGCACCATCCGCTCGTGGCTCTATGACATCGTCTCTCCCAAGCCCATGGAGGACGTCTCAATGCTGCTTCCCACAGCTCAATCCATGTTGCTCGGGCTTGAGGGGCAGTTCATCAGAAACTGGAAGACACGTGCGATGATTCTCGATCACAATTTTCGTACTTTTGTCTTGGGGGACCTCTCTATCTCAGACTACTGCCATCACCTCAAGTCAATGGTCGACACGATCAACGATTTGGGTGAGGTTGTCCCCTCATCCTCAAGATGCTTCACAACCTCAATGTACCCTTCTCTCACATATTGTCTCTCCTCAAGAAGCAGTGTCCCTTCCCCTCCTTCGTCGAGGTCCGCAATGATCTACAACTTGAAGAGATTGAGATGGCGTCCAAACCAAAAAAAATGCCAATGTCCTGGCTGCCACCATTGCTAGTGTTGGCCACACCCTAATGCCTGCATCTTCAGGTGGCCCTCTTCCATCGTGCGCTCCTGCTCCTGACGCCCTTGCATCCGACACTCCGCATGGTCCAGAATCAGCACAACAACCAGAAACCAGCGCATTGACAGGTGGCCTACACCCAATCAGGTACAGAACGAGACTCACCAGCTTTGGTCACGAGCCACTTCGAGCCATCCCGGCCTCCTCAGCTCTCCTCCTGGCTTACTAGCATGCCCCCCGCATGCCTGCTCCTCTTCAGTAGACCCTACTGAGGCACAAGGGACCTTACTGTGCACAAGTCTATGGATCACCTGGTTTGCATGCATGGCAATCAAGTTGCGACTTTCTACCACGGTCAGACTGCGCTTGGCAGTGGTCAAACTACAACCCACTATGTCAATCAAACCATTGCCTCTGGTGATTAGATTGTTAGCTCTATGGTTTGGCGCCCTCATATCCCAACACTGTGTGGGATCAGACGAGCTCACTAACTCATTGAATGCCATGTTGCTCACCCTGTGACCGTCCACTGACTAGTACATGGATTCTGGTGCTGACACTCACATGAACTCCTTTTTGGGTAACCTCATGTCCCTCCACCCTCCTCTTTTTCTTTTCCTTCTATCGTTGTAAGTAATGAGTCATTTTTTCTACTTAGCTTACCCTTTACATTTGCCTTGTATTCTCATGCCCCCTCTCGTTATCATAAAATTGGTTTCTGTTCATTAGTTCACAACTGACAACAATATTTCTATCGAATTTGACTCTTTTGGCTTTTCTGAAGCATTTGGACACACGAAATGTGATCTCCAGATGCAATAGTTGTGGGCGACTCTACCTTTTATTCTTGCCGATGCATCCGCCTTTTCATGCATTAGTTGTGGGCACCACACCGTCCACTCTTTAGCACTGTCAGTTTGATTATCTAGAATTTGAGGTTTTGTCTAGGATTTCTCCATCTTGTAATGAAAATGAAACTTGACATCCCTTGTCATGTTTGTCAACTTGATCATCATGCACGTCTTCCTTTTGTTTTGTTAAAATCTCGTATCAATAATAACTTTGATGTAATACATTGTGATATATAGACCTCTCCCGTACAAAGAGTTTCTGATTATAAGTATTATCTTGTTATTCTTGATGACCGTTTTCATTACTCATGGACTTTCCCTCTTCGACTCAAATTTTATACTTTCCAACCTTGTCACCATTTTGCTTATGTCACCACTCAGTTCGACCGTGCCATTAAAGACATACAATGTGACAATGATCGCAAATTTGGCAATTCTTCCTACCGTGCATTTTTTTCTTTATCAAGGTGTTGTTATGCATCTTTATTGTCCTCACACAACTCCTCAAAATGGATGTGCTGAGTGTATCATTCGTACCACCAATGATACAATATGCTCTTTTACGTTACAAACTAGTGTTCCGGTCGCTTATTGGGTAGAAGCACTTCACAATGCCACACATTTAATCAACTTGCGACTGTCAAAATTTTTCTATTTTCCATCCCACATTTCACTCTCTATCACCCACCCATATCTCTCCTATTTATGTATTATTGATTGTAAGTGCTAGCCTAATCGTCTCGCCATAGATGGACACAAGCTTGCTCCCTGTTCCACTGTTTGTATCTTTCTTGGTTACCCATCTGACCACAAAGCATATCATTTCCTAGACTTAACCATAAACTAGGTCATCATATCTTGTCAAATTTTGATAAGTCCGCCTCTCCTTTTGCGGAAATCTCCAACTCTCCTTAATCCCACTTTGATTACCTGTTTGATACTAACTCTTCATGGATGCCTTTTAGGACTAACTTTTTGCAAGTACTCGATGCGGTGGGCCTAATCCATCAAGCTTCTAGGTCCCTAGCGGTCAGACTGCACCCCCAATGTTCAAATTGCCCCTCCTTGATGATCAAACCACCCCATGAGCAAAGACACCTTAGGCCTCTGTCCTCCCGACGGTCTGATCGGCCCCGCCCGCGATCGAATCTGGACTCTAGGTGGTCCAACCACCACACCACATAGGGAACCTGTGGGTCTCAATTCTCCAAAAGGTGTGATCGCATCTCCAGACAGTTTGACTGCCCCAAATAGCGGTTAAACCATGGCTCATGCCGATCCAACTGCCTCGAGCTCCTCTTCACCGTGTAGCACTCCACCAGTCTCTAACTAGTAAGATCGCAAGCCGTGCAGTCCGGTTGCTATCCACTAGCAGTTAGGCTTTGCTCATGTCCCACAGTCTATGCTCCAGGTTGCTCCCACTAATAATGAGCACACCATGCACACCATTGGAAAGACTAGTCTTCGTCTTCTAGTTTAGTGGTTAAATCTCCGGTCATTGATGTTATCATCGTTATTGAAGGCTTATCGTGGTGCTCTCATCGATTCCAATTGGTGAGATGCTATGACTGAAGAGTTCACCGCTATGTAGGCCAATAACACTTGAGAACTCGTGCCTCATCCTTCATGTGCAAATATTGTGACTATGAATTGGATTTTCCGCCATAAATTTCAGACGAATGTTTCTCTGAATCGCTACAAGGCTCGTTGGATACTTCAAAGTTTCACTTAGTAGCCTAATATTGATTTTAGTTAGACTTTCTACCCTGTTTTGAAGTTTGCTACAATCTGTATTGTTTTTTAAATTGCACTCTTTCATGATTGATATGTTCCTCAGCGTGATGTGAAAATTGTCTTCTTGCATGGTACTTTATTAGAGACTGTTTATTGTGAGCAACCATATGGTTTTCTTGATTCAGCTCATCCGTACTTCGCGTGTGACATCAAAAAAATCTCTATATGGTTTGAAGCAAGCTCATCATGCATGATACGACCACTTTTCTTCTCACGTTATTTCACTTGGATTTGTTGGTGCTTGGTCATACACCTCTCTCTTTGTCTACCGACATGGCTCAAATACAACATATCTGTTGTTATATGTGAATGATATTATTCTGATCGCCTTCTCAGTACCATTGCTTCATCGTATGAGTGATGCCCTTGCTTCAGAGTTCTCTATGAAAGATTTTGGCAACCTTCTCATTTTCGGGGCGTCTCTGATACTCGACGCAATGGTGGTTTCTTTCTCTCACAATGATATATGATGTATATCTATGAGCGAGCAGGCATGGATGTGCTCTACTCTAGTTGGTACCTTCGTCAAGTTGTCTTCTGATGGTGTGCTTGTCCCATATGCTACACACCATTGTGGCCTCCATGAAGCACCGTGGTACCTTACCTTCACCCAATCCAATATTTTGTATGTCGTTCAACAAGTCTGTCTCTATGTGCATGATCATCACGAGCCATATCTTTTGTTGATGAAACACTTCTCAAATATATAGATGACACACTGCATAGTTCTGCAACTACACTGCTCCCCGCCCAATGATCTAGTGGCTTATTCTGATGTTGATTGTGCCGGTTGTCCTGACACACGTCGTTCTACCTCAAGATACAATGTTTTATCATAAGATAATTTAGTCTCCTGGTCCTCAAAGTATCGACAGACCATCTCTCGCTCTAGTGTCGAGGCTGAGTATCGTGCTGTTGATAGTGCAATGGTTGAGACTTTCTGGCTCCGTCAGCTTTTGTAAGAGCTTCACTGTCCACTCTAGAAAGTTGCTTTGATTTACTGCGATAATGTAAGTGCTATTTATCTCTCGACTAATCCGGTGCAACATCAACATACCGAACACATCAAGATTGATTCCCACTTGATTGACAACAAGGTAGTTAATGGTGCAGCTCACGTTTTTCATGTGCCCACTAGTTCCTAGTATGCTATTACCTTCACAAAGGGGCTTCCGACATTGGTATTTACTAAGTTTCGATTTAGTTGTAGATGTTCCGACTCATAAGAGTGTTAGAGATAAAATGTATTGGGCCGACCCATGTACCTAGGTCTCTCCTCCGGCTTACCTATAAATATATGCCATGTTCGTGTAGATTATTATCAATCAATTTTTCTCCTCTAGATATTTGTATCAATTAGAACGAACATGCACAAACAACTACCCCCGAGCCGAGCAGCCTGCTTACGAGCACTACTGGAGTTGCGCACCGCTCGACGAACGTCGATGCAAGGCCTTGCTTCCAAATCTTCCTCATCCCCTGCAGTGCCCAAGCAAGAAGGAAAATTGAATTTTGATGAATTATCAGTGTGTCTCATTTTGTTGATCATGAAGTATTGAAATGTCTCAATCTGTTGGGTGGACAAAAAATATGTCCTAGAGATGCACTTTTTTGGAGGAGTTCATCCAACACTTCAAGAATCCATGTGCACACGTCACTTTAACAATTGCATATGCGCAACAAACGGTACACATGGACATAAGGCCTGAAGTGATTGGTTGCCCTGGGAGAATTAGGCGTGGATGGTGGTGGAGCCAGCCTGTCAGGCCGCCCGTGGCCAACATGGGCATGTGCAGGGCGTCTTGATTGGTTTGCATTTCTATGTTAGACCAGGACACCTTGTGAGTTGTGACCCTGATTGTTTACCTGGCCTATGGGTTTGCTCGCAAGATGTGTTTCGTTGGCTTTTGGTGCGTACACCTTGCCATATTTTTGCCAGGTTACCACTTCACTTTGGCTTTTGCAAAAAGAGCGATCACCACAAGATATGGGCAGGGCACCTCTAGCCAAGGAGGAAGACAACGAACAAAGGACATATCCCTGAGTTCGAGGACCCGAAGATCAAGATACAGTTCACTTGAACGGTTTGCACACTAATTGTCAAGGTGGAGCAAAATGGAGAAGCAGGGCAAAAAAGATGCTGCAGGATGTTGAAGAGTCCCAGACTAGAAAGATTGAGAGAGGACAGCACGGACAAGGGTGCCCCAGCTCGCACAGAGCAAGGCAAGGACATCACAGTGGGGGACCAAGACAGAAAAACACCCAATCTGGTACAGCCAACTGAAGTGTGGGGCTCCATCAGGCCCATATGTTAGGTCTGCCCAAGGTTGAACAAAAGTTCATGTGAAAAGGTTCACTATTTACACTATAAATAACAGGTGACTGCCTCCAAATTTTAATCCTAAGAGACCCTACACCACAGCAGCCGCCGCACCCAAGCTGCCATCCCTCACGCATAAGACGCGTGAGGTTGCTGCTGCGAGTAGGATCTGCTCCAAGTCTCCTTCTGCGTCAAAGGTTGATCGCGGAATTCACATCCGAACCACAGAAAGCTAGCACATTCCGACGAGAGGTTCGTCTCTTTGTACGTGTGGACGTTCGTAGAGGTGTTGCTGTGTTGCACACTTCATCAAACCGTACGACTACCTCTTCATCGGCTACGAGTCTTCTACTGCGCCGCTTGATGGGAAGGTCTATAGAGTGTACTCACAAATTAGCGCTTGTTGCTATCATCAACGCGTTAGGATGTTGACGGCGGGGCTCTTGGGAGGTACCGAAGCTGGATGCTCTAGCGTCGTCCACCATCGATGTGTAGAAACGTCGACAGTCGGCCCCTGGTACACAGGTTACCACAAGACAACCCTATTAGCAACAAGGGTGGAGCAGGAGAGTGTACTTACAAATCAGTGCTTGTTGCTGTCATCAATGCGTTAGGATGTTGATGGCGGGCCCCCTGGGAGGTACCGGAGCTGACATGTCCTGCACACATGATAGAGGAGGGACTAGTTTGCTCGTCGTTTACCTCTTTTTTCTTTTTAGCTTTGACATGTCTTACTGTCCTAGACTGACACACGGGACTTGGGTACCCTTAGAGTGCGAGTCTTCTGGCCCACAGTATTTGACTGCAATGCTGGGAGGCAGGGTGTGCACACTTAGGGTACAAAACCAGGCTAAGCAGTTTACACACCCTGGACCTCCATCTTGGCGTAGACCTTTCCTGGAAGGCCATCTGGCATCACAGGACCCCATGGAAGGGGGCAGCCGTGAGAACTCCTCACACATAGCAGGCACCTCAAGCAGGCCCACTTGCAGTAGGATTGCACTACTCCACCAAGGGTGAGACATAGAGCATATAACCGTGTATATGAATACAATATACGAAGATGAACCTAGCATGATTCATCATAAAATTAATCGAGTAATTCAATAAACATTTTAGAGAAGCATGGAGTAAGACAGTGATTTTTTATATTGGCATTCACACAAGGAGACATGATTTTACAAAAGAAGGCAATGACTCGCTTCTAGATGATGAGGGAGGTAGGGTGCACAGGCTTAGGGTTCGGGACCAAGCTAAACTGACTGTGCACTCTGGACCTGACCCTCCCGAAGCTTCGTTGTCCTAAGTGCTGCTACTAAACTCTATGAAACCTTTACACTGTCCTACTATTAAGGTAAGGTAAACTTATAGGGGTGCCCAAAGCTCTGAGGGTAACTATGACAGTTGTCGGGCAACCTGTCGATACCAGCTACCAGGGGGGTGATGAGCGGGTGTCCCTACTTTCTGCCCTGGCCCCTGCCTTGTGGGTGGTCTGAGCAGAGCCGGAAATGATCTCGACAGCTTTGACAGAAATGTCGATTCTGTCAGAGGGCTGCGGATGGGGTGCAGCGGAAGAGCTGCGCTGACGCGAGCTGGGCGGAGGCTGACTTGGTCCACCGCGGCCCGGGGCAGGCGCTGGGTTTGCTGCGAGTGCTTGGAGCTTCTCCAAAGCTAACACTGCAGCAGTGCCAGTCTCCACAGACCTTGAGGACGCCGGAGAGGGTCGGCATCTTCAAGACGAGGTAGCCGTAGTGGGCTACAACCATGAATCGGTACAGAGCGAGCCTGGCGATGATGGCGTTGAAGGGGAGGCTGGCCTCCACGACGTCGAACACAATGTTCTCCATCTTGAAGTTTTCGGGTGTCCTGAAGGTCACTCGGAGGTGGATGTTGCTGTACCGGATGATGTTCCCTGTTCCCACCTCCGAGAACGGGCTCGAGGGGGTGAGCTTGGACACTGGGATCTGCAACTGGTCAAAGGCCGCACTGCTGATGAGGTTGAGGTCGGCCCTGCCATCTATCAAGACATGGTGGAGCTCGACGTTGGCGGTGGTGGGAACGACGAGAAGAGGCAGGATCCTGACTTCTTGGGGCAGTCGGAGGCATCGAAGCTGATCGGCGTCTCTTTCCACTTGTGTTGCAGCGCTGGAGTGGGGTAGGAGCTATCGAGGCCACCGCTTGGTGCAGGGTATTGATCGCGTTTCGGGACGCGGGATCCCAAGACCCCCCCCCCCCCCCAAAGATGACATGGAGTGTCCTGAGACGCTTGTGATTGCTGCTAGTATCGGAGTCTTTGTCCTAGTGGACCACCTTGATGGCCCATTCATGCTTCTGGTACTCCATCTCCTCGTCATCATCGACCTTGGGGTCAACCTTCTACTTGTCCTCGCACTGGCGGAAGGGTGTGCCTTCAGGATGCTATTGTCCTCGCTCTAGGTATCGCTCGGCGCACCTCTTGATCTTCCGACAGTCGCTCGCGCTGTGGTCACGAGTCTTGTGCACTGGGCAGGGCTCGACGCCGTCGTCAGTAGCAGGTGGCTGACGTGGGCGCTTGTCGTGGTGTGGGGGTCTGGCGCCACTGGTCGCAGCTGCTGCAGCGACAGGTGCCCCCTGTAGCGGTTTGTTCTGGCCGCCGCTGCGGTTCTTGTTCTTCTTTTGCCGCTACCTGGTGTGGCATCACCTTCCCCGATCTGGTCGGCTTTGCCCGCTCTAGAGGTGAGCTTTGAGTGCCAGTCACAGCCTTCTACTGCCCTGGCGCACCGGTCGGCGATGGAGAATAACTCGGAGAGGTAATGCACATTGTGCGTGGCTAACTTCTCAAGCATCTTCCTATCATACAGTCCCCGCCGGAATGCCACTATGACAGAAGCACTCGGGATGTTGGGGATGGAGTTGCGGACCTGGGAGAACCGCTGGATGAACGATCGCAGAGTCTCCTTAGTTGCTGACGCACGGTGTGGAGGTCAAGCTTAGTGCCAGGACGCTTGCAGTAGATGCCCAAGTTTGACGTGAACTGCTGACAAAGCTCTTCCTAAGAGGTTATGGACCCCTCAGGCAGGTTCATGAGCCATGACCTGGTCGAGCCAATCAGGGCGATGGGGAAGTAGTTCGCCAGGGTGAGCTCATCCGCTACGGCAACAAGAAGTGTTGTTGTGTAGATCTGCAAGAACTCGGGAGGGTTGATGCTTTAGTCGAACTTCTTCAACAAGTGTGGCCGAAACTTGCATGGCCACGTCGTCAAGCGGAGGTATGAAGGTACGGAGCCATGGTTGTGCACCCTCCAATGGCCCTGGTCAGAGAAGCGTATGGTGCGGGATACCCTGGGGGGGGGGGGGTCTGCTACGCACCAAGCGATGAATGCAGTGTTGCCACATATACAACGTGCAGCTGCTGCGGAGCTTGCTACAGAGTGTTCTGCTGCAGCAGAACCTGCTGCGGAACCTGTTGTAGAGAGTATTGCTGCTCATGTGGTCCCTGTGGTGCAAAGTAGTGCTGGGGCGCGGTCGACCCAACGTAGTCTTGATGAGGAGGTGGCGGAGGGTTTACTTGTGGTGCACCTCGGACGGAGGACACCTCCTGCTCGGGCCCTTGAGGGCCGTACTCGACCTTAAGGTTGCGCCGCCTCTCCCGCTGTCGCTCGATAATGACACGACTATCTTCATGAGCTCGACGGCGGTCGAGCTCGGCCTCAGATCGATTGTGGGGATCATTCCAGCGCTAGTAAGCCTGGTGGAGCGAGAGTCGATGGAGTGACGGTTGATGGACGGCATGCGCGACAGCGTAACATGGTGTCTCCCTCTGACGGGAGAGTTGATGGCCACGACGACAAGGTGGTCGACGTCGTGGACCCACCATTGATCTGCCCTGCAAAGCGTTCAAAGATTGTGGGTGGTGGAGAAGGGCCCTGACTGCTGCCACAGCACTCTCTGGACTTGCAATCGGCGGCTCCAGGGGCTCTGACTGGGCCGAGATGTGCCCGGATGCGCCACCCTGGCCGACTACATCTTTGCGGGGGCGTGACGGACTAGACTGCACCGCTCGGGTGTGGGATCTGGACATGGTACAACAGCCATGGAAACCATTGTCCATGGGCTTGATGTACACCATTGCGGTGAAAGCGTAACCACTTTTTGGAGGAAAAAGCCCCTACCTAGCGCCAAATGTCAAAGTGTTCTTGACACTTCCCCTGGACCTGCTATGCGAGCAGTCCGCGAAAGTTCTTGATCAGTAGGGCCTAGTCCTCAGGTGAGGTTGCGCACATGAGAGATGATGAGATGGTGGTTTTACGTGGTTTGGGCTGCCGAAGCGTAATACCCTACTCCACGATGTGAGTTGTATTGCTGGTGTGAATGCATGTGTTGAGTGTGTATGAAGTCATCCCTTGTAACGGTGACGGTCCGATCCTTTTATAGACAAGATCGGTCGCCTTATAAGTGGGGTTCGGGGCCCGAAAGGTGGCTCTGGTGTGATCTTATCCGAAAGATCTAAGGCTTCTTGCATAAGCTTCCTCTGACCGTGGCTTGAAGACATGTCATCTTGCCACCTCAGCGTCAGTGGCCCATGCGCAGTTGTTGATGATGGCAAGAGATGTCCCGTCCCACTGACCTGTCTCCGTAAGCTACCCACTTGGCGGAGTGGGGTAGGCCTGCGTCGTCTTCACTATGATACGATTGGGCATAGCGGTACCTGACAGTAGGCGTGTGCCGTGTCATGCACTTGGGGAAGGCGCGTGTCCTCACTGCTTGATTTAAACAAGGCGCACCGCCTCCTTAACTCCTGCAACCCACCGTCTAGGACAAATTGCAGGGTAAATGGAAGCACGAGAGCTAGCGTCTGAGGGGGAGGCCAGGTCCCGTACCGCCGACCATGTGGCAGTCTCGGAACCCGTTCTTGAGGAGAGCCGGGGATCCGGAACTGCGGGACACGTGGTAGAGTCGGAGTGCGCCTCTGTGAGAGGTGGCCGACCTGGTGCTTCGGACCACGTGGCAGCACCGGAGCCCACTCCTATGGAGGAGCGGGGTCCCGTCCTACTGGACACGTGGTCGCTTGGGAGCCTGTCTCTTTGGGGGAGCTGGACCCCATCTTGGGATCCTCGTGGCAGTGCCAGATCCCGTACCTTAGGTAGGTTGGGTTCGGACCTTCTGGAAAGGGGGCGCCATCGGACCCTATCTGAGTAGGGAGGTAGGATACTTAGGTGCATTTAGCCTGTGCGCGAGGGTACCCGGTATGTCTGGTATCGACAGGATGGTTAATCTAAGACCAGGCGGGTGGGTAGGAAGCAGCAGACCAAAGATCTATGTGCATAGGCCTGTCTATGTCGATTAAGGACCATACCGTATGCGGCCCTGCTGGACAAGTTTGAATATGTACCGAATGCATACTGGCTCTAGTGGACCCAACAAACTGATGTAACTTGTTAACCTGGATGTTGAGGCATACCCAATCGTCTTAGGCACCACGCACGTTGACAGGAGGGTAGAGGTCACTGCGGCGTACCCGTATGTGAGGCTTACTGCCGGGACTGTAGGACCAGTGCAATGCTTTGGTGTCTGTGAAAGGTGGTGATACACGACGTCAACGAAATTGGTTGATCCTCTCTTTCAGACGGGCATGTATGTTGTGCAAGCCGGGTGTATCTTGATTCGAATCACCATCGCTCACGGATCTGGCCTCATGTACTTATCAATTCGGAGTCGGCCGCAATAGTTATTTTAATACCAAGACCTTTTTCTGTCCATGGTGCTGCATCACAAAAAATTGGGCCCATGGCCCATGTATCGTTTGGAGTCCATTAGGGACTCGTGATTAGGGTTTCCCACGACCCTAGGGAAGTAATAAATAGTAGCAGCCGCCCTCATTAGCTGGTGGGTTTTGTTTATTCGTAAGTTAGCTTCTGCTGCTTCCTTGTACACGCGCGTGTCGACTAGATCGCCCGTCTACTTGTATCCAGAACCCCACTTTAGATTGATTCAACAGATAAGTGCTTGTTCTTCTTGTTCTTGCGTGTTCTTCGATTGCTTGCAGGAACAAAGGCCATCGTGGTCAGGTTGATTGTGCGCCAGCAAGATCAATACAACTTCGGAGTTGGTGTACCGATCGCTAAGGCGCATCGTCTTGGGGACGGTGTAGTTGGATCGTCAACGTCTTCTCCTCCACAAATCGAACCCTCCTATTCTCATCGAAAGATCGGGAACCAAGATCCTATCAATTGGTAATCAGAGCAAGGTTAATCGGTGAGAGTGCTACCATTACTTTTCTTTCCGCTGTTATCATCTTATAGTCCAGAAAAAGCCCAAAAAAATATCAGATCTGTTTTTTTTCCATTATTCCAAGACCATTGTGCCTTTTACTTTCTCCACTTAGTCAAGACTTGTTGAGTTCATGGTTGCTTCGACGAGTCAAGTTGCTGGTCTTTAGTTTTGCACCACTAGAGTTTCGAGTTTGTGTCACATTCGGTCACCTAGTTCGAGTCAGATTCGTAGTTCGAGTTTGAGTCGGATTACTAGTTTGAGTTTGAATCAGATTGCTAGTTCGAGTTTGAGTCGGATTACGAGTTCAAATCATATTGCTACTTTGAGTTTGAGTCGGATTGCTAGTTCGAGTTTGAGTCGGATTACGAGTCCAAATCAGATTGCTACTTCGAGTTTGAGTCGGATTGCTAGTTCGAGTTTGAGTCTGATTACTAGTTCAAATCAGATTGCTACTTCGAGTTTGAGTCAGATTAGTAATTGAGTTTGACAACAAGAAAAAGGCAAGTGCAAAATCAAAAGCCGCACAAAAGCCACAAGCAATTAGAGAAAAAAAAGGGCAAGTGCAAAATCAAAAGTCGCACAAAAGCCACAAGCAATTAGAGAAGAAAAAAAAGGGAAAGTGCAAAATCAAAAGTCGCACAAAAGCCACAAGCAATTAGAGAAGAAAAAAAGGGCAAGTGCAAGATCAAAAGCCGCATGTGCAAATTTTGTTCTAGGGTCTCTTGATTCCATCTAGAGAGAGTTTGGGTGACCACCCCAAAAAAAAAACGAAAAAAAATAAAAAAATCAGATTGTTGTTTGGGGTGTTTTTGGTGACGACATTGGTGTCTTGGCTCGCGTCTCTAGTACGGTCTAGACTAAGATCAGCACAGTACTGTCGTAGAATATTTATTCAGCTTGTTGTGATTAACGTGGTGAAAGTTTGCTCCTTGTGCTAGTTCAGCCACCTAAAGCCATAGATTGACACCTGCTCTTGAAGTTGTTCATTACTTGCTGGTTGCCATCACCTTCTTGCTGAGCTTTGTAAGAACAGGTAAGAGCTTGATTGAACAGGTTGAGAGTGAGCGAGTTATCTCCACCAGCACCTTTGTAGCTAGGGATAACGTTACCCTTTCATATTGGATTGTTTTTTTCTACTAACCATGGCAGGAGGAGCAAATACAAATGAAGACGTGCATTCACCTCGCACACGGGGAATTATACAACACTTCGAACGCCAAATGCGGCTACACACAGAAGCGCTTGATGAGGATTTTCGTGTTACCAGTGACCGCCTTGGTCAATTGGAAAATATGCAGATCGACACCAACACCAAAATCAGCACGTTGGAGATTTCCATTCAAACATTGAACACCTCTATTGGAGCCATCCTGCAGCGCCTTGAGCAGAGGGATCGTGGACGCACTGCAGTTGGACAGGTGAGCAATGCTCCTAGTATTGTACGTGACAATGAAGATGACTATTTTGCAGATATGGAGATTGGGGAAGATGAGGAAGCTAGGCCACGGCGCCGGCTACAACGCAATCATGAAGATACTTTTAACAAGATGAAATTTAAGATACCTCATTTTGATGGTAAATATGACCCTGATGCATATATTACATGGGAGATTTCTGTTGATCAAAAATTTGCATGTCATGAGTTTCCTGAAAACGCAAGAGTTAGAGCAGCCACTAGTGAGTTTACTGATTTTGCTTCTGTTTGGTGGATAGAACATGGCAAGAAAAATCCTAATAACATACCACAAACTTGGGATGCTTTGAAACGGCTCATGCGGGCTAGATTTGTTCCTTCTTACTATGCACGTGATCTGTTAAATAAGTTACAACAATTGAGACAGGGAGCTAAAAGTGTAGAAGAGTATTTTCAGGAATTACAAATGGGTATGTTGCGTTGTAATTTAGACGAGGATGAGGAACCAGCTATGGCTAGATTTTTGGGTGGTTTAAACCGTGAAATTCATGACATACTTGCTTATAAAGATTACAATAATGTTACCCGTTTGTTTCATCTTGCTTGTAAAGCTGAAAGGGAAGTGCAGGGACGATGAGCTAGCTCTAGAACTAATATTTCTGCAGGAAAGACTAGCTCATGGCAACCACGCACGACTACTCCTTCGACTGGGCGTGCTTCCCCGCCATCTTCTTCACCAAGTCGAGCAGCACCTTCTTCTTCCGGCAACAAGCCACGTGCTTCTTCCACTAGCTCAGCAGTAAAGACCACCCAAAAGCCCACCGAGAGTGCTTCTTCCGTAGCATCTACCGGACGATCTAGAGACGTTCAATGTCACAAGTGCAAGGGTTTTGGCCATGTGCAGCGTGACTGCCCAAGCAAACGTGTTCTAATTGTTAAAGATGACGGTGAGTACTCATCTGCTAGCGATTTTGATGATGATACATGTGTTTTGCTTGCAGCTGACTATGCAGGTAGCGATGAACATCAAGAAGAGCATATTGGTGCAGAAGATGCAGCGCGCTATGATAGTCTCATTGTGCAGCGTGTGCTTAGTGCACAAATGGAGAAAGCAGAACAAAATCAAAGGCACACATTATTCCAAACAAAGTGTGTCGTCAAAGAGCGATCTTGCCGCATGATCATTGATGGAGGTAGCTGCAACAACTTGGCCAGCAGTGACATGGTGACCAAGCTGGCACTAAGCACCAAACCGCACCCACATCCCTATTACATTCAATGGTTAAACAATAACGGTAAGGCAAAGGTAACTAGACTTGTGCAAATCAATTTTACTATTGGATCATATAAGGATGTCGTTGAATGTGATGTTGTGCCTATGCAAGCTTGTAATATTCTGCTAGGACCTTGGCAATTTGATAGAGATTCTATGCATCATGGTAGATCAAATCAGTATTCTTTTCTTTACCACGATAAAAAAATTGTGTTGCATCCTATGTCTCCTGTGATGAGGACATCAACACCCTCGATACATCCACACCAACTCAGCTACCGGTTTCTGGTCCGATCACTCGCGCTCGTGCACGTCAACTAAACTATGAGGTGAACTCGTTCTTGGCCTTATGTCCATCTTATCTAGACCGTAGAACTACGTGCTTTCTTGTTTTGCTTAGGAACGATGGAGAGGATCCAATGGGAAGGGAATTCGCGCGGACGGAATTTGGACAGCAGAACAGCACCAACTTGTGACGGCCACCACGATTTCATACGGACTCCGATCTGGGCGTTCAAGTACTTCCTGGAAATATTATCAAGTCTAATTTCAAACGGATCTGGCCTCATGTCCATATCTATTCGGAGTCGGCCGCAATATTTATTTTAATACCAAGACCTTTTTCTGTCCAGGGTGCTGCATCACCAAAATTGGGCCCATGGCCCATGTATCGTTTGGAGTCCATTAGGGACTCGTGATTAGGGTTTCTCACGACCCTAGGGAGGTAATAAATAGTAGCAGCCGCCCTCATTAGCTGGTGGGTTTTTGTTTATTCGTAAGTTAGCTTCTGCTGCTTCCTTGTACACGCGCGTGTCGACTAGATCGCCCGTCTACTTGTATCCAAAACCCCACTTTAGATTGATTCAACAGATAAGTGCTTGTTCTTCTTGTTCTTGCGTGTTCTTCGATTGCTTGCAGGAACAAAGGCCCTCGTGGTCAGGTTGATTGTGCGCCAGCAAGATCAATACAACTTCGGAGTCGGTGTACCGATCGCTAAGGCGCATCGTCTTGGGGACGGTGTAGTCGGATCGCCAACGTCTTCTCCTCCACAAATCGAACCCTCCTATTCTCATCGAAAGATCAGGAACTAAGATCCTATCAAGTGGTAATCAGAGCAAGGTTAATCGGTGAGAGTACTACCATTACTTTTCTTTCCGCTGTTATCATCCTATAGTCCAGAAAAAGCCCAAAAAAATACCAGATCTGTTTTTTTTCCATTATTCCTAGACCATTGTGCCTTTTACTTTCTCCACTTAGTCAAGACTTGTTGAGTTCATGGTTGCTTTGACAAGTCAAGTTGCTGGTCTTTAGTTTTGCACCACTAGAGTTTCGAGTTCGTGTCACATTCGGTCACCTAGTTCGAGTCAGATTCGTAGTTCGAGTTTGAGTCGGATTACTAGTTTGAGTTTGAATCAGATTGCTACTTCGAGTTTGAGTCGGATTAGGCTATCTCCAACGGGTGGCCTAAAAGGCAACTCAAACTCACTTTGAGTCATCAAAAGCATCCTAAACGTCTCCAACAGAGAATCCATATACAGATCTCATTTTGGGATTGTGTCCACCTGCACCACACATCTAGGGACTTTGGACGCTCGTCCCATTTTATTCTTCCCCGCACCCGTCGTCGTTTTCCTCAGTCCCGTCTTCTTTCTCGCGCCACTCCGGCACTCCGCCTCCCGCAAGCTGCGCTGCCGCCCTTCCTCGTCGCCACCGTGCTGCCGCCCTCGCTCGTCGTCCCTGCGTCGCCATCCTCCTTCTGCGCGACCGCCCTCTCTCGTCCTTGCGCCGCCGCCCCCCTTCTCGTCCTCGCGCTACCGCCCTCCTTCTTGTCCTCGCGCTGCTCCCCTCCTGCTCACCGCTGCCGTCCTTCCTCCTCGTCCCCGCGCCACCGTCCTTCTTGTCCCCGCGCCGCCGCCCTCTTTCTCGTCCCCGCGCCGTCGCCCTCCTGCTCGCCGCCGCTCTCACTCCTTGTCCCAGCGCCATCGCTCTCGCTCCTCGTCCCCACGCCGCTAGCTCGATAGCTCCGCCGGAAGATGGACACGGCGGGGAGTAGCAGGGAAGACGAAGAGAAATTTGGGCTGGGGAATTTGGCTTTTGCCTTTGGAGACATGGAAATTTGAGGCATGTATAAGTTACTGTAGTATAACTCAAATGGACGTATGGGGCATCACTTTTGCCTACTACCGTTGGAGACAGCCTTACTAGTTCGAGTTTGAGTCGGATTACAAGTTCAAATCATATTTCTACTTTGAGTTTGAGTCAGATTGCTAGTTCGAGTTTGAGTCAGATTACGAGTTCAAATCAGATTGCTACTTCGAGTTTGAGTCGGATTGCTAGTTCGAGTTTGAGTCTGATTACTAGTTCGAGTTTGAATCAGATTGCTACTTCGAGTTTGAGTCAGATTGCTAGTTCGAGTTTGAGTCTGATTACTAGTTCGAGTTTGAATCAGATTGCTACCTTGAGTTTGAGTCAGATTAGTAATTTGAGTTTGACAACAAGAAAAAGGCAAGTGCAAAATCAAAAGCCGCACAAAAGCCACAAGCAATTAGAGAAAAAAAAGGCAAGTGCAAAATCAAAAGCCGCACAAAAGCCACAAGCAATTAGAGAAGAAAAAAAAGGCAAGTGCAAGATCAAAAGCCGCATGTGCAAATTTTGTTCTAGGGTCTCCTGATTCCATCTAGAGAGAGTTTGGGTGACCACCCCAACAAAAAAAAACGAAAAAAAAAAGAAAAAAATCAGATTGTTGTTTGGGGTGTTTTTGGTGACGACATTGGTGTCTCGGCTCGCGTCTCTAGTACGGTCTAGACTAAGATCAGCACAGTACTGTCGTAGAATATTTATTCAGCTTGTTGTGATTAACGTGGTGAAAGTTTGCTCCTTGTGCTAGTTCAGCCACCTAAAGCCATAGATTGACACCTGCTCTTGAAGTTGTTCATTACTTGCTGGTTGTCATCACCTTCTTGCTGAGCTTTGTAAGAACAGGTAAGAGCTTGATTGAACAGGTTGAGAGTGAGCGAGTTATCTCCACCAGCACCTTTGTAGCTAGGGATAACGTTACCCTTTCATATTGGACTTTTTTTCTACTAACCATGGCAGGAGGAGCAAATACAACTGAAGACGTGCATTCACCTCGCACACGGGGAATTATACAACACTTCGAACGCTAAGTGCGGCTACACACAAAGCACTTGATGAGGATTCAAACATTGGAGAATATGCAGATCGACACCAACACCAAAATCAGCACGTTGGAGAGTTCCATTCAAACATTGAACACCTCTATTGGAGCCATCCTGCAGCGCCTTGAGGAGAGGGATCGTGGATGCAGCGCAGATGGACAGGTGAGCAATGCTCCTAGTATTGTACGTGACAATGAAGATGACTATTCTGCAGATACGGAGATTGGGGAAGATGAGGAAGCTAGGCCACGGCGCTGGCTACAACGCAACCGTCAAGGCATAGGTGGACATCGTCAGCGTGAGGTACGCAATCATGAAGATACTTTTAACAAGATCAAATTTAAGATACCTCATTTTGATGGTAAATATGACCCTGATGCATATATTACTTGGGAGATTTCTGTTGATCAAAAATTTGCATGTCATGAGTTTCCTGAAAATGCAAGAGTTAGAGCAGCCACTAGTGAGTTTACTGATTTTGCTTCTGTTTGGTGGATAGAACATGGCAAGAAAAATCCTAATAACATACCACAAACTTGGGATGCTTTGAAACGGCTCATGCGGGCTAGATTTGTTCCTTCTTACTATGCACGTGATCTGTTAAATAAGTTACAACAATTGAGACAGGGAGCTAAAAGTGTAGAAGAGTATTTTCAGGAATTACAAACGGGTATGTTGCGTTGTAATTTAGACGAGGATGAGGAACCAGCTATGGCTAGATTTTTGGGTGGTTTAAACCGTGAAATTCAGGACATACTTGCTTATAAAGATTACAATAATGTTACCCGTTTGTTTCATCTTGCTTGTAAAGCTGAAAGGGAAGTGCAGGGACGACGAGCTAGCTCTAGAACTAATATTTCTGCAGGAAAGACTAGCTCATGGCAACCACGCACGACTACTCCTTCGACTGGGCGTGCTTCCCCGCCATCTTCTTCACCAAGTCGGGCAGCACCTTCTTCTTCCGGCAACAAGCCACGTGCTTCTTCCACTAGCTCAGCAGTAAAGACCACCCAAAAGCCCACCGAGAGTGCTTCTTCCGTAGCATCTATCGGACGATCTAGAGACGTTCAATGTCACAAGTGCAAGGGTTTTGGCCATGTGCAGCGTGACTGCCCAAGCAAACGTGTTCTAATTGTTAAAGATGACGGTGAGTACTCATCTGCTAGCGATTTTGATGACGATACATGTGTTTTGCTTGCAGCTGACTATGCAGGTAGCGATGAACATCAAGAAGAGCATATTGGTGCAGAAGATGCAGCGCGCTATGATAGTCTCATTGTGCAGCGTGTGCTTAGTGCACAAATGGAGAAAGCAGAACAAAATCAAAGGCACACATTATTTCAAACAAAGTGTGTCGTCAAAGAGCGATCTTGCCGCATGATCATTGATGGAGGTAGCTGCAACAACTTGGCCAGCAGTGACATGGTGACCAAGCTGGCACTAAGCACCAAACCGCACCCACATCCCTATTACATTCAATGGTTAAACAACAGCGGTAAGGCAAAGGTAACTAGACTTGTGCGAATCAATTTTACTATTGGATCATATAAGGATGTCGTTGAATGTGATGTTGTGCCTATGCAAGCTTGTAATATTCTGCTAGGAAGACCTTGGCAATTTGATAGAGATTCTATGCATCATGGTAGATCAAATCAGTATTCTTTTCTTTACCACGATAAAAAAATTGTGTTGCATCCTATGTCTCCTGAAGCTATTGTGCAAGATGATGTTGCTAGAGCTAGGAAAACTAAATATCAGGACCATGCTAACATTGAGAACAATAACAATGCCAAATCTGTGTTTGATAAGAAAAATGAGATATCTCTGAAGGGAAAATGCTTGTTTGCTACGAAATCTGATATTAATGAACTGATTGCTTCCACCTCTGTTGCCTATGCCTTGGTATGCAAAGATGCTTTGATTTCCCTTTACGATGTGCAACATTCTTTGCCTGCTGTTGTTGCTAACATTTTGCAGGAATATTCTGATGTGTTTCCAAGTGAAATACCACCAGGACTACCACCACTTCGAGGGATTGAGCACCAGATTGACCTCATTCCCGGTGCTTCATTGCCCAACCGTGCACCATATAGGACAAATCCAGAAGAAACAAAGGAGATTCAGCGCCAAGTACAAGAACTACTTGACAAAGGTTATGTACGTGAGTCTCTTAGTCCTTGTGCTGTTCCAGTTATTCTAGTACCTAAAAAGGATGGATCATGGCGTATGTGTGTGGATTGTAGAGCAATCAACAATATAACCATTCGATATCGTCATCCTATTCCACGCTTAGATGATATGCTTGATGAATTGAGTGGTGTTGTTGTGTTCTCAAAAGTTGATTTGCGTAGTGGTTATCACCAAATTCGCATGAAACTAGGAGATGAATGGAAAACTGCTTTCAAAACTAAGTTCAGTTTATATGAGTGGTTAGTCATGCCTTTTGGGTTAACTAATGCACCTAGCACCTTCATGAGATTAATGAATGAGGTTTTGCGTGCATTCATTGGAAAATTTGTTGTTGTGTATTTTGATGATATATTGATTTATAGCAAATCCATGGATGAACATCTTGATCACTTACGTGCTGTTTTTAATGCTTTGCGTGAGGCACGATTATTTGGTAATCTTGAGAAGTGCACCTTTTGCACGGATCGAGTCTCTTTCCTTGGCTATGTTGTTACTCCACAGGGAATTGAAGTTGATCAAGCCAAGGTAGAGGCTATTCAGGGGTGGCCTGTACCAAAGACCATCACACAGGTGCGGAGCTTTCTAGGGCTTGCTGGGTTCTATCGTCGCTTTGTGAAGGATTTCAGCACCATTGCTGCTCCATTGAATGACCTTACGAAGAAGGGGGTGCCTTTTTCTTGGGGCACCACACAAGATAACGCCTTTACCATACTGAAAGATAAGTTGAAGCATGCACCTCTTCTCCAACTTCCTGATTTTTCTAAGACTTTTGAGCTTGAATGTGATGCTAGTGGGATTGGATTGGGTGGTGTTTTGTTACAAGAAGGAAAACTTGTTGCATATTTATTGAGTCTTTTCCTTATGTCATTAAACTTGGTTTGGGGCTTGACACCTATCGGATTCTAAGGACCGGTTTATGGAAGAAGTTGCTAAGCCTTTTAGTATCACCACAGAATTGTATATGGGACAACTTGGTTTAGTAATTTGGTCTCTCCCGATGTAGCATAGGTAATAGATCGGGCGGGGAATAGGCTTTGCCTTGGGATCCGCATGGCTCAAGAGGGGGCTTCTCCTGGTGGAGAGAAAATAGACTCCAGGTGCCGGAGCGGTGACACCTTAGAGTTCACATTGCAAGTCGGGAGAACCATCGGAAACACCTCGTAGTGGTCTCCTGGCCACACACCTACGGAAGTGTGTATTGTGGTTAGCTACCACGGGCATCAGGGAGGTTTACCTTAGTCCACCTGGCAACAGGGGACGAAATCACAAATTGTGGATAAAGGATACACACTCTGTAGAGTTTTGTCAAAATGTCTAGACAGCCGTGCTCACGGACACGAGCGGCTTGGAAACCAAATTCATAATTAGCACATGGTTACATAATGGATGGTAGGTGCTTTATAACAATTAAGAGTAGGTTGTAATTGCTATAGTGCTTTACCTATTACTTACCTTCCTTGTTGTGAATCGCACATGTCATAACTTCCCAACTTGCGAGTACCGTTGGTACTCAAACTTGTTAGTTGCATATTCCCCCCCCCCCCCCCCCAGTCTACGAAGACGCTAAGGTGGAGAACCGGGACTTCTACGGAGATCCCGAAGAGATGTTCTAGGTTGGCGCTCCCTCGTGCAACGCTTGTGTTGGAGCCCTTTGTTATGTTTTTCCGCTGTTTGTGTATTTTTATTTTAGACCTGGAAGGTCATTTATGTAATAAGGTGTTGTACTCGAACATGGTATTTTATTTGGTATTTCACTTTCGTCTACACATGTATGAGTTGAACTGATCCTGGCATACATGAAAGCATCTGGTTGTCTTCTTATTACCAAGTGTGACAAAGTGGTATCAGAGCCGTGTTGCCCGTAGGACGCAAGCCTAGATAGAAAAGGACGATTTAAGGACTTTACTATTTTTAAATATTATTAATTGTAAAATTTCTTTGTATTCTTTACCTTGTACTTGTTTCACTTACTCCATAATTTGTTTTATTACTGACACTCTTCCGTTTCAAAATTTTAGATGGCCAACTTCAGGAGAACCGCTCGCATTTCCACTGGAGGCTATGTTCCTAACCGAAGGATTGCTACCCGACGTACCCCGCTCAACGATCCTCGTCGTGCGGTCGTGATTCGTACTGATGGGAGAGCTGCAGGACGACTTCGACGTCGACTTCAAACGATCCTTCGTGATGCGGGTTACAGGCACGAGAGACTGGCACTCACCTACCACTCCATCGAGATGCAGCGCCCCTACCGGATCGAGTGGTCATGCAAGCTGTTTGTCTACTATAGGGATGAACTACTCAAGGTGCACCGTACTCCTGCCACGAGGAGCTACCAAGCTACGTCACGCTGAGTAGGATGTCAGTTGGGAGGCCATCACCTTTTGGAGTCACACTTACCGCTACTAGCTTCGGAACTCGGTGCACGCCTACACTCCCTAGCGTCCCAGTGGCACTGGCAACTTCGTCACCAGGTATGTGGAGGGGCCCCTGACCCTTCCACAGACTCACCAGACAGTTGATGATGTGGAGCGCCTCAGCATTCGCCTCCACAAGGCTCAGCAAGAAATTCAGGATGTTCGTGACCTTGCAGCACACTATGAAAGGCAGGTGAGGAGGTACCGTTAGATCACCGACGAGGTCCCAGATGGGTATGCTTCAGACACCTCCACTTGGATTCCGGACTCTCCTGACCACCGTGTTGGTCATGGCGACACCGACTCAATGTACCAGTCTTCACACGAGGAGCCAGATTTAGAGGAGCCTTCTGTGCTGCAGCAGCCAGCCAACTCTCCTTCGCATGGCAACGAGTCTCATGGCAGCAACTCGGGATATGATGGAGATGATGATGAAGACCCGGACGAGGAGGAGGATCCCGAGGAGCGAGAGTAGACTCCGACCTTCCCTACAACTCAAGATTAAGACACTTACCCATGAGTTGTAATAAGAGCGATGTAGTAGCGATCTGTGTAATCTTGAGTTGTATGATTTTGCTTTGAGAACTTGATTATCCATGTTTGAGTTTGCTTTATGAAATGACCTTTATTTCTATTATTTCTTATTGATGCATATAGTGGGAAATACGTATAGAATAGTTTCTCTCTTGTCTTCTTATTCTAAAGCAACACCCCAATCTCATATGGCAGGAAGAGGAAGAGGACGTGGACGTGGTGTGCCACCCAATCTAGACAATGAAGTCCCGCTACCACAATGGAATGGAAGGGGTGCCCGTGGAGCACCAGCTGCAAATCAAATGCAGCAGATGATGGCTATGTAGCTTCAAATGATGCAAAACATGACACAAATTGTGAACAACATGCAACAGGCTCAGCAAGCACCACCACCCCCTCCTCCTCCACCACCACCCCACCTCCAAGGTTTTGCTTAAGAGACTTCATGAACACTCAACCTCCACGCTTTTCCAATGCCGTGGAACCTATGGATGCAGACGACTGGATCAATACAATTGAAAGCAAACTAAGGATTGTCCAATGTGAAGGAAGGGAAAGGGTACTTTTGGCATCACACCAACTTCATGGACCTGCAGCTGATTGGTGGATTGCTTATACGGCAGCCCATAATAACCCAGACAACATCACCTGGGAGGAGTTCAGAGAAAGCTTCCACAATCATCATGTGCCTAAAGGGGAAATTCAAGCCAAGCGTCTGGAGTTCCTAGCACTAAAGCAAGGGAACATGAACATACGGGGGTATTTGAACAAGTTTACACAACTATCTCGGTATGCCCCTGGTGATGTGGACACTGATGCTAAGAAACAATTTTGTTTCAAGGAGGGACTGGACAAAGAAATACAGTTGATGTAATCTTCCAGTTACTATGCTAGCTTCCAACATCTGGTGGACAAAGCTTTTATGGTGGAAAGAAAGAAGAAGGAATGTGAATGAGAAGATCACAAAAGGAAGATGATGATGGGGAAGTCTTCAAGCAACAATCGTCCTCGCTTCAACCCACAGCAATCAGGACACATGAGTCATCCTATGGGCAATAATCAAGGTTAGTGGTACGCCAACAACTCTTCATTCAGACCTCAAGCTTAGTATGCTCGTCCATAGTACCAGCAGGTGCAATTGCAACGTCCTCAAATGTATCAACAGCGTCCTATGACTTCAAACCCTCGACCAACTGGGCAATCACAGCAAAATCAACAAAGAAACAAGGCTCAAGACACCAGTACTCGGGGAGCTTGCTACATATGTGGTGATAAGGGACACTACTCCAACAACTGCCCGAAGAAGCCATCACAACAGAACCAGTCCAGAGGAAGGGTCAATCATGTTGTTTTGGGGAAGCCCAAGACGCATCAGATGTGGTGATCGGTACGTTCCCTGCTAATTCCCATCCTTCTACACTATTGTTTGACTCTGGTGCACCACTTCATTCATAGCAAAAGAATTCATAAGAAGACATGGAATGACTGTTACATTAATGAATCGAGTATTAGTAGTCAACTCTCTTGGAGGAGAGATGCTGACAAGGCAAGTATGCCCTAATGTAAGCATAAGCATTAGCGGGGTAGCATTCTTAGCAAACCTTATAGTGCTGGAGTCACAAGGAATAGACATTATTCTCGGAATGGATTGGTTAACCAAGTACAGAGGAGTGATCCACTGTGCCACTAGAACAGTATGCTTAACTCATACAGATGGCACAAACGTGGAGTTTTGTCCTGATCAAGCACTAGTTCAGAAAATACGACTCAATCAAGTTGAAGGAGTACAAGAGATCAAAGTTGTTTGTGACTTTCCGGATGTGTTTCCTGAGGAACTACCGGGTATGCCCCTGACAGAGAAATTGAATTTATCATTGAATTAGTGCCTGGTACAACACCAATTTACAAGCGACCATACAGGATGGATGCTAAACAATTGGCAGAATTGAAGGATCATATCAATGAGTTGTTAGCAAAAGGATACATTCATCCTAGTTCCTCACCTTGGGGAGCTCCAGTGATATTTGTGCCCAAGAAAGATGGCACATAGAGGTTGTGTGTGGATTATCACGCACTCAACATAGTAACTATCAAGAACAAGTATCCTTTACCAAGGATTGAGGATTTGTTTGACCAGTTGAGAGTTGCTTTTGTGTTCTCGAAGATTGATCTGAGTTCAGGGTATCACCAATTGAAGATACGACCCTCGGACATACCCAAGACGGCATTTGTTTCAAGATATGGATTATATGAGTATACAGTCATGTCTTTTGGTTTGATTAACGCCCCAGCTTATTTCATGTACCTTATGAATAAGGTGTTTATGGAATATCTAAATAAGTTTGTCGTGGTGTTTATTGACGACATTTTGATATTCTCCAAAAGTGAAGAGGAATATGAGGAGCACCTAAGACTAGCCTTACAAAAACTTCGTGAACATCAGTTGTATGCAAAGCTAAGTAAATGTGAGTTTTGTTTGAAGGAAGTGTCATTTCTGGGACATGTTATATCACAAGGAGGAATAGCGGTAGACCCTAGTAAAGTGAAAATTTTTCTGAACTAGAAAACACCAGAAAAATGTTGGGGAAATCAGGAGTTTCTTGGGTATGGCTGGCTATTATCGCCGGTTCATCGAAGGATTCTCAAAAATATCTCGTCCCTTAACAAAGTTACTTGAGAAGGGAGCTGTATACAAGTGGACACTAGAGTGTGAAGCCAGTTTTTCAGAGCTAAAGAAAAGGTTGACTACTGCTACAGTGTTGATTATGCCTGATATGTAGAAAGAATTTGCAGTCTACTGTGATGCATCTGGACAAGGACTGGGATGTGTATTAATGCAAGAGGGACATGTACTAGCCTATGCTTCACGTCAACTCAGAAAGCATGAAAGAAATTATCCTACTCATGACTTGGAGTTAGCAGCTGTAGTGCATGCATTGAAATTATGGAGGCAATATCTGATTGAAAAAAGAACTGAAATTTATACGGACCACAAGAGTTTGAAGTATATCTTCACCCAGCCGGATCTAAATCTCAGAGAACGCAGATGGTTGGAACTTATCAACGATTTTGATGTCGGAATCAACTATCATCCTGGGAAAGCTAATGTGGTCGCAGATGCATTAGGCAGATCAGCTCAATGCAATAGCATGGCACTGCAAGGTCAACAACCGCAGTTATGTGAGGAATTCGCAAGGCTAAACCTTAGTATCGTGACTAATACTGAGGTAGTGTCTATGGAAATAGATTCTACTTTGGAAAAGGATATTCGTGAAGGGCAAAAGAATGATAAGTGGATCCAGAAGATTAAGCAACTAATGAAAGAAGGAAAAGCACCGGACTTTAGAGAAGATGAACAAGGAACTCTATGGTTAGGGAAGAAGATATGTGTACCTGATATCAAGGAGATTCGAGAGCTGATACTGAGAGAAGCCCATGATTCGTCATATTCTATTCATCCAGGAAGCACAAAGATGTATCAAGATCTAAAGGATCGATTTTGGTGGCATGGAATGAAACGTGATGTGGCAGAGTATGTAGCTCTGTGCGACACATGTCAGAAGGTCAAAGCAGAACATCAAAGACCCACAGGGTTACTTCAACCAATTAAAATTCCTGAATGGAAATGGGTAGAAATAAGTATGAACTTTATTGTGGGATTGTCGAGAACTCAGTCTGGATACGACTCTATATGGGTCATAGTGGACCGTTGGACCAAAGTGGCTCACTTTATCCCAGTAAAAGAAAGCTATTCTGGTTCAAGATTGGCGGAACTATATATGGCAAGAATTGTATGCCTGCATGGCGTGCCGAAGAAAATAATATCGGATAGGGGTACTCAGTTCACTTCCAGATTTTGGCAAAAGTTGCATGAGTCTATGGATACCCGACTGAATTTCAGCTCGGCATATCATCTGCAAACTGACAGTCAAACAGAGCGCACCAATCAAATTCTTGAAGATATGTTGAGAACGTGTGCTCTGAAAAATAGTAGGAGTTGGGATAAGAACCTACCGTATGCCGAATTTTCTTATAACAACAGTTATCAAGCCAGTTTGAAGATGTCTCTGTTTGAAGCTTTGTATGGACGGAAGTGCAGAACACCATTGTTTTGGAATCAAACTGGGGAAAGCCAAGTATTTGGGCCTGAAGTGTTAAGAGAAGCTGAGAGACTGAAAGCATCTAGGCCCCCATGAGATATGGTTTCGGAGATTAATAACAACCGTTGGATTTTACAAATGAATTTGTGGATGCAAGGTCTCCCATATCACTCATTACAATGAAATCTATATGAATATCATCTACTGATCACTGGATACAATTGGAGACCCCTAAACAATCATTTTATGACATCAATCAATGTTATGAAGATTAGAAGTAAAAGCTCATATGTCAAAATTATTCAACCATAATTGACAGCACTCAATGCTTAATAATCATCAGAAGAATATTTCCATCCAATGTCTAAGAGGTCAATCGAGTAAATTACAAAAGAATCACTCGAAGCAAACAAAATCAACTCACCAGATCCACCGATGTTTCCAGAAAACAACACATCGGTCGAGTTGGTTCAGCAGAAAAAGAAGACCTCAGAACTAAGTACTCAGCGGATCTTCCGATGATCAAGGGCATGTTACATCGGTCCATCAGGACGGTAAGCAGTATCCCTGGATGAAGTGTAACACCGGATCATCTGATGTACAACTATAAACACATCGGTCAATCACTCCAGTAAGCATCAAGTGTGAACCAATTCTGGAGGAAGTGCCACCGGATCATTCGATGAGAAGACAAGTGTAACATCAGTCTAACAACGGTCATATCTGAACAGTGACATCAGCTAATTTGGATTTGAACAATGATAACTGAAGGGGGAGCATCAGATCATCCGGTGTTCGTAGAACAGTGATGTCAGCCTACTTTTCCAACGGCTATTTCATGGAGGCTTGCTATTTATATCCCTTCAACCAGTCTATTCGACAAGTCTTGACTACCAGACCTGCTCTACACATTCTCAAGCATTCAAGACATTGAGCTACCACTTCTACATCATCTACACCACTTACACACCAAGAGATAGGCTAGAACTAGCTAGAGATAGTGCTTGTGTGCTTCCATTCTTGGTGATTGGAATCTCTAGTGTAGTGAGAGCTGTAAGGGAGTGTCCCTTAGTGATTGTAATTGAGAGAGATTTTCGGAGCTTGCCAAGACGGTTGTGGAAGCTCGGAGGATCCAAGTTGTACAAGGCTTGAGCTCCACCTTGCCGAGGTTGGCAAACGGAGAAGAATAGTGAAGATCCCTAGTCTCAGTGACTTGGGTGTGGCTATACCCTTCGGTGGGTGCCACAACGTGGATGTAGGAAGATCTTGACGATCTTGCCGAACCACGGGATAAATCTTCGTGTCTCCTCGGGAGTTTGCGTTCTCTTACTCTCACTTTAAACTTATGCATTTCATATACCGCAAAGTTACTAGTCACTTGAATGCATAAGTTGTTTGCGTAGGGAATTGGGCTTTTAGTAATTAAGTGGTATTTCTTTATTTTTTGAAAAGAAGCCCAATTCACTCCCCCTCTTGGGCATTCGATCCTTACAATTGGTATCAGAGCAAGGTTGCTCATTGGATCATTCTAGCTTCACCGCTAGAGAGCTAAAATGGCCAATATTGGGGGTTCGGTTCCTATCTTCGAGGGCAAGAACTTTGCCTATGGAAAGCATGCATGCGCGCTTATCTAGAGGCTATTGCTCCCGAAGTATGGGAAGCGACCCATGCGGGGTTTGGTGAGCACAATTATGTTGGTGATCAAATCAAGTGGGATGCTAAAGGTAGGAATGCAATCTATGAATGTATTAGTTAAGATGTATTTGCTAGGATTGCTAGTAAAGAGAAAGCTTGTGAAATTTGGGCTTGCTTGATAGAAATTCATGAGGGTTCTTCTCGTGTCAAAGAACTAAAATATCTTATGCTTAAAGCCAAATATGATGAGTTTAAAATGCTACCTCATGAAAATGTCAATGAAATGTTCTCTCGCTTGAATGTGCTTATTGAAGAAAATAATGCTCTTGACATTGCTTCTCTTGTCAAAGGACTCATCAACCGCAAGATTCTTATGCTTCTTCCCAAGACAAAGTACAACATCATCAACTCCATGCTTCAAAAGGAATCCCTTGATCACATTGAAGTTTTGGAACTTATTGGAGAAATTCACGCTCATGAGATGAGTGTACTTGGGATGATGGAGCAATCATCTTCAAAGACAATTGCTCTAAAGGCCTCCACCAAGAAAATAAGTCTCAAGAAAAAGAAAGTGGTTGAGCCTAGCCCAAGTGAAGAAGAGCAAGCATCAAATGAAGATGACAATGATGAGCTTGCATCAATGATAAGAAAGTTCTCTCGCTTGAACTCCAAGATTGCCAAGAAGGGATACACCTTTGATCCCAAAAAGAAAGCATTTCTACCAAAGAGAGATGACAACAAGACTTGCTATAATTGTGGTGATCAAGGTCACATCTCCTATGATTGTCCAAAATCGGACAAAAGAAGAGAGAACCACAAGAGCAAGCATCGCAAGCTTGAAGATAGTGAGGACGATGAAGAGGACAAGCCCAAACCAAGATCCTTTGGGAAGAAGAAACATGACAAGGGCAAGAAGGCAAAACTCTTCTCAAAGAAGAGGAAAGGTCCACAAAAGGTGTTCATGTGTGAGGCAAATGAATGGATCACCGACGAAGAATCAAATGATAAAGAGAGTGAAGCGGAAGAAGAAAGTTTGGCCGGCCTTGCCATTGCCAACAATGATGACTCACCTCTACATACACCCCCCATGTGCCTCATGGCTAAAGGTAACACCAAGGTATGTGATGACTCTAGCGATGATGAGCTTTCCCCCAATGATTTAACTTCATTAATAAATGAATACCACACTATCATTAAGAGGGAAAAGACTAAGGTCAAGGCTCTTGAAGAAACTCGTGTTAAACTTGAGAGTGCTAACCTCGATTTGCTTGACAAGTATGAAAGCATACTTAAGAAGCATGACACGCTCAAATCTCATGTCAAGCAAATTGAGGAGGATAAGGCTCAAATCAAGCTAGATCATCATGAGCTTGACTTAGCCCACCAAGCACTCTTGGGAAAGCACAATGAATTAATCCAAGAGCATCAAGTACTTAACCTTGCTTATGAAGTTCTTGATCAAGAATTAAAAACTATAAAGAAACAAACTCTTAATGATAAGGTATCCATTAATTCTCATGCCACTAATGTCTTGCACAAGTCTTTGCTTGAAAGAGAATGCTAGGGAGAAGGACTTGTTGGAAGAAATTGAAAGTCTCCGCACTAGTGTGGCAAGACTATCTGAAGGAGAAGTCAAGCACAAGGAAATCCTCTTCCAACAAGCAAAGGCCTTCAACAAGAGAGGACTTGGATCCTTTCCAGTGCCTAACAAAGGAAAGGTGCCCTCACCGGAGCTTAGAATAAGCTTCATCAAAGAAGTTGGTTCCTATTGCCAACATTGTAAGGTCACCGGTCACCATACAAGGGAGTGTCCTTTTCCTAGCCAGCCTTCTCCAAAATTGCCTACTAACTACAAATCTACTTTCAATGATCATTATTATCTCTTGAGTAAAGTAGATGGCAAGGTGAAGGCAAGGTTCATTGGCAAGGATATAAAGGACATGAAGGGGAAGCTCCCCAAGCAACTTTGGGTCCCAAAAACACTTGTATCACACATACAAGGACCTATGTTGGCTTGGGTGACAAAAATAAAAAATTGAATTCATCTGTGTAGGTGAACTACAAAGTCGGTGCAAAGCATTAGGTACTCAATAGCGGGTGCACTCAACACATGACCGGCAATAATGGTATGTTCACCTCCATAAAGGACCCCTGCAATCATGAACAAGTCACCTTGGGTGATAATTCTAAGGGGAAGGTAATTCGGTTGGGTAAGATTGTATTTTTCACATGGTTTATTTATTTCAAATATGTTGTATATTTCAATTTGCTTTCAATTGCACAAATTTTGTGATCTTGGGCTAATGTGCACCTTTAGCAAGAATGATGTTGTTGTGACAAGCCTAAAGTTGAGGAGAGCCATGATCAAGGGGGAGCTTCAAGTTCCAACATCTACACATCGACGGAGAATTATTCATTTGTCACAATTTATGTCGATGATATTATTTTTGGTTCAACTAACGAAGCTCTTAGCCATGAGTTTGGCAAAATGATGTCTAGGGAATTCGAGATTTCGATGATTGGAGAGCTCAACTTCTTCCTTGGATTCCAAATCAAGTAACTTCAACAGGGGACCTTCGTCTATCAAGAGAAGTATACCAAGGACCTCTTGAAGAAATTTGAGATGGGAGATTGTAGCTCAAGAAGCATCCCAATGGCAACAAATTGTCATCTCGACGCAGATAAGGACGGTAAACCAATTGATCAGTCTAACTATCGTTCTGTGATTGGTTCATTGCTTTATGTTACCGCATCTAGGCCCGATATCATGTTTAGTGTATGCTTGTGTGCTCGCTTTCAAGCGGCACGTAAAGAGTCGCATCGGAAGGCGGTCTTTAGGATACTTCGGTATCTTAAGCATACCCCAAGTGTGGGCTTGTGGTACCCTAAAGGTGCAAATTCCATCTCTTGGGTTACTCGGATTCGGACTTTGCCGGATGTCGTGTGGATCGCAAGAGTAACTCCGGTGGGTGCCACTTGCTTGGGCGTTCCCTAGTATCTTGGTCTAGCAACAAGCAAAATTCCGTCGCTTTGTCCACGACGGAAGCAGAATATATCGTGGCCGGTGCATGTTGTGCCTAAATTCTTTATATGAAGCAAACTCTTTTGGACTTTGATATTAAACTTGGTTGTGTGCCTCTCCTTTGTGACAATGAAAGTGCGGTTAAGATAGCTAAAAACCCCGTTCAACACTCCCGCACTAAACACATTGATATTCGCCATCATTTCTTGAGGGACCATGAAGCTAAGGGAGACATCTCATTGCGAGGTGTTAGGTCCGAAGAACAATTGGCGGATATCTTCACTAAACCACTTGATGAGAAAACCTTTTCTAGACTAAGAAGTGAATTAAATGTGCTAGATGCATCGAACGTCATGTAAATTGCCATGATCATGTAAGAATGCATCTCATATAGGTCTTGTCTAACTTTCAAAGGATAGGGGTGAGCAAGGGTTAGCTTGGGATGGAGGTTCTTTTGGGTTTCCCCAAGGCTTGGAGAGTGGCTCTCCCTGAAGAAGCCTTTGAAAGGTTCAAACTTGACAAGATAGATTTACTTTATATCTTGCATGATGCCTGCCATATAGACTTGTACTCATATTTAAATTTCTTGCATTATAAATTGTTTGGTATTGCATACGGTAGATTGTCACAAAGGGGAACCCACCTCATGAGAAAGAGACTTGATTGAAATGCAATATCTCAACTCATATGATGTGGAAAGAACAAATTGTTAGGTGCGTTAATGCCTAAAGGAACATGCTTTAAAGAGATAGAAGTCTTCATCCTCTAGCTCACAAAGCATGTGCCCTACATTTTATTTGGATAATTTCCTCCCTATTTTCTTCGGTGTTCTATTTGCTTTAAGGCTTAGCCAAGTTATTGGCAATTAGTATTTTTGAGGGGTAAGGGGTTGCCCAAAAGGTCCTAAGACATGTGTTTCTTCGTGATTGTTTGTTTGAGTCAAAGGACATATATAGGATGTTGCTGTTTTATAGTCATCGGATTATCCAATGCTTAGGCCAGACCATCATCGGATCAGTTTGTGTTCAAATGCCAAGAGTCAGTTCAGTCAGTAAGACAAATCAACCGACGAGTTCATTCTGAGAAACATCAGTCCATCCGATGTTCACATTTCTGTAACTGTGCTAAATTCCACCGATGCAAATCCTTTCAACGTCGGACCATCCGGTGTCAACGGTACCTTTTGGAATACCTTTACTGTGTCATTCGACCGATGCTCCTATCATTTGACGTCGGTTCATCCGGTATTAAATTTTAAGCTAGGGTTTGGTCCTCACCTTTTAAGCGCACCTCTTCTCCTTCTTTTCTCTCTCCCCGACCTCGACGCCATTGCTCCGCGCCTCCTCTACCTCACGCTGCCGCTCGCTCGCCCTCCAGCCGCCGCCGCACCGCCGCAGCAGCGCCACCGCCGCCGCTGCCCTCCAGTGCCGCCACCCCATGGCCGCCGCCTCTGTCCAGCCGCCCTAAGCGTCGCCGCCACCGCTCTCCAAGCAGCGCCTTCGCATCTCTGCCGCCATCCACACCACACCACCGCCGCATCTCTGCTGCCATGGTGCTTCCCCTTTTCGGTCATTGTCGATTCACCGCTAGGGTTCCCGGCCGCGACGACCTTTGTGTCGCCGTCCCCGAGCTCGCTTGTCCCACGTGCTCATCCTCGTTGTCGTCATGGGCCGTGACAAGAAGGGAAAGGGAAAGGCTATCGAGGAGCCGGCCGCCAAAAAGCAGAAGTTGTCGAAGGACGCAAAGAAAGCCCTAATGGCCGCTCGCGCCGCCGAGGAGCGAGAGCGTGGCCGAGGAGAATCGTTGAGGATCCGCGAGGCCCGTCAGAGGCAGCCTCCCGTGCTAGATGAATCCGAAGAAGAAGAAGAGTCCGAAGTGCCGCCTGTTCGCCGGCGCTCAGCCAGGACCCGTGGGGGTCATCCAGCGGCAGTACCACGACCGAGACCGTCAGCTGCTGATCTTCGAGAGGACAGGGCGGCCCAGAGAGCCGTCTATGAGATGGACACCAACGTCCGTGTTGGTGAAGGTGTTCGGCTGACAGACTATAGGAAATTGAAGGCCAAGCAGCTCAGAAAAACTCAGATGGAGCATCTTGCTTGAGGAGTGGTTCCCGCAGCCTAGAGAGGCACTTGTGGATAGCCGCTTTTGGACCTTGACACAGGCGTCGCTGTACGAGACGTACAAACGTCGGGGCCATAAGCTCTTCCAGCACAACTTTCTGGATTAGGATCAGCTTGCACTGGCAGTCGAGACTGAGATACGCCCTTACTTTGAGAGGTATAGAGGGCTGGTGGAGCTGATGTCCTACGAGAGGAGTGCCTATGTGGAGGACTGGGTCCGTGTTTTCTATGCCACACTCTACGTCTCCGAGGGCCACAGATCCATAGATTTCATATTCATAGGCCAACATCATCACTTGACCAGGCAGACCTTGGGACAGCTGCTAGGAGTGGATCTCCATGACACTTGCCTGCACGAGAGGGTGTATGGACAGGCTGACCCACCGAGGAGGCTGCTCACTGGAGGAGTGGCACCACCACTGGAGGAGATACCCTCACTGTTTGCTTAGCCATTCTCTCCAGACCAGCCGAGGGTACCGGCACTGCTCACTCCAGTTGTGCGCACTTTGCACCTTGCCTTGCGCCGCACACTTCTACCGAGGTCCGGATACCTTGAGGGGTTCACCAGCATGCAGCAGACTCTCCTGTTCTACATCATGAACGGGATGGAGTTCGACATTGTGGACATCCTCATATGTGAGATGGAGGACGTAATCACTGATGGAGTTGGGATGATGAGGCAGCTCGTATTTGGTCATTGGATCAGTTACTTGCTCTACATGGTAGCTCCAGAGGGGTCCGCCGTGCGTGACAGTCTCACCGACGAGAGTGTCACACGGTTCAGTCACTACCGTGCTCCAGCTCCTGGAGACCGCCGCCTTGGCCGTCCTGTTGAGCATCAGGTCCGTGCTCGTCTATCCGAGGAAGACTGGTCAGACCTGGAGAAGGAAGACGAGATACTAGCACAGGCAGAGGCTCAAGGTGAGGACCTTCAGCATATTTGGTCCGAGAGTGACACCAGCGACAGTGTCGAGGAGTACTTCCTGCCTCCTCCCTCACCCAGATAGCACGACGCGGAGGCTGAAGGCTCGACTGTGTCACCCCCTACTCCACCTCCCGTGTCAGAGGCACAGGTCTCTCAACCATCTGAGCTTACCTCCCTACTTCAGTAGATGGTTGAGCAGCAGCGCCTGGACCGGCTTGCAGCTGAGCAGGCCCGAGCTGAGCAGGCTGCACGTCTCTTAGAGCTCCAGCAGCAGCAGCAGGAGATGCAGCGTCAGATCGCCCGTGAGAGGCAAGAGGACACCGACAGGTTGACTGGGCTGATTGATCAGATGCACCAACGCTCTCTTGACCAGCAGCAGCAGACGCAGCAGGTGATGATGGGCATCCTGGGGTTGATCACCAACCTCTACACACAGACCGGGATTGCCCTGCCGTCACAGCTTCTAGGCTTTGCTCCAGCCCCGCATGTCCTGGCTCCAGCTTCAGCACCAGTGCCGACCACGCTGATCCCGACGATCAGCATGTCCCCACTGCTTGCTCCTGGTGCCCCTATCCACTCTCCTCTGCCGGCTACGACGCTTTTCCAGCAGACGCCGGCGTCCGTTGTCAGTGCCCCGTTGCCAGCAGCTCCGACTCAGCAGGCACCGACAGCAGCTCCTACAACTCCCGCCACCTCTACTCCAGCCTCAGCCGCAGCAGCAGGCAGCAGCTCCAACGATAGCACCCCCGACGGTGACCAGTTCATCATCGCTCCGAGCACTCAGGATTCTTAGGCACTCGACTTCCTTTTTGGTGTCTTGATGCCAAAGGGGGAGAAGAGTTAGAGAGGTGTTAGGGGGAGGGATAGCTTAGTCCCAGGGGGAGTCCTAGCTGCAGGGGGAGTTTATCTTTTTGGGAGTTCTTTTGTAATTTGAAGATTTGCTACTCCTTTGCTATTCATTGAGTATTCTTGTGACTCTTAATTCTCTCATATGTTATTGATTGTTGAGCTTTCAAGTTATTAATCTCTTTTGAGTCTTCAAGTTTAATGTGCCATATATTGTACTCATTGCATATCTTCTTGAGTATCGCATTGTCAAATTCATTACTATTATGCTTCACTTGTTGTGTTCTCATCAATCACCAAAATGGGGAGATTGAAAGCATCTAGGCCCTCATGAGGTATGATTTCGATGATTAATGACAACTGTTGGATTTTACTAATGAATTTCTGGATGCAAGGTCTCCCATATCACTCATACAATGAAATCTATATGAATGTCATCTACTGATCACTGGATACAATTGGAGACCCCTAAACAATCATTTTATGAGATCAATCAATGTTATGAAGATTAGAAGTAAAAGCTCATTTGTCAAAATTATTCAACCATAATTGACAGCACTCAATGCTTAATAATCATTAGAAGAATATTTCCATCCAATGTCTAAGAGGTCAATCGAGTAAATTACAAAAGAATCACTCGAAGCAAACAAAATCAACTCACCGGATCCACCGATGTTTCCAGAAAACAACACATCGGTCGAGTTGGTTCAGCAAAAGAAGAAGACCTCAGAACTAAGTACTCACCATATCATCCGATGATCAAGGGCATGTTACATCGTTCCATCAGTACAGTAAGCAATATCCCTGGACGAAGTGAAACACCGGATCATCCGATGTACAACTATAAACACATCTGTCAATCACTCCAGTAAGCATCAAGTCTGAACTAATTCTAGAGGAAGTGCCACTGGATCATCCGATGAGAAGATAAGTGTAACATCGGTCTAACAACGGTCATATCTGACACAGTGACATCAGCTAATTTGAATTTGACCGATGATAACTGAAGGGGGAGCATCGGATGATCTGGTGTTCACAGAACAGTGATGTCAGCCTACTTTTCCAACGGCTATTTCATGGAGGCTGGCTATTGATACCCCTTCAACCAGTCTATTCGACAAGTCTTGACTACCAGACCTACTCTACACATTCTCAAGCATTCAAGACACTGAGCTACCACTTCTATATCATCTACACCACTTACACACCAAGAGATAGGCTAGAACTAGCTAGAGATAGTGCTTGTGTGCTTCCATTCTTGATGATTGGAATCTCTAGTGTAGTGAGAGCTGTAAGAGAGTGTCCCTTGGTGATTGTAATTGAGAGATATTTCCGAAGCTTGCCAAGACGGTTGTGGAAGCCCAGAGGATCCATGTTGTACAAGGCTTGAGCTCCACCTTGTCGAGGTTGGCAAACGGACAAGAATAGTGAAGATCCCTAGTCTCGGTGACTTGGGTGTGGCTATACCCTTCGGTGGGTGCCCCAACGTGGATGTAGGAAGATCTTGACGATCTTGCCAAACCACGGGATAAATCTTCGTGTCTCCTCGGGAGTTTGCATTCTCTTACTCTCACTTTACACTTATACATTTCATATACCGCAAAGTTACTAGTCACTTGAATGTATAGGTTGTTTGCGTAGGGAATTGGGCTTTTAATAATTAAGTGGTATTGCTTTAATTTTTGAAAAGAAGCCCAATTCATCCCCCCCTCTTGGGCATTCGATCCTTACAGAGACAGATACAAGAAATCCAAAAGAATTTGAAGATAGCTCAGTCAAGGCAGAAGAGTTATGCTGATACTCGACGTCGTGATTTTTCATTTGAGATTGGTGATTATGTGTATCTCAAGGTGTCACCCGTGAGAGGGTTGAGACGATTCAAGGTGAAGGGCAAATTATCACCCCGATATATTGGTCCTTTCAAGGTATTGGAGAAAAGAGGAGAAGTAGCCTATCGGCTCGAGCTACCATCTTACTTATCAGATGTACATGACGTATTCCACGTGTCACAATTGAAGAAATGCTTAAGAGTCCCTGAAGAACAATTGCCATTGGAAGCAGTAGACGTACAAGAGGATCTGACCTATGCAGAACAACCTGTTAAGATTCTCGAGACGTCAGAACGAGTTACGAGGAATAAAGTTACTTGTATGTGCAAAGTACAATGGAAACATCACTGACAAGAAGAGGCGACGTGGGAAAGAGAAGAAGACCTCAAGGCAGAGTTTCCCAGTCTATTCTCTTAGGACGTCCAAATCTCGAGGGCGAGATTTCTTTTTAGGGGGGTAGAATTGTAACACCCAAAATTTTTGAAAAGAAAAAAAAAGTGTGTAAAATAAAGTTTTGGAGAGCTACACAAATATTTTCTTTGGAAATAAAATTCATATAAGGCAATTGCATCATGTTTGGTTGATTTTGTGAATTTTGAAAGTTCAAATCTGCTAGAAATTCAAATTACAAATTCATATCTTAAAAGAGAAGAAAAAGAAAACAGAAAAGAAATAGAAAAAGAAAAGAAAAAGGAAAACCCCTCCCTGGACCGAAATTCCCGAGCCGGCCCAACTCCCTCCTCACTCCCGCGCCGGCCCGCACTCCCTCTCCCCTCTCTCTCTCTGCCACCCGGGCCCCGCGCGCACGCCCACTTCCCCGTGCTCCTCTCCCCCCCTCGCTGACAGGACGGCCCTGCCTGTCAGAGCCTCCGTCCACCTCACGCACCCCGCGCTGTAACGATTGCGCGCCATCACTGCGCCGCCCACTCCCCCCTTTCAATGTCAGCCGTTCACCCTAATTAAACTCCCCGTCGTGCCCATCATGACCGCCGCCCGTTACACAACCAAACCCCTATAAAAGCCCGACCATTCCTCTCGAATTTCACCGCCCGACGCCCCAAACCCTAGCGCCGCCAAGCTCGGTAATGCCGGCCATGTTCCCGTCGCCCCGTTCAATTTTGCACCTCGGTAACTAGCTTAACACCTTCGCTGTGTCCCCAGGAGCTTGTCGGACATCCTCGTCGGTGAAGAAGGGCTCTGCGTCGCCGACTTCGTCGAGCGCCGACGAGTTCCGCAGCCGATCACCGTCGCCGACCCCCTTCTGTCCATTTTCCGGCCGTGCGACAACCTCTGGTGAACTCCCCTAGTCCCCCTCTTCATATTGCACCAATTAGTTTTGCTCTTTAGCCATTGTATCACGTGTACCGATCGCGCCGGCGAGATCGCCGCCGCGCGCATAGGCCGCGCGCCGCCACCCAGCGCCGCCGCTCCCGTTGATCCAGGCGACGTGGCTCATTGCCCGTCGTCCATTTTGTTTCAACGGTCAAGATTAAGACCGAGTGTACCCCTTCGATGAATAAGATCTGGACCATCCATTTTAAAACCAACGGCCCACATTCAAACCCTTTTTCCCACCGCCTGTTTTGCGCCCAAGCCCCTGGAAACTTGCGGGCTACCCCCTGGGTTTCTCTGGAATTCAAATCTAACCCCTGGAAATGTCAAACTAGCCCCTGGACTTTCTAGAAATTAGTAAAATACTGGTTAAATTAATAAAAAGTGTTTTAAAGCCCCTGGAATATTATAAAATAGCAAATAAATTCTGGAAAATTGTAGAATAATCCCTAGATTTAATAAAAATTATTTTTAACCACTAGAACAATTCTGTTTTTACAAAAAAGCCCTTGTTAGTTCTAGAAATTAATAAAAGTCCTTAATTTGTATAAAATAATTATAAAAACAGATTTAAATATGTTTTCTTTATTTTCATTTATGTATTATTTTTATTAATTCATTTAATTTGCTGAAATAGTTATGAAAATACTTTTTAAGTATACTTAGTTCATAAAAATTGTTTTGCACATAGAAATAATTAATAAAAATAATGTAAAAATTGTAACATTTACATTATTGATTATAAATCTATTTTAAGATTATTTTGAAGGATAAAAATTTCTAGAAAATAATATTAGGTTTCTAATAAATATAAAAATAGTATAAAAAGCTCTAAAAATATATTTTACTCAATAAATTTCATTTAACTTTAACTTCTCATCAATTGATGTATGCCTATAATTTAAATCAACCCTAAAATCACTTTTGCGTAGGAATTTGCGTTTATTTGAATTGATTGCATTTTATTATGTTCTTATTGTATGTTATTTTCGTGCATTGTCGTAATTTAGAGTCGGGGCCAGAACCCACTTTTAACCTTCAAGAGCAACAGTTTCCCGACGACCTCGAGGTACAATTTGGAGGCAAGTTCCTTGACCATTTTGTTAAGTTTTAGTTAGTTACATGCTAAATTAAAATATGAATCCTATGTTATGTTTTCCTAGATGTTCCACAATATTCCTTGTCAACATGGTTTGGGTGTTTTACTATTAAAAATTAGTTTACACTTGGCCATGCTTAATTTGAAATATGATCTAATTATCTGCAAGATTTCATTTGATGTATTACGATACATGAATTGATGGCTATAATGGAATTTAGTAGATAGGAATCTGATGGGGGGTTTTGTATGGATTTGTGCATGCGTGCACAAGACCTTGGTTTGGGGCTTGACAACTATCGGATTCTAAGGACCAGTTTATGGAAGAAGTTGCTAAGCCTTTTAGTATTACCACAGAATTGTATATGGGACAACTTGGTTTAGTAATTTGGTCTCTCCCGATGTAGCATAGGTAATAGATCGGGCGGGGAATGGGATTTGCCTTGGGATCCGCATGGCTCAAGAGGGGGCTTCTCCTGGTGGAGGGAAAATAGACTCCAGGTGCCGGAGCGGTGAAACCTTAGAGTACCCATTGCAAGTCAGGAGAACTATCGGAAACACCTCTTAGTGATCTCCTGGCTACACACCTACGGAAGTGTGTATTGTGGTTAGCTACCACGGGCATCAGGGAGGTTTACCTTAGTCCACTTGGCAACAGGGGACGAAATCATGAACTGTGGGTAAAGGATACACACTCTGCAGAGTTTTGTCAAACTGTCTAGACAGCTGTGCTCATGGACACGAGCGGCTTGGAAACCAAATTTATAATTAGCACATGGTTACATAATGGATGGTTTGGGTTTGGTCTTACCTTGATTAATTTTGGGATATTGGTTGGGATTTCACCTAGATGTATGTGATTTATAACAATTAAGAGTAGGTTGTAATTGCTATAGTGTTTTACCTATTATTTGCCTTCCTTGTTGTGAATCACACATGTCATAACTTCCCAACTTGCAAGTACCGTTGGTACTCAAACTTGTTAGTTGCATATCCCCCCCCCTCCCCCCCCCCCCCCAGTCTACGAAGACGCTGAGGTGGAGAACCAGGACTTCTACGGAGATCCTGAAGAGATGTTCTAGGCTGGCGCTCCCTCGTGCAACGCCTGTGTTGGAGCCCTTTGTTATGCTTTTCCGCTGCTTGTATATTTTTATCTTAGATCTGGAAGGTCATTTATGTAATAAGGTGTTGTACTCGAACATGGTATTTTATTTGGTATTTCACTTTCGTCTACATATGTATGAGTTGAACTGATCCTGGCATACATGTGGAAAGCATCTGGTTGTCTTCTTATTACCAGGTGTGACAAAGGTTGGCTAGCCTGTGGCAGCATGCTAGCCTTTGATTCTGACTCAGATAACTCAGAGTCAAATTGCAAAATTAAAGGATTGATAAGAACAAATAGGTAAGTAAAATTTAAGATAATATGATTAACTACTGAAATTTACCTTCGTGCACTGTAAGGCCATAGCTCGACCCACAAGATTTGGAACATGCCTCATCAGCTGAGAGTATCTGCTCTCACCTGACGAAGTACCCCTAAAAAGGATGTCCAATGTATGGATGAGGAACCCTTTCGCCCTCTTCCTCTTCTCCTTTTCTGACGACAGGAATAGTTGTTAAATATGCTAAAAAAATATACAAAGTTCATGTTAATTTAGCGAATAAACGTTACTTGTAATTAGTTTCTAAATTCATCAACATCACGATCATGCACCCTACTCTTTAAACCAGATCATCGATCTTCTTTCGTGACTGGTTTCTATTTTTGCATATATGAAGTCTCTACATCTTCAGTGTCTACAAATAAGTTGTAGAGTCCTACACTAGGCTCGACGAGAAATGAATCTAGCAACTCTTCTTCTTGATTAACCTCATCAGTATCATGATAACCATCATCTCCTAAAATATATAACCACTCACGAGAATTCACCCATTTACGACGGGGGAGAGATATGAGAGATGGGCTTCGTGAGCAGGGTATATCCATCCACTGACGACGGATTCCTAATTTACATCGGTCCGATGGGATGGTCATCGTAAATAAGGATTTACTTACGATGGTTCTCGATGGTGCCGTCGTAAATAAAATTTGTTTACGACGACCCAAATCAACCGTCGTAAGTAACTCTGAGCCGTCGTAATCAAGGAGTAGTTTACGACTTACCTGCATTAACCGTCGTAAGTTATATCATTTATAACGGTTTATCCGTTAGCCGTCGTAAACCGTTGTAATATTAGCAGTTTCCTACAGTGGCCGAACCTTAACAATGCGGCCTAAAAGTATGCTGCAGTGCAGAAATGTAAATTTTTGTATTTAGAACTTAAGCGCATTGGAGATAAGCAGGCATATTAGGCGGTGGCAGAAGCTCCTCGATAAATATAACTCGAGAATCACACACTGAAGCAGTATGAACCCTAGAACAAATCCCAAATCGCAATCAGCAGACTGTCGAACAAATCAAGATAAAACTTACAGAAATCAGAGGAGCAAACAAAGGTTGAACTCAATGGAATTTAAATCCGAGGGAGAAAACAATAAACATAACAGGAAGAAGGCAGTTACCTAGCTCATTTTCATCGTGAGGAAGGTGAAATGGGGAGGCAGGGTTTACTACTACTTGGCTAGAAGACGACTAGTCCAAGCAGTTGCCGGCTCATACACGCATCACAGATGAGACGCACGATATGTCGAGCGCTAGAGCTCGTTAAAATGCTTGAGTGACATAGCTCTTTCGTTTTTATTATTTTCATTCTTTAGACCAAGAAGCTTCATTGCTTACCCTTCGTCACCATTACAACCAGAATGTAGACACTCTTGTACCGCAGCAGTGTCTAAGCAAGCCACTCGCCTGCCATGGTTACTTGTTTTGCGCATGTATGTGCGACTTTATTACAAACACAAGTATAGGAAACAGAATTACTTAAAACACTCTAGAGTTAAGTTCATAAGTGTCATATAAAGGATGTTAGAAACTGGACCTTGTTTCTGCCACGGAATAGATATGGTATACACTATACACAAATATGAATGATAATGATTACAGACTTTCAACATTCATATTCATTTGTCATGACTTAGAGACCTATTAGTAAGAATATGAATAGAAATTGTAGGTAAGCTTTGAGTTGGTCCTTCATCACTAACCTAGAGATCTAGCACTAAGAATATTCAACCAAGTTGATATGGACTAGACTAGGGGAAGGATGATGGGCAATAGGTCGATTAACTCACCCTTCAAAGAGGCTCCGAGTACTATTAAGGATTTATTTTCATGTTTAACACGTGAGTACACAATGAGCCTCTTTGCATAGAGCCATAGAGGAGACTAATCATTTCAGATAAGGTTAGTTGGGCAAAGATGAAGAAATTAAATCAGACTGGGTTGTGATATTTTTTAAACTTTGATATTCCTTGCAGAGTTGTCTTTGCCACATATGCAACCCTTTTATTGACTTTACAAATCGACTAAAACCAAAGCATAATCATTCAAGGAATTCAGTCACGTGTAGAAAAAACACCATATTCACTTGGAAGCTGTGGCAAAATATTGGCAAAAACTTGTGACTGATATCTTTACTTGAAATCCTAAGATAAAACAAAACAAAACAATTTTTGAAGCAGTAAATAATCAAGTCCATTTTAATTCATGTTTATTTGGGGTTGATGCTAGAAATATTGAAAGAAGATAAAGGACAGGATCAATAACAGTGACTGCAAATGCAATGAACTGTTGAGAACACATTGCTTCCTTTCTGTAAAACAGTAATTCATTGTTGTCAGAGTAAATCAGGTGGTGAAACATGCATGTCCCTTCAAAAAGAAAGTGACAAAAGGTGGGTACATGAGGATTAAGGACTCACATACACTGATGATATCCATCATTAATATGATCATTGATGTGGTGTTTGCTTTGTAATTGCGCGATTTCTGTTTTTGTGGTACGTAATAATCAAGCTGATTAAGTTCATTTTTATGATAGGGATAGCAAACTGATGAAGTTCACTTACCTGAATACTGTTGGAGGCCAACCATGTTAAGATGCAAAATCTTATAGTTGATTTGGGTTACTGAGAAAACGTGTAGGTCTAACCCTGTAGCCTCCAATTTAAATAGCTCAAGATGATAAAATACTGATAAGCACAAGCTAGGGATGTACACTAGAGAATTATATGTACACTGAAGATAAACATCACAAAAATCTTTTTCTATGGCGCCCATAAGCCAGATTCAGTGTAGAACGTTTCTTTCTGTTCTTCCAAAATTCGTCTTTCTTTTCCTTCCTAGGTTTTAAGCCAGACTTGATTTTTATGATTGCTTGTATGGCACTCTTATCATTTATGTTCTTTCTTGCAGATTTTATATCCAAAGTATTCAATAACTTTCGATATGACCTAGCATCAGGCACTTGCTCACTTCGAACCATCTGCTTGTGGTAGTAGAGCGCCCTTGAAAAGTCACGAACACGGGCATATGCATATATCATCGTACAATATGTAATGGAGTCTGGTTTTAGCTCGAGAGCAACCATCTCTTTCAGAAGTTGGGGCAATTTGTAATGCTGTCCTCCCCTTCCATATGCATTCATCAAAATATTGTATGTCATGACGGTAGGCTTCAATCCTATCTTTCCAAATTCATATATAGCATCCCTTGCCTGAAGATAAAGTTCGTGTTTTGCTAAGCAATCGAGTACCATATGGAATGTGATGTAACACCCCAATATATTTTAGAGAGGCTATTTAAAATTTTTCTTGGATGTTCTCCTCATGTTTGTCAATCACCTAAAATTTGAATTTGGAAAAGGACCTAAAATCTGGAAATTGAGGATCTTTATCCTGGCCATGGGCTCTTTGGGCCGCAATTCCCTTATCTCTTCTTGGCCCAACCCCAAGTTTCCCTTTTTTTTTCTTCCCCTTCTCGGCCCCAGGCCCATCTCTTCTTTTCTTCCCGCTAGCGCACGCGGCACCCGCCTTGGATTCCCCCGTTGCCCTGTCTGTTTCCTCCCTTTCACCGACGAGTGGGGCCCCCTGTCACCTTTCCTCCCTGCCACGGCTCTTCCTCACCCTCCCCCTGCGGCGCGGACGCCAAAGCTTGCTCCTCGCAGTTTCCAATGATCGCCAAAAATCCGAACCCCAGGCCTTCTTGGCGTCCACGGAAACTCCTCGCCTATAAATACCCCACCCCGGATCCCGTCGCCCCTGCCCCGGTTCCGTCTCAGCGCGAGAGTCCTGCTCCGCCGTGGACTCGCCTCGGTAAACCGCGACACCACGCCGGTTCTGCCACTTCTTCCTTCTTTCCCCGAGCTCATCACTACTTCATGCGTGTAGGGTCTCGGCGAAGCTGCTTGGGACCTCTCCATCGCGTCTCACCTTGCGCAGCCGAGACCGACCGGTCCGCGGTGAGTTTTTCCCGCCCTTCCCGACGTTCGGCCACACTCGCTCCCCTTCATCTTGATCTAACCCTGCTACCGTGTTCACTTTGTGCCAGAACACCGTCCCGGCAGATTTCGTTGGTGAGTTGGGCGCCGTGAAGGGTTCCCACCGCGCGCCGACGACGTGATCCGCTGCTCCTCGGCGCAGGGCCACTCCCGAGTTTTCCCCAGACCCCACTGCTCCTCTCGGTGAGCTCCCCGACCTACCTCCTCCTTGTCCGGTCTCTGTTGGCGCTAGAGTAGGGTTCGTTGTATGGATCTTGGTAGCTTTCGTGGGTTGGTCGGCGTGCGGCATCGATCTTCCATTTCTATGCCCCCTCGAGCTCCATCTACACTCTAGATGAGTTCACCTGCGTCTGCTCTCTCGTTTTAGGCGCTTAGATGGGAGGATTAGGGTTTCCTGGCGTGGATTGCTTTTGCTCCGGCGAGCTCGGGTTGCCGGCCATGGCACGCCACCGCGGTTCGGCGTCGCCGTCGGCAGGTTTTGGCCAGATGGAACCCTAGCCGTCCGATCTCGCCTCTGTGGTCGCGATTAGTTGGCCGCATATCCCTTCAGTATTTAAAATCTCTGCCGTTCGTTTCGGGATCGAGGTTCCAGAGGAGGCCACGCAGCTCTTAGATCTCCATCCTCCATCCCCGATCCGAAGGCCATTTTGAATCCCCGGCGTACCCCTTCGCATTTCTAATCTGGGCCACAGATCTTGGATCCGACGGCCCAGATTCGGGCGCGCTTAGCCCCTGGCGGATTTGTGCCCACACCCCTGAAGATCTCCGGTTTTTCGCACTTTAGCCCTCAGTTTTGCTAGGAGGCCCCTGGATTGACTTTTTATTCTGTTTTTCTCTGCTGAATAGCTCCTAGGCCCCTGTACTACACTATTTTTGCATTTTAATAGTTTCTGCAGTACACCATTTGTCAGATTAGCCCCTGAATTAAATAGTATTTGTAGGATAGCCCCTGCAGTAGTAGATATTCACTTAAATCACATGTTTAGTGAGTAAATAGCCATCATTTTATGTGTAATAAAATCTTGTATTATAAGAATGGTATTTACATGAGTTGTAAAATAAGTGAAAGCTTAATAAATCATGTTATGCACCCTTTTATATGATTCTTGGCACATAAAATAATGGTAAAATGTAAATTGCATAGTGAAGGTATACTAGAATTTGATTATATCACTTTGGAGTGTTTGTAAATGCTTTGTTGTGTGTATTCTATGTTTCATCCTTATGCTTATACTTTCACGCTTGTACTTATTTTCCTTTGTACTATTTTCTTGCATGTGGTTATGTGATTAGAGGCGACCCCGGAGCCGACTTTCAGCCTCCAGGACCAGGTGTTTGACTACGTCAACCCACACTACCCAGGCGAGTGTTCTTGACCACTTTGCTCCGTTTAGAGATTATTAAGGATATAGATAGAACTAGTTGCATGCAAGTCAATTAATTTGAATCCTATGCTAGACTGTTTCCCTAGATTTCCATAATATTCCTTGTTGCTGTATTGGGTAGATGTTAGGGTATTTTGTGGGTGGTTTACTACTGCTTAGCCATGCTGTCATAGTTGGGGGAGTAACTTTACTTAAAAATTGCTATTATGCTTACTCTACTATACTCTGTATTATTGTGGATATGGCGGGATGGTGTAGTTGATAGGAATCTAGGCAGGCAGGTTTGAGTGGTGGGTGCAGTACGCACGAGACTCGGGTTCATTTGTGTTGGCGCCTGCCCTAGATTCTAAGGACCGGTTCTTGGTGACATTGCAACCAGGTATTACCGTACCACCACATGACGGTATGGAACGGCTTAGCCATTTATCTAGGAGATCTTTCAATGAGTATGGGCAATGGTTGGTGCGGGGAACGAGTTCAGCGTTACCTGCTCTGGGATCCGCATGGCTCAAGAGGGGGCTGCCACGTCGGAGGGTGTACTCCATTATGTCGTGGTAGGCGAAACCTTAGAGCACTCGTACTTGTCGGGAGACCCTTTGTAAAGGCTCTGTTGTGGACTCCTGGCCACACACCTTAGGCAGTGTGAGACGGCAGGATGGAGTTTTCTTAGTCGTCGTTAGACGATGAAATCATAACTTGTGGGTAAAGTGGTACAAACTCTGCAGAGTATAAAACTATCTAGATAGCCGTGCTCACGGTCACGAGCGCGCCTGGTAGTACTGCCTTGATTAGTCAGTTTGGGATTGGTTGGTTGTTGGTGAGTCAGGCGGTTGACCCGGTGAGTTGGTTCCAGGTGGGGTAACCTGGACGGTGGTGAGTCGGGTGGGTGTCACCCGATGGTTTATATGATTATTACTTATATGAGTCCCTCACCTAATAAATAGGATGCTAAGGTCAACTTAGGGAATTAAGGTTGCATACAGGCTAACCCGTGTCAGCTTTCCTCATTGAATAGCCCGCATGTCGTAATTTCCCTCACTCGCGGAGTACATTAGGTACTCATCCTCGCTTCTTTCCTTTCCTGTTTTCTTGTGCATATATTGCTGCTCAGGTCCCAGTGGTGGAGAGATGGACGAGGAGTTCGACGGAGATGGCACTGGTGCTCAGGCCTAGGCGGGTGTTCCCACGGACGGTGCATGTGATGGAGATCCTACTACTACCTTTCCGCTGTCATGAGTTTTTCTTTTAGACCCACGGGTCATTCTTGTACCGATGTTAATGTACTTGCCGTACTTGGCCTATCATGTTTATCGAGCTTGGCTTAATTATATATGATATCTCTTTTGTGCTCGTGTGTGATGAAAACTGATCCTGGCACACGCGAGTATTGCGCTTTGTTTCCTTTGCAGGAACAGGGTGTTACATGTGACTCTTGTTCCACCGACCTTCCCATCAATCATTGATTTCCATGTCTCCATTAGCTTTTCTGTGTCGCCAGCTCTCCTAAGAACATGAATTAAAGTTGTATATGTTTCTAGAGTAGGTTTTAGTTCTCTTTTCATATCCATATATAAGGTATATGCTTTTTCATGCAATCCACTGACAGTAAATGCTCTAAGCAGTGCTGTGTATGAAGATAATGGCTTAATGTCATCCATCTTCATCCTCAGGAATGCATCTTCAGCCTTGTCAGTTGTCACTCATTTTCTTTTGCCACCCATAGGCATTTATGAGACAATTGTATGACCTAGCATCTGGTCTCAATCCAAAACCTTGCATCTCCAGAAGTAACAGCTCAACAACTTCTAGTTGCAATCTTCTACCATAAGCATCCATAAGGATATTATAAGTTACTGTTGTTGCATGTACTCCTTTATCTTTCATCTCAACAAAGAGCCCCTCAGCTTCTTCGATTTGATTGTATCTGCAGTATGCCTTCATTAATGTGTTATATATACTTGTGTTTGATAAAATTCCTCTCTTCTCCATTTCTGACTGGATGATCAGAGCTTCCTTTGTCAGCCCCTTACAACAGAAGATATTTATTAGAGCATCAGCAACATCTAAGCTCAAGTTAACTCCCTTTCTGTTCATTCTTTGAAAAAACTCCCATGCATCTCTAGCAGATGCTTTAGTCTTCTTCATTACATTAAGCAAGATTGAGGGTTTTGCTAGCTGCTCACCAGCTGGCAGGACCGGCAGCTGACTGGTGGACGGCACTCACTGCCGCTCACGCCGCCCCTGAGAGCATCACTTGGGAGGAGTTCTGTCACAGCTTTCGGGGTCACTTTATTCCAGCTGGAGAGGTCAAGATGAAGCGCAAGGAGTTTTTGAGCTTGAGACAGGGAGGGTTGACAGTGCGTGAGTACCTCACTCACTTCATGCAGCTGTCGCGCTACGCGCCAGAGGAGGTCAGGACAGATGATCTGAAGCAGGACTGTTTCATCCAGGGATTGAACGAAGAATTGAAGCATGCTCTGTCCAGCAGCTACTACGGGAGTTTCCAGATGATGATTGATAAGGCATATGTGTTGGAGAGGCAGCTACCTGAGTTGGAGGCACACAGGAAGCGGAAGACTGCTTTCCAGGGCCAGTCTTCGAGCAGTGGAGCACGCCCCCGCTTCACACCTCAGCCAGGTGGACCCTACAGACCACCGGTGGGACAGTGGCAGCCACAGAGGTACCCAGCACCAGCTTACCGACAGCCCCAGCAGCAGCGTGCCCAGCAGCCCTAGCAGCACTCTACTCTTCCACCTCGTCCACCAGGACAGTCCCAGCAGAGTCAGGGAGGCAGGCCTCAGGGAGCCAGAGGTGATCTTCAGTGTTATAACTGTGGAGAGACAGGACACTTTGCCAACCGTTGCCCGAAGAAGCTAGTGCCGCAGTCACAGCAGCAGCAGCAGCAGCAGAGGTTCACGCGTGGTCGGGTGAACCACATGGCCTTGGAGGAGGCTCAGGAGGCCCCAGACGTGGTGTTTGGTATGTTTCTTGCTAATTCTTACCCCGCTTCTGTCTTGTTCGATTCAGGTGCTACTCACTCATTTATTGCTCACGAGTTTGTTCGGAGACACTCTTTGGGGACTTCTTCTATTACTCATATGATGGTGGTCCACTCTCCCGGAGGAGAGTTCAGGACTAATGTGGTGTGCCCCAATGTCGGTATTGACATTATGGGGATGGTTTTCTCTGCAAACCTTATTGTGTTGGAGTCACGAGGATTGGATATTATCTTGGGGATGGATTGGCTGGCCAAATATGATGGGGTGATTCTCTGTGCTACACGGACTGTGAGGTTGACTTATCCTGATGGTACTTTGGTGGAGTATACTTCTTCCCCAGCGTCGATCGAGAGGATCCAGATTAATCAGATGGGTGAACCAGAGGAGGTTCGGGTGGTCAAGGAGTTCTCTGACGTTTTTCCTGAGGAGTTGCCAGGTATGCCACCTGATCGTGATATTGAGTTTGTTATTGAACTAATACCTGGTACTGCTCCTATCTATAAGAGACCCTACAGGATGGACTCTCAGCAGCTAGCGGAGCTGAAGGACCATATTGATGAGTTGTTGATTAAGGGTTTTATTCGCCCTAGTTCCTCGCCTTGGGGAGCGCCAGTTATCTTTGTGCCGAAGAAGGATGGGACCCAGCGGTTGTGCGTTGATTATCGGGCTCTTAATGTTGTGACCATCAAGAACAAGTATCCCCTGCCGCGTATTGAGGATTTGCTTGATCAGCTTAGAGGAGCTTGCGTGTTCTCTAAGATTGATCTTCGTTCTGGGTACCATCAGATGAAGGTTCGACCCTCGGACATCCCGAAGACAGCTTTTGTCACTCGCTATGGTCTCTATGAGTACACGGTTATGTCCTTTGGGTTGACCAACACTCCAGCTTACTTTATGTACCTTATGAATAAGGTATTCATGGACTATTTGGATAAGTTCGTGGTGGTCTTCATTGACGATATTCTGGTTTTCTCGAGGGATGAAAACGAGCATGAGGAGCATTTGAGGTTGGTGTTGCAGAAGCTTCGGGATCATCAGTTGTATGCCAAGTTCAGCAAGTGTGAGTTCTGGTTGAAAGAGGTGTCCTTCCTGGGGCATGTTATATCTGAAGGAGGAGTTTCTGTTGATCCAGGCAAGGTGGCAGATGTGTTGAAGTGGGAGGCACCCGTGGATGTTGGCCAGATCAAGAGTTTCTTGGGGATGGCGGGCTATTACCGCCGCTTTATTGGGGGATTCTTGAAGATTGCTAAGCCGCTTACCAAGTTGCTTGAGAAGGGAGCAGCTTTCGTCTGGACGCCCGAGTGCGAGGCGAGCTTTCAAGAGTTGAAGATGAAGTTGACTACTGCGCCAGTGTTGGTGATGCCTGATATGCAGAAGGAGTTCTCGGTCTATTGTGATGCATCTCGGCAGGGTTTGGGTTGTGTCCTTATGCAGGATGGACATGTTGTGGCCTATGCTTCTAGGCAGCTTCGGAAGCATGAGAGGAATTATCCGACTCACGACTTGGAGTTGGCTGCGGTGGTTCATGCGTTGAAGATTTGGAGGCACTACTTGATGGGGAAGAGAACGGAGATTTATACAGATCATAAGAGCCTCAAGTATATATTCTCTCAGCCGGATCTAAATCTCAGACAGCGCAGGTGGCTAGAGCTCATTAATGACTTTGATGTGGGCATCAACTATCATCCGGGAAAAGCTAATGTTGTGGCGGATGCTCTGAGCAGGAAGGTGCATTGCAATGCGTTGATGTTGCAGCCTCAGTTGTGTGAAGAGTTTGCGAGACTTAATCTCAGCTTGGTGTCTAGTGCTGATGCAGTGGTAATGGATGTGGATGCCACCTTGGAGCGTGATATTCGGGATGGTCAGAAGGATGATAGGGAGATTTCGAAGCTCAAGAGGTTGATGAAGGAAGGCAAGATTGCAGGATACCGGGAGGATGAGCAGGGGACTCTATGGCTTGGGAAGAGGATTTGTGTGCCTGAGGATGAGGCTCTCCGTCAGTTGATCTTGAGAGAGGCACATGATTCGGGTTACTCCATTCACCCTGGGAGTACCAAGATGTATCAGGATCTCAAGGAGCGCTTCTGGTGGCGACGAATGAAGCGTGATGTGGCTCAGTATGTGGCTCTTTGTGAGACGTGTCAGCTTGTGAAGGCGGAGCATCAGAGACCTGCAGGACTACTTCAGCCTTTGAGGGTGCCTGAGTGGAAGTTTGAGGAGGTCAGCATGGATTTCATTGTTGGATTACCCAGGACCCAGTTGGGGTATGATTCTATCTGGGTGGTAGTTGATCGATTGACCAAGGTTGCTCGTTTTATTCCTGTCAAGGAGGCTTACACTGTTTCTACTTTGGCTGAGTTGTATATGTCCAGGATTGTGTGCCAGCATGGGGTGCCCAAGCGGATAGTCTCTGACCGTGGTGCTCAGTTCACGTCGAGGTTCTGGCAGAAATTACAGGAGTGTTTGGGTACTCGACTTGACTTCAGCTCAGCCTATCACCCGCAGACGGATGGCCAGACCGAGAGAGTTAATCAGATTCTGGAAGACATGTTGAGAGCTTGTGCCTTGAGGAACACCAAGAGCTGGGATAGGCATCTGCCTTATGCGGAGTTTTCATATAACAACAGCTATCAGGCGAGTTTGAAGATGTCTCCATTCGAGGCTTTATATGGCAGGAAGTGCAGGACACCCTTATTTTGGAGCCAGGCAGGCGAGGGACAGGTATTTGGGCCAGAGTCGTTGAGGGTTGCTGAAGAGAAGGTGCGTGAGATTCGTCAGAACTTGAAGGCAGCCCAGACTAGACAGAAGAGCTATGCTGATACTCGGAGGCGAGAGTTGACCTTTGAGGTGGGAGACTTTGTGTATCTCAAAGTGTCGCCCATTAGAGGGCTTCGTCGGTTCAAAGTGAAGGGCAAGCTAGCACCTCGGTATATTGGACCTTTCAAGGTGTTGGCTAGGAGAGGAGAGGTTGCTTACCAGTTGGAGTTGCCACCTCGGTTGTCAGATGTCCATGACGTTTTCCATGTCTCTCAGTTGAAGAAATGCCTCAGAGCACCGGAGGAGCAGCTATCTATGGATGATCTTGATGTGCTGGAGGATTTGTCTTATGAAGAGTATCCTGTCCGGATTCTAGAGAGGTCAGAGCGTATCACCAGGTATAAGAAGATTCCCATGTGCAAGGTGCAATGGAAGCATCACTCTGAGAAGGAAGCTACATGGGAGAGAGAAGATGAGCTCAGGAGAGACTTCCCCGACTTCTTCGGTAAGCCTCTTAAATCTCGGGTCGAGATTTCTTTGAGGGGGGGAGAGTTGTAACACCCCAATATATTTTAGAGAGGCTATTTAAAATTTTTCTTGGATTTTCTGCTCATGTTTGTCAATCACCTAAAATTTGAATTTGGAAAAGGACCTAAAATCTGGAAATTGAGGATCTTTATCCTGGCCATGGGCTCTTTGGGCCGCAATTCCCTTATCTCTTCTTGGCCCAACCCCAAGTTTCCCTTTTTTTTTCTTCCCCTTCTCGGCCCCAGGCCCATCTCTTCTTTTCTTCCCGCTGGCCCAATCGCGCGCGCGGCACCCGCCTTGGATTCCCCCGTTGCCCTGTCTGTTTCCTCCCTTTCACCGACGAGTGGGGCCCCCTGTCACCTTTCCTCCCCGCCACGGCTCTTCCTCACCCTCCCCCCGCGGCACGGACGCCAAAGCTTGCTCCTCGCAGTTTCCAATGATCGCCAAAAATCCGGACCCCAAGCCTTCTTGGCGTCCACGAAAACTCCCCGCCTATAAATACCCCACCCCGGATCCCGTCGCCCCTGCCCCGTTCCGTCTCAGCGCGGGAGCCCTGCTCCGCCGTGGACTCGCCTCGGTAAACCGCGACACCACGCCGGTTCTGCCACTTCTTCCTTCTTTCCCCGAGCTCATCACTACTTCATGCGTGTAGGGTCTCGGCGAAGCTGCTTGGGACCTCTCCATCGCGTCTCACCTTGCGCAGCCGAGACCGACCGGTCCGCGGTGAGTTTTTCCCGCCCTTCCCGACGTTCGGCCACACTCGCTCCCCTTCGTCTTGATCTAACCCTGCTACCGTGTTCACTTTGTGCCAGAACACCGTCCCGGCAGATTTCGTTGGTGAGTTGGGCGCCGTGAAGGGTTCCCACCGCGCGCCGACGACGTGATCCGCTGCTCCTCGGCGCAGGGCCACTCCCGAGTTTTCCCCGGACCCCACTGCTCCTCTCGGTGAGCTCCCCGACCTACCTCCTCCTTGTCCGGTCTCTGTTGGCGCTAGAGTAGGGTTCGTTGTATGGATCTTGGTAGCTTCCGTGGGTTGGTCGGCGTGTGGCGTCGATCTTCTATTTCTATGCCCCCTCGAGCTCCATCTACACTCTAGATGAGTTCACCTGCGTCTGCTCTCTCGTTTTAGGCGCTTAGATGGGAGGATTAGGGTTTCCTAGCGTGGATTGCTTTTGCTCCGGCGAGCTCGGGTTGCCGGCCATGGCACGCCACCGCGGTTCGGCGTCGCCATCGGCAGGTTTCGGCCAGATGGAACCCCAGTCGTCCGATCTTGCCTCTGTGGTCACGATTAGTTGGCCGCATATCCCTTCGGTATTTAAAATCTCTGCCGTTCGTTTCGGGATCGAGGTTCCAGAGGAGGCCACGCAGCTCTTAGATCTCCATCCTCCATCCCCGATCCGAAGGCCATTTTGAATCCACGGCGTACCCCTTCACATTTCTAATCTGGGCCACAGATCTTGGATCCGACGGCCCAGATTCGGGCGTGCTTAGCCCCTGGCGGATTTGCGCCCACACCCCTGAAGATCTCCGATTTTTCGCACTTTAGCCCTCAGTTTTGCTAGGAGGCCCCTGGATTGACTTTTTATTCTGTTTTTCTCTGCTGAATAGCTCCTAGGCTCCTGTACTACACTATTTTTGCATTTTAATAGTTTCTGCAGTACACCATTTGTCAGATTAGCCCCTGAATTAAATAGTATTTGTAGGATAGCCCCTGCAGTAGTAGATATTCACTTAAATCACATGTTTAGTAAGTAAATAGCCATCATTTTATGTGTAATAAAATCTTGTATTTATAAGAATGGTATTTACATGAGTTGTAAAATAAGTGAAAGCTTAATAAATCATGTTATGCACCCTTTTATATGATTCTTGGCACATAAAATAATGGTAAAATGTAAATTGCATAGTGAAGGTATACTAGAATTTGATTAGATCACTTTGGAGTGTTTGTAAATGCTTTGTTGTGTGTATTCTATGTTTCATCCTTATGCTTATACTTTCACGCTTGTACTTATTTTCCTTTGTACTATTTTCTTGCATGTGGTTATGTGATTAGAGGCGACCCCGGAGCTGACTTTCAGCCTTCAGGACCAGGTGTTTGACTACGTCGACCCACACTACCCAGGCGAGTGTCCTTGACCACTTTGCTCTGTTTAGAGATTATTAAGGATATAGATAGAACTAGTTGCATGCAAGTCAATTAATTTGAATCCTATGCTAGACTGTTTCCCTAGATTTCCATAATATTCCTTGTTGCTGTATTGGGTAGATGTTAGGGTATTTTGTGGGTGGTTTACTACTGCTTAGCCATGCTGTCATAGTTGGGGGAGTAACTTTACTTAAAAATTGCTATTATGCTTACTCTACTATACTCTGTATTATTGTGGATATGGCGGGATGGTGTAGTTGATAGGAATCTAGGCAGGCAGGTTTGAGTGGTGGGTGCAATACGCACGAGACTCGGGTTCATTTGTGTTGGCGCCTGCCCTAGATTCTAAGGACCGGTTCTTGGTGACATTGCAACCAGGTATTACCGTACCACCACATGACGGTATGGAACGGCTTAGCCATTTATCTAGGAGATCTTTCAATGAGTATGGACAATGGTTGGTGCGGGGAACGAGTTCAGCGTTACCTGCTCTGGGATCCGCATGGCTCAAGAGGGGGCTGCCACGTCGGAGGGTGTACTCCATTATGTCGTGGTAGGCGAAACCTTAGAGCGCTCGTACTTGTCGGGAGACCCTTTGTAAAGGCTCTGTTGTGGACTCCTGGCCACACACCTTAGGCAGTGTGAGACGGCAGGATGGAGTTTTCTTAGTCGTCGTTAGACGATTAAATCACAACTTGTGGGTAAAGTGGTACAAACTCTGCAGAGTATAAAACTATCTAGATAGCCGTGCTCACGGTCACGAGCGCGCCTGGTAGTACTGCCTTGATTAGTCAGTTTGGGATTGGTTGGTTGTTGGTGAGTCGGGCGGTTCACCCCGTGAGTTGGTTCCAGGTGGGGTAACCTGGACGGTGATGAGTCGGGTGGGTGTCACCCGACGGTTTATATGATTATTACTTATATGAGTCCCTCACCTAGTAAATAGGATGCTAAGGTCAACTTAGGGAATTAAGGTTGCATAGAGGCTAACCCGTGTCAGCTTTTTTCATTGAATAGCCCGCATGTCATAATTTCCCTCACGCGCGGAGTACATTAGGTACTCATCCTCGCTTCTTTCCTTTTCTGTTTTCTTGTGCATATATTGCTGCTCAGGTCCCAGTGGTGGAGAGATGGACGAGGAGTTCGACGGAGACGGCACTGGTGCTCAGGCCTAGACGGGTGTTCCCACGGACGGTGCCTGTGATGGAGATCCTACTACTACCTTTCCGCTGTCATGAGTTTTTCTTTTAGACCCACGGGTCATTCTTGTACCGATGTTGATGTACTTGCCGTACTTGGCCTATCATGTTTATCGAGCTTGGCTTAATTATATATAATATCTCTTTTGTGCTCGTGTGTGATGAAAACTGATCCTGGCACACGCGAGTATTGCGCTTTGTTTCCTTTGCAGGAACAGGGTGTTACATGTGACTCTTGTTCCACCGACCTTCCCATCAATCATTGATTTCCATGTCTCCATTAGCTTTTCTGTGTCGCCAGCTCTCCTAAGAACATGAATTAAAGCTGTATATGTTTCTAGAGTAGGTTTTAGTTCTCTTTTCATATCCATATATAAGGTATATGCTTTTTCATGCAATCCATTGACAGCAAATGCTCTAAGCAGTGCTGTGTATGAAGATAATGGCTTAATGTCATCCATCTTCATCCTCAAGAATGCATCTTCAGCCTTGTCACTAGAGCTGTCAACAAAGCTCGAAGATCGTAAATCGCTCGTGTTCGATTCGCTTTAAGCTCGATTCAAGCTCGGCTCGAGTTCTAAACGAGCCAAGCTTGAGCTTGCGTACAAGCTCGCAAGCTCGATGAGCTCAAGCCCGAAAAGCTCGAGTAAGCTCGTTTATTGTTTTCATATATGATATGTATGATTAACTAAATTATATAATTCTATTAAAAATATTTTATAAGATACATTTTTATATATGCTAGCAACAAATGATGTGCAATATCGTCCACCTTCGTACTCCATTAGTTGTGAACCAAAATTCAATAGATTTTATTGTATCTACATGAGAATGACAATTAGAGGACTGCTAATGAAGTTGAGGATCATAACTCGCTCGTGTTCGACTCGTTTTAGGCTCGATTCAAGCTCGGCTCGAATTCTAAACGAGCCAAGCTTGAGCCTGATCGTAAGATCGAACAAATTCTGGGCTCGACTCGAGATCGACTCGATTTTTTATCAAACTCAAGCTTACGAAGACAAGCTCGCTCGAGTTCGACTCGTTGACAGCCCTACTTGTCACTCATTTTCTTTTGCCACCCATAGGCATTTATGAGACAATTGTATGACCTAGCATCTGGTCTCAATCCAAAACCTTGCATATCCAGAAGTAACAGCTCAACAACTTCTGGTTGCAATCTTCTACCATAAGCATCCATAAGGATATTATAAGTTACTGTTGTTGCATGTACTCCTTTATCTTTCATCTCAACAAAGAGCCCCTCAGCTTCTTCGATTTGATTGTATCTGCAGTATGCCTTCATTAATGTGTTATATATACTTGTGTTTGATAAAATTCCTCTCTTCTCCATTTCTGACTGGATGATCAGAGCTTCCTTTGTCAGCCCCTTACAACAGAAGATATTTATTAGAGCATCAGCAACATCTAAGCTCAAGTTAACTCCCTTTCTGTTCATTCTTTGAAAAAACTCCCATGCATCTCTAGCAGATGCTTTAGTCTTCTTCATTACATTAAGCAAGATTGAGGATGTCATGTGATCAGGTTGGACATTGTTCCTTTCCATAAATTCAAATATTTCCCAGGCATCATCATATCTGATAAAAACAAAGGAGAAATATGTTCATCCTGTTGAATAATAAATTACAGTGCAAAGAAGAAATATGTCACATCATCTACTACTGTTCATCTTTGATTACAGATGTAGTCACCTGCTTATCTGAAGTGGAAAACCACTAAAAGTGCTTGCATCGCTACAAACAAGTGACTAAACAATGAATGGGCATGCAAGTTATTATATCCAAGATATGTCTCCATGTTGTTCAGATTCCACAGTAGTAGGAATAGTAAAACCAACCAAATTTACCTGCATACCCTGTTGATTAGCAAACAACCCCAAAAGGAAAATTCTCATAACATATTCCCCAGCCATCAAACTTACAATCTGATAGAAACAGATGCAGCAGACATTGCTTCAAACAAAGTAATTTGATATAAAACATACCAAACATAGTATATTACTCCAACTACATGGATGGGCTTAACAAGCAAAGAGAAGGGTGATATTGGACATGGAGACATTGGGGGTGAAAAAGACACTAGGGCAGTCCATTACAGTGGGGATTTACCACTGGGCAACTAGAGCCATGATCCTCGTCTTTGCCCTTTTGCACCTTGGAGGCTTGGACTTCCTCCTGTTTTCTATGTAGCCCAGTGCAACAAGCCCAACAATAGCTCCCAATTATTTGTAGTCAAAGTCATTGTATTCCATATCCATTTTCAGATCAAGCTGTATTGATATCTAAATGGAGAAGCATTTATCACTCATGTAAAAGATGTCTTCCCTTTTTGTCCACATCTATGCTTATCTTTCTCTCGAACTTCCGACTTTATACATCAATTGATCCACTTCAAACATATTGACAAAAATGATTCCATTAACTCATTTTAATATTAAACACTGCTTCAAAATGATAGAAAACTTTCCTGGGCTGTGTGGAGACAGTCCTAGTAATTACCTAATCAGATTTTTAATAAAACATCCTAATAGTCGGGACAACTTAGCTGTCGGGCCATGTTCATCGTGCACAAATCAGAAAATGTATCAATAAATTTTAACTAGTAATTCTCCACTACAGAATGCAAGGTAAGCATGATATGTACAATCCCACCAACTAAATTTACACTATTGCCAGTTAATATAATGCTCACCTCCGGCAGTAGGCGACAGCAGACATGGCCGCATTGTAAAGGACTGCCTCATGGAACTCCCTTTCCGATAGCAAATTTTGGACAATTTCCAAGACCTGATCAGCCATCCCGGTTTGCCCAAGCGCAGCAACAGCCACCAGCAATGCCTGGGGTGGCACCGGCAGCCTCCCTTGTTCTTGCATCCAATGAAACAGATGTACACAGCCCAATGTCAGCCCTTCCTCTCCCATCCCCCTCATCAGTTCCACGCAATCCCTCTCATCAAGGTTTCCATGGCTGTAACCAGCGAAGAACTGGGCAAATCCTGGGCCGTCGACGCCGGGGCTCCTGGCGAAGGCAAGGATTTCTTCCATGGCGGCCGTGCTGGTGCCGCAATCGCCATTTGCCCGTTCATAGCTTCGCAGGAAGAAGCTCGGGTCCAGCCACTCGGCTCGTCCTCCATCTTCATCCCCTTCCTGCTCCTCTTCCTCCTGCTGGTATGGTTCCTCGCGCTGCCCACTGCAGGGACTGACAGTTGGGTCCCAGTTGCCTACACCGCCGCCGTCCTCACAGTCAGATTCATGGAGCCACTCCTCTTTCCCCGCCTCGTCGCTCTGCAGTGGACCCCACCACTCGGCCTCCTTATCCTCCCTGACGCCTTGGAGCCGAGCCCAGGAGAAGCCGGCCTCATCCCCGTCGCCGCTGCCTTCTCTGGCATGATGGTCAAAGAAAGGATGTGGAGAGTAAGCAATTGGATGGTTACGCCGCCGCGGGGTTTGGAACATGGAACGAGAACGGAGGCAGCATTTGGTGGACGAGTGCAGAGGATAGGGGAGGCGGAGGGTCCGGAGCGCCGGGGAGACGAAGGGGAAGGATGGCAGCTGCTGGGCTTGGAGAGCCATCACCGTGGCGGCCGGCGAGTCGGAACTTGCAGGTACTTGCTAGCCCGAGTTGGGGATGAAACGAACGAAAGCACATGGCTTTTCCAAGAAGGGATAAGGATATTTTTTGACTTCAAAAATCTACTGTCATCAAAAAATTATAATCTTTTTTCCAGTATACTCTAAAAAAATTTCTGCTTTTCAATACGTTCTTCTTCACTCATCGTACTCTCTAAACTTAATATATAACAATTACCATCTATTTTTTGCTATATCTTTACATAATTTTCACATGTAAACACTTCCGGTAATTACAAATAATTATAAAAAATATATCTATGCAAGATGAAAGCCAAGAATGAAGTCGTCTCATCTAAAATATGAAAAATATTTTTTCATAAACAAGCTCAACTAGCACTCTGTAGGACTAATGTAATATTAAAAAAAATATGTTTTCTCCGTTTTAAAAAGTTTGTCGCTTTGTAGTTCGAAAATGAACTACAGAGCGACAAACTTTTCGAGACAGAAAGAATATCAATGTAAATGCCGGTTGTCTCAGTAATAAAATACAAAGGGTCTCCTTTCAGTAGAAAACTAATTAGGCCAAAAAAACTCCTTGTGCTTTGTAAGGCTCCCGTATCTGATATGTATAAAAATAGGATCAAGATCCCTGGGGAGCTTCATACCTCGAGGGAGTACTGATTCCCATCACACGCATGAGTCATGATAACACAGATGATAAGAAGCACTATTCACTGCATGAAGTAGAATTGTGAGATATCACAGAGGACATGAATATTGCACACAATCTCATCTGAAGCGAGCTCAAGTTTCCCATTGTTACTCACCATCAAAGTTGGACCAGACACCATTTCCTTTACCCCATCTGAAGAGGATCTAGAGGATAAAAGTTGATGGAATGTGATCACGAGCTGGTAAGTTTTGCTCAAATCAGTAACTAAGTGAACCATTAAGACACCAAAATGAGAGTCGCACAATTACAGTGAGGCATCCAAACATCTAAATTAATGGTGCTCAAGATGCATTGATTTGATATTCTGAAAGGTTACGTATCATTTAGAAAGCAGTCATTATTTCTATTTAACCGAACACATCACAAAAAGTTTGGTTGCAATTAGATTTCACAGGTGGTCCATAAAAGCAAGAACCGTAAGAAATCCCAGGTTCATATTTCAGCTACCAAAAGAATATTGTTCCCCATAAGAAAAGGGTAGGGGGCATGAATACATGTTGTCAGGTTGAGCGATAATTCTACATGGCATTAGAGAACTTATGACAACAACACAAATTCTGCACTATTAGTCTACTCTAAATTGATGATGATTCATAACTCCAGTGTGGGTAACAGTGAAGGGAACAAGTTGAAGGAGCTCTTAGGAACCCAGAGCAATGCTGGTGCCATAACCGGCGCCGCCGACGCCGTCTCCGCTGCGAGCAGCGTCATCTTCGGCTGCTTTATGAGCAAAAGTGGCTAACGTTGATGGACCACTGAAAGAAGAATTAGGAGCCCTTGCAATGCCTTTCGAGCTTAGGATCTCGTTAACAGGCGACGAACCTCCTTCTCCAGCTCTTGACATAAGCCTGAATCCAAGTGCGATCCGTGACTTGAGAGACTCACGTTGCCGGAGCCAAGAATTAAACTCGCAGAGAAATCACCGCGGGCCGGCGCCACCCTCCCTTTCACCCCCTGCCGACCTCCTACGGTCGTCATGGCGCTGGTCGCTCGACCGGGCTGATGGCCCCCACCTGGTTCTACGGGCTCCGGGGCTCCTCTCTGCAGTGCCCCGGGCTTGGTCCCCCTGCCTGGTCCTCGCTAGGTGCTGACTGCCCCCGCCCTTGGGTATCGCCTCTCAACATTGTCGATGGCTGCCCCGGACTCTTCGTCCGCCTTGTTTACCATTCCCTCTTCCATTGGCGTTCGCCTGCCTCCCTCCCCTACCGACCCATGTTGTGTTAATCTAGTTGGTGTCTAGTAGTTGTTAGTACACGTTACATTCCGTTGCATCGAGTCCCGTCAGACTAGCTGACCAGGTTTGCATTTAGTTAAGAGTCCATCCATGGTCCGAGTCTGTTGCCGCAAGAGCCTCTACGTGGGTCTGTTATTTTTTTGAGGAACAACTACGACTACGGTGGGGTTCACCCACCTGAATTCTCTCATTTAACTGAAAGTGTTCTTTACAAAGTATTTCGTCGCACAGTGACGAATCGGTATCAGAAATACATGAGGGGGTGAGAGGTCAACTACTATCGTATTGTATTTGCAATCTGATTACACCAATTGGAAGCTTCATCGGTTGATGTGGACCGTGGAGCACGTACCACCCACAACTTGAGATGTTCAGTTAACATGCGGGCAGTAGCTGCTGGCGATAGAACAATAGCATCAAACACCATTTTATTTCTTCGCTTCCAGGTGACCCATAAGACAAGAAGAAATAGAGTGTTAGCAACTGAAGGTTGCCATTGACGGAATGAATCCTTCATTTTCCTTGCCAAGTCATCAAGTGTGGATGGGACAGCCTGCTCTTGGAGAATGCAAGACCAAAGCCCTGTCGTTGCTGGACACTGGACAAATAAGTGGTCAATTGTTTCCGGCACAGGGGTGCAAAACGGACAATCAGCAGAGTCGAGAAGGCCAAGACCATGGAGGAAAGCTCTGGTCCGTGTCTTTCCATGCCTAAGGATCCAGAAGAATACTTGCACTTTTTTAGGTGCAAAATTGGCCCAATTCTGTTGTTGGAGGCGCACATCATGTCTCGGGGGTCCAATCAGATTGTACACTATGGAGGAGGCAAATTTTGGCGAGTTTGAGCCACGAAGCCATCTCACATCGGGACGATCTTCAATGATGGTTGGCGGAAGATTGGTTCTGAGCAGAGATATCTCCTGTCTAGCTTCTGTAGATAGTCTGATACGCATCAGGATCGTAAGATGATCTGTTGACAAGGCGTCACACACTGAGATGTCCCGATTTGTACAATGAGAGAAAGCTGCAGGGAAGGCCCGATGCAACGGCCCCAACGATGTCCAGTCATCATACCAAAAAGAAGTGGTGACCCCGTTACCCACATCCACAGAGGTGATGGCTTGATATAATGGCATAAGCCTAGCAAAGGTATTCCATGAGTTGGTATTGGAGGGTAGTATCTGAAAGCCCCTCTCGAATGGCTTGTATTGTTGTAGGATCCAACGTGTCCATGGAGTGTCCTCACCTATATGTAGCTTGTGCAGTAATTTAAGCAGCAAACATAAATTTTGAGCATGAAGATCTATAATGCCGAGTCCACCGTTCTCTTTGGCGCAACATGCCATTTCCCAAGCGACCTGACAGTCCCCTCCATGGCATGTTGCCGTTCCCTTCCAAATCATGGATCTTCTATATTTGTCAATGAGTTTGATGATTGTCAAGTGCAGTTCGATGGCTCCCATTGCATATGTAGGGAGGGTAGACAACACAGCCGTAGATAATGTGAGTCGGGCTGCCGTGTTCAAAAATTGTGTACGCCAAGTTGGGATTCTGCGGGCAACTTTTGTGGCCAAGGGAAGAAGAGTCGCTACAGAGATTTTTTTATCCGACAAAGGCAGTCCCAAATAAGTCTGAGGGAATGTTGAGATGGAGCAGCCAAGTTCAGTAGCAAGTACCTGAGCTTCATTATCTGGCACACAAATTGGGACGAATGTACTCTTGTGATAATTTATTTGCAGTCCTGTAGCTTCTGAGAAAAGATATAACAGCTCCTTAAGGCGTTGAACCTGTAAAAGATCGGCCGGTAGCAGAATCAAGGTGTCGTCCGCATATTGGATCACCGGACACTTGTTGTCTGGCAGTAGAGGATGTTTAATGATATCATCGCGGGTGACAAGCTGCTGCAACACATCGGCAACTAATAGGAATAAATAGGGTGATAGGGGGTCGCCTTGCCGTAAGCCTCTCTTGCATTGGATCCACCTTCCCGATACACCATTGAGTAGCACAGCAGTTCGCCCAGTGGAGAGAAGTTGGCGTATCCACGATCGCCATGTATCACTGAAGCATCTCACTTGCATAATTTTGTCTAAGGCTTCCCATTCAATTGAGTCGAATGCCTTTTTGAAATCCAATTTGAGTACTATAGTTGGAGCTTTTCTTTTATGACAACACTGCACGAGTTCTGCTACAAAAACAAAATTATCAGTAATATTACGCCCCTTGATGAATCCTGTTTGGTTATCCGTGACGAGGCCAGTGATATCAGCTTGCAGCCTGCTGGTTAGTACTTTGCTAATAATCTTCAGAGCACAATTTTGCAGTGAGATTGGACGGAAACCGTCAGCTGTGACTACATCCTCCTTTTTGGGCAGGAGGACAATATAAGATTGATTGATACATTCCAGTGCTGCTTGGCCGCCATAAAAATCGTGGCAAAGTTGAGAGACATCATCTTTTATTATCGACCAAAAGGTCTTGAAGAAGGCCGGTCCGAACCCATCAGGACCGGGACTGCAGTCTGCTCGCATTGCCCATATAGCATTTTTTATCTCTTCCTCTGTGAATGGCGCATCGAGTGTGTGCATAGAGCGAACAATCGGATATAGAGCATTGATATCAAAATTCCAATTGGTTTGAGTGCTTGTACCTAGTAGACCGCTGTAGAAGTTTGAAAGCATAGATTCCTTTCCAGCATGTGAGTAAACAGGGATGCCGTTATCATGTAGCACTTTGATTTGATTTTTGCGCAGCCGAGCAGAAGCACTTGCATGGAAAAATTTTGTGTTTTCGTCACCAAATTTGCATAGTTTGAAGTGGTATCGCTGCTTCCAGTAGGTGTCAAGCTCTTTGTATTGTTCTGATAATTTTTCCTTGACCATGTTTCGTAGCAGTGCCTCGGCAATAGAAAGAGGTCGCAATTCTTCTATCGCATCCATTAAGGTGATAACCAATTTACAGGCTTCCACAATTTCTTTGGGTCGCTTGAGGGTCTTTGCATATTTCTTAGACCGTGCTCTCACCCACTTTAATTTACGGCAGACGCGCTGAATAGGCCCTGCAAGATGGTTCACTGGATTCATCCAAACATCACTAACCAGTGCCTTGTACTCCTCTCGACTCGACCAAAAATGTTCGTAACGGAAGACTTGAGATACCGGGGCTTTGGAGGTTGCTGTGAGGAGCAAAGGCACATGATCAGATGTATTACGCACCAAAGAGCACAATGTGGAGTTGAATAGTTGCTGCCCCCATGGAATATTAATCAGTGCACGGTCAAGCCTGACCAGGGTTGGGTTATGTCGGTTGTTAGACCAAGTGAATCTGCGATCCAGTAATGGCAGTTCGTGAAGCATGAGGTCATCAATACAATCATTGAACTCTGATGCTGTTGTCATTGAGAAATTGTCTGTATTCTTATCTTCTGGAGTACGTGTAATGTTGAAATCCCCGAAGATTAGCCACGGGCCAGTGCAAATTGAGGCAATGTGCCGAATCTCAGCCAGAAAGTTCCCTCTTTGATCATCCGAGCACGGACCATATACATTGGTGACTGCAAAGCTGAGGTCGTCAATCGTTGACTCAAAGAAAGTGGTTAAGGAGTAGTCCAGTTCCAAGTGATCCACACTACGAATAAAGTGTCGCGGCCACGCATTCAACAAACCACCAGAAGCTCCAATAGAGCCTTTGAAATCAAATGATATAAAACCAGGAGGCAGGAAGGAAGCTGCTTTCATTGTAGTGACATTGGTCAATTTTGTTTCCTGAAGGCAAATGACATGAAGTTGGTGCTGGTTGCCCATGAGGTTGGACCGCACATCTCTGAATTTGTCTGGATCCCCGAGACCACGAATATTCCAAGAGCAGACGTGGACCTTTTTATAACTGGCGGGTTCCATCGTTCACTGATCAGTCTCCACTAGAGCAGAGGGTAAACATGGGGTAGTAGAGGCAGCCGCTTTGAGGCGACGCAAGTCCTTCTTCGCGAGCTGACATCCTTTGCCCAATATGTTGAGTTGCTTGGAACTGAATATGGGAGGTGGAGAACCCCCTCCGCCTCCCATGCGCTTGGCCTTGAGATTGGAGGCTTTGGAGACCATGTCCTGGAATAGAGGACCTGCTTTCGCTGCGAGGCGCATGCTGGATCGCCCACGCGGTAATGATTCACTACTATGCCCTCGAGGCATGCTAGGTGAGCACAAAGTAGTCTGGGAACCAGAGCGTGGGGGCAACACAGGATCCTGAGTCAGAGGCAACTCTGAAATGGGCTGAGCAAGAGCCACACACTGGGTTTCAATGGCTGGTTGTCTAACTGGCAGAGGATCAGCATGGTAGCAGGGGCCGATAGAGGACAACACAAAGCTTGCAGCTGCTTGGAGCATGATTATAGGACGGTGAGCAATGAGGTTTGCCATGAGCGAGTATACAACTTGTTTCGGATATCCAATAATGGACTGATGAAGACGTGGAGCTTTGAAGGTGGCGATCTCCCCATTTGGCCCGAGAAGGAGAACGTGCACATTTAGAGCAGTCACCTGCAATTGAAAGTCGACGGGTCGCAGAAAGCAGTTGTGCGAGGCAATCGCCTCAGAAGGTTCCTGCTTGGAAACGTCTGAGTCCGCCGTGGAAAGAAATTGAAGGAGGTTACATAAGTTGGATGTAATGCTAACAGCCAGGGCGGTAGATGGTTCGCCGTCAGCGCCTTTATTCGCACCGTTCCGTCCAAGCGCCAGAGCACTAGGACATCCAGGAGCACCGTGGACGCCGCGAGAAGCAGCGTCCCCCGCGGTATCCAGAGCGCTAGGAGCATCGACAACGGAAGGCGTGGCCGCGCGAGTCCATGGGGGGCAGTTAAAGCTGCTATGACCGGAGCTGCCACAGCGGCGACAACAAATGGGGTCGCGACAAGCAGCAACAAGATGATCAACCGCCAAACAACGGAAACATCGCTTAATGGGCAAGGAAGGCGAAGGGAAACGGGTGGGGGTTGGTTCGCGCCGGGCACTTATCCGAAAATGCGTGGGCGGAGAGCGCACCACGTCCGCAAAAGAACGGACTGGACGAAGTGAGGCGGACGAAGTGGCCACGGGATTGGGAAGACCAACAGCGGGAGGGAGCAAGGCATTACTGCAGAGCTGTTGATCAACTATCCGAGCTGAGAGATGAGGCTGTGGGGGGCTGGAACACGCAAATGAAGTGCTGTGGGACCCAAGGCACCCACTTGCTGCTGACATTAAGGCTTGGTCAGCACTGTAGCAATTTTCAATCTCCCGTCTACAGCCAAGGGCGGCTTCCTCGGCAAGGAAGAAGTGGAGCAGAGCTGCGCCGCAAGGGACGACGTCGCGCATGAAGATCCTGGAGGCGACATTGGAGTTGGCTACATCGACGCGAAATACTCCATCGTGGATCTGGGACACTGGGCAGCGATCGCAGGGTGTGCTAAACCAGAAAGCCATGGCGTTTTGAATGAAAATGTGGTTGATGTGGTACTGAGAATAGCCATGAACAACCCAGATCGGGACTGGATGAGTGGTGCGGCAGGGCGGTAGGGATTTGGACACAAGGCAATGAAAGTCGTGGAGGATGGAAGCTTGGAAGAGGGCACCAGGCCAGAAAGCGGAGCCGGATTTAAGGTGATGTACAGGATAGCGATGCAGGGGAGCAGGTTCAGAAGGCAGGGAGAGGAGGGACGGGAGAGACGATGGGGGTGGTGGGTGCCGGAGGCGGTGGGAGCGACGAGTGGAGGAGGGCTTACCAGCGATGGAGGGGGCGAGCTTGGACTGCGACGAAGGACGGCGACCGGCAGTCGCCTTCGGTCGCCACACGAGACTCCAACGCTTCTTCCTCATCCGGCGGGGTAGGTCGTATCCTTCATGTTAGTGCCATTAATTCCTACTAGGATTCATTCAACATTTGCCAGTTTTCTGTTCCGTGGGTCTGTTATCGTGGTGGTGCGCGGCGTAATAACCGAATCGTGGACGTAGTGTGTGTTGTGTGTTCAGCATGTAAGGCTATAAAGTCCATACTGTGATCAATGAAATAATCGTCGCCTGCATACATCACTTGCTCCCACAAAAACACTCTGTTTATTTGTCAGTACAAGAACGAGTGTGAACCGGCTGGCATCACTTGTCTCCGACGAGAGCACGGTGATCATTGGCGGCGCTGAAGACACCACCATTGTCAATCCGTTCGGTGCAGAATGAGTGATCAGGGAGTCAAGCGGAAATCACTTGTCTGCCCGATGCTGACGCGCACCAATTACAGTCAATGGTCGCTGGCGATGCAAGTTAACTTGGAGGCACAAGATCTCTGGGACGCTGTTGTCTCCGACAAGATTCCACGCCGTGATGACAGGCTTGCACTTGCTGCAATGCTGAGGGGGGTGCTGAGTGACATGCACACGTCACTGGCAGCCAATCCAAGTGCTAAAGTTGCGTGGGAGGCAGCAAAGAGTATGAGAGTTGGAGATGATCGAGTTCGAGAAGCCAATGCACAACAGTTGTTGAAGGAATTTGAGAACATCAGCTTCAAAGAAGGGGAGGCCATAGATGAATTCGCCATGAGGATTTCCGGTATAGCCAGTAGCCTTCGCACTCTGGGTGAAAATGTTGATGACGTTTGCATTGTTACAAAATTCCTTCGAGTAGTGCCCTCTCGATATATGCAAATTGCTCTTTCAATAGAGACTCTGTTAGGTCCTAACAGTCTGTCAGTAGAAGAGCTTGTGGGCAGACTTTAGCTGCTGAAGATCGGCTGGGAGGTGCATGTGAGACCTCTGACAAAGGTGGCCGACTATTGTTGACTGAAGATGAATGGTTTGCAAGGTACATGAACAGATTGTCATCTGATTCTACATCTTCAGGTAACAATAACAAGCAAGGCTCTCGGTTGTTTCAGAAAGGGAAAAATGGAACTCGGACGGATAACCGAGATTCCAATACCAAACAGTCGACTGACAATGCTCCCAAGAGAAAGGGAAAATGTCATAATTGTGGCATATGGGGGCATTCGGCGAAGGAATGTCGAAAGCCTCAAAAGGGCAAGAAAGATGAAGCCCACATGGTGAAGACTGAAACTGGTCAACAATCGTTATTTTTTACTAAAGCCTGTCTGAATACTGAAGTTCAGAACAGAGAGCAAAGTGCATTATCAGAAGGAGGCACCGAAAGTCACTGGTATTTAAATTCTGTAGCCAGTAATCACATCACTGGCAATTGTGATTTTATGTCCACTTTGGATAAGAAAGTTAGGGGAAAGGTCAGTTTTGGTGATGGCTCATCTGTTGATATTTGTGGGATTGGATCAATGGTGCTGCAGGGCCATGATCAAAGGCACAAAGTCAAAATTCTCAGCCTTGGTCAGATGACTGAAGAAGGATGTAAAGTGGTTAGGGAACATGATCGCTTTTACATTTTCAGCTGTGATGGATCACTAATGATCAAGGCACCTCGCAGTAATTCAAGGCTATTTGTTGTCAAACTCAAGATAAATCAACCAGTCTGCCTGATGAGTGTGACTGACAAAAGTTGGCTCTGGCATGCTCGATATGGCCACCTAAACTTCATATCACTGAGGAATCTGGGAAGGAACAAGGTGGTAGATGGGCTTCCAGTCATCAAACAACTGGATCAATTATGAGATGGATGTGCTCTTGGTAATTTCCACAGTCTACCCATTTTCGAGCAGAGAAGATATTGGACCTGTTTCATGGGGATTTATGTGGTCATGTGAATCCTCCTGTTATGAATAGAGCTTGTATTATTGAGGAGACCAGAGGTCTCTATAAATAGATGTACATGGATAACAAAAATGCATAAAGACCCTTATGCAAAAGGGAAAATACAAATATACCCCTACATCTCTAACACCCCCCTCAAACTCAAGGTGCATCACGAAAACTTAGTTTGGAGAGATAAAAACTATGTTGAGCTCAGGTCTGTGCCTTCGTGAAGAAATCCGCCAGCTGAAGCTTTGAAGGCACATACTGAAGATCAACAATACAATCATGTATTTGTGCTCGTGTATAAGAAGCATCAACACCAATATTCTTGGTAAGCTCATGCTTGATCGGATCACGGGCAATACTGATAGCACCTATACTGTCAGACAAAAGAGGAGTCGACATACCAACAGAAACACCAAAGTCATCAAGCAACCACCGCAACCAAGTAACCTCTGCACTCACAAGAGCCATAGCACACAACTCAGCCTCTCCACTCGAACGAGAAACTGCTACCTGCTTCTTAGTCTTCCAAGCAATGAGGAAACCACCAAGAAAAACACAATAGGCAGAAAGAGATCGACGATCAGAGAGATCACTAGCCCAAGTAGCATCAGAATATGCTTTGAGTTGTAAAGAGCTAGAGCGTGGAAAGAATAGGCGTCTACAGATAGTCCCACGTAAATAACGCAAGACACGAAGCAAGTGACTATAGTGGACCTGGTTGGAAGATGAAACAAACTGAATCAGAACGTGAACAGACTACGAGATATCAGGACGAGTAACACCAACATACACTAGACTCCCTACAATGTGACGATAACGAGTAGGATCATCAAGAGGCGCACCATAAGTGGCTCAAAGATGGACATTGAGTTCCATAGGAGTCTCAACAGTTTGGTGATCTGTGAGAGAACCCCGATCAAGAAGATCCTGAATGTACTTCTCCTGAGATAGATAAATTCCCTCAGAGGAGGATGAAACCTCAATCCAAAGAAAGTAGCGAAGAGGACCAAGATCGGACATAAGAAACTGCTCGCTCAAATGGGACTTCACAAAAGCTATGTACTCAGAATCATCTCCGGTGATGACCATGTCATCAACATAGAGAAGAAGAAGAGCGCGACCACGAGATGAAGTGTTCACAAAAGCGCTGGATCATGAGTACTGGTAGCAAAACCAGCAGCAGTGACCACAGACGCAAAATGCTGAAACCAAGCACGAGGAGCCTGCTTAAGGCCATAAAGAGAGCGTCGAAGATGACAAACCATACCCACAGGAGCAGAATACCCAGGTGGTGGCTGCATATAAACCTCCTCACGCAGCTCACCATTAAGAAAAGCATTCTTTACATCAAGCTGAAAGATGGACCAGTCACGAACAGAGGCCACAACAAATAGAGTGCGGACAGTGGTCATGTGAGCGATGCGAGCAAAGGTCTCATCATAGTCACGACCATGTTCCCGCTGGAAGCCACGAGCAACTAATCGAGCCTTATAGCACTTAAGTGAACCATCAGAGCGAGTCTTACCTTATAGACCCACTTACAGGTGATAGGACGAACACGTGGGGGACAGGGACCATACAAGAAGGCTCCCGAAAAAGACACTGTGGGACGCAGCACCGAGTGTTAAGGAGGTACACTAGCAACAGGGGTATCTGGAAAGAATAGGAGCAAAATCGGATTGACCAAAGATACAGGAGGCATATTCGAAGATGGACAAGGATAGAATGGGTGTGTCTCATCAAAGACAACATCCCGTGAGATCCTTATCCGTCGACCAACAGGATCCCAACAATGATACCCCTTATGCTCAACACTATATCCAACAAAAACACACTCGACCGACTGAGCAGTGAGCTTAGTGTGCTCACGAGGTGCGAGCAGCATATAACACCCACAACCAAAAAGACGAAGGTTGGTATAGTCAGGCGTCTTGCCAGTAAGACGTCGAAAAGGAATGTCACCCTGAAGAGTAGACGAATGTTGAATGTTAATAAGGTAAGTGGCAGTAGAAACAACCTCGGCCCAAAAGTGAGGGGGGGCAGAGGAAGCAAGCAGAAGAGTACGAGTAGTCTCAAGGAGATGTCGATGTTTGCGGTCGGCCACACCATTCTGTGCATGAGCATCAGGACAAAAAAACTGAGCAAGAGTGCCTTGCTCAGAAAGAACCTGACGAAGAGCGTCAGAAAGGTACTCGCCAGTAGAATCAGCACGGAAAACACGAATAGACGTGTCAAAATGAGTGCGAAACATGGCAGAATAAGTTTCATAAAGTAAATCCATATGTGCTGAGAAAAGTCATCTATAAAAATGATGTAATATCGGTGTCCTCCTTTGGAAACAAAAGGAGTTGGACCCCATACATCTGAATGAACAAGATCAAACGGACGCTCACAAACTGACTCATTAGAAGGATAGGGAAGTTGAATATGTTTCCCTAATCGACAACCCTGACACTGAGCTAAAGACTCAGAACCTGAAACCAATCCTAAAAGACCACTACGGACTAGGACTGACAGACGAGAGCCACACAGATGACCCATACGATGGTACCACTGAGCAAACGACGAGGTGGATGAAGCAGCTAACGCGGAGCCATCAAGACTAGAATGCGCAACGGAAGGAAGACGAAGTCAGTCAAGCTCCCAAAGACGCTGTGAGTCACGACGACGGGGGCCAGTGCCAACTAAGTGACCCATGCGACGATCCTGAACATAATAGAGATCAAGATCAAGAATTACTCGACAATCATGATTAGTTAGGTGACCAGTAGATATAAGTTGCATGGTCAGACCAGGAACATAAGAGACATTGGGAACAAGAAAAGAATCAGATAAAAGAGTGATTTGTCCAACAACAGAAAGAGGGGAAACATCGGCAATATGAACAGTAAGAGAACGAGAGGATAAAATTAAAGGAGACAAACTAGTACGATGAGGAGTCATATGGAATGAGGCACCAAAATCAAGAATCCATGGACGGGTACCTGGAGCAGAAGTGATAGGTGATCCCTCAGTAGAATACTTAGAAGCAGCGGCAAAATCTGAAGGTGCAGAAGGTTGAGTCACAAAACCAACAGCTCCTGATGGTGTAGAGGCAACGAGGCGGCGAAGAAGCTCGAGCAACTGAAGAAGGTACTGTCGGTGAAGTAGCAATATGACAAGGATCCTAGGAACGAGCAGCCAAAACTGAAGAAGACTGTAGTAGACCAGCAGCACGAAGACGAGTCTCCTCATTACGAACACTAGACAGAGCGTCCATAAGAGTGACACAAGGGTGACGAGCGAGCAGCTGAGCACAAAGAGGCTCAAACTCATCACGAAGCCGAGTCAAGAAGTCATATGTGCGACAAAGCTCAAGTGTAACCTTATGACTCTGACAAGACGAACAGGTATCCGGTGACAACTGGGGACCAAGAGTGTCAAGATGACGCCAAATAGCAGACATCTGAGCGAAGAACTCATCCACTGTAGCATCTTCCTGTCGTAAAAGCTGCTCCTGACGAATAGCAGCGTGATAGGTAGATTGACCAGTAGGCTCATAGCGGCGACGCAGAAAATCCCACATCTGATGTGGATACTCAAACTCCACTATATCAGCACACAGACGATCCTCCATGCTAGCAACAAGAATAGCACCTGCACAAGCATCCTCATCCAACCACGTCCTTTACATACTGTATTAAGACTCATAGGAAGCTAGACAAGTGTCATAATCTTCATGTAATTTCTCCTTCTCATCCTCAGTAGCCGTCTCTGGAATGACAGGCTGTGAAGGAACAGCAGGACAAAGCAAGCATTTGAGATCACCCGTAAAGAACTCCCAAAGACACATACCACACATATGTAGCATGCGAGGTGATGAGGACATCGCTACCGTTGATACAACCACAACAGCAGCCCATTCACCACTTGCAGCTAATCAAGGTCCAATGACACGCGCTTGTGCATGTCAACTTAATTATCAGGTGAATTCATTCCTGGCTGTTCAAAGTAATTATCCTTCAAATGGGGAACTATTAAAGCTTTGTGATGACCTTGTTATTATTAGGTGCTTGGGAATTGATATAGCTAGGAGGAATGGAGGGATTAATGCAATGAAGGCTGCTCCACCCGAGGGATCCTCGTAACTGCAGCAAGTACCAGCTTAAAAGGGGCATAACTTTCAACTCCCAAGTTTGTTTAATGCAAATAAGTACTTGCTGGAAAGGTCTCTTCGTCTACATTCCATTGGATCAAGAATCAAAGGCAGATGACGCTTGAGATGCTCAGAAAAGGCCAAACAAGACTCATGACTCCATCTTGAGTTCTAGTCTTCCTCCTCTATATAAACAACTAGCAGCCATAGGAAGAGCTTGGGTTTTGTTTTCTGTAAGTTTAGACATTGCTACTTTCTTGTAATGCAAGTGTCGACAAGACCTTCCGATTACTTGAATCAGAACCCCAACTTATCACACCCGTGAGTGTTTGCTTGTTATCTTGTTCTTGCTTGTTCTTCGATTGCTTGCAGGTTCAAGGCTGTTCTTGGCACGGCAAGAACAACAACAATAAGAGCTGTTGTAACTATCTCTAAGACGCAACACCCTTGTGGTTTGTGTAGTCGGGTAGCACAACGTTGACCTCCACCCAAATCGTAGCTACTAGAAGACGGTGTAACTATCGCTCAAGGCGCCACACCATTTTGGTTGTGGTAGTCGGGCAGCCAACGTCGGCCTCCACAAAATTCATTCACCACCAACATCCGTTGGGTTCATCAATTCTCCCTCTAAGTCTTGTGTGCCATCTTGTGGGAGAGTTGACCATCCCGGTCCTGTAGCAAAGCTCAAGGAACTTGATCCTCCCAAGGGGCTCGTTGAGCAGGTCCGCAAGATGATCCTCGGTGTTGATGTAGCTAGCATTGATGCTTCCTTCCTCCAAGCAACTTCGCGTGAAGTGGTACCTCACCCAGATATGCTTGCTCTGTTCATGAAAAACGGGGTTCTTTGCCAAGGCCAGAGTCGATACGTTTTCCACCCCGAGTTCCATCGCTCCAGTGTCTCTACCGAGGAAATCACCAAGCAGTGGAACAAGCCAAAGCGCCTGAGTCGAAGCAGTGGAGGCCGCTATGTACTCGGCCTTGCAGCTGGACATGGCCACCACCTGCTGCTTGACCGACTACCAGCTAACGAGGCACTTGCCGAAAAAGAAGAGGATCCCGCTCGTGCTTTTGCTAGTGTTGATGTCGCCGGTGTGGTCGCTGTCGCTGTACCCGACAAGGTGTGCCTCCCCAGGGCACCTCGAGTAGTAGAGGTCGTGGTCGAGAGTCTCCGCAACATAGCAGATGATCCTCTTCACAGCCTGTTGGTGCTCTATCATCGGTCGTTGCAGGAACCGACTAACATAGCCAACGGAGAATGCCATGTTCGGCCGTGTGTAGCCGAGATAGCGAAGGCTCCCCACAAGACGTCGATACTTCATAACGTCCACCTCCTCCGTCGTGTTGTTGTGACGGTTGCAGTTTGTGAGCCTAGCTAGCTCAACAATGCGCTTGGCGTAGGCGGTCTGTCGAAGTGTGATACCAGAGTCGGCCTAGAGCACCTCAATCCCTAGGTACAAGGAGAGGGATCCCAGGTCGCTCATCTGGAAGGTGGCTTTCATCTCTTCCTTGAACGCTACCACCTCCTCCTCCTTGGTGTCGGTGATCACCAAGTCGTCGACGTAGACACCCACCAGTAAGGTGTTTCCTCCATTGTCCACTGATAGATGGCCGCTCGTGCGAGTATTGCCCGAAGCTCATCCTCTTGAGTGTGGAATCCAGCTTTGCATTCTATGCCCTTGGTGCCTGCCGCAAGCCATAGAGGGCCTTGCGCAGGCGCAACACCTTGCCCTCCTTGCCAGGGAGCACAAACCCCGGCGGCTGGTGTACGTATACCTCCTCCTTCAAATCGTTATTGAGGAACGCCGACTTGACGTCCATGTGTTGACACGCCAACCTTCTTGGATAGCCAGCGCAAGACAGACAAGTTGTGCTACCTACACGTGAAGGACATATAGTCGATTGGTGCCTCTAGGTACCTTGGCAAGAAGGCGACAATCCTGAGTTCTAGTCTTCCTCCTCTATATAAACAACTAGCAGCCATAGGAAGAACTTGGGTTTTGTTTTCTGTAAATTTAGCCATTGCTACTTCCTTGTAATGCAAGTGTCGACGAGACCTTTCGATTACTTGAATCAGAACCCCAACTTATCACACTGTGAGTGTTTACTTGTTATCTTGTTCTTGCTTGTTCTTCGATTGTTTGCAGGTTCAAGGTTGTTCTTGGCACGGCAAGAACAGCAACAACAGGAACCGGTGTAACTATCGCTAAGGTGCATCACCCTTGTGGTCGTTGTAGTCGGGTAGCACAACGTTGACCTCCACCCAAATCGTAGTTACCAGGAGACGGTGTAACTATCGCTCAAGGCGCCACACCACTCTGGTTGTGGTAGTCGGGCAGCCAACGTCGGTCCCTGCCAAATTCATTCACCACCAACATCTCTCATCGAAATATAGGGCCCCCCGTACCTGTTGTGTTCATCAAGTGGTATCAAATTTCAGGTTGCTCGGTGAGAGATTTCCTTCTCTTGTTCTTCATTTACCTACAGTCCACTTTTGCCTACAAAAGTTCGCTCTAAAAATCCTAAAAACACTTTGATCCTTTTGCTTGGCTACTTAGCTCTCGACTTGTTGAATTCACGATTGCCTTTTTGTGTCGAGTTGCTGGTCCTAGGTTTTTCAACGCTAGAGTTTTGAGTTCGTACCACTTTATTCTCAATCCATTTTCATTATCTACCCAAAGTTGAGAAAAAGGCAAGTGCAAAAGAAAAGCCGCACAGATCAGCAAGAAAAAGGCACGTGCAAAGAAAGAAAAGTCGCACTGATTAAAATTGCTAGAAAAAGTTTCTTAGTACAAAAAAAAGAAACAATTTGTGTAACATTTGTTTCAAGTTTTGTAGTTCAACTTTCTGTTTTGAACATTTTGTTAAAACACAACGTTTGTGTTGTCTGGATTTTCTACTACAGTAAATTTAACATCAAGTGGAGTAACGACTCATGTATCTATCACAGTTTATACTAGGACCAGCACAGTACCATCATGGAATGTTTATTCAACTTGTTGTGACTAATGTGGTACTAGATGTTCCTTTATGCAACTCATTTCTAGTAGTCACCTATAGCTCCACAAAATCATCTACAACACCACAGAATTATGCTGGCAGCCACCGGTTGTTGTTGTTCTTCCTGTTTGTCGGTGCCCCCTGCATCGCGTGGTAAGAACTTGTAAGAGCTTGATTTCTTGCTAGTGAGGAAGTGATTGTGTCCTACCACCTCTTAGCAACTGCTAGGATTAATCTGCTTCCTGTTGTATTTCCTTTCTGTACTAACCATGTCAGCAGATGCGAATGCGACATTTCCACATTCACCACGTACGAGGGGCATCATTCAACATTTCGAACGTCAAGTAAAGCTGCACACGGATGCCCTCAACGAGGATATTCAAGTCACCAATGAACGCATTGGTCAATTAGAGTCGACGCAGATTTGCACCAACACCAAGCTCACCACATTAGAAAGCACTGCTGGGCCTATTAACACTTCTCTTGCAGCAATCATTGAGCGATTGGAGAGGATGGAACAGGTTGGACGCGAAGAGAGACAAAGACATGTTGATGACAACCAGACTCCGTTGGCAGCGATGCAAGATATGACGAGGCGGAGTATTCAGCGGATACCGAGCTTGATGATGGACCTTTCAGGTATCGACGGCAGCCACGTCGCGACCATCGTGGTATGGGTGGTCGAGCCCTACGACATGAGGTACGTGACAATGACGATTCCCTACGCAACATTACATTCTCCATACCACCCTTTGATGGGAAATATGATCCGGATGCATATCCCTCTTGGGAATTATCAGATAAAAAATTTGCATGCCATGATTTCCCTGATGGTAAAAAGATTAGAGCTGCCACTAGTGAATTCACTGACTTTGCTTCTGTTTGGTGGCATGAGTATCAAACTAAAAATCCAACTACCATACCACAAACTTGGAATGCCTTGAAACGAATCATGCGTTGTCGTTTTGTTCCTTCCTATCATGCTCGTGACCTGCTGCATAAATTACAATAACTTAGGCAAAGCTACAAATCTGTTGAGGAATACTATCAAGAACTCCAAATAGGCATGATGCGATGTGGCCTAGTTGAAAATGAAGAGGCTGCAATGGCTAGGTTTATGGGTGGTTTAACAAGAGAAATTCAGGACATATTGTCTTATAAGGAATACACTAACGTCACTTGATTATTCCATCATGCTTGTAAGGCTGAAAGAGAAGTGCAGAGATGACACACAAGAACTAACATTTCTACAGGTCGATCTACCTCATGGCAGTCCCGCTCAAGTGCTGCTGGTCTTAAGCATGATTCTCCGGACGATGCTTCCAATCGGTTGCCCAGGACTACATCAAAATTAGCACCTTCACGTGCTATCAAGACAACAAAAGGATTCACACAAGTTGCACAACACTTATTCTTCCATCGCTTCCACTAGGAGAACAAAAGACATTCAATGCCTCCAGTGCAAGGGTTTTGGGCACCTACGAAAGGACTGCCCAAGCAAGCGTGTGCTGATTGTACGAGAAAATGGTGAGTACTCATCCGCTAGTGATTTAGATGAGGATACATATTTCATGCTTGCTGCACAAGATGCACGAAAGAAGAATGATGATAAAGAGCACATTGGGGCTGATCATGCTGATCACTATGAGAGTCTTGTTGTGAGGCGTGTCTTGAGTGCCCAAATGATCAAACGTGAACAGAACAGCGGCGACACAATCTATTCCAAACTAAGTGTGTAGTTTTGGAACGATCGTATCACATTATTATTGATGGAGGAAGCTACAACAATTTAGCAAGTGTTGCTATGATAGAGAAGCTTGGGATGACAACACTTCCACATCCACATCCCTACTACATCCAATGGTTCAATGACAGTGGTAAGCTTAAGATAACACGTCTGGTTCGTGATGAATTTGCAATTGGTTCCTACCATCATTATATTGATTGTGATGTGGTACCTATGCAAGCTTGCTCTATGCTATTTGGTCGACCTTGGCAATTTGATAAAGATACATTACATCATGGTAAATCAAATCAATACTCTTTCATGCATAATGAGAAGAAGCTTGTTTTGCACCCTATGTCTCTTGATGCAATTTTGAAGGATGACGTTGCTAGAGCTTGCAAAGAGAAAAAAATAAGAAATTTACTCAAAATGAAAATTCAAATGCTGCGAAGAAATTGGAACACCCTAAGACTGACAATTCCAAATCTGCTCATGTGAAGAAGAATGAAATAAAATTGAAGAGTGCTTGTTTTCTCGCTTCCAACTCTGATTTGTTTGAATTAAAAAATAATGCTGCAATCTTCTATGTGTTTGCTTGCAAAGAAGCTTTGTTCTCACTTCACGACGAACCATATGCTTTGCCCCCTGCTGTCACTAAACTTTTGCAGGAATACGCTGATGTGTTTCCACAAGAGGTACCAGCCGAGCTGCCACCATTGAGAGGGATTGAGCATCAGATTGACCTCATCCCTGGGGCTTCTTTGCCAAATCGAGCACCATACAGGACCAACTCGGAGGAGACTAAGGAGATTCAACGACAAGTACAAGACTTACTCAACAAAGGTTATGTGCATGAGTCCCTTAGTCCTTGCTCTGTTCCTATTCTTTTGGCCCCAAAGAAAGATGGATCATGGCGCATGTGTGTAGATTGTCGAGCAGTTAAAAACATTACCTTTAGATATCATCATCCTATTCGTAGGTTAGATGATATGCTTGATGAACTTAGTGGCTCGATGATTTTCTCTAAAATTGACTTGCGTAGTGCATACCATCAAATTCGCATGAAGCTAGGTGATGAATGGAAAATGGTGTTTAAAAAAAGTTTGTTTTGTATGAGTGGTTAGTCATGCCTTTTGGTCTCACGAATGCACCTAGAACTTACGTGCTTTTATTGGAAGATTTGTGGTAGTATATTTAGATGACATCTTGATCTATAGCATATCTCTAGAAGAGCATCTTAATCATCTCTGTGCTGTTTTCAATGCTTTACGTGATGCACGCTTATTTGGTAACATTGACAAGTGCACCTTTTGCACGAATAGAGTCTCTTGTCTTGGCTATGTTGTGACACCACAGGGAATTGAAGTCGATCAAACCAAGGTGGAGGCAATACATAGCTGGCCAACTCCTACCATAGTCACACAAGTACGAAGCTTTCTCAGACTTGCTGGATTCTATCGTCATTTTGTGAAAGACTTCAACACCATAGCAGCCCCACTGCATGAGCTTACAAAGAAGGGTTCACCATTCACATGGGGCAAGGCGCAAGAGGCTGCATTTGCAACTTTGAAGAATAGGTTAACTCATACACCCCTTCTCCAATTACCAGATTTCATTAAGACTTTTGAATTGGAATGTGATGCTAGTGGTATTGGATTGGGAGGTGTCTTGTTGCAAGAGGGAAAACCTATTGCTTATTTTAGTGAGAAACTGTATGGGCCTAGTCTAAACTATTCCACTTATGATAAAAAATTATATGCACTAGTACGAACTTTGGAAACATAACAACATTATTTATGGCCTAAAGAATTTGTTATACATTCTGATCATGAATCTTTAAAGCACATTAAGAGCCAAACTAATCTGAACCGTAGGCATGCCAAGTGGGTAGAATTCATTGAGTCCTTTCCTTATGTCATCAAACACAAGAAAGGAAAAGATAATGTCATTGCGGATGCCTTATCTCGCCGTTATAATATGTTGTCCCAACTTGATTTTAAGATTTTTGGCTTGGAAACAATTAAAGAACAATATGCTTTTGATGCTGATTTCAAAGATGTGTTGCTGCAATGTAAATGAAAGTGCATCTAGGAATCCCTTATGGGTTTTGGATGATTTATGATAAGCAAATGAGATTCTAACCTCTTTATTGAGATGATCACAGGTTTTAATGTGAAAATAAGCAAAGTGCCAAAAAGAAGGGAGAATGAGGAGCAATGTAGAGAAGATCTCAAGGAATAAGAGTAGTAGATCATTGTGTGTGGAGTGTGTTAAGGAAACACACCCCAAGAGCTCAATCACAATTAAACACACACATTGAACAAAGTTATACAGGACCGGACTAGTCTGACATACACCGAACTAGTTCGATATCCTCTCTGCACAAGATCAGACAAGTCTGATATCTATCGGACTAGTCCGATATCTCTCTGACTAGAATCAGACTAGTCCTCCCCAGTGCGGACTAGTCCTCAAAACACTTCACAAGTCACACAAAATCGGACAAGTCCGATCACCACTGGACTAGTTCGATATTCGTTCTGATCTAAATCGGACAAGTCCGATATTAGCACGGACTAGTCCAAAAAACTCTCTGACCTAAATCGGACAAGTCCTCCAAGTGTGGACTTGTCCTCATAACCACTTAGGGTTTCACTGTGCAGACAAGTCCGATGTCCATCGGACTAGTCCGAAGATTTCCAGAAGCGAAATCGGATAAGTCCGCTCCTAGCTGGACTAGTCTGATATTTTGGGACACTTAGGGTTTGCTACACACAGCATACCGGACTAGTCCGGTGTTCACCACGGACTAGCTCGATCTTTCTAAACCCTAACAGTCACTTTTAGAAACCCCATATAAATAGAGGTGCACGACCCAACTTTAAACTCTCTCGAACCCTAGCACCATCACACCTCCCAAGAGCCTAAAAAAACACATCTCTCCACGAAATTAAGTGCAACAAAGATCAATCTTTTGAGGATACACTCTAGATCATTGGAGAGACACGTTCAACACTCAAGGAGCTCTTGGTTTGATTCCCTAACACACTCCTGTGATTTCATTATAATCTTTTGAGTGTGTTCTTGGTGGTATTTTGTGTTGTAATCTAGGGGAGCCCTCAATGTGTGAGAAGGCCCCTTTGAATTTGGTTATTCACCCCTTTGTGATAAGTGGAAGAGGATTGGCCTTGGTGGCGATCCGACGAGGGTAGGGTTGGAGAAGACCCGTTCCTTTTGTGGACTCCTCAACGCGGATGTAGGTTGCCTCTGTGGGAGCTGAACCACGGGATAAATCACTTGTGTCTTGCTTTGTGTTCATTGTTCTTATTCATTACAACAATCTAGGGTTTGAATCAATATTGCTTACTTTACATTGAATCACTAAGTATAAGATTGAATTGTGATATGTTCTAGTACATCATCTTGTTAAATTAACTGTATATTTCTGCTGCATACACTGTAGAATCAAAGTAATCGATCAAACTTAATCAACCTAGTCAGTACACACCGGATTAGTCTGCACTTTACCAGACTAGTCCGATATCTCAAGTTTTGATCTGGTGATTAAGTGTTGCAGGTTCCGACAAATTTCAAAAAGGCCTATTCACCCCCCCCTCTAGGCCACATTCAATTGGTATTAGAGCAGGTTCTTCAAGAAAGAGACTAATCGCTCGAAAAAGATTATGTCGGACATGAAGGACATCCACAAGAGCAACAACCAAGAAAAGGTTGATGATGACAAGAACTTAAAGGTGGAGAAGCTCCTCGAAGCCATTCAAGACTTCGAGGACGACGATGAGGAGACACTAGAACTAAAGGCGCTCCTAAGAAAGAAGACACTTTACAAAGGGAAAGCGAAGATTGAAGAAAAGAAGAAGGGGAGTAGTCACACCGACTACTCCCGATATCCTTTCAACTATGATCGTCTCAACTCCAACAATAATCATTATTTTTCTATCCCACTTGGAAAAGCCCCATATTTTGACGGAAGTGATTACGCAATGTGGAGGCAAAATATGAAAATGCATCTAATCTCTCTCAATCCAAGTCTATGGCATATTGTGTGAACAGAAATAGATATCTCAGATGACGACGAAGAACTCACACCAAGCCAAGAGCAAGCAATTCACCGAAATGCTCAAGCCGCGGCGATAATCACCTCTTCACTCAGTCGGGACGAGTTCACCAAGGTAGATGGACTCGAGATTGCTAAGGAGATATGGGACACACTGCAAACTGCACATGAAGGTGACTGACATGTGCGTGAAGCAAAGATCAAAATGATCGAAGGTGAATTAGGAAGATTCACAATCGAAGAAGACGAGTCACCTCAAGATATGTAAAACCGATTAAAGACACTCGTCAACAAGGTTCAATCTTATGGAAGCAAGAAGTGGAATGACCACAAGGTGGTGGAGCTCATCCTTAGAGCTTTCATGCCTCGCAACGTCACCTTATGCTCAATGATTAGAGAAAGCCCCGGATACAAGAAAATGACTCTGGATGAATTACTTGGAAAAATCATCAATTTCGAGATGATGGAAAAACAAGCAAAGCATGTCAAAGAAATTGCCGACCTCACATTGGCAAAGAAAGGGGTTTCTTTGAAGTCCACCCTCAAGCCCCTATCTAAAGAAGCTCAAGAAGCTCATCTAGAAGAAGATAGTGATGATGAAAGCGGTGAATTAGATGAAGAAGACATGATATTATCCATGAAGAAATTCAAGAGAATAATGAAGAAAGGACAAAGCACTAAATCAAGTGAAGGGAAGTACAAGGAAAGAACAAAGTCAAAGTTGAGGCGGGCATGCTATAATTATGGTGAGTATAGCCACTTTATAGTTGATTGCCCATACGAAGAAAACAAGAAGAAGACCAAAGAAGCCAAGCCTCAACCCAAGAAATTCTTCAAGAAGAAGAAACAAGCCGAACAAGCGCACATAGGGAAAGAGTGAGACTCAAATGATGAGTCCTCATCATCCGAAGAAGAAGAGATGGCTAGCATAGCCAACGAAAAGACATCCAAGAAGTCTACTCTCTTCCCTACACTCGGCGCATGGAAGAGATGACACTTGCCTCATGGCAAAGGAAGGTAAACGCAAGGTAAACACCAAAACCCCTTCTGTGCATTCCTATTCTAGCGATGATGAAATCAATAGTGATAATGAGGATATGCTTATTGGACTAGATAGGAAAACTGTCACAAAAATAAAATTTTTACTTGATCAACTTGTTGAGAAGGAGAGGTTGATACATCGTCAAGAGGACATGATTATCTCCCAAAAGGAGGAACATGTCGAACTTGACAAACTTCTAGAATTTGAAAAGGAGCGAAGCAAATCAGTAGAGCTTGAGTTAGCTTCAAGCAAGGAAGCTTTCTTGGAGTTAACCGACTCAAATGCTGCAATCAAGGTTAACAAGATCCTTGAAGTGCAAGTTGAGTCACTCAAGCAAGGTGAACCTTCATCCTCTTGAAGTTCACCTTCTCAATCCATTAAAACTAAAGTAGCTTCTACTTGTACATGTGGTAAAACTAACAACAGTTTGAAAGACAAGTCACACTCTATTAAAGACAAGCATCCTGCCCAAAGTGGCATATTTGACAAGGAGAAGATCAAATATGCACGTAGTGCATACTTGGTCACAAGACCTCCAAATGTCAAATATGGCATTGGTTACTCTTATGGTGAAAAGCAACAAGCTAGAACCCATAAGAATAACAGGTAGCAATGTCTTTGTAAAGGGAGGAGTCTTTCAAACTGGAAAATCAAAAATTAATGAGTACAAAACGCATGACCGTCAGACTACTCCGATGAGGGTCCGGACAAGTCCGGTACTCCGGACAAGTCCGACCTCCCAGACCAGTCCTTGGTATAAATAACAAAAGTTACTTTTCAATACTTTCGATGCCTCGTATGTCTTAATGAGAAATAATTATGGAAAGGTTTATGCTCATTATGTTGGGCCACGCCATGGGAACACCAAGTCTCATGTGTGGGTGCCCATTGTGACTAACCTCCGAGGACCCAAGCAAGCTTGGGTACCTAAAACCAAGACATAAAATGTTTTTGCAGGCCTATTCCTCTGGTGGATCTAAATGGGTGTTAGACAGTGGTTGCACCAACCATATGACCGGAGAAAGAAGAATGTTCGTTGAATATGAAGAGAATGAGGATCCAAATGAGGGCATCTATTTTGGAGATAATAGTCAAGGGAAGGTGCTCGGTACCAATAAAATTGCCATATCATCTAAGCACACACTTTCTCATGTATTACATGTTGATTCCTTGAATTATAACCTGCTGTCCATATCTCAATTATGTGACAAGGGTTATAATTGCTTGTTCACTAACGAGGGTGTGACCGTTTCTAGGAGGAGTGATGGTTCCATTGCATTCAAGGGTACGTTAAAGGGAAAGCTCTATCTTGTTGACTTCAACAAGGATAAAGCTAAACTTGACACATGCTTGATTGCAAAAACCAACATGGGCTGACTGTGGCATAGACGGCTAGCGAATGTTGGTATGAGGAACCTTCAAAAACTCCTCAAGGGCGGTCACATCCGAGGTTTAAAGGATGTTGTGTTTGAGAAAGACAGGCCTTGTAGCGCGTGCCAAGCCGAGAAGCAAGTTGGAGCACCTCACCCAGCCAAGAACGTCATGACTACAATAAGACCGCTCGAGCTACTTCACATGGACTTATTTGGTCCAATTGCCTACATAAGCATCGGTGGTAACAAATATGGTTTAGTAGTTGTTGATGATTTTTCTCGCTTCACTTGGGTTTTCTTTTTGCATGACAAGTCAGAAACACAAGGAATACTCAAGAAGTTCTTCAAGCGAGCTCAAAACGAATTCTCATTGACTATCAAAAACATTTGAAGCGACAATGACACGAAGTTCAAAAACACACAAGTGGAGGAGTACCTTGATGAAGTAGGCATAAAACACGAGTTTTCAACCCCATACTCCCCTCAACAAAACGGAGTTGCCGAAAGAAAGAATCGAACTATCATAGAAATGGCAAGAACAATGCTCGATGAATACAAAACCTCAGATCGATTTTGGGCAGAAGCAGTCAACACCACTTGCCATGCCATAAATCGACCTTACCTTCATAGACTACTCAAGAAGACAACCTATGAGATACTCACCGGTAACAAGCCTAATATTTCATATTTTCGAGTTTTCGGTTCTCCATGTTATATTTTAAACAAGAAGCCCATGACTTCAAAGTTCGCTTCGAAGTCCGATAAAGGTTTCTTGCTTGGTTATGATTTGAACACTTACGTCTATCGTGTTTTTAACAAGACCTCCAGACTTGTTGAAGTAGCACGTGACGTAGTGTTCAATGAAACTAATAGCTCCCAAAAGGAGCAAGTTGATCCATGTGTACTAGGTAAAGAAGAAGCTCCTTGTCAAGCATTAAAAAGAATGGCCTTAGGTGAAGTTCGACCACAAGAGTCCCCTCCACACGTGCATGAGGAAGATGAACCACAAGAGGAGGTCAACGATCAAGGGGGAGCTCCACACAAGATCAACCACAAGAATACGAAGATGATCAACAAATCAATGAGGACAATCATTTAGGGGGAGAAGAAGATGATCATGAAGATACAACACCTCAAGTGCCACACCCAAGAGTACACTAATGCGTACAAAGGGATCACCCAATCGACAATATCATCGATGACATCCAAAAGGGAGTAACCACTAGATCTCGCATAGCTAACTTTTGTGAGCACTATTCGTTTGTATCCTTTTTGGAACCACGCATGGTTGAGGATGCATTGAATGATCTGGACTGGGTGGTGGCAATGCAAGAAGAATTGAACAACTTCAAGCGGAACAAGATGTGGGAACTTGTGGCAAGACCCAATGCGAACATTGTCGGCACCAAGTGGGTCTTTCACAACAAACAAGATGAACACAGGGTGGTGACAAGGAACAAGGCACGACTTGTGGCCAAAGGGTATTCACAAGTCGAAGGTTTGGATTTCGATGAGACCTTTGCTCCCGTATCTAGACTTGAATCCATTAGAATATTACTTGCATATGCTACTCACCATGATTTCAAGCTGTATCAAATGGATGTGAAAAGCGCCTTCCTCAATGGACCAATCAAGGAGGAGGTGTATGTGGAGCAACCCCCGGGGTTTGAAGACGAAGAGTTCCTCGACAACATATTTAAATTGTGTAAGGCTCTCTACGGCCTCAAACAAGCTCCTAGAGCTTGGTATGAGTGTCTTAGAGATTTCTTAATTGAAAATGGCTTTAAGATTGGCAAAGTAGATTATACACTGTTTACAAAGAATTTTGACAATGAACTTTTTGTCTGTCAAATCTATGTTGATGATATAATCTTTGGTTCAACAAGCCCATCTTTTTGTGAGGAATTTAGTAAAATCATGACAGCTAGGTTTGAGATGTCCATGATGGGTGAGCTAAAGTACTTCTTGCGATTTCAAGTGAGACAACAAAGGGAAGGGACTTTCATAAGCCAAATGAAGTACACTCAAGACATACTCAAGAAGTTTGGGATGGACAAGGCAAAACCCATAAAGACTCCCATGGCAACGAATGGCCACTTGGACCTCAGTGAAGATGGACCTAGCATCGACCAAAAGGTATGTCGCTCCATGATTGGATCTCTACTCTATTTATGTGCATCTAGGCCAGATATTATGTTGAGTGTATGTTTGTGTGCAAGATTTCAAGTCAATCCTAAGGAGTGTCACTTGACAGCCGTAAAAAGGATCTTGAGATATTTAGTTCATACACCCAACCTTGGTCTTTGGTATCCAAAAGGCTCCAAATTCAACCTCATTGGCTACTCAGATGCAGATTATGCCGGATGCAAGGTAGATAGAAAGAGTACCTCCGGTACATGCCAATTCCTAGGTAGATCCCTAGTTTCTTGGTCCTCCAAGAAACAAAATTCCATTGCCTTATCCACAATCGAAGCGGAGTATGTTGCAGCTGGGAGTTGTTGTGCACAACTCATTTGGATGCGACAAACTCTAAGGGATTACGATTACAATATGAACCGTATTCCACTCCTTTGTGATAATGAGAGTGCCATTAAAATTGCGCATAATCCCGTTGAGCACTCTAGAACCAAACACATAGACATAAGGCATCACTTCTTGAGAGACCACTCCATGAAAGGAGATATAGACATTTCCCATGTCAACACCCAAAAGCAATTGACCGACATATTCACCAAGCCACTTGATGAAAAGCGCTTTTGTGAACTCCGAAATGAGCTAAACATCCTTGATGCTCGGAGTGTGGCTTGAAATGTTGCATACCTGTATGAATTCTTCAAAATATGTTGATTGGATTGTGAAAATAATCTCTCTCAATTTTCTTCCGAAAACTATGTTAATTATTAGATCTTGGTGAATTATGATCATTGCTTGATTGTTGTATGCTTACTAATCATATTCATCAAGATTATTTGATTTGATTTGCCTCCCTATTTTCTAAATATGTACCTTCAAATATATATGAATGGGCTAAGAATTTCTTGCCTGGTGACCACGGACTAGTCCGTGGTTACCCGAACTAGTCTGCCCATGCAGACTAGGTCGCAGTGTGCCGGTTAGGACGGACCAGTCTGATAGACAACGGACTAGTCCGATATAGCCTCTAAAAAAGTTCGGACTAGTCCGGTCGTCTCCGGACTTGTCTGATTTTTCGTGTCCATAACCCTAGTCGCCGTCGAACCCTAATTTCTTCACCTCCACTCTTGCCTCATGCGTTCTCTCTCTTCGCGCTCGAGCTCCCAAGGCGATTTTGGATCCCCTCCACCAAAAAGCTCCACATTTGGGTGGAAATCAAGCTTCCTCCCTCGAAGATTGAAGTTCTCGGACAAGTCCGGACTTCAACACCTCCTTCTTCGAGAATCAAGCGAATTCCTGGGTAATTTTCACTCAAACCCTTGAAATCCAAAATTTCTTCATTGTTGATCGAATAGCCTAGCATATTTTACTATATACATGCCTCCTTGATGTATTATGTTTATGCTAAGCTAGTTGTGCATTAGGAACCACCATTTGTCTAGTTGCTTAGGTTTTTGAGGATGAATACCGGACTAGTCCGGTCAGCTGGACTAGTCTGTGCCTGTACACTGGACAAGTCCGATTTTTCTGAACTCAAAACCTAACTTGTCAAATCCTCAATGCAATGCCTTGTTATTCTTTCTCACCCATGCACTGAATCATTAATACTCATTCATGCCTTACACAATTCATCCTCGGGATATGTCGAGCACAAATGATGAGATTTCCGATTTTGAGGCCGAGATGGACCACGAGGTGGCACCTCGGCCCTTGACGAGCCTTAGCAAGAAACGCCAAGAGCGTCCTTCCGAGCCAGCTCTGTCTCCTCCACAGGCTCGGAGGAAAGTGCTAGCGAAGAAGCCGACCTCCAAGGTGTTAGCTTCTTGGGCTACCACCGGTAGTGGCCCTAGCTCGGCAAGTGCCCGCCTAGCCAAGGGCAAGGGCAAAGGAATAGCAACGGGTCCAGTTGGCCCGTTGAAGCTCCATGCTCCGAGGGAAGGGGTCTGGGACCCCATTGAAGAGAAGTTTAATGGAAAGGGCAGTGACTTAGTGGCCAAGCTCCGCGGTGTAGATTGCTACACTCATCCAAAGCAAGCTGCAAATGGAAGATTCTGAAGCAATTTTCATGCTGACTATTACCGGGTTGTATACCTGCAGATGAAGACACCAGTGGCGCGCAGTCAGTGGATTGACTGGGCACATCTTGAGAAGAAGAGATGCTCCGTATTTGATGAAGTGATTGCAGCAGCTGAAAGACATGGCTTAAAGGACCTCCTTGCCTTCAAGTACAATTGGAATGATGAAGTGGTGGCCCAGTTCTATGCCGCTTGTCACTTTGCAAGCGATGAAGAAGAAAGGGTGACTTGGATGACTCATGGATCCAAGTACACTATCACATATGAGGAATTTGCAATGATGTTGCATCTTGACACCTCGAGCAATGACAATGTGATCATCCACAATGTTGGTGTCATCGAGAAGGAAAGGATGAAATTCCTTTATGAGCCAAACTCAAAGTTCAACCCTCCCTCCACAAAGAACATGAAGCCCTTCTTTGTGGTCCTAAATAGAGTCTTGAGGAAGACGATTGCTCCCAAGGATGGAGATGCTGGAAGTGTGCAGGGTTATCTTCGGACCCTGATGAGAGTGATAAGCAAGGATCATCAATTTGATGTGTCTGACTACATTTGGAATGATATGGTCAACATCTCTAGTACTCCCAACCGATCCTGTGGCTATGCCCCTTATCTCTTGTTCATGATTGAGAAAGTCACAGGGATCGAGTTTGTCAAGGATGTGGAGCACACACCATTGAGGCCTCAGAAGCCTCAACAAGCAAATGTCCAGGCTGCTCCCTCGCCGGCCTCCAGTCCTGAGGCTCCGACAAGAAGTGAAGATGCAAGAGCTCCCCCTGCCAGTAGAGCAGCCCCTCAAAGGGGATCTGCTAGTGGGATCTTCAAGTATTTGGCTGCTATATTTGCTTCCTGCAAAAGGCCGAAGTGAAGGCCCATAAGATTAACAATAGAAGAAAGGAACATATGAAGTATGTCAAGGCCAATGTGAAGCAAATATGCTAGAAACTGGAGATCGAGCCCATTGGATCTCTAGTGATCTCTGATGATTCCGATTCAGACTTCACCGAGATCGGGCCCTTGACCCCCTCCGAGCTTGCCTACTTTGGCATTGGGGGATCGAGTGGCTCCGCACCTCCTCCTCCTCCTCATCATCAGCCCGAAGACAACGATGAAGATGATGAGAGGACCGACAGCGAGGAGTGAAGACTTTAGGTCCCTCCTCTCCTTCTTTTTGGTGTCTTGATGCCAAAGGGGGAGAGATTGAGGAGGAGTCTTAGTCTTAGCTGTAGGATGCGAGGAGAGAGCTCTCTTTTATGTTTTTTGACTATTTTGCGGGTTGTAAAATTTTAACCATGTTCTTAAGTTAATTATGGTTCTGTGATGCAATGGTATGATTTTTTGAGAAGTAATTGTTGAGTTATGTGATTTTTCTCCTAGAATGACATATATGCTTGGTTTTGGTTGATTGTCATTCTCATTGTTTCAATGTACTTAGTCATGCATCCCACCATAAAGAATGCACATATGGATTATGTTTTCATTGCTTGAGACTCATATGTGCATACTTTATGAAAATCTTAATTTTTATCATATTTTGTGAAATCTCAATTGGTTGTCATCAATCACCAAAAAGGGGGAGATTGAAAGTGCATCTAGGAATCCCTTATGGGTTTTGGATGATTTATGACAAGCAAATAAGATCCTAACCTCTTTTATTGAGATGAGCATAGGTTTTAATGTCAAAATAAGCAAAGTGCCAAAAAGAAGGGAGAATGAGGAGCAATGTAGAGAAGAGCTCAAGGAACAAGAGTAGTAGATCATTGTGTGTGGAGTGTGTTAAGGAAACACACCCCAAGAGCTCAATCACAATTAAACACACACATTGCACAAAGTTATACAGGACCGGACTAGTCCGACATACACTGGACTAGTCCAATATCCTCTCTGCACAAGATCGGACAAGTCCGATATCCATCGGACTAGTTTGATATCTCTGTGACTAGAATCAGACTAGTCCTCCCCAGTGCGGACTAGTCCTCAAAACACTTCACAAGTCACACAAAATCAGACAAGTCCGATCACCACCGGACTAGTCCGATATTCATTCTCATCTAAATTAGACAAGTCTGATATTAGCACGTACTAGTCCGAAAAACTCTCTGACCTAAATCGGACAAGTCCTCCAAGTGCGGACTTGCCCTCACAACCACTTAGGGTTTCACTGTGCGGACAAGTCTGATGTCTATTGGACTAGTATGAAGATTTCTAGAAGCAAAATCGGACAAGTCCGCTCCTAGCCGGACTAGTCTGATATTTTGGGACACTTAGGATTTGTTACACACAGCACATCGGACTAGTCCGGTGTCCACCACGGACTAGTCCGATCTTTCTAAACCCTAACGATCACATTTAGAAACCCCATATAAATAGAGGTGCATAGCCCAACTTTAAACTCTCTCGAACCCTAGCACCGTCACACCTCCCTAGAGCCTCAAAAAAACACATCTCTCCACAAAATTAAGTGCAACAAAGATCAATCCTTTGAGGATACACTCTAGATCATTGGAGAGACACGTTCAACACTCATTGAGCTCTTGGTTTGATTCTCTAACACACTCCTGTGATTTCGTTATAATCTTTTGAGTGTGTTCTTGGTGGTATTTCGTGTTGTAATTTAGGGGAGCCCTCAATGTGTGAGATGGCCCCTTTGAATTTGGTTATTCACCCCTTTGTGATAAGTGGAAGAGGATTAGCCTTGGTGGTGATCCGACGAGGGTAGGGTTGGAGAAGACCCGGTCCTTTTGTGGACTCCTCAACGCGGATGTAGGTTGCCTCTGTGGGAGACGAACCACGGGATAAATCACTTGTGTCTTGCTTTGTGTTCATTGTTCTTATTCATTACAACAATCTAGGGTTTGAATCAATATTACTTACTTTACATTGAATCACTAAGTATAAAATTGAATTGTGATATATCCTAGTACATCATCTTGCAACACTTAAATTAACTGTATATTTCCGCTGCATACATCGTAGAATCAAAGTAATCGATCAAACTTAATCAACCTAGTCGGTACACACCGGACTAGTCTGCACTTTACCGGACTAGTCCGATATCTCAAGTTTTGATCTGGTGATTAAGTGTTGCAGGTTCCGACAAATTTCAAAAAGGCCTATTCACCACCTCTAGGCCACATTCAAAAGGGAAAACATGGAACAAGTTTGTTCTTACTAATGGTTTTGTGTATCGAGCTAACAAATTGTGCATTCCGGCTGGTTCTGTGCGTATCTTACTATTGCAGGAAGCACATGGTGGAGGGTTGATGGGACACTTTGGTGTCAAGAAGACGTAAGACATCTTAGCAAGCCATTTCTTTGGGCCAAAGATGAGAAGAGATGTGGAGCGGTTTGTTGCTCGTTGCAGCACCTGTCAAAAAGCTAAGTCCCGTCTTAATCCACATGGTTTATGCCTCTCCTTGTTCCTAGTGCTCCATGGGAGGATGTTTCTATGGATTTTGTTTTAGGATTGCCTAGAACAAAGAAGGGAAGGGATAGTATTTTTGTTGTTGTGAACATATTTTCTAAAATGACACACTTCATACCATGCCACAAAACTAATGATGCTACCCATATTGCTGATTTGTTCTTTCGAGAAGTTGTTCGTTTGCATGGGGTTCCAAACACTATCGTTTTAGATAGAGATGCCAGATTTCTTAGTCATTTTTGGAAAACCTTATGGGCTAAGTTGGGGACAAAATTGCTCTTTTCTACCCCTTGTCCCTCTCAAACTGATGGACAGACCGAGTAGTGAACCATACTTTATCTAAAATGCTTAGGGTTGTTCTGAAACATAACATCAAATTATGGGAAGAATGTTTGCCTCATATTGAATTTGCTTACAATCATTTGCTGCATTCTACTACTAAATTGCGCCCTTTTCAGATTGTATATGGTTTTATCCCTCGTGCCCCCATTGATCTTTTAGCTCTGCCACCTTCAGAAAAATTGAATTTTGATGCTTCTCGCCGTGCTGAATTAATTCTTAAAATGCATGAGCAAACTAAAGCAAACATTGAGAGCATGAATGCTAAGTATCAACAAGCCGGTAGCAAGGGTAGAAAGCATGTTACTTTTGAACCTGGTGATTTGGTTTGGGTGCATTTGAGAAAGGATAGATTTCCTGATTTGAGAAAATCTAAATTACTACCTAGAGCTGTTGGACCCTTCAAAGTGCTTCGAAAAATTACTGATAATGCATATGAAATTGAGTTGCCTGCACATTTTGGGGTTACTTCCTCTTTCAATATTGCAGATTTGAAACCATATGTGGGCGAGGAAGACACATTTGAGTCGAGGACGACTCAATTCCAAGAAGGGGAGGATGATGAGGACATCGCTACCATTGATACAACCACAACAACAACCCATTCACCACTTGCAGCTAATCAAGGTCCAATGACGCGCTCGTGCACGTCAACTTAATTATCAGGTGAATTCATTCCTGGTTGTTCAAAGTAATTATCCTTCAAATAGGAAACTATTAAAGCCTTGTGATGACCTTGTTATTATTAGCTGCTTGGGAATTGATCCAGCTAGGAGGAATGGAGGGATTAATGCAATGAAGGCTGCTCCACCTAAGGGGTCCTCGTAACTGCAGCAAGTACCAGCTTAAAAGGGGCATCACTTTCAACTCCCAATGTTGTTTAATGCAAATAAGTACTTGCTGGAAAGGTCTCTTTGTCTACTTTCCATTGGATCAAGAATCAAAGACAGATGACGCTTGATATGCTCATAAAAATCCAAAAAGACTCGTGACTCCATCCTGAGTTCTAGTCTTCCTCCTCTATATAAACAACTAGCAGCCATAGGAAGAACTTGGGTTTTGTTTTCTGTAAGTTTAGCCATTGCTACTTTCTTGTAACGCAAGTGTCGACGAGACCTTCCGATTACTTGAATCAGAACCCCAACTTATCACACCCGTGAGTGTTTGCTTGTTATCTTGTTCTTGCTTGTTCTTCGATTGCTTGCAGGTTCAAGGCTGTTCTTGGCACGGCAAGAACAGCAACAATAGGAGCTGTTGTAACTATCTTTAAGATGCAACACCCTTGTGGTTTTTATAGTCGGGTAGCACAACGTTGACCTCCACCCAAATCGTAGCTACTAGAAGACGGTGTAACTATCGCTCAAGACGCCACACCATTATGGTTGTGGTAGTCGGGCAGCCAACGTCGGCCTCCACAAAATTCATTCACCACCAACATCTCTCATCGAAAGATAGGGCATCCCCCGTACCCGTTGGGTTCATCATGGGCAACCCAATCGTGATATTTGGTGCCATTGAAAAGCACCGGACAATGGGAGACTGGAACCCCAGCTGAAGAAGAAGTCATCCTGATCGGACAACACGCGACGGCGAGAGCGCAAAATATGTAGCAGCGGGCGACGGCGAGAGCGCAATAAAATAAGCAGCGCAAGCTGTTGTGTTTTTTCTTTTTTTCTTTCTTCTCTCTCTCTCTCTCTCTCTCTCTCTCTCTCTTTTTCTTACTAAATCACGGAGCCACCTAAAACCTGGCAAGTGTGCAATGTTTCATGAGACACAGGCATGAAAACCAAAGACTGGCGGTGGCTCAACATTGATTTGTTCTGGGAGCAGTGGCCCACAACACGTTCGATCAGGACGAGATCGATCCGATCAGCAGGGGTCCTCATGCCTGGGCACGACAAAACAAACTCGCAGCGGGGCTCGGCGCAGTACTTCACAACAGAGAAACACACTGTGACCGAGGAAGAGGCGCGTCTGGACAATATCAATCAGGATAAGATCGATCCAACCAGGTTGGAGTCTTTTTCCTCGACAGGATGCCGAGGGATGGCAACGGGCATAGACAAAGCGAGAGCGTGGTGGTGGCGGCAAGAAAAGCGACTGTGAAAGTGTGCGATCGACACTTCCCCCAGTACTACTAGATCATAGCCCGCAGAGGTTCTTGATTAGTTAGGGCGCAAGTGAGATTATGAACAAGATGATGACACAAAAGATTTACGTGGTTTGGGCCTCCTGAGCATAACACCCTACTCCATGGGTTGTGTGTTGTATATATGAATCTGTATGGTGCTTGTGAGCGTGTGAGCTTCCTTTCTCATGTATTGTGCGGCGCGGCCATTTTATAGTCTAAGGACTGGCCGTTACAACACTTGTCTGGCCCGATATGTGGCCCTGGCGTGATTAATTGTCTAATATACGATCTACAGGTATTAGACGTAATTAAAAAGAATAATGCACCTTAATGATGGTGTTTTCCTATTAACAGTCCACTGATCGTGTGTCATTAATATAGTATTAATGACATGTAATCATGTGTTGTTACTGTCACTTAAAATGTCCCTTGAAGGTTCGAGCCGTTGGAGATCTCTCTACCTTCCGTTGAAGTCCTAGCTCTGGAGGTTTGACATGTGGCGGCTCTGGGACTTCCCATCGTGGGGAGGCAGGTCCAGAGCCACTATACACGTGGCAGCACCGGAGCTTTTCTCTACTGGGGGTTAAATCTGGAGTCACTGGACACGTGGCAAGATTGGAGTTTCCCTACGAAGGCTGTTAGGTCCAGTCTTGTGATACACGTTTTAGTGCTGGAGCTACCCACACGAGGGAGGAAAGTCCAGTACTGTCCAACAAGAGTGGCCCTCAGAGGTCTTCAACTTGAAAGAGTGAAACTCCTTAGCTTTTCTTGCGGTATCATGGGGTACCCGGTACGCAGGGTGCCGACAGTGGCCCCTGGGCCCACCTCTGGGAGAAAACCTTTGGGTTAAGTTATTCTACCAGAGGTGGGGCCATCTTCGATTCCACGCTGCGGCTTCAATGGTCTTCTGATGTGTCGTTGGGGCAATGCTCCGTGGTTAAAACATCGCCACGTGGCTTCTTTTGAATGTGGCAGGTGAGATCTTTGCGTGCGGATCTCAAACAATTGAAGGTTGTCGGTTTCCGATGCAAAAATCGTATCGGTTCCCCATGCCTTGTCAGGTCGTCGCCCTCGGGCTTCCAACCTCCCATCATGACAATGGTTCACTGGGGTAATAACTTCGGCCTTTCCGCCGGAGTGGACCCGAGCCCATTTGTCATTGGTAGGGTAAACTTTTGAAAACACAATCCTGGTCCCATTGCGGTTTCGATCCAAGCATTGTGGAGGCTTAATTAAGAAGGAAAACTAGCATGGTTTGAGGACTCTTTAAGCTTTCGATCAAACTTGTGCTCAAAGCCTCCCAACCTTCGCATAGCCTTCCAACGTTTGCTCCACATTGGCACGATGGAGTTGGGTCCTCCCCACAGCAAGGTCAAGACCGATGAGGAGATGGCGAGTGTCTGGACCTACATGGGTTGGTCCAGCGACTCTTGCAACAAAGACATCCGCTTCAACAAGCTCCCCTTCAAGAAGGAGTGCACCGGAGATGTGGTGTACTTCTCGGCGTATGCCATAGTGGGTCTGATCCCGCCTTTCTCAAGCTTCCTCTTGATGTTGCTGGATTTCTACGGCCTCCAGCTTTATCATAACGGCCCCCACTCCCTCTTGCTAGTGGCGACTTTCGTCCACTTCTGCGAGATGTTGGTGGGCGTGCCTCCCTGCATTGAGCTGTTCTGAACCTTCTTCACGGTCCACACCACCGGCAAGGGAACGGAGATCATTGGCTTCTACTACTTCGTGAAGCACAAGAATTGCCCCTTCAAGTACTTGAAGACCTTCCCTTCTGGCAAGTGGGATGATTGGAAGAAGTATTGGGTGATAATCACTGTGGAGGAGCATGAGAAGCTGGAGCTGCCCAAGGGCCTTCCCAATGTCGACACCGACGCCTGGAATGTAGTTCTGGAGTTGTTTGATGTGTACAAGCCCATCCTGGAAAGGATCGAAGAATGCATAGAGGGAGGAGTAACCACCCAAATGGTCTTCGACAATTTCTTTGTGAACAGGTGGGCCCCGCTGAAGACTAGGGAATGGCCTGCATGGGCGTTCTATAGTGAGATGGATCATAACGGAATTGAGGTCAGTTTGAACACCAACTTGGATGATGAAGCTCTGAAGATCCATCTCAAAAAATTTCAAAATGAAGGTATCTCCCGTGACGCTCTGACTCCGCCGGTTGCCTTCCTGCCTCTGAACATGGTTCTGGAGGTTAGCAGGGAGATCCGGAGGAGAATGCCAGCATTGGATGACTTGGGCGTGGTTGAGAGGCGCCCTATCTCCAGGGTTGTGATACCCGGAGCTTCTGAGAGGGTGGTTACTCCTGCCGTGAGCCAAAAAGTTGATGACGTCAGCAAGGGCAAGGGTAAAGGCAAGGAGCCAGCCAAATCCTCTAGCCAGAAGAGAAAGTTGAGGCATGCTGACGGGAGCCACGTCAAGTCAGCTCTGACTACAACTGCTCCTTCTCCCCGGCAAGGTAGACCTTCGGCGGCCACGCCTCCTCCGATGCAGGCATCCTCAAGGGGCGCCAACTCCGGCAGATCAACTCCGGCTCCGGTGCCAGCTGTGGGCTCCGGGTCCGGAGGTCCTTCCCAGCCGAGGGAGGTTCTGACTGAGAAGACTCTAGCTGATGTAGGTGGCTCCCGACCAAGGTCCGAGGTTTTTGTCTCACCAGACTTGATGGGCTTTGACTCCGGACCTCAGAAGAAGAGATTCCGCGACGACTAGGGCGGTAGCATCTCCAAGTAAGCTTCGTCAACTCACCTAGTGGTGCTAACCTTGTTTTTATTATGTCTTTAATCTTCCCAACCTTTTGTTTCCAGGGTGTCGAGAAAGAAATCTAAGGCTTCGGCATCTGCTGCAGCGAATGAAGTTGTGCATGCTGAAGCTCCGACTTCAACCACTGAGCCTCCCCAAGTTGTGGCAAGAGACACGGCAGCTCCAGCGCCAGCTGTCGTGGACTTGGATCCAGAGGGGACGCCAGAAACTCCTGTGGTAGCACCGGACCACGGGGGAGAAGTTGATGAAAATGCACCACAGCAGCGGCACCAGAGATTGAAGCTCTAGTTCATGAGTCGGAGGTGACGGAAGCTCCAGCACTTGAGCCAGAGGTAACCGGAGCTTCGGCGCCCATGCCGGAAGTGGCTGAATATCCGACAATTGAGCCGGAGCTGCCCGAAGTTTCAGCCTCTATGCCGGAGATAGTTAAAGCTCCGACCTCCGTACCAGAGGTGGTTGAAGCTCCAACAACAGTGCCAGAGGTGGTAAATGTACCGGTGCCTAAGCCAGCAGTGGTGGGGGCTCCGGATGAAGCGCTATCGTCTGCCGCGGAGGTCATTGCTCCGGGGGCGTCTATATCCGAGCCGGAGCATCCAGAAGAGTCAGCGGTGGGCCCTCCACCTGCAGAGTCGTCAGCTGAAGATCCGGAGGAGGGACCTTCGGTGTCAGCCCCGGAGGTTGATGTTCCCACGATAGGACCCTCGCCAGCGGCAGCGGAAGTAGAAGAGTTTACGGGAGGTGGCCCCAGTGCCGCAGGACCGCAGGGGACCAAGCTTGTGGCGTGAGACCCAATTTTTGTATTGGAAGACCCCTTGGAGCCAACGAAGATGACCCCAGCAGGTCCATAGCCTATTCCCTTGCCATTGTTTGTTGATAATGCCTGATCGAGCCTCCGTCAGGTCCAGCTCGCCTTCGACCACGATAGCAAGGTCCTCGAAGAAGAACGCCATACCTTGAGGCGTTGGCACAACAGGCTTCACTTCGGGACCAAGCTTGCGCCGACGAGGTTTGCTAATCAAAAGGAGTGGGTTGAGAAGGAGAAGACCCGGATGGAATATTGGGGCAAGTTGCTGGATGAAAGGGAGGCCTCCATCAAGGCCCTCGACGCTAATTCTTGGGAGATTCTCGAGCATGCCAAGAAAAGCAACGATGCTGCTGATGACATCACAACAGCCTCAATACAATAAATGAGATTCTCCTGAAGCGCCGAGCGGATCTCGATGCGAGGGAAGAGAAACTCCTGGAACAACAGGAGGATATTTTGAAGAGAGAGGAAGAGCTTGTCCAAAAACTGTCTCTGTGCGAGCAAAACTTGGCTGACCGCACAAAAATGCTTGATCTGCGGTGCAAGGAGGAGGAAGAGAAGCTCTAGCAGAGGGGACAAGACCTCAACAAAAGAGAGGCCGAACTCCCCATCAGAGAGGAGAAAGTGCTGGGCAGAGAGAAAGACCTGGCCAACCGGCAGAACCACATCCACCTCCGGGAGTCGGAGCTCACCAAACGTGAAAAGCAAGTTGCTGAAAGCATTCAGCAGCGCGCCAAAGAGGTTGAGCGCCTTGCCCGGGAAGGCTTGGAACTTGCAGCCACCAGGAGGTCACTCGAGGAACTGCAGAGTTTGAGGGAGGCTGAGTCCCAGCAGGTATGGGACTTCTTGGGGCGAGCCAATGACGATTTGATGCCTCTGGGCTTCAGTCCAGTACGTTCGAACAATCCAGAGTTGGAGCTGGACAAAAAGCTGGTGGCACTTAGCTCCGCTAGCAGCAAACTCGACGCGATGGGTGATGTCATTGTGAACCAGCTGGAGATAGAGGGAAAATCTTTGGCCAAGAACGTCACAGAATATGTGCTGACGTGTTACAAGAGCCGAGACCCCCAATTCTCTCTGGATCCAGTGCTCGAAGGGCCTGTTGATGAAGAGGCAGACGCCACCAAGACCAGTGTTCAGATGGTTGCCCAGAAGGTTGCCTCATACTTCCGCAAAACCTAGGACTTTTCTCTTTTGCTTCCGCTTGTAACTCTCCAATTTTGTAATCTCCTATCTTCGAATGAATGAAATCCAATTTTTTCTGAAATGAATTCCATTTTGTCCTTGTCTTCAATACATTGTCATTTATCTTGTTTGGCCCCTGGTAGATGTACACAATTTGATTGCGAACGTGTACTAAAAGGATTTGACGATGTATTGATGACTTGGACGCTTCGAACTTGTAGCTTTTAGGTCTGAAGTTTATTTTCGACTTCTCCAAAGAGCTTTGTTGGAGCTTGACAGGTCTGACTGCATCCACTGTCAATGCGTAAGACATTGATAGCAGGCCCGCTGGGGTTGTCGGAGCTTGGTAGGTCCGACGGCACCCACTATCAACGCATAAAAAACATCGATGGCGGGCCCCCTGGGGTTGTCGGAACTTGGTAGGTACAACAACACCCACTGTCAACGCGTAAATACGTCGACGGCCGCCCCCCTGGGGTTGTCGGAGCTTGGTAGGTTCGACGACACCCACTGTCAACGCGTAAAACATCAACATCGGGCCCCCTAGGGTTGTCAGAGCTTCCCTGCTTCGACAATATCCACCATAAATCATGGAATACATCAACGGTGAATCCCCTCGGGTTGTTCCACCATCTTAACTTCAATTGCCATTATGCTCCACATCGACAGCGGCCCCCCATGGGGCTTTTTGGAGCTTATTAACTCCGACAGCGCCCACTTTCAACGTTTAAAATGTCGACGGCGGGCCCCTATGGGGGATGTCGGAGCTTGGTAGCTCTGACATCGTCCACCAACGTCATGAGTTTTCATTTTCCCTGTCCATCAAAGACAAGAAAAATAGTAAAATTCATCTTCTCGTCTATAAGTCTTTTGGGACTTACTGTTCTTATTTGAATTTTAGCTCCGAAGGAACTCGATATGATAACAAGCACATTGATGTAATCTTTTTAGATCCGAATGCTTTTAGAACCCGCCCTACTAAGGCCTGCCGAAATGTAGGTAGAGTGGTGTACTTAGGGCGCAGGACCAGACTAAGTCAATAGCACACTCCGGACCTATGTTGGCTTGGCGTTCAGGTGAGTAGACCATCTAGCAATGCTAAGATAAAAAAAAACACAATGTAACTTGTACAACATATGAGTAACTTGAACGAAAGGTCAAAAAGAATTGCACAACTTCATTATAGACAAGAAGGAGGATGATAAATAAAAGAGAATGAGTCTGTACAAAATTAAGGCACGTGAAGTCTGCTTTTACATAACAATGCTTTTCATTATAGGTCCGGATTACAGGGGAGACAAGGACACACTTAGGGTATGGAACCAAGCTAAGCGTGCTATACAACTTGTACCAACCCAGGGCATGTAGCTACACTTTTAGTACTCTGACTGTGTCCAGTGTTGCTTGAACTTCTCGGATCCTCCCGGAGGGATCCGGATGTTCTCCTGGAAGACCTACCCGACTCTATGTACAAATTCTATAATTTACATTGCATATAATTACAGACTCACCTTCGTGATACTAAGCGTAAAACTTATGAAGGTGTTCGATGTTCCAAGGATTAGGAAGCGGGGTCCCATCCTCAGTTGCCAAGCGAACACATCCGGGACGAGATACTTTGATTACTCGAAAGGGACCTTCCCAGCTGGGGGAAAGTTTGTTCATCCTTTCACGAGTTAGTATTCTCCGCAGCACCAAATCGCCTTCCTCGAGCTGTCGGTTACACACATGCCTTTGATGATAGCACCGGAGTGCCTGGCGATAACGTGCATTCCGAACCACTGCTTGGCACCTTCCCTCGTCGACGAGGTCAAGATCTTCACAACAGAGCTGGTCCTACGTGGCTTCGTCAAAGGTTTAAACCCGAAGTGACCCCATGGTGATCACCGGAGGAAGGACTGCTTCAGCTTCGTACACCAGGAAGAAGGGTGTCTCTGCAGTAGACCAGTTAGATGTAGTCCTGCTTGCCCACAGTGCGGACGGAAGCTCCTCGATCTAGTTGGCTCCATGTTTTTTCAGGCGCTCATAAGTGCGCGTCTTGAGTCCTTTTAAGATTTTTGCGTTTGCTCTCTCGGCTTGGCCATTACTTGTCGGGTGAGCTACTGATGTGTAGCTGACTCGAATGCCGAGGTCTTCGCAATACTCTTCAAATGTTGCACTTGCAAATTGGGTTCTGTTGTTAGTGATGACTCTGTTCGGAACTCCAAATCTACAGACTATGGACTTCAAGAACTTGATTGCCGATTGCTTATTGATAGTCACAACTGGAGTAGCTTCTAGCCACTTGGTGAACTTGTCGATGGTGATATACAGGAACCTGTAACCTCCGACGGCTTTTGGGAAATGTCCCAAGATGTCCATGCCCCACACAGCGAATGGCCATGTAGGAGGAATCATTTACAGTGACTGAGCCGGTTTGTGAATTTGTTTTGCATGGAACTGGCATGCTTCACACTTTTTCACCAACTCTACTGCATCCTGGAGTGTTGTAGGCTAGTAGAAGCATGCCGAAAGGCTTTGCCGACCAGCGTGTGGGAAGACGCGTGGTTCCCACACTTGCCACTATGGATCTCCACGAGGAGCTCGTGGCCTTCTTCCCTTGCAATGCACTGCATTAGGACGCCATTGTTACCACGCCGGTAGAGATCCCCTTCTACCAGCGTGTATCTTTTAGCCAATCTGACGATTCTGTCAGCGGATACACCGTCTTCAGGAAGGTGGTTGTCTTTCAAGTAGCTCCAGATCTCTGAGATCCATGCATCGGAGCTAACTGAGCTTCTGAGTCTTGCGTGCCTGGTTGCTCGGAGCTTCCTGCAGCACCTACGACCCTTGGTGGACGCCATGGTAACAGGGCCACTGGGACCGCCAGCTTTGAGGTGCTGGTCTCGCCCTCTTCACCCAGTTCGTTGGGCTGAGCGGTTGGTCTTGACAATCTCCGGACAAAAACTCCGTCGGGAGTCGGAGCTCCGGTAGAAGCCTTCGCCGAGAGTTCATCAGCTTCTGCATTGTTGAGACGCTGGACATGGCAGAGGTCCAGGACGTCAAAGTCCTTCTAGATCTTCTGGACTTCAAGGAGATAAGCAGCGAGTTGAGGGTTGTTGCAGCTGCATTCGCCTTTGACTTGCTTGATAATGAGCTGCAAGTCACCCTTGAGTAGCATCTTCTCGATGCCATATGATAGTGCCACCTTGAGCCCATAAATAAGAGCTTCATATTCCACCATGTTATTGGTCGCCTTGAAATCAAGGTGCACCATGTATTTGACCTTCTCCCCAGTCGGAGCGAGGAGAAGTATTCTAGCTCCAGCCCCCTGCTTCTGCACGGAGCTGTCGAAGTCGAGGGTCCAATGAGGCTCAGTGAAGACCGTGACCTTGGGTTTCGACTTCTGCTCACTGGGGCCTCCAGGATTCGATGGAGAAGGAGTCCACTCCGCCACAAAATCAGTCAAGGCTTGACTCTTGATAGCTTGTCGCGGCACGAATTCAAGATTGAATTCTGCTAACTCTGCTGCCCAATTGGTGATGTTCCTAGTAGAATTAGGTTTATGCAGAATAGCACGTAGTGTATAAGAAGTTACCACTGATATCTTGTGGGCTGCTTGGAAGTAATGACGTAGCTTCCTTGAGGCAATAAAAATTGCGTAAAGCGGCTTATACACCTTAATATATCTAGTCTTGGCATCATGGAGTATTTCACTGATGAAGTACATAGGCCGCTGGACGGTCCGGACCCTCTCGTAAGGGCCCGTAGCTTCTTCTCCATCGGTCCAGACCCTCCCAGAGGGGTCCAAACCTTCTTATTGATTTCCCCGAACCCTCCCGGAGGGGTCCAAAACTTCTTCTTGTTCAATCCAAACCCTCCCGGAGGGGTCCGGATCTTCCTGATCAGCCGTGTGAACTCCCTCAGATGAGAGAGGTTGATCCTGTAGTATCTCGCCTTGAAGAGCCATGCCTGGGGGCTGCGACCCAGACTCACCTTCAAGTAGCTCCGGACCCTTCCGAAGGGGTCTGGGCTCCTGAACTGGAAGTCGTTCCGGTCTTTTCACGACCAGGACCATGCTGACAATCTCCGTAGTTGCAGAAATATAAAGCAGTAGAGGCTCACCAGGGTTTGGAGCTACCAAGATTGGTAGTGTGGTGAGGAGCTGCTTGATCTCTTGGAATGCCTTTTCTGCTTCTTAGGACCAATGGAAAGGCCCGATCTTAGCTTGAAGAAGGGAAGTGCTCGCTCCGCCAGTCTTGAGATGAATCGGCTGAGCGCAGCTAAACATCCGGTTAGCTTCTGGACGTCCTTCATACGGGCTGGGGGCCGCATATCTTCAATAGCCGCAATCTTTGTCGGTTCATCTCAATTCCTTAGTGAGTCACCAAGAAACCAAGGAGCTTCCCGGAGCTAACCCCGAAGACACACTTGTCCGGGTTCAGCTTGGTGCGCGTGATATGCAACTTGTCAAAGACGACTTGCAAGTTGTCAAGTAGTGACTCCTTTTTCTTGACCTTCATGAGGATGTTGTCGACATACACCTCCACCAACTTCCTGATTAGTTCTCCAAAGGTTTTGTGCATAGCTCGCACAAAAGTTGAAGTAGCATTTTTGAGACCAAATGACATGGCAATATAACAGTACAATCCATCTACTGTTATGAAGGTAGTATGCTTTTCATCTTCCCTAGACATCTGGATTTGTTGATATCCAGAGTAGGCATCTAGGAAACACAATAGATCACACTCGGAGGTGGAGTCCACTATCTGATCTATTCTATGTAGTGGAAATGGATCTTTTTGACATGCCTTATTCAAGGTGGTGTAGTCGATACACATCCAAAGCTTCCCACCGGCCTTGGGTACAACGACTGGGTTTGCCAACCATTTTGGGTGATGAACCTCCCGGATGAAACCAACTTTTGTAAGGATCGAATGCCCAAGAGGGGGGTGAATTGGGCTTCTTTTTACAAACTAAAGCAATAAAAACTCAACTACTAAAAGCCCAATTCCCTATGCAAACAACCTATGCATTCAAGTGAATAATAAGTTTGCGGTATATGAAATGCATATGTATAACGGGAAAGGAAGAGTATGCAAACTCCCGAGAAGACACGAAGACACGATGATTTATCCCGTGGTTCGGCAAGATCATCAAGACCTTCCAACATCCACATTGTGGCACCCACCAAAGGGTGTAGCCACTCCCAAGTCACCAAGATCAGGGATATCACTAAAAGTCTCCGTTCGCCATCTCCGGCAAGGTGGAGCTCAAGCCTTGTACAAGTTTGATCTTCCGGGCTTCCACAACCGACTTGGCAAGCCTCGGAAGGATCTCTCCAATCACCAATTGATACACGGTGAATACAATCACCAAGAGACACTCCCTTACAGCTCTCACTAGAGTAGAGACTCCAATCACTAATAATGGAAGCACACAAGCATCATCTCTAGTAAGTTCTAGCCTATCTCTTGGTGTACAAGTGGTGTAAATGATGTGGAAGTGGTTGCTCAACGTCTTGAATGCTTGATAATGTGTAGAGTAGCTCTGGGCATCAAGACTTATCGAAATGACTGGTTGAAAGGGTATAAATAGCCAGCTTCCACGAGATAGCCGTTGGAAAAATAGGCTGACATCACTGTTCTGCAAACACCAGATGATCCGATATTCTCCCTTTAGCTATCGGTCGAATACAAATTAGCTGAGGTCACTATGTCAGATATGACCGCTGATCGATCGATGTTATATACACCTGTACATCGGATAATCCGATGACACTTGGTCCAGGATGGTCCAGAAATAATGCTTACTGGAGTAATCGACCGATGTGGCATATTTGTACATCGGATGGTCCGGTGTTACTTGGTCCAAGGAAATTGCTTACTGGAATGATCGACCAATGTAACATACGCTTCCACATCGGATGATCCGGTGTTACTTGGTCCAAGGAAATTGCTTACTCGAATGATCAACTGATGTAACACACGCTTCCACATCGGATGATTCAGTGTATACCCAAGACTGAGGTCTTTTTCTGCTGCAGAGCCAACTCGACCGATGTAGTGTTTTTTGGATACATCGGATGATCCGGTGAGTTGTTTTTGTCTGCTTCGAGTTGTTCTAAGTGATTCTTTTGGAATTTGTCCGAGTGACCACTTAGACATTTGTTTGAAATGTTCTTCTGATGACAACTAAGTCTCGTGTGCTATCAATTTTGATGGAATAATTTTGACATATATGTTTTTCCTTTCAGTCTTCATGAAAATCGATTGAACTCGTAAAATAGTTTGTTGAGAGATCTCCAATTGTATCCAATGAGCAGTAGATGATATAAATATAGAGTCCATTAAGTGTGATGAGTTATATGAGAGACCTTGCATCCAAAAACTTATTAGTGATATCCAACGGTTGCCATTAATCACCGAAACCATACCTTATGGGGGCCTAGATGTTTTCAATCTCCCCCTTTTTGGTGATTGATGACAACACAACGAGTAAAGCATAACAGTAATGAAATTAAGAATACAATACTCAAAAATATATGTAACAAGTACACGATCCAGCACATGAAGCTTGAAGGCTCAAAAACGATCAATAAAACATAAGAGAATTAAGTAGCACACGAATACTCAAGGATAGCAAAAGAATAGCAAAGCTCCCAAATTACAAAATCTCCCAAAATACTCCCCCTACAACTAGGACTTCCCCTAAGACTATGCTATCCCTCCCCCTGACTATGACTCTTCTCCTCCTTTGGCATCAAGACACCAAAAAGAGAAGCCAAGTGCTTAAGGATCCTGAGCGCTTGGGGCGATGACGAACTGGTCGCCCTTGGGGGTGCTGTCGTCGGAGCTGCTGCCTGCTGCTGCTGAGGCTGGAGTGAAGGAGACCGGGGCTGTGGGAGTTGCTGTCGGTACTGAGGGTGCCTGCTGAGTCGGGACTACCGATAGTGGGGTACTGACAACCGAAGCCGGAGTCTGTTAGAAGAGGGTCGTAGCCGGCAGAGGAGAGTGAATCGGTGCACCTGGGGCAAGCAGTGGTGACATGCTGATAGTCGGTATTGGTGTGGTCGGCACTGGAGCTGAGACTGGTGCTAGGACAGGTGGACCTGGAGCTAGATCAGAAAGCTGTGAGGGCAGGACAATCCCGGTCTAAGTGTAGAGGTTGGTGATCAACCCCAGAATGCCCATCATGGCCTGCTGTGTCTGCTGCTGCTGGTCAAGAGAACGCTGATGCATCTGGTCAATGAGTCCAGTGAGCCTGTCAGTGTCCTCTCGCCTCTCGCGGGCTATCTGACGCTGCATCTCCTGCTACTGCTGCTGGAGCTCCACAAGACGTGCAGCCTGCTCAGCTGCAAGCCGATCCTGTCGCTGTTGCTCAATCATCTGCTGCAGTAGAGAAGTGAGCTCAGATGGCTGAGAGACCTGTGCCCCGGACACCGGAGGTGAGGTAGGAGGTGGTGGTACAGTCGAGCCTCCAGCCTCCGCGTCGTGCTTCCTAGGTGAGGGAGGAGGTGGGAAGTACTCCTCGACACTATCACTAGTGTCACTCTCTGACCAGATATGCTGTAGATCCCCTCCCTAAGCCTCATCCTGTGCTAGGATCTCGTCTTCCTTTTCTAAGTCTGACCAGTCTTCTTCTAAAAGTCGAGCTTGGACCTGATGCTCAATTGGGCGGCCAAGGCGGCGGTCTATAGGAGCTCGAGCACGATAGTGTTCGAACCGAGTGACGCTCTCATTGGTGAGACTGTCACGCACGGCGGATCCCTCTAGAGCCAACAGGTAGAGCAGGTGACTGATCCAGTGGCCAAACACGAGCTGTCTCATCATCCCAACTCCATCTGTGATGACATCCTCCATCTCACAGATGAGGATATCCACGATGTCAAACTGCATCTCGTCCATGACATAGAACAGGAGGGTCTGCTGCAAACTGGTGAAGCCCTCAAGGTATCCTGACCTGGGTAATAGCGTGCAGCACAAGGCAAGGTGAACAGTACGTGCAGCCGGGGTGAGTAGAGCAGGTACCCTAGGCTGCTCAGGTGAGAAGGGCTGAGCAAACAGTGACCGAATCTCCTCAAAAGGTAGTGCCACACCTCCAGTGAGCGGCCTCCTCGGTGGGTCAGCCTGTCCATAGACTAACTCGTGTAGGCAGGTGTCATGGAGATCCACGCCTAGCAGCTGTCCCAAGGTCTGTCTAGTCAGATGGTGATGCTGGCCCATGAATATAAAGTCAATGGATCTACGACCCTATGAAACGTAGAGTGTGGCATAGAAAACTCAGACCCAGTCCTCCATGTAGGCACCCCGCTGGAAAGACATCAGCTCCACTAGTCCTCTGTACCTCTCAAAGAAAGGGTGAATCTCAGTGTCAGCTGCAAGTGCGAGCTGACTGGAAAAGCTTATGGCCCCGACGTCTGTAAGTCTCATACAGCGACGCCTATTTCAGGGTCCAGAAGCGGCTGTCCACAAGTGGCTCTCTGGGCTGCAGGAATCACTCCTCAAGCAGAGTGCTCCATCGAAGCTTCCTGAGCTGCTTTGCCTTCATCTTCCTGTAGTCAGTCAGGCGGACACCCTCACCAACCTGGACATTGGTGTCCATCTCATAGACGGCTCTCGCAGCCGCTCTGTCCTCCCGAAGCTCAGCTACCGATGGTCTCTGACTCAGGGCTGCAACTGGATGACCTCCACGGGTCCCGACTGTGCGCCGGCGAACAAGCGGCTCCTCAAACTCCTCTGTCTCCTCTGTCTGCTGTGGCTGTAGCTGCCTCTGTCGGGACTCCCGGATCCTCAGGGATCCTCTTCGGCCATGCTCACGCTCCTCAGCGGCGCGAGCGGCCATCACAACTTTCTTCATCTCTTTCGACAACTTTTGCTTCTTAGCTGTCGGCTCCTCAATGGCCTTTCCCTTTCCTTTCTTGTCACGGCCCATCTTGATGAGAAGAGTGACGACGGTGAAGATGAGATCGCGGTACAACGATGTCGAGCGCACGAGGCGGCGATGCAAAGTACGACGCGACCAGGCGCGAGGAGCAACATCTCGAAGGGTGATGCAGCCAGGCGAACCTTAGCGGCGAAGAGGAGTGGCGGCGGCCGGGCGAAGAGGAATGGCGCGGTAGCGGCGGTGAGGGCGGCAGCGGTGCTAAGTGGGGCGGCGGCCGGTGTGCGACGGCAGGTGGCGGCAGGGCGAGGGGCGCAGAGCGGCGGTGGTGAGGGCGTCAACGGCACTGAGGGTGGCGGCGGTGCTGAGTGGGACGGCGACGGCGGGCGGCGGCAGGGCAAGGGGCGCGGAGCATTGTCGGCGGAGAGAGGAGAGAGAAAAATGAAGGAAAACGGAGAGACGCGCTAAATAGGTGCGGCCCGAACCCTAGCTCGATTTTTAACATCGGATGATCCGACGCCAGTTGAGAGGGCGCATCGGTCGAGTGGTACAGTAAGGTTATTCCAGAGGCACCTTCAGCATCGGATGATCCGATGTGGAAAAGTGTATCATCGGTTGAATTTGGCACAACTCCAGAAATGTGAACGTCGGATGCTCTGATGTTTCTTAGAATGAACTCATCGGTTGATTTGACTTTTTGTTTGAGCTGACCCTTGTACTTAAGCATAAAATGATCTGATGATGCTTCTGTCCTAAGCATCGGATAATCCGATGACTATAAAAGATCAGCAACAGCCCATATATGTCCTTTGACTTAAACAAACAAAGAGAAACACAAGTCTTAGGACCTTTTGGGCAACCCCTAACCCCTCAAAAAGACTTTAACGCTAGATGCCAATAACTTGGCTGAGCCCTAAAGCAAATAGAACACCAGAAAAACCAAGGATAAAATCCAAACAAAATGTAAGGCCCATGCTTTGTGAGCTAGAGGATGAAGACTTCTATCTCTTTAAAGCATGTTCCTTTAGGCATTAACGCACATAACACTTTGTTCTTTCCACATCATATGAGTTGAGATATTGCATTTCAAACAAGTCTCTTTCTCATGAAGTGGGTTCCCCTTTGTGACAATCTACCGTATGCAATGTCAAACAATTTTTAATGCAGGATATTAATTGTGAGTGCAAGTCTATATGGCAGGAATCATGCAAGGCATAAGTTAAATCTATCTTGCCAAATTTGAACCTTTCAAAGGCTTCTTCAGGGAGAGCCATTCTCCATGTCTTGGGGATACCCAAAAGAACCGCCATCCCAAGCTAACCCTTGCTCGCCCCTATCCTTTGAAAGTTAGACAAGACCTATATGTGATGCATTCTTACATGACCATGGCAACTTACATGACGTTCGATGCATCTAGCACATTTAATTCACTCCTTAGTCTAGAAAAGGTTTTCTCATCAAGTGGTTTAGTGAAGATATCCGCCAATTGTTCTTCGGACCTAACACCTTGCAAGGAGATGTCTCCTTTAGCTTCATGGTCCCGCAAGAAATGATGGCGAATATCAATGTGCTTAGTGTGGGAGTGTTGAACGGGGTTTTTAGCAATCTTAACCGCACTTTCATTGTCACAAAAGAGAGGCACACAACCAAATTTAACACCAAAGTCCAAAAGGGTTTGCTTCATATAAAGGATTTGGGCACAACATGCACCAGCCGCTATGTATTCCGCTTTCGCAGTGGACAAGGCAACGAAGTTTTGCTTCTTGCTAGACCAAGATACTAGGGAACGCCGAAGCAAGTGGCACCCTCCGGAGATACTCTTGTGATCCAAACGGCATCCGGCAAAGTCCGAATCCGAGTAACCTAAGATATGGAATTTAGCACCTTTGGGGTACCACAAGCCTAAACTTGGGGTATGCTTAAGATACCGAAGTATCCTAAAGACCGCCTTTCGATGCGATTCTTTAGGTGTCTCTTGAAAGAGAGCACACAAGCATACACTAAACATGATATCGGGCCTAGATGCGGTAAGATAAAGCAATGAACCAATCATAGAACAGTAATTAGATTGGTCAACAGGTTTACCGTCCATATCCACGTCGAGATGACAATTTGTTGCCATTGTAGTATCTCTTGAGCTACAATCTCCCATCTCAAATTTCTTCAAGAGGTCCTTGGTATATTTTTCTTGATAGATGAAGGTCCCCTCTCGAAGTTGCTTGATTTGAAATCCAAGGAAGAAGTTTAGCTCTCCAATCATCGACATCTCGAATTCCCTAGACATCATTTTGCCAAACTCTTGGCTAAGAACTTCGTTAGTTGAACCAAAAATAATATCATCGACATAAATTTGATAAACAAATAGTTCTCCATCGATGTCTTTGGTGAAGAGTGTAGTGTCCACTCTCCCGATCTTGAATCCTTGCATGATCAAGAAATCCCGTAGTCGTTCATACCACGCTCTAGGTGCTTGCTTGAGCCCGTAGAGCGCCTTGTGCAACCTATACACATGATTAGGATTCCTCGGATCTTCGAACCCGGGAGGTTGTTCAACATGGACAAGCTCGTTAATGTAACCATTAAGAAAGGCACTTTTCACATCCATTTGATAAAGCTTTATATTATGATGTGATGCAAAAGCAAGAAGTATACGGATGGCTTCTAGTCGAGCGACCGGAGCAAATGTTTCTCCAAAGTCTAGTCTTTCAACTTGCGAGAAACCCTTGGCCATAAGTCTTGCCTTGTTGCGGATCACAACACCGTTCTCGTCTTGTTTGTTGCGGTACACCCACTTTGTCCCGAAGACGTTCTTGTCCTTGGGTCGCTCCTCCAACAACCAAACTTCATTGCGGATGAAGTTGTTGAGTTATTCTTGCATGGCCATTACCCAATTTGGATCTTGGAGTGCTTCCTCAATGTGAGTGGGTTCTACACATGAAACAAACGAGTAGTGCTCACAAAACATAGCGAAATGGCGAGAACGTGTACTTACTCCCCTTGACGGACTTCCGATAATTTGATCAATCGGATGCGCCTTGGAGATGCGTCCATGCCTCATAAGTGGTTGTGAAGCACTTGGCGGTGGTGATTTATGTTGCTCTTCTTGTGGTTGGATTTGATCATGGACTTGTTCTTCTTCTTGATGTTGTGTGGCTTGTGAATCTTGTGTCGACAATGGATCATCTTTTTCTTCTTCGTCAACTTGAGGTGCCATAGATGTGTTGATGTCGGAACTTGAAGCTCCCCCTTGATCATGGCTCTCCTCAACTTTAGGCTTGATGTCTCCAATGGTCATGTTCTTCATAGATTCTCGTAGAGGCTCATCATCTATTTCATCATGACCAAAACTCTCCTCTTGGGAGCCATTAGTTTCATCAAACTCAACATCACAACTTTCCTCAACTAAACCGGAGGTTTGGTTGAATACTCGATATGCTTTTGAGTTTGATGCATAACCAAGAAAGATACCAACATCACATCTTCTTTCAAACTTATCGAGCATTTTCTTGCGGTACATATAGCACTTGCACCCGAAGACTCGAAAATAGGAGATGTTGGACTTTCTCCCAATGAGGAGTTCGTACGGGGTCTTTTGAAGTAGTCGATGTAGATAGACCCGATTTGCGGCATGGCATGCCGTGTTGATTGCTTCAGCTCAAAACTTCTCGGACGTGCCATAGTCATCAAGCATTGCTCGTGCAAGAGTGATGAGAGTCTTGTTCTTCCTTTCAATGACACCATTTTGTTGAGGAGTGTATGTGGCTGAAAATTCATGTTTCACGCCTTCACGATCACACCACTCCCAAATGTTGTAGTTCTTGAATTTGGTGCCATTGTCACTCCGGACCTTGATGATGGGAAGTTGAAATTCCCTTTGAGCACGTTTAGTGAAGGTCTTGAACACTTCCGGAGTTTCACTTTTATCACGTAGAAACAACGTCCAAGCATACCGAGAGTAGTCATCAACTATAACAAGACAATAGATATTACCACCAAGACTTTGATTTGTGGATGGTCCGAAGAGATCCATGTGGAGCAACTCAAGTGGCTTGGAGGTTGACACCATTGTCTTCATCGGGTGGTGTGAAGCAACTTGTTTCCCGGCTTGACAAGTGCTACAGAACTTGTTCTTCTCAAATGTGACATCCTTCACTCCAGTCACCATCTCGAGCTTGAATGACTTCTTGAGCTTGCTCATTCAAATGTGAGCGATGCGTCGATGCCATAGCCAACCCAAACTTGTCTTGGTGAAAACACAAGTGGTCAAGCTAGCATCCTTGTCGGAGAAGTCTACTAAGTAGAGGTGTCCATGCCAAAACCCTTTGAAGATTAGTTCTTTGCTTGTTTCACTAGTCACAACAACATCATTCTTGCCAAAGGTGCACGTTAGTCCAAGATCACATAATTGTGCAATAGAAAGCAAATTGAAACTAAGTGACTTAACATACAACATATTGTAAATAGATAAATCATGTGAAATTGCAATCTTATCCAACCCAATTACCTTCCCCTTAGAGTTGTCACCAAAGGTGACTTGTTCATGATTGTCGGGGTTCTCTATGGAGGTGAACATACCATCGTTGCCGGTCATGTGTTGAGTGCACCCGCTATCAAGTACCCAATGCTTTCCTCCGGCCTTATAGTTAACCTACACACATGAATTCAGAGTTTGATTTTAGGCACCCAAGCTAACTTAGGTCCTTGTATGTGTGATACAAGTGTTTTTGGGACCCAAAGTTGCTTGGGAAGCTTCCCCTTCATGCCCTTCATGTACTTGCCAATGAACCTTGCCTTCACCTTGCCATCTACTTTACTCAAGAGATAATAGTGATCATCAAAGGTGGACTTGTAGTTAGTAGGAAATTTTGGAGAAGGCCAGTTAGGAAGAGGACACTCCCTTGTGTGGTGACCGGTGACCTCGCAATGTTGGCAATAAGAACCAACTTCCTTGATGAAGCTTGTTTTAAGCTCCGGTGAGGGCACCTTTCCTTCGTTAGGCACCGGGAAGGATCCAAGTCCTCTCTTGTTGAAGGCCTTTGCTTGTTGGAAGAGGATTTCTTTGTGCTTGACTTCTCCCTTAGATAGTCTTGCCACACTAGTGCGGAGACTTTCAATTTCATCCATCAAATCCTTCTCCCTAGCATTTTCTTTCAAAGGCAAAGACTTATGCAAGACATTAGTGGCATGTGAAACAATAGATACCTTATCATTAAGGGTTTCTTTCTTTATGGTTTTCAATTCTTGATCAATGACTGCATAGGCAAGGTTAAGTATTTGATGCTCTTGGATTAACTCATTGTGCTTTCCCAAGAGTGCTTTGTGTGCTAAGTCAAGCTCATAATGATCTAGCTTGATTTGAGCCTTATCTTCCTCAACTTGCTTGACATGAGATTTTAGCGTGTCATGCTCCTTAAGTATGCTTTCATACTTGTCAAGCAAATCGAGGTTAGCACTCTCAAGCTTAGCACGAGCTTGTTCAAGAGCCTTGAGCTTACTCTTTTCCCTTTTAATGATAGTGTGGTATTCATTTATCATTGAAGCTAAGTCATTGGGGGAAAGCTCATCATCGCTAGAGTCATCACATACCTTGGTGTTACCTTTTGCCATGAGGCACATGGAAGGTGGACGAAGAGATGAATCATCATTGTTGGCAATGGCAAGGCCGGTCAAGCTCTCTTCTTCAGCTTCACTCTCTTCATCACTAGATTCTTCGTCGGTGATCCATTCATTTGCCTCACACATAAACACCTTTTGTGGACCTTTTTTCTTCTTTGGAAAGAGTTTTGCCTTTTTGCCTTTGTCATACTTCTTCTTCCCAAAGAATTTTGGCTTGGGCTTGACCTCTTCTTCATCATCCTCACTATCCTCAAGCTTGCGATGCTTGCCCTTGTAGTTCTCTCTTCTTTTGTCCGGTTTTGGACAATCATAGGAGATGTGGCATTGATCACCACAATTATAGCAAGTCTTGTTGTCATCTTTCTTTGGTAGAAATGCTTTCTTTTTGGGATCAAAGTTGTATCCCTTCTTGGCAATCTTGGAGTTCAAACGAGAGAATTTTCTCATCATCAATGCAAGCTCATCATCGTCATCTTCACTTGATGCTTGCTCTTCTTCACTTGATCTAGGCTCGATCACTCTCTTTTTCTTGAGATTTGTTCTCTTGGTGGAAGCCTTTAGAGCAATTGTCTTTGAAGATGATTCCTCCATCATCCCAAGCACATTCATCTCATGAGCGCGAATCTCTCTAATAAGTTCAGAAACTTCAATGTGATCAAGAGATTCCTTTTGAAGCATGAAGTTGATGATGTTGTACTTTGGCTTAGGAAGGAGCATAAGAATCTTGCGGTTGATGAGTCCCTTGCCAAGAGAAGAAATATCAAGAGCATTAATTTCCTCAATAAGAACATTCAAGCGAGAAAACATTTTATTGACATTTTCATGAGGTAGCATTTTGAACTCATCATATTTGGCCTTAAGCATGTGATACTTTAGTTCTTTAACACGAGAAGAACCCTCATGAATTTCAATCAAGCATGCCCAAATTTCACAAACCTTTTCTTTGCTAGCAATCCTAGCAAACACATCTTGTCTAATACATTCGTAAATAGCATTTCTAGCCTTGGCATCCCACTTGATTTGATCACCTATGTAGTTATGCTCACCAAACCCCGCATGGGTCACTTCCCATACCTCGGGAGCAATAACCTCTTGATAAGCACGCATGCCTGCTTTCCAATAGGCAAAGTTCTTGCCCTCGAAGATGGGAACCGAACCCCCAATCTTGGCCATTTTGGATCTCTAGCCGTGAAGCTAGAATGATCCAATGCGCAACCTTGCTCTGATACCATTTGTAAGGATCGAATGCCCAAGAGGGGGTGAATTGGGCTTCTTTTTACAAACTAAAGCAATAAAAACTCAACTACTAAAAGCCCAATTCCCTATGCAAACAACCTATGCATTCAAGTGAATAATAAGTTTGCGGTATATAAAATGCACAAGTATAATGGGAAAGGAAGAGTATGCAAACTCCCGAGAAGACTCGAAGACACGGTGATTTATCCCGTGGTTCGGCAAGATCATCAAGACCTTCCTACATCCACGTTGTGGCACCCACCAAAGGGTGTAGCCACTCCCAAGTCACCAAGACCAGGGATCTCACTAAAAGTCTCCGTTCGCCATCTCCAGCAAGGTGGATCTCAAGACTTGTACAAGTTTGATCTTCCGGGCTTCCACAACCGACTTGGCAAGCTCTGGAAGGATCTCTCCAATCACCAATTGATACACAACGAATGCAATCACCAAGAGACACTCCCTTACAGCTCTCACTAGACTAGAGACTCCAATCACTAAGAATGGAAGCAGACAAGCATCATCTCTAGTAAGTTCTAGCCTATCTCTTGGTGTACAAGTGGTGTAAATGATGTGGAAGTGGTTGCTCGACGTCTTGAATGCTTGATAATATGTAGAGTAGCTCTGGGCATCAAGACTTACCGAAATGACTGGTTGAAAGGGTATAAATAGCCAACTTCCACGAGATGGCCGTTGGAAAAGTAGGCTGACATCACTATTCTGCAAACACCGGATGATCCGATGTTCTCCCTTCAGCTTTCATCGGTCGAATACAAATTAGCTGAGGTCATTGTGTCAGATATGACCGTTGATCGACCGATGTTGTATACATCTATACATCAGATAATCCGGTGACACTTGGTCCAGGATGGTCCAGAAATAATGCTTACTGGAGTAATCGACCGATGTGGCATATTTGTACATTGGATGGTCTAGTGTTACTTGGTCCAAGGAAATTGCTTACTTGAATGATCGACCAATGTAACACATGCTTCCACATTGGATGATCCGGTGTCACTTGTTCCAAGGAAATTGCTTACTTGAATGATCGAACGATGTAACACATGCTTCCACATCAGATGATCCGGTGTATACCCAAGACTGAGGTCTTTTTCTGCTGCAGAGCCAACTCGTCTGATGTAGTGTTTTTTGGATACATCGGATGATCCGGTGAGTTGTTTTTGTCTGCTTCGATTTGTTCTAAGTGATTCTTTTGGAATTTGTCCGAGTGACCTCTTAGACATTTGTTTGAAATGTTCTTCTGATGACGACTAAGTCTCGTGTGCTTTGATAGAATAATTTTGACATATATGTTTTTCCTTTCAATCTTCATGAAAATCGATTGACCTCGTAAAATAGTTTGTTGAGGGGTCTCCAATTGTATCCAATGAGCAGTAGATGATATAAATATAGAGTCCATTAAGTGTGATGAGTTATATGAGAGACCTTGCATCCACAAAATTATTAGTGATATCCAACGGTTGTCACTAATCACCGAAACCATACCTTATGGGGGCCTAGATGCTTTCAGCTTTGAGCAACTTCTTGATCTCCTGTTGAATGAATTTTTGCTGCTCGACTGATTGCTTCCGGGGCTTCTGGTGTACTAGTTGTGCGTCAGGATAAATCTTCAGATTGTGCTCTGTCGGTACTTGATGAACCGGGTACCCTTAGATACAGGGAAGAAGGCATGCTGGGTCCCGTCCCCACCCGGCGTGGTCCCAGGATGCCACATGGTGTGCGGCATGGCTTTGCCTCTCCACTGAGAGAAGGCTCGACGCTAACACGTGTCCTGCAGCTCCAGGTTTGCCTCTCCCCCTGGAGGGGAAGTCCGGCGCTGCCACACGTCTCGCAGCTATGGGCCCACCTCCCCGCTGAGGAGAGGCCCGGCGCGTCCGCGAGGCCAGCAGCCCCGGACATGCCTCACCGCAAAAGGAAGGTCCGACACAGCCACGTGTTCTGCAGCTCAGGACCCGACCTCTCTGCTCGGGGAAGGACTGGAGCTACCACGTGTCAGGCAACGCTGGGCCTAGACCATCCTACAGTAGTGACAATAAAGGGAGGCATGCTCAGTGCGCTTAAACGGGAAGGATGCACTTGTTCCCTAGGCAAGAGGAAGCTCGCACTCATAAGTCAAGAGGTCAGTGGCCAGTCTTGTTATAATAGGTCGGGGCCGAACTACTACATACGGGGGACGAATGAGAGGCTACAACAAGATAGATGGGATGCGGCCTACTATGATGAGGGGCTATGTGTAGCCCTGCAGCAGGGCATGGCCATGCGGCACATTGAAGCTATTGTCAGGGGATAGCATTTACTCACAGATCTTAGGATGGATTTGGTCACTCCTGGGGCCACCTGACGGGCCCTGGGCCCCACTTGTAAGCTGTTTGGCCTTGGACTATAAAAGGACCAGATAGCCAACGACTTTCACACACTTGCTTAGACCCAGAGACACGCTTGAGCAATACAACACACACAAACCACCGTGGAGTAGGGTATTACGCCCAGGCGGCCCGAACCACATAAATCCCTTGCATTCATCATTCATTGCGCTCAATCTCGTTAGGACTAGCCCCCGAAGATACATCGAACTTCCCTGGGCCGCTTCCGAGCAGGTCCGAGGGAGGTGTCAATTAGACACCTCAACATTTGGCGCACCGGGAAGGGGGATTTTCCCTGCAAAGATCTTTGCTAGCAGCATGGTGAACGCTTGTTCCAATGCTAGTTCCTCCAGGCCACAGCCCCGCCAGCAGGCGGCGGGTGAGGACCAAGCTTCATCCCATCCCAGGGCTGGGTCTCGCTCCAGGGCGGGAAGATCTGGACCATCGCGTCACCATGCAGTCACTCCACCGGTTGCAGGTTCGCATAACACAGCACGGCGTACTCCAGCTGTGATAGCTGCTACAGCACCGCCGGCGGCAAGCCCAGAAAGTGCACTCCTGGCCACGCGTGCTCTGCTCTGCAATGCACCGACGGCAGGTGCCCCGCAGGGGGCAACTAGGCAATGGGTAAACGACGTCGACCACCTGGTCGTTGCTGCACTCCAAGCGACTCTGTAGGGCGGGAGACGAGCAACATCAACTTTTGTTTCACTGTCGCGTATGCCTACAATCGACCAACGAACCGCTGATAGCCGCTCAACAAGGCTTTCAACGGCAGACCTATGGGCTGAGCTGCAGCGCCGTAGGGCTGGCGAGGACTACCAAGTCGTCATCGAACGACAGCGGGAGCGGCGCCACAATCTTGAGGCTGACTACAGCCTGTCGGGTCCTGGACCCCAGGTGCATGATGCTCTCCCGCCACGACAGGCATATGTGGTGCCCCCGCGCAGCACCAGGCGCACGTGACACCCCCTCCACACCAGGCGTACGTTGCGCCTCCCCCACTCCAGGAATATGGTGTGCCTCTGCTGCACCAGGCATCTGCCGCCGCACCTCAACACCAGGCGTACGCAGTGCCACCTGGCCATCAAGGTCACATAGCGCCAAACCAGCCGCCTGCAAGTACCAGTGGAGGATGCGCAGCTCTAGCTCCACACCTGCAGAGGGTGGTGTGGCCTCACAAGTTCCGACCGCACATGCTGGAGAAGTATGATGGAAGTGTCAACCCGAGTGAGTTCCTGCAGATCTACTCCACCTCGATCCTGGCTGCGGGGGGTGACGAGGTCATCATGGCCAACTACTTCCATGTGGTCCTGGCTGGCCCAGCCCGGTCATGGCTCATGAACCTGCCCCAGGGGTCCATCACCTCCAGGGAGGAGCTGTGCTGGCAGTTCGTGGTGAACTTCAGTAGTTTGTACGAGCGCCCGAGCACGGAGCTCGACCTCCATGCTGTTAGGCAGCGTACGGGAGAGTCGTTGCGGATGTTCATCGAGCTATTCTCCCAGTTGCAAAACTCCATCCCACACATCTCGAATGCATCTGTTATAGTTGCATTCAGACAAGGTGTAAGGGATAAGAAGATGCTCGAGAAGCTCGCCATGCACGACTTGCGCAACATCTCGGAATTGTTTGCCTTGGCAGACAGGTGTGCCAAGGCTGCGGAAGGTCGTAACTGGCACGCTCGAACCTCCTCAGAAAGTGGAGGGCCCTCACAGTCCAAAGCGGAGGCCACTACCAAGGGTGGTGGCAGGAAGAAGAAAAATGGGGGTCGCGGCAGGAGTAAGCCGAGGCCCGGATGATGAGGACATCAACACCCTCGATACATCCACACCAACTCAGCTACCGGTTTCTGGTCCGATCACTTGCGCTCGTGCACGTCAACTAAACTATGAGGTGAACTCGTTCTTGGCCTTATGTCCATCTTATCTAGACCGTGGAACTACGTGCTTTCTTGTTTTGCTTAGGAACAATGGAGAGGAGCCAATGGGAAGGGAATTCGCGCGGACGGGATTTGGACAGCAGAACAGCACCAACTTGTGACAGCCACCACGATTTCATACAGACTCCGATCTGGGCGTTCAAGTACTTCCTGGAAAGATTATGAAGTCTACTTTCAAATGGGTCTGTCCTCATGTCCATATCTATTCGGAGTCGGCCGCAATAGTTATTTTAATACCAAGACTTTTTTCTGTCCATGGTGCTGCATCACCAAAATTAGGCCCATGGCCCATGTATCGTTTGGAGTCCATTAGGGACTCGTGATTAGGGTTTCTCACGACCCTAGGGAGGTAATAAATAGTAGCAGCCGCCCTCATTAGCTGGTGGGTTTTGTTTATTCGTAAGTTAGCTTCTGCTGCTTCCTTGTACACGCGCGTGTCGACTAGATCGCCCGTCTACTTGTATCCAGAACCCCACTTTAGATTGATTCAACAGATAAGTGTTTGTTCTTCTTGTTCTTGCGTGTTCTTCGATTGCTTGCAGGAACAAAGGCCCTCGTGGTCAGGTTGATTGTGCGCCAGCAAGATCAATACAACTTCGAAGTCGGTGTACCGATCGCTAAGGCGCATTGTCTTGGGACGGTGTAGTCGGATCGCCAACGTCTTCTCCTCCATAAATCGAACCCTCCTATTCTCATCGAAAGATCGGGAACCAAGATCCTATCAAGTGGTATCAGAGCAAGGTTAATCGGTGAGAGTGCTACCATTACTTTTCTTTCCGCTGTTATCATCCTATAGTCCAGAAAAAGCCCCCAAAAAAATACCAGATCTGTTTTTTTTCCATTATTCCTAGACCATTGTGCCTTTTACTTTCTCCACTTAGTCAAGACTTGTTGAGTTCATGGTTGCTTCGACGAGTCAAGTTGCTGGTCTTTAGTTTTGCACCACTAGAGTTTCGAGTTCGTGTCACATTCAGTCACCTAGTTCGAGTTTGAGTCGGATTACTAGTTTGAGTTTGAATCAGATTGCTACTTCGAGTTTGAGTCGGATTACAAGTTCAAGTTTGAGTCGGATTACGAGTTCAAATCATATTGCTACTTTGAGTTTGAGTCGGATTGCTAGTTCGAGTTTGAGTCAGATTACGAGTTCAAATCAGATTGCTACTTCGAGTTTGAGTCGGATTGCTAGTTCGAGTTTGAGTCTGATTACTAGTTCGAGTTCGAATCAGATTGCTACTTCGAGTTTGAGTCAGATTAGTAATTTGAGTTTGACAACAAGAAAAAGGCAAGTGCAAAATCAAAAGCCGCACAAAAGCCACAAGCAATTAGAGAAAAAAAGGCAAGTGCAAGATCAAAAGCCGCATGTGCAAATTTTGTTCTAGGGTCTCCTGATTCCATCTAGAGAGAGTTTGGGTGACCACCCCAACAAAAAAAAACGAAAAAAAAAAGAAAAAATCAGATTGTTGTTTAGGGTGTTTTTGGTGACAACATTGGTGTCTCGGCTCGCGTCTCTAGTACGGTCTAGACTAAGATCAGCACAGTACTGTCGTAGAATATTTATTCAGCTTGTTGTGATTAACGTGGTGAAAGTTTGCTCCTTGTGCTAGTTCAGCCACCTAAAGCCATAGATTGACACCTGCTCTTGAAGTTGTTCATTACTTGCTGGTTGCCATCACCTTCTTGCTGAGCTTTGTAAGAACAGGTAAGACCTTGATTGAACAGGTTGAGAGTGAGCGAGTTATCTCCACCAACACCTTTGTATCTAGGGATAACGTTACCCTTTCATATTGGATTGTTTTTTTTCTACTAACCATGGCAGGAGGAGCAAATACAAATGAAGACGTGCATTCACCTCACACACGGGGAATTATACAACACTTCGAACGCCAAGTGTGGCTACACACAGAAGCGCTTGATGAGGATTTTCGTGTTACCAGTGACCGCCTTGGTCAATTGGAAAATATGCAGATCGACACCAACACCAAAATCAGCACGTTGGAGATTTCCATTCAAACATTAAACACCTCTATTGGAGCCATCCTGCAGCGCCTTGAGGAGAGGGATCGTGGATGCACTGCAGATGGACAGGTGAGCAATGCTCCTAGTATTGTACGTGACAATGAAGATGACTATTCTGCAGATACGAAGATTGGGGAAGATGAGGAAGCTAGGCCACGGCGCCGGCTACAACGCAACCGTCAAGGCATAGGTGGACATCGTTGGCGTGAGGTACGCAATCATGAAGTTACTTTTAACAAGATCAAATTTAAGATACCTCATTTTGATGGTAAATATGACCCTGATGCATATATTACTTGGGAGATTTCTGTTGATCAAAAATTTGCATGTCATGAGTTTCCTGAAAACGCAAGAGTTAGAGCAGCCACTAGTGAGTTTACTGATTTTGCTTCTGTTTGGTGGATAGAACATGGCAAGAAAAATCCTAATAACATACAACAAACTTGGGATGCTTTGAAATGGCTCGTGCGGGCTAGATCTTCTTACTATGCACGTGATCTGTTAAATAAGTTACAACATTTGAGACAGGGAGCTAAAAGTGTAGAAGAGTATTTTCAGGAATTACAAATGGGTATGTTGCGTTGTAATTTAGACGAGGATGAGGAACCAGCTATGGATAGATTTTTGGGTGGTTTAAACCGTGAAATTCAGGACATACTTGCTTATAAAGATTACAATAATGTTACCCGTTTGTTTCATCTTGCTTGTAAAGCTGAAAGGGAAGTGCAGGGACGACGAGCTAGCTCTAGAACTAATATTTCTGCAGGAAAGACTAGCTCATGGCAACCACGCACGACTACTCCTTCGACTGGGCGTGCTTCCCCGCCATCTTCTTCACCAAGTCAGGCAGCACCTTCTTCTTCCGGCAACAAGCCACGTGCTTCTTCCACAAGCTCAGTAGTAAAGACCACCCAAAATCCCACTGAGAGTGCTTCTTCCGTAGCATCTACTGGACGATCTAGAGACGTTCAATGTCACAAGTGCAAGGGTTTTGGCCATGTGCAGCGTGACTTCCCAAGCAAACATGTTCTAATTGTTAAAGATGACGGTGAGTACTCATCTGCTAGCGATTTTGATGACGATACATGTGTTTTGCTTGCAGCTGACTATGCAGGTAGCGATGAACATCAAGAAGAGCATATTGGTGCAGAAGATGCAGCGCGCTATGATAGTCCCATTGTGCAGCGTGTTCTTAGTGCACAAATGGAGAAAGCAGAACAAAATCAAAGGCACTCATTATTCCAAACAAAGTGTGTCGTCAAAGAGCGATCTTGCCGCATGATCATTGATGGAGGTAGCTGCAACAACTTGGCCAGCAGTGACATGGTGACCAAGCTGGCACTAAGCACCAAACCGTACCCACATCCCTATTACATTCAATGGTTAAACAACAGCGGTAAGGCAAAGGTAACTAGACTTGTGCGAATCAATTTTACTATTGGATCATATAAGGATGTCGTTGAATGTGATGTTGTGCCTATGCAAGCTTGTAATATTCTGCTAGGAAGACCTTGGCAATTTGATAGAGATTCTATGCATCATGGTAGATCAAATCAATATTCTTTTCTTTACCACAATAAAAAAAATTGTGTTGCATCCTATGTCTCCTGATGCTATTGTGCAAGATGATGTTGCTAGAGCTAGGAAAACTAAATATGAGGACCATGCTAACATTGAGAACAATAACAATGCCAAATCTGTGTTTGATAAGAAAAATGAGATATCTCTGAAGGGAAAATGCTTGTTTGCTACGAAATCTGATATTAATGAATTGATGCTTCCACCTCTGTTGCCTATGCTTTGGTATGCAAAGATGCTTTGATTTCCCTTTACGATGTGCAACATTCTTTGCCTGCTGCTGTTGCTAACATTTTGCAGAAATATTCTGATGTGTTTCCAAGTGAAATACCACCAAGACTACCACCACTTCGAGGGATTGAGCACCAGATTGACCTCATTCCCGGTGCTTCATTGCCCAACCGTGCACCATACAGGACAAATCCAGAAGAAACAAAGGAGATTCAGCGCCAAGTACAAGAACTACTTGACAAAGGTTATGTATGTGAGTCTCTTAGTCCTTGTGCTGTTCCAGTTACTCTAGTACCTAAAAAGGATGGATCATGGCGTATGTGTGTGGATTGTAGAGCAATCAACAATATAACCATTCGATATCGTCATCCTATTCCATGCTTAGATGATATGCTTGATGAATTGAGTGGTGCTGTTGTGTTCTCAAAAGTTGATTTGCGTAGTGGTTATCACCAAATTTGCATGAAACTAGGAGATGAATGGAAAACTGCTTTCAAAACTAAGTTCGGTTTATATGAGTGGTTAGTCATGCCTTTTGGGTTAACTAATGCATCTAGCACCTTCATGAGATTAATGAACGAGGTTTTGCGTGCATTCATTGGAAAATTTGTTGTTGTGTATTTTGATGATATATTGATTTATAGCAAATCCATGGATGAACATCTTGATCACTTACGTGCTGTTTTTAATGCTTTGCGTGAGGCACGATTATTTGGTAATCTTGAGAAGTGCACCTTTTGCACGGATCGAGTCTCTTTCCTTGGCTATGTTGTTACTCCACAGGGAATTGAAGTTGATCAAGCCAAGGTAGAGGCTATTCAGGGGTGGCCTGTACCAAAGACCATCACACAGGTGCGGAGCTTTCTAGGGCTGGCTGGGTTCTATCGTCGCTTTGTGAAGGATTTCAGCACCATTGCTGCTCCATTGAATGACCATACGAAGAAGGGGGTGCCTTTTTCTTGGGGCACCACACAAGATAACGCCTTTACCATACTGAAAGATAAGTTGACGCATGCACCTCTTCTCCAACTTCCTGATTTTTCTAAGACTTTTGAGCTTGAATGTGATGCTAGTGGGATTCGATTGGGTGGTGTTTTGTTACAAGAAGGAAAACCTGTTGCATATTTTAGTGAGAAAATGAGTGGGCCTGTTCTAAATTATTCTACCTATGATAAGGAATTATATGCTCTTGTACGAACTTTAGAAACATGGCAGCATTATTTGTGGCCCAAAGAATTTGTTATCCATTCTGATTATGAATCACTAAAGCATATTAGGAGTCAAGGGAAACTAAACCGTAGGCATGCTAAGTGGATGGAATTTATTGAGTCTTTTCCTTATGTCATTAAACACAAAAAAAGAAAGGATAATGTTATTGCTGATGCTTTATCTAGACGTTATACTCTTCTATCTCAACTTGATATTTATATGGACTTTGTTTTAGTACTGCCTAGAACAAAGAAGGGGAGGGATAGCATCTTTGTTGTTGTGGATAGATTTTCTAAAATGGCACACTTCATACCTTGTCGTAAAAGTGATGATGCTACACATGTTGCTGATTTGTTTTTCCGAGATATTGTTAGATTGCATGGTGTGCCAAACACAATAGTTTCAGATCGTGATGCTAAGTTTCTTAGCCATTTTTGGAGAATGTTATGGGCAAAATTGGGGACTAAGCTTTTATTTTCAACTACTTGTCATCCCCAAACTGATGGTCAAACTGAGGTTGTGAATAGAAGTTTATCTACCATGCTTAGGGCTGTTTTGAAAAAGAATATAAAAATGTGGGAAGAGTGTTTGCCTCATGTTGAGTTTGCTTATAATCGTTACCTACATTCTAGTACTAAGAAATGCCCTTTTGAGATTGTTTATGGATTTGTACCCTGTGCTCCTATTGATTTATTACCTCTTCCTTCAATGGAATGAGTGAATTTTGATGTTAAACATCGTGCTGAATTGATCTTAAAATTGCATGAAACCACTAAGAAGAATATAGAGTGCATGAATGCCAAGTATAAACTTGCTGGTAGTAGGGGAAAGAAAACTATCACTTTTGAACCTGGTGATTTAGTTTGTTACATTTGCGAAAGGATAGGTTTCCTGATTTGAGAAAGTCTAAATTGTTACCTCGAGCTGATGGTCCATTCAAAGTGTTAGAAATGATTAATGATAATGCATATAAACTCGAGTTGCCTGCGAATTTTGGGGTTAGTCCCACATTTAACATTGCAGATTTGAAGCCATATTTGGGAGAAGAAGATGAGCTTGAGTCGCGGACGACTCAAATGCAAGAAGGGGAGGATGATGAGGACATCAACACCCTCGATACATCCACACCAACTCAGCTACCGGTTTCTGGTCCGATCACTCGCGCTCGTGCATGTCAACTAAACTATGAGGTGAACTCGTTCTTGGCCTTATGTCCATCTTATCTAGACCGTGGAAGTACGTGCTTTCTTGTTTTTCTTAGGAACAATGGAGAGGAGCCAATGGGAAGGGAATTCGCGCAGACGGGATTTGGAGAGCAGAACAGCACCAACTTGTGACGGCCACCACGATTTCATACGGACTCCGATCTGGGCGTTCAAGTACTTCCTGGAAAGATTATGAAATCTACTTTCAAACGGGTCTGGCCTCATGTCCAAATATATTCGGAGTAGGCCGCAATAGTTATTTTAATACCAAGACCTTTTTCTGTCCATGGTGCTGCATCACCAAAATTTGGCCCATGGCCCATGTATCGTTTGGAGTCCATTAGGGACTCGTGATTAGGGTTTCTCACGACCCTAGGGAGGTAATAAATAGTAGCAGCCGCCCTCATTAGCTGGTGGGTTTTGTTTATTCGTAAGTTAGCTTCTGCTGCTTCCTTGTACACGCGTGTGTCGACTAGATCGCCCGTCTACTTGTATCCAGAACCCCACTTTAGATTGATTCAACAGATAAGTGTTTGTTCTTCTTGTTCTTGCGTGTTCTTCGATTGCTTGCAGGAACAAAGGCCCTCGTGGTCAGGTTGATTGTGCGCCAGCAAGATCAATACAACTTCGGAGTCTACCGATCGCTAAGGCGCATCGTCTTGGGGACGGTGTAGTCGGATCGCCAACGTCTTCTCCTCCACAAATCGAACCCTCCTATTCTCATCGAAAGATCGGGAACCAAGATCCTATCACCGGAGCTCCCATGGTGGCAGCTGCAGCAGCTGGCAGAGCCCGGGGCTCGTGCCAAGACAAGCGCCCTCGTCAGTGACCTGAAGGTGACTGTGATGACTTCATGTGCCCGATGCACTGGACCAATGGTCATAGTGCAAGTGAGTGCCGGGAAGTCAAGAAACTCGCGGAGTGTTACCGCGAGCAAAGGCAGAAGTAGCAGCGACAAGAGAGCGAGCCCTCCCGCCAGAGGGAGGATAAGCAGGAACTTGATCCCATGGAGGACAAGGATGAGGACATGGGGTACCAGGAACTCCACAGAGTGATGAATGTCGTCTTCACAGGTGCTGACTCAGACATTAGCAGTGACCAAGAGCGTCGGAAGCTTCTCTACGTCATCTACGGGGAGCCACGGACCCCATGTCCCAGAACACGGTGAAAGTCCTGCGATGGGCTGTGGCTGCAGCGGCCCCGGCACCAAGCCTGCACCCCACAGCAAGTGGATGAGTACCGCAATCGGCTTTGATGCCTCAGACTGCCCGAAAAACATGGCAGGAGCCGGAGTGCTCCCGTTGCTTGTGGCCCCGACCATCGCCTACGTAAAGCTCCATTATGTACTGGTCGATAGCAGTGCATGCCTCCACCTCATCTCATCTGCTGCCTTCCAGAAGCTGCAGATACCCATGTCCCGGCTCACGCCTTCGAGCCTGTTCTCAGGTGTAGGCCCGGGACGAATCGTGCCCAGAGGTAGCACCCACCTCCCGGTAACCTTCGGTACTCCGGAGAACTACCGCATGGAGAACATCCTGTTCGATGTGGCAGACATTGAGCTTCCCTTCAACTCCATTATCAGAAGGCCAATGCTGTACAAGTTTATGGCCGTAGCTCACTACGACTATCTGGTCTTGAAGATGCCAACGCCATCTGGGGTCCTCAGGGTCCGGGGAGATCGCACTGTGGTGGTGTCAGCCTTGGAGCAGCTCCAAGCACTCGCTGCAGGTCGGGCCCCGAGCCTTGATGGTGCGAGGGAAGGTCGACCAAGTCAAGGCCCGTCCCAACGGACCTCCAATGCAGCTCCGCGCGTGCTGCCTACCGAAGACGACGTCCCACTAAAGGTTGTTAGGATCGGCTCCGAGGCTGCCCAGACGACCCACATAGCGGGTAACCTGAACAACAAATAGGAACTCGCGCTCGTCACCTTCCCCCGGGACAACGTCGATGTGTTTTCCTGGCAACCATCGCAGATGCGCGGGATCCCCAGGGAGGTGATTGAGCACCATCTGAAGATCTACCCTGACGCCCGCCCTGTACAACAGAAGCCCCAAAAGCAGTCGAGCGTCAAAACTTCATCCGAGAAGAGATTAAGAAATTGCTCGACGCTAGCTTTATCCGGGAGGTCCACCACCCTCAGTGGTTGGCTAATCTTGTTGTCGTCCCAAAGGCTAGCGGGAAGCTTCGGATGTGCATTGACTACACCAACCTAAACAACACATGTCCAAAGGATCCATTCCCACTCCCCAGGATAGATCAAATTCTAGACTCTACATCAGGCTGTGATCTGCTGTGTTTCCTAGACGCGTATTCTGGTTTCCACCAAATACCTATGTCTAGAGATGATGAAGAAAACACTGCTTTTGTAACAGTAGATGGCCTGTATTGTTATGTCTCCATGCCTTATGCTCTTAAGAATGCTCTCCCCACTTTTGTACGAGCAATGCATAAAACATTTGGGGACCTCATTAGAGACCTAGTAGAAGTGTATGTTGATGACATCATGGTGAAAATAAAAAACCGCACGTCTTTCCTAGACAACTTAGCGCAAGTCTTCAACAGGCCGTGCATCACGCGCGTGATGTTGAACCCCAAAAAGTGTGTCTTCAGGGTCTCTTCTGGGAAGCTGCTCGGGTTCCTAGTCTCCCATCGTGGAATCGAAACTAATCCTGAGAAGATTAAGGCGATAGAACTGATGCGGCCTCCGGCTCGCATCAAGGATGTGCAGAAGCTCGCAGGGTGCCTAGCAGCCCTCAGCCGGTTCATCTCGAGGCTGGCGGAGCGAGCGCTTCCCTTCTTCAAGATTCTGCGAAAAGCAGATCCCTTTGCCTGGACCGAAGAGGTAGAAACGGCGTTGCAGGAGCTCAAGAAGCACCTAACGTCCCTACCTGTTATGGTGGCGCTGGAGCCTGGCAAACCCTTGCTGCTATTTATCACCGCGACAACCGAAATGGTTAGCATGGTCCTGGTCGCGGAGCGGTCGGAACCACCGCAGCAGCAGGTACGGGGAGGAACCCGCGACGCAAGTGCCGAGCTCCGGAGTTCGGACCTAGCCATGGACCTCGCACTGGAGAGCCCTGGGAACCACGGAATCCCCGGGTCTCAACCCTCGAAGGTTGATTCAAATCCCGGAGGTAAGGAGCCTTCGGACCTTGATTTGCTGCAAGGAGCACCGGACCCTTCAGACAGGGTTCGGACCACTCAACGGCCAGTCTACTACATCAGTGAAGTCCTCCATGAAGCGAAAACAAGGTACTTGGAGGTACACAAGCTGTTGTATGCCATGTTGATAGCATCGAGGAAGCTCCAACACTATTTCCAGAGCCACAAGGTCTCGGTGGTCACCTCCTTTCCATTGAGAACGGTGCTCCACATCCCTAACGCTACCGACAATGCCGCCAAGTGGGCAGTAGAGCTAGCAGAGTTTTAGCTTGAGTTCCTTCCTCGGCATGCTGTCAAGAGTCACGCTATGGCAGATTTCTTGGCTGAGTGGACTCCATCGTCTAGTAACCCGAAGCGCTCGGACAATGGGGAGGCAGTGCCCAATGCACCAGTCTTCACTGAGACCCCGTGGACACTTTACTTTGATGGTTCCGCCTGAAAATAGGGGGCCTGGGCTGGAGTGGTGCTCATAGCTCCGACAGGGGAGCAGTTCAAATATATGGTGTACCTTGGCTTCGAAGCCACCAACAACATGGCAGAGTATGAGACCCTCATCTACGGGCTGAAGACAGCATTGACCCTCAATGTCCGGCAGCTCCTTGCCAAAGGTGATTCCCAGCTAATTGTCGAGCAGGCCAAAGGGGAGTGCAGTTGCAACGACCCCTAGCAGGCAACATACTTGCTGCATGTCAGGAAGCTGGAGAAATACTTTGAAGTCTTAGATTTGTGCCATGTGCCCTGAGCTGACAACTCAGTCGTAGACGACCTGCCAACGAAGGCCTCCACAGAAGCATCAGTGCCCAAAGGAGTCTTTGCAAGGACGTTATCGCGACCAACTGCCCGACCTGCCAAGTCGGGTCAAGGGGGTGAAGCTAGCACCTCGAAGCTAGCAATCCCAGCGGCCCTGCAGCCATGGTGCCTGCCAAGGTTCTTATGCGCCACTGGCAGCTCCGAGCAGCCGGGCGCCCAAGAACCAGAAGGTCAAGAAGGTCCCGATGCATGGATCTCGGAGGTCCGGGACTACTTGAAAGACAACTACCTTCCCGAAGAACATGCCCTAGCAGAAAGGATTGTGCGGGTGGCTAAAAGATACACACTAGTAGAGGGGGATCTCTACCGGCGTGGCGCCAACGGCATCCTACTGTGATGCATCACTCGGGAGGAAGGCTGCGACTTGCTCGCAGAAATCCATGGAGGTGAGTGCGGGAAGCACGCATTGGCCCGCACGCTTATCGGCAAAGCATTTCGGCACGGCTTCTACTGGCCCACAACACTCCAGGATGCCGCTGACATGGTTAAGAGATGCAAGGCGTGCCAGTTCCATGCCAAGCAGATCCACATACCAGCTCAAGCGTTGCAGATGATCCCCCCCTTGTGGCCATTCGTCGTGTGGGGACTAGACATCCTGGGACCTTTCTCAAGAGCTGTCGGAGGATTCCAGTACCTCTATGTCGCTGTAGATAAGTTCACCAAATGGCCAGAAGCCACACCAATCACCACCATTAACAAGCAGTCGACAGTGAAGTTCATCAAGTCAATCGTCTGCAAGTTCGGGGTCCCGAACAGGATCATCACTGATAACGGGACCCAATTCACGAGTGTGGCATTCCAAGAATATTGCAAGGACCTCAGGATCCAAGTTTGTTACGCCTCCGTTGCTCACCCTGAGAGCAATGGTTAGGTAGAGAGGGCAAACACGGAGATTCTCAAAGGCCTCAAGACTCGTACGTACTCAAGCTTTGAGAGGCATGGTGCAAACTGGGTGGATGAGCTGCCATATGTGTTGTAGGCTAGCTGAACATCAACCAGCCGGGCTACAGGAGAAACGCCCTACATCTTGGTGTACGGGGCAGAGGTCGTCCTTGCCCCAGAGATCACCATGGGCTCCCCCAGTGTTCGGATGTACGACGAAGCCACGCAGGACCAGTTCAGGCGTGAAGACATGGATCTCATCGACGAGGGACGCATACGAGCAGCCCTCTAAAACGCACGGTACAGGCAGGCGCTCCGGTGCTACCATCAGCGGACTGTGCGCAGTAGGGAGCTGAAGTTAAACGACCTGGTCCTGCGACACCTGCTTTCCCGTGAAGGAGGAAACAAGCTCTCCCCTGGTTGGGAGGGACCCTTTCGGGTAAAAGAAGTTTGTCGCCCTTGGTGCGTTCGCCTAGCTACGGAGGATGGGCAACGAGTGCCCAACCCATGGAATATCGAACACCTCCATAAGTTTTATCCATAACTCAGTGGTAGGACATTTTATTTTCTTTTGTTATAAAGAGAGCATAGTGTCTAGAGACAGCACTTGGGTTAACCAAGGCCAGGGAGATGAGCTCCGGGTGTACGCCTTGCTCAGCACGGTCCGGTACCTTGAGAAGGTACACTCAGCTCCCTGTCACCCAGGCTGGGTCGTTCTTCCTGTAAAAGTCTGTCCTCTCCTATGAACGTTGTAATGAAAAGATGTTTTCCCTACCCTGAAGTGCTTTATTCATTTGAAATTATCTTTAGTTCTTGTACATGATGTCACGCGTTAGCCATTAGCTCATCACCTAGCATGGGTGCGGTTAGTTTTTCCCTCGTGTCTGCAGTAGTGGGAGCGTTGCTGTCCGTTTGCCAGTGGGTTACTTGATGTACTTGCTAAGTGTCTGAAACCTTCGAACCCACTCCCCACGTGCGGTGAGAACCGAGTTCCGGGTACGGATGCCTTGAGTTAATCAAGTCCCCCATGACAGTAAAGGATTGTAAGACAAACAAGACTAATAGAGTGTGGGCAAAGAGTGACTCGGGAGCGGAATTACCTTTTATCTATCATGTGTGCAGGTTCCTAAGGTCGTAACGCTAGTAAAGCCACTCCCATACCACCGATGATGAACGGTTACCGCATCGAGTGTAGGCCCGGAGGCCCGGTGTTTACGTCCTCTACGACAGCAATGGGCGTTGACGGAGCTCCTGAGCTCCGACAACCCCAGGGGGCCCGACGGTGACACTTTCCACATGGACAGTGGACGTCGCCAGAGCTCCTAAGCTCTGACAACCCCGGGGGGGCGCGACGTCGAGGTCTTACGTTGACAATGGGTGTCGCCGGAGCTCCTAAGCTCCGACAGCCCAGGGGGGCGGCGTCGACGTCTTATGTTGGCAGTAGGTGTCGTCGGAGCTCCTAAGCTCCGACAACCCCAGGAGGCCCGGTGCTGGTGTCCTCGAAACAAGTCTTGGTTCTTTTTGGTACATGTACACAATCAACATTACGTACATCTACCAGGGGGCAGGACGCAAAAATATCAAAAACAAAGATCAAGAGGACTTCATTCATTGAAAGATCATATTACAAAATCAGAAGCATACAGGTGGGAGCAAGAAAGGAAAGGCCTAAGTCCTACGGATAGCTGAGGCTACAGCTTGAGCGGCCTCCTGAACGCCCTCCCTGGCAGCATCCAGCTCTTCCTCGATCGGCCCTTCGACTACCGAACTCAGGGGGAAGTGGGGGTCCCGACTCCGATAACACGTTAGCACGTACTCAGCGACGGTCTTGGCAAAGGACCTCCCCTCTGTCTCCAGCTGGTCCGCGACAATGTCAACCACTGCGTCGAGCATGCCACTAGCAGAGCTAAGAGCCGTCAGCGCTTCATCTAGCTCCGACACTGGGTTGGCCGGACATACGGGGCTAAAGCCAAACGATGCCAATGCTCCGTCGGCCCGTCCCAGGAAGTCCCACACCTGCTGGGACTCAGCCGCTCTCGAGCTCCACAACTCCTCCAGAGCCCTCTTAGTGGCCACTAGTTCCGCACCCTCCTTTGCAAGGCGCTCAGCCTCCTTGCCGTGCTACTGGATGCTCTTGGCTAGCTGCCGCTTGCGATCAGCGAGCTCTGACTCCTTGAGGTGGATACGGTTTCGCCACTCCGCCAGGTCTTCCTCCCGGCCCCGAACTGTATCCTCTCTGGCAGAGACGTCGGCCTCTCGCTTGGTGAGACTTTGCCCCCGTTCCTAGAGCCTATCCTCCTAGAGCTTACATCGCGTATCAAATCTCTTGCGGCGGTCATCCAAGCTTTGCTCACCCGCCGACAGCTTCCGGGGGAGCTCCTCCTCTCTCTAGCCCATGCCCTTTTGCTTCTCGGAGAGTTTGGCCTCCCCCAGGTCGAGCTCCTGGCGGCGCTTCTGGAGAGTCTCATGCCAGGCGATTAGACCCCCTTGGCGCTGGTTCGCAGCTTTGTGGCATTCCACATCTTCCTCATATATCTTTTGCGCCTTCGCATCAAGAGCTTTAAGGTTAGCCTCTCTCTCGTTGAGCAACTCGTCTTGCTCGACTAGCCGGGTTTTCTCATCCTTGACCCACTCTTCGCGCTGACAGAGCCTATTGCGCCAACGATCAAGGGTGATACGCTCTCCTTCCAGGGCCTTGCGGTGTGCTCGAAGGACATGGCAACCTGCTGCAGGCTGGAGCGGGCGTTGTCGATGGCCAGTTCTAAGGGAATGGGCGCTGAACCAGATGGGGGCGCCGTTTCCCCCATCTCCACCAGAATGTCCGCCGTCACCCGGGAGGGGCTCCCCATCGAAGGCGGGGACACCCGCGGCCTTGAGGCGCCTGGGGTGTCCTCCAGAAGCCCCACAGCCCTGGCGGCACGTAGAGGAAGGTTGGCTGGAGCAGCGCCAGTCTCCGCCGGACCCTCCAGTGCAGCCACAAATGCTCCTGGTTCAGCCTCCGACAGCAGAGAGGCAGGATGCGCATCCGGAGCGTCCACGTCTTGCAGCCCGGGCGCAGGTGTGCTGGACGTCACCGACCAAGGCACCGAAGCCTCAATTACCTCCGGCGCAGAAGCAGATACTTCGACGACCATCGGGTCGGCCACCACAACCTCTACAGTAGTTGGTGTGGGCGCTGGCTCTTCAACTACTTCTGACTCGCCGATTGGAGCCTCTACCGCGTCAGGCATGGGGGCCGGCCCCTGAGTTACATCCGGCTGGGGCACCGGAACCTCTTTAGAAGACAGCGTGGGGCCGATCCTTCGGTGGCTCTCCGCACTGGGGGTAGAACTTTCGTCGACGCTGGAGCTATGCCGGCACTCGGCACCTCCGCCGGGGCCTCAAAGGCTACCGGCTCCGGTGCCAGAACCCCGACCATCCCCGCGTCAACAACGGGGGTCCTCAGTGCTGGTTCAACCGCATATGTGGTTGGAGCCACCCTCGCGTCGCCCGGAGCCTCCACATTCGCCCAAGCAGGTGTAGGAGCTGGAGCTTAAGCGCCTGCCTGCTCAGCCTCCCGCGCGGCCGTTGGTGTGGCAGTTATCTCTTGCTTCTTGGAGGCGCTGCCCATCCAAGATAGAAACATTCAAAGGGTGACATTGACACAAAAAGAAATCAAAGTAAGAGCTCGGCTGTTTACCTTGGGAAGCCCCAAGTACCACGGAGACAAAGCCGCTTCTGAGCAAGGCCAGAGCCAGAGCTCAATGGACCCGATGTGGCCGGAGCCCCCGGCCTGCCAGGAGCTTGGGCCGGAGCCTCCCTGCCCAGAGTGGCCCTCGTTTGGGGGGGGGGGGACCTCCAGAACTTGGTCCCGCACTTTGCACCGAGGTGGGAGGTGGCCCCCCGGAGCTAGCACCCGTCGAAGGTCCCTAAGCTGGTTAAAGTGGCCCTCCAGAGGTCTCGACATGGCTTCCGTCACCTCACACCAGCTTCCTCTTCCGGCTGGAGGGCTCCGCCGGAACCTCGCCCTTGCCGGAGCTAGCAGCTTCACCCCCCGACTTGGGGGAACTGGGGCTGACTTCCTAGAGGCCCCAGGAGCAGTGATCACGGGGGGAGCCTGCCTCTTCAAAACCCCAATGTCATCCAGCATTGACATTAGCTTCCGGAGCTTCCGGCAGAACTCAAGAGCCAGGTTCAAAGGCAGGAAAGACTCTGGGGGTGTCTGGGAGTCGAGCGAGATGCTGGGTTTACTCTGGAATTTCTCCAGTACAACCTTCAGAGCTTCGCCCCTCATCTGGTTATCAGCATCACGCGGCGTGAATGTCCACGCAGTCCGTTCCCTGAACTTTAGTGGCGCCCATCTGTTCCTCAGGTTCCCAAAGACCATCTGGGGGGTCACTCTGCCAGCGACGCAACCTTCAATCCCTGCCACAACGGGCTTGTACGCCGCCGACAGCTCCGGGAGCTTGTTCCAGAGGTCGGTGTCCACATTAGGGAGGCTCTCTGGGACGTCCAGCTTCTCGTGCCTGTCCACGGTGATGATCACCCACTCCTTCTTCCAATCACCCCATTTGCCGGAGGAAAATGTTTCGAAGTACTTGAAGGAGCACCGCTTCCGCTTCACAAAGTAGTACAGCCCGATCATCTCTTCCCCTTCCCGGTGGTGTGCAGGGTGAAGATACCCCAGAAGAGCTCTAGGCTGGGCCGCACTCCCGCCCACATCTCGCAGAAGTGGACGTAGGTAGCGACCAACAGAACTGAGTGGGGTCCGAGGAAATGCAGTTGGATGCCATAGAACTCCAGCAACATCATTAGGAAGGACGAGAAGGGGGGAAGCAAGCTGACCATGGCGTATCCTTGGAAGTAAACCATGTCACCAGCGCTCTTCTTCTCGAAAAGAAGCTCGCCAAAGCAGATCTTGTTGTTGAAGGAGTCATGGGACCACCCCATGTAAGCACGGTCCTTCTTCAGCTCCTTCTCGTTCTTGATCTTGCTGGCAGGGAGACCCAACTCCATTGCAACAAGATGGAGCAGGGGCAGGATGGTTGTTCAAGGGCTAGGGCTCAAGGCTGAAGGATGCAAGAAGGCAGTAAGGTCTTAAGCGCGAGTGCAAATGGAGGCATGAAGGGCTTGTGACCTGTGCTAGTCCCCTTCTTAAGTATACTTTCGCAATGTTGGATGGGAACCGCAGGCACCGCGATGCTGGAGCTACCCGCACTATAACTGGTGGGTCGGAGTCTGATTCGGTGGAAAGGCCGAAGTAGCCGCCTCGAGGTATCCGCTCTCGTGGGAGAGAGTTTAAATTTAAGGGCGGTGACTTAATGGGCGCGCGGAACCAAAACGAAATTTGTATCGGGAACCGACGCCAGTTGATGGCACGATTTATGCAGACAAAGATTTTATCCGCCGCATTGAAGGGAAGCCCTTAAAGTCATGGCATGAGGATTCAAAATGGCCCCACCTCAGGTATAACCACTTAACCAAGGAAATTCCCCCTTGAGATGGGCCCGTGGGCCACTGTTAGTACTTGGCGAACCCGGTACCCATAGATACAGGGAAGAAGGCACGTTGGGCCCCGTCCCCCACGGGGACAAGAACCGGCGTGGTCCCAGAATGCCACGTGGCGTGCGACATGGCTTTGCCTCTCCACTGAGAGAAGTCCCGACGCTAACACGTGTCCTGCAGCTCTAGGTTTGCCTCTCCCCCGGAGGGGAAGTCCGGCGCTGCCACGCGTCTCGTAGCTATGGGCCCACCTCCTCGGTGAGGAGAGGCCCGGAGCGTCCGCGAGGCCGGCAGCCCCGGACCTGCCTCCCCGCAGAAGGAAGGTCCAGCACAGCCACGTGTTCTGCAGCTCCAGACCCGACCTCCCTGCTAAGGGAAGGACTGGAGCTACCACGTGCCAGGCAGCGCTGGGCCTAGACCATCCTACAATAGCGGCAATAAAGGGAGGCATGCTCAATGTGCTTAAACGGGAAGGATGTGCATGTTCCCTAGGCAAGAGGGAGCTCGCACTCATAAGTCAAGAGGTCAGTGGCCAATCTTGTTATAATAGGCCAGGGCCGAACTACTACGTACCGGGAACGAATGAGAGGCCGCGACAAGACAGATGAGATGCGGCCTACTATGATGAGGGGCTATTTGTATCCCTGCAGTAGGGCATGGCCAGGCGGCACATTGAAGCTATTGTCAGGGGATAGCATTTACTCCCAGATCTTAGGATAGGTTTGGTCACTCCTGGGGCCACCTATCGGGCCCTGGGCCCCACTTGTAAGCTGTGTGGCCTTAGACTATAAAAGGACCAGATAGCCAACGACTTTGACACACTCGCTTAGACCCAGAGACACGCTTGAGCAATACAACACACACAAACCACCGTGGAGTAGGGTATTACGCCCAGGCGGCACGAACCATGTAAATCTCTTGCGTTCATCGTTCATTGTGCTCGATCTCGTTAGGACTAGCCCCCGAAGATACATCAAACTTCCGCGGACCGCTTCTCAGTAGGTCCGGGGGAGGTGTCAGTTAGACACCTCGACATGCTTAATCACCTCTCTAGGGATCCCAGACATTTGTGGCAGTTACCAGGCAAACACATCAACATTCGCCCAGAGGAAAGTGATGAGCGCGAGTTCCTATTTGTTGTCTAGGCCTCCCGATATATGGGTGGTCTAGGCAGCATCGGACCCAATTTGGACGACTTTGATGGGAACGTCGGTATCGCCGCTTGGTTGCACGCGTGGTGCAGAGGTCGAGCCTCGATGACAAGTGCTCGGAGGTTGAGTAGCTAGCTCTTTGCTGGAGGTTCCCTCCCACGCTGTTGCAAGCGTGTGGAGTTCTTCCAGTGCGGTGACTCCGACGATGCAATCTCCCCGGATCCGAAGAACGCCTGAAGGTGTCGGCATCTTCAACACCAGGTAGCCGTAGTGAGCTGCGGCCATGAACTTGTACAGGGCAGGCCTGCCCAGGATGGCGTTGAAGGCAGACTGATGTGAGCTACGTCGAAGACCAGCTTCTCAGTCCTATACTTCTCCCGAGCCCTGAAGGTCACTGGGAGCGTAATGGATCCGAGAGGGCTGATGGCCCCCGGACCTACCCCAGAGAAAGGTCTTGAAGGGCAGAGGTCCGAGAGTTGGAGCTGGATATTCATGAGCGCTTCAAAGCTCAAGAGGTTGAGCGTTGCGCCTCCTTCTACAAAGACATAGTAGAGCTAGACATTGTTTATGGTGGGAGATACCATCAGTGGCAGTTGGCCAATTCCGACCATGTTCCTGGGGCAGTATGTTGCATTGAAAGTGATGGGAGTATCCATCCACTTCTGATGTGGTTCTTCCTTGGCGGTAGGGGATACTGAAGCCATTTCTCACTGCCTGGTCTTGAGAACGCGGTGCGAGGTAATGTCCCAGGACCCTCCATAGATGGTGTTGAGGGTCTTCCGACGCTCATTGTTAGAGATGTCAAAATCGTCGTCGACTGTGTTGTACACATCCTTCAGGACCTTCTTGGGGTCTTGGAAACCCAACTTTGTCTTAGCCGGAGCTTCATCAACTTTTTGTTTTCCTTCCTGTTGATAAAAAGGAGCTTCTTTTCGGCTCTTGTTGTAGCGCTCGACAAGGTTTTGGACCTCCTGACAGTCTTCTAAGCTGCATTTGTCCGTTTTGTGGATCCGACACCACACCTTTGAACCAACACCGTCTCCTGACGAAGGTCGAGGTCGCTTTTCGGGGCGTGGCCCCAGGTTGCCCGGAGCTGCAGCTGCAGCTGCTGCTGCAGTAGGTGTGCTGACTGATAGCTTTTTCTTGCCATTGGTCTTTTTCTTCTTCTTCTTACCACCGCTGGAGGTAGTGGCTTCAGCTTTGGAGGGTTTTTTATTAACCTCCGGAGCTGTCTTTGAGTGCATTTCCCGGCCCTCTGCGGCCCGAGCACACTTATCAGCCAGGCTAAATAACTCCGTGACACTGGTGGCTTCCTTCGTCGCCATCTTCTCCAGCATCATCTTATCTCTGACACCCTATCTGAATGCCACGATGACAGATGCGTTGGAGATGGAGGGAATGGTGTTACGTACCTGAGAAAAGCGCTGGATGAAGGACCACAGCAATTCTCCCAATGTTTGCTTAACAGCAAAAAGGTCCAGTTCGCTGCTTGGTCGGGTGTAGGAGCTCGCGAAGTTGGGGGTGAACTGCTGGCATAGCTCCGCTCAACTTCTTATAGAGTCAGGCGACAGACTCATGAACCAGGACATGGCGGTCCCAGTTAGAGCCACCAGGAAGTAGTCGGCCATCACGGCCTCATTGCCACCCACCGCTAGAATGGCGGTGGAGTATATCTGGAGGAACTCGACGGGGTTGAAGTCCCATCAAATTTCTCTGGCAAATGAGGCCAGAACTTCTGGGGCTAGCGGACCATGCGCAAGTGCATGGCCAAGGCTGAACAACCGCCTCCTACTCCCGAAGCTGGAGAGTTTTCCCGAGCCTCCCGCCTTTCGCGAGCGCGCTCGATGTGGACACGACCGTCCAGTTTTCTGTAGCGGCGGTCGAGTTCCGATCGCAAATCATGCGTTGAGAGTCTCGACACAGTATGGGTGCGACGTGCCCCGGAGGGCACCGAAGTCACCTGCTGAGACACAGCACGCCTCCGGTGCTGTGATGCATGAGGACCAAGTCTTCCAGACAAGGTCCTACGCTGAGAAGGTGCCTGCCCAAAAGGGGGAGGACCTTGGTTACTGATGGAATTAGCTGCGGCTGCAACTAGATGCTGCACATTAGCGCGCCACTGCTCCATAGCACCCTGAGGTGCTCCGGGTGCAGGTGGGCGCTCCAGAAGAGTACGCGCAACGGTCAGCGCGTTCTCCGGGTTGTTGTGTATCGAGCAGTGATCGACACAAGGACTCCATCCCGCTACCCAGCATTGTTAGCTTGAGCAGCTAGAGGTGGTGCAACGCCCACTGTGACAACAGCACCTGCTGGCTGTTGCACATTGGAGGGGTTCCCCCCAGCAGGTTGTGCAGCATTGCCGTTGGATGACCCTACGACGGAGTTCACCATCTTGAAATCTCAACACTACCCCCTTTCTGGTGCGCCAAATGTCGAAGTGTGCGATCGACACTTCCCCGGTACTACTAGATTGTAACCCGAGGAGGTTCTTGATTGGTTGGGGCGCAAGCGAGATTATGAACAAGATGATGACACGAGAGATTTACGTGGTTCGGGCTGCCTGAGCGTAACACCCTACTCCACAGGTTGTGTGTTGTATATATGAATCTGTCTGGCGCTTGTGAGTGTGTGAGCTTCCTTTCTCATGTATCGTGTGGCGCATCCCTTTTATAGTCTAAGGACTGGCCGTTACAACACTTGCCTGACCCGACATGTGGCCCTGGCGTGATTAACAGCCTAATACACGATCTACAGGTATTAAGAGTAATTGAAAGGAATAACGCGCCTTAATGATGACATTTTCCTATTAACAATCCACTGATCATATGTCATTAATATAGTATTAATGAAACGTAATTAGGTCTTGTAACTGTCACTTTAAATGTCCCTTGAAGGTCTGAGACATTGGAGATCTCTCTGTCTTTTGTTGAAGTCCTAGCTCCAGAGGTTCGACACGTGGCGGCTCTGGGACTTCCCATCGTGGGGAGGCAGGTCCGGAGCCACTATACACGTGGTAGCACTGGAGCTTCCTCTACTGGGGGTTAGGTCCAGAGTCACTGGACACATGGCAAAATCGGAGTTTCCCTATGAAGGGAGTTAGGTCCGATCTTGTAATACACTTGTCAGTGTCGGAGCTACCCAAACGAGGGAGGCGGGTCCAGTACTATCCAACACGTGTGGCCCTCAGAGGTCTTCAACTTGAAAGGGTGGAACTCCTTAGCTTTTCTTGCAGTATCATGGGGTACCCGGTATGCAGGGTACCGACAGCGTCGTCCACGAGGAGCGCTCGGCGGAAAAGAAAACCTAATTTGCTGGCTGTGATACCATGTTATGAATAGAGCCTGTATTATTGAGAAGACCAGATGCCTCTATAAATAGATGTACAGGGATAACAAATATGCAGAAAGGCCTTTATGCAAAAGCGAAAATACAAATATACCTTTACATCTCTAACACCTCTTACCCCTGGAGGTAAGAGATATTTCCTGCTAATTGCTGATGACTTTAGTAGGTTCATGTGGGTGGAGCTGCTGAGTAGCAAAGCTGAGGCCTTTGAGAGTCAAACTGATCAAGAATCTGACTGAAACTTAAAGTGGCCTGAAAGTGAAAGCTCTCAGAACTGATAGAGGAGGAGAATTTAATTCTCATGTGTTCTCTACATATTTGGCAAAAATGGGCATCAAACATTTTTATTACAGCTCCATATACTCTACAGTATAATAGAGTTGTGGAGAGAAGAAATCAGATGGTGGAAGAAATGACAAGATGCATGATGAAAAGCATGGGTGTACCAGCTCAGTTCTGGGGAGAGGCAGCTAAAACTGCATTATATATTCTAAACAGGTCATCATCCAGAAGTATTGATGGAAAACACCATTTTTTTGAAAGACCCTAGACCAAGATTGTTTGGGCAGATATATTAAGGAAGAAAAATAGTTTTTACAGGCATTTTGAATCAACAGCGGACCACTTTGGACCCACTCTTTCATACGAAGCATACAGACCATATACATTGCAGCAAAGACAGTCTTTGAGCTGGTCACGCTACGCTCAGAGACACCTCCCTGGACCAGCTGTTGCTTATCCTACGTCCCCTGTTGTGATTCCTTCCAAATGCAGTGCTTGTGCTAGATGGCGTGCACCAGCACGAACCCAGAAAAACAGCTAGTTCTCTGATCTCATTGAATAACTCATTTAAGTTTCGCTTGATTCCTTCAAAAATTCTTGAGTTTCGTTCCTTCCACACAGTCCAGATTATTGGCAGCAGCAAAGTTCTCAGACCTTTCTCCTCCTCCTGGCGCCAGACCATCAAACCAAGATGCAATGTTCTCACTGTCTTTCCATATAGCCGGATGCAGGCTTGGTGATTTGCTCCAGTTGGATACTAGAATCCACAACAAGCGTATGATCGGACATTCCACAAATAGGTGTTGGGATGTTTCTAAATTCCGATTGCAAATGTCACAGAAGTAGTTGTTTGGCCAACCTCGAAGCTGCAAATGTGATGCCATCCACACTCTATCTTGCATCAGCAGCCATAAGAAGATTTTGCATCGAGCCGACGCCCAAGAATGCCAAACTTTTCTTGGGAACCAAGAGTGCTCACTTCAAATTGCATCAGGTGAGCAGATTTGGATGTATATTCCCATTGCCTCTCAATTTCCAGGTAATTCTATCCTCCTCATCATCCAAGGGATCGAAAGTCACTTCTTGGATGAGATGCCAGAGATGGACATAGTCCTGTAGAAGTGGAACAGTAAGGTCATAGCCTATATCCCTTATCCAAATATTATTACTCATGGCGTTTGCCGCTGTGCGGGATTTCCTCCTGCTATGATCAAACAACTTTGGGAACATTGCGGCTGGTGACTTTCCTTGAACCCAGCTAGCTTTCTAGAACAATGCTGTTTAACATTGTGCACTGCCACTTTTGTGGCCGTTGCAAATAGCGCTTCATCATCTTTGTCCACGGGTAAATCTGTACCCACCCATGTTTTCTTTGGCAGCTGCCAGCTTTGCCAGAGCCATTGTAATCGGAGTGATATGTCAAACCGATTAAGATCGATGACACCCATACCACCTCTTTGCACTGGTCGGCACACCCTAGCCCAGCTAACCATGCATTTACCCCCTGGATGTCATGTGTTCCCGACCAAAGGAACTGACGGCAGGCTTTGTCAAGCTCATTAACAAAACATTTTGGGGGTTTTAATGTTGCCAGTGTGTAGAGTGTCGTGGAAGTTAGCACTGTACGAACCAGCTCCCTGCGTTCACCTAGTTAAAGAAGTTTTCCTTGCTAGCCGTTCAATCTTGTTTTCACTTTATCTCTTATGTGCTGCAGATCAGTCATGCCCAAGCGCCCAAGTGTTAACGGAAGACCTAGATACTGTATTGGGAACTGTCCCCAAACCCCACTGAAATTTCGGAGGGCTGCTGCAAGACTTGATCAGTGCATCAAATTGGCAACACACTACTTTTTGCTTGATTTATCCTTAGCCCCGTAGCCTGACCAAAAAACTGCATTATTTGGAAAACCAGATCGACTTCCCTCTGCTCTGGATTAATGAAAAGTACCGCATCATCTGCATAGAGAGAAGTTTGGAGGCTCGTTGCACGATCGCTAAGGACAGATAATAAGCCCGGGGCAGTAGGTATTTCAAAAAGTCTTTGCACCACATCAAACGCAAAGATGAAGAGATAGGGCGAGAGAGGATCACCTTGACGTAGACCCCTCTGATGAAAAATCCTCGGCCCTGGTATTCCGTTCAGCAACACAGTGGACAATGAAGATGCAAGCAACATAGAAATCCAATTCCTCCATCTCTGTGGAAATCCCCGTTGCTCCATGAGCTCAAATAAATATTCCCATGACACAGAATCAAAAGCCTTTGAAATGTCCAGTTTCATGAGCAGCAACACCTTTTTTCTTTTGGTGGTATGTCCTGGCCAGGTTTCTTACATAAAGGAAATTGTCTTTGATCAGTCTCTTGCTAACGAAGGCGCTTTGCGATGGGGATATCAGATAGTCCATATGATAGGCAAGTCGTATTGCCAAAACCTTCGAAAACAATTTTGCAAAGGAATGCAGTAGACTTATAGGTCTGAAGTCCGCGGGTACCTTCGCATCTTTCTGTTTTGGCACCAGAGTGATGAACACTCCATTTAACTTGACAAGTGTGCCTGCTCTTAGATCATATAGACTCTTAAATGCTGCCAGGATGTCGTTTTTGATTATGAGAGTCTTGTAGAAAAGACCCGTGAACCCATCAGGGCCAGGGGCCTTCTCCATGGGCATGTCTGATATGGCCGCATATATCTCCTCTATAAATGCATCATCTAGTTGATGTTCCTGCAGCTGTGGGAGGTCAAGCAGTTGCCAATTCAGTGTCGCTTCTCTGTTAACTTTGGTTCCCATAATGCTCACAAAATGTTGGTACAACATCTGCTCCTTCTCTGTTTGGGTCGTGACACAGACCCCTGTTGTGGACTGCAGATGGTGGATGAATAGTTTTCTACTGCGAGCGCTCGACTGTAGGTGGAAAACTTTGTGCAGGTATCACCTTCTTTGAGCCAAATAAGTCGAGATGCCTGTCGACGCCTTGCTCGCTCAACTGCTGCCAAGCCAAGAACCCGTTTTTTGAGGTCTTCGCGAAGGATCACCTCATCATCAGTCAAGACACGAGATTCTTGTGCTGCCCCTAGGTGCTGAATCACATCGTTCGCCATATACAACTGCATTCTTGCACCTCCCAGAAGATTGTTACTCCAATTACGCAAGTGGTTTGATGTTCCTTGCAGCTTCTGCGCCAACCGCTTTAGCGACCAGTGACCCTGTACTGGCCTCGTCCACGTGTGTTGCACCATCTCCATGAAGCCTGGCAGCCTTGGCCAGAAGGATTCGAACCTAAACAGTCTTGCATGGCATGGCCTTACTTGTGGTCGAAACAGCAGAGGACAGTGATCAGATAGAGATGATGATAGTGGGGTTAAGCAATAGCCCGGGTATGCAGTGCCCCAATCATTGTTACAAAAAACTCTATCAAACCGGACCATCGTGGGATTGGCTCGCTCATTGCTCCATGTGTACCTCCTCAACTGTAGCTCAAAGTCAATCAGCTCAACTCTATCCAAAGTCTGTCGGAAGGTCCCCATTAGTCGATGATTGAGGTTGTGGTTGTTCTTATCAGCCGCTGCATAAATTTGATTGAAGTCTCCCATGCATAACCACTGTGTTGGTGATTATGGTTTTAGGCTTTCAAGCTCAGCCAAGAAATGCGGTTTTTCCGTGTCGGCTGTCGGCCCATAGACCACCGTCAGTAGGAAAGGAACTTGAGCCCATTTCAAACTGACCAATAGGGAGAGGGAATTATCTCTTTGCATCGGTTGACCCGCGTCCACCCGATCTGAGTTCCAAGCAATAAGAATTCCGCCCCGCGGACCATTAGCAGGGAGAAAGCTGAATCCATCTAAAGCGCTCCCCACCACCTCACGACACATATGTCCCGTGATGTCTTGAAGCTTTGCTTCTTGCAGACATACGACGGTCGGATTAGCCACTTTAATCGTTGTCAACACTGCTTCATGCCTAGCCGGAGAGTTTAGCCCGCGGACATTCCAATTTAAAAAGATGAGCTGTTGATCTGCCATGAAAACAATAGTAAACAACTGCTGGAAAGGCTATCAGCCCCCTCGGTGCTAGGCCTCCACCTGCACAGCCAGTTCATCTGCAGCCATTGCTGTACATGTCTTGGAGTTGGCCGCATTATCCAGTTGTGTTGCTGCTCGAATGGCACCAATGGCTTGCTTTGTTAGTGGGATCTTGTACATGGCAAGGTACTTGGCAACTGCTTCATCATTCACAGGTTCATCCTTACCCACAATGTCCAGTTGCCTTATTAGACGAATTGTTGCACGATGTGCGGTGGGAAAGACTGATGGCTTGGGCGTCTGGCGCGTGCTCCTGCATGATGGTTCAGAAGAGATTGAACGTGCATGGGGCTGTGAGCGGTGCTTTAGTGCAGGATCCTTCAGAATGGGTGCTGGCGCTGGTGGAAAAGCATGAGCCAAGAATGCCCCTGCAGGGGTCGAGGGTAGTTCTGGCTCTAGCCCTTCCTCCGGTGCATCTCTCTGCTGCAAAGCTCCGTGTGCACCCGTTCTATGTCCGGACAGTTCAGCTAGAGTTGAGGACGGGTGGGCTCCCTGGTTTATAATTGCAGCAGCTTGGCATTCCTCTGTTTCCTTCCGCAGCAGAGATAGATGGTTATGAGCCGGCACCTCATCCAGGATGGGGTCATAAATCGTCAACGGGCGAGCAGTTTCAGGCCGGATAATCAGTTGGTGCAGAGGACTCGCCTAAAGTGGAGCCCTTTTAGGTCCCTTTACATGCTCCTTGTCAGTGTGATTCCCATGATGCGCTGCACGGGGTCGGGAGATGGATGTCCTCCTTTGCATCTTCCTATGAAGAGTCGTATCTGGAGTCATACGCCGACGCTCACGACCGCATCGCGGGGACCGGGTGTGCTCCCTTGTCATCTTAGTGTGTCCGCGAGGAAGGTCTGTCGTGGGGCACCCACATCCATTTATATAGCGATGCCACTCACCGCCAGTCGGTGACCTGCTGCCTCCCTCAGGGTCATGACTGCAATCGCTCGTCGCATGGTTTTGCAACAGCTGACATGAGGTGCGCGGTGATGGAGCAGTCTGAAGACCGTCCCGAACACCCCTGCGCCATGTGAACCATTGGTAGCGCGAGGCTTTTCCCCCAACAGTATTTAGAATAGATTTGGGGGTACCACTGGCTGGGGATGATGGTGAAGATGGAGATGGCGTGAAGTCAAAATAATGGTCAAGATGTATGACTAGCTTAATCTGGTGCCCTTCCGGCGGACCATTACCACCGTTCGACCGGCCAACACTTTCTGTAGGGAAATCGGCGATACGCTACTCTAGCAACTCTACCGCAGCACCCAGGAAACATGCGAGTACAGAGGTCATGGATTGTTACCACTAGACGCGCAGCGCAGAGGAACGTAGACGCGCGTCGGTGTAGGGGAAGTAGACGATCCTGTTCATATTCTCCTGACCCTCTTCACAGCAGCAGTAGACGAACACGTTCGTTGTAGTCGATCAGCTCAACAGTAGCAGCAGCGCTTCCACGGAGTCCACACATACGGAGAGGAACGACGTGCGCCGTTGTGCTAGCACCGAGCGCACGGCAAGGGTCTCAGCATGAGGCCTTCGAGGGGTGGCGGCTAGGGCTGTCACGTGGTGAGGTGATTAGACCCTAACCCTACCCCTCATATTCATAGGCGTACTAATGGGCTTTTAGGTCTCATGCCCATTAGTACCCTAATTGCTTATGGATCAAATATCCAATAGGCCTTAACCTGAATTGTTATGATTGCCTCTTGGTCATATCACCAACAATCTCCCACTTGCACTAGAGACAATCATCTAGCCAAGATTTTCGATATTCCAACTCCTTAAGTGTGTGACCCGTTAGGTTCATGTGCAGTCGGTTGTGAATGGAAAACATTTCCAACCACAAGTTAGTAGAGGTACCTAGCAGGACATACTGACCCCCGAATGTGCATAAAGATCATATCAGTCGAACCTAGATACATTCAACATGCTAATCCCTTTGCCTCACAATACCAGTCAAGCTCAAGGCGAGATGCGTGCCATCCTTGTGATAGCTCGACCATTCACTCGATCAAATAGTGGATTCATTCCATGAGTAACTTTTAGTCACTGTGATTAACCTTTAATCACTTTGGCATGGTCATGTACTTTCAAATCCAATTATCTCGAGGGGCCCAGAGATATCTCTCCTGTTATTAAGAAGGGGCAAATCCCATCTTGATCCGCGCACATCCCATTCCATGTTTCATTATATACCCGAAGACTACTTTTATGACTACCCAATTATGGAGTAGCGTTTGGTAGTCTCAAAGTATACAACTACACATAGTGAGAAACAATGGCGATCTCAGGTTTAAGGATCTAGCAGGTGTATCACTCAAGACCAACTGATGGCACATATGGAAATAACAATCCCAGCAGTGTCTCGGAGTGGGTCAATCCAACACCATGTTCACTAACATGTGTTCACATTATTAATTCGATATCTCCATATCTATGATCCGTGAAAAGTGATCACCAATTAATACATGTGCTAGTCTGTATGCAATCATTATCTCATATAATGATATAGACTAGGGATCATCTATAGAGTAACATTACTATTAACAAAGAGTTTCACGAACAAGTCACACACTTGATGATCAATGTAAATAATGATTACTCATATAACAATTTATTTAATAGTACATAAACATAGTTGTGACACAAGTCTCCCACTACACACTATGATCACTGATGTAAGTATCTAATACCCATAGATTTCGTGTGCGCCTCATGCTTTGGTTGTGGAAGAGGCTTTGTCAACGGATCTGCAACATTCAAATCTGTGTGCACCTTGCATATCTTCACATCACCTCGGTCGCTGATCTCTCGAATGAGGTGATAGCGTCGTAGTATGTGTTTGGATCGTTTGTGTGATCTAGGTTACTTTGCCTGTGCGATAGCTCCACTATTGTCACAATAGAGATCCATAGGACTGGACGCGCTAGGAACAACACCCAACTCAGAAACAAATTTTTTGATCCAAACAACTTCCTTTGCAGCTTCAAAAGCTGCAATATACTCCGCCTCTGTGGTTGAATCTGCTACTGTATCTTTCTTGGAACTTTTCCAGCTCACTGCCCCTCCATTGAGGCAAAATACAAATTTGGATTGCAATCTAGAATCATCCTTATCAGTTTGGAAGCTGGCATCAGTGGAACCTTTTACAACGAGCTCATCTTCTCCTCCAGACACTAAGAACACATCCTTAGTTCTTCTCAAGTACTTAAAGATGTTTTTGACAACGGTCTAATGAGCCTCACCATAATCTGATTGATTTCTGCTCGTAGTGCTTAGAGCATAGGATACATCTGGGCGTGTACATAGCATGGCATACATGATGGATCCAATAGTCGAAGTATAAGGAATCGCTCTCATCCTCTTTTGCTCATCAAGCATCGAAAGACACTGACTCTTGCTTAGAGTATGCCATGTGACATTGGCAAGAAACCTTTCTTGGAATCTTGCATATCAAACCGATTCAATATATTGTCAATATATGTATCTTTGCTTAATCCAATTAGCCTTTTAGATGTATCTCTATAGATCTTTATGCCCAAATGTACGCTGCCTCTCCTAAATCCTTCATTGAGAAACTTTTTCTTAATGAGGATTTAACATCATCAAGCATTGGAATGTCATTTCCGATCAATAATATGTCATCTACATATAGGACCAGAAATACATGTGCGCTCCTACTAAAATTCTTGTAAATACAAGGTTCTTCTATGTTCTTGATGAAACCAAACCCTTTGACAACTTCATCAAAACGTAGATTCCAGCTCCGAGATGCTTGCTTTAGTCCATAGATGGACTTTTGAAGCTTGCATATTTTACTAGCATTTTTAGGATCGACAAAACCCCCAGGTTGTGTCATGTACACATTCTCAGTCAGAATTCCATTAAGAAAGGTTGTTTTGACATCCATCTGCCATATTTCATAATCAAAATATGCAGCAATTGCTAGAAGAATCCGAGCTGACTTAAGCATTGCAATGGGTGAGAAAGTTTCATCATAATCAACACCTTGAATTTGTTGAAACCTTTCGCCACCAATCGCGCTTTATAGATGTGAACGTTTCCATCCATATCAGTCTTTTTCTTGAAAATCCATTTACAATCGATAGGTCTCACACCTTCGATTGGAGCAACCAAGTTCCAAACTTGATTCTCATGCATGGATTCAATTTCGGATTCCATGGCTCCAAGCCATTTTTCAGAGTTAGGTCCCTCCATTGCTTCTACGTAGGTCGTAGGCTCATTATTATCCAATAATACCATGTCATGCTGCTCCGTGGTTAGAAGCGTTAACTTTTCAGTCCACGATGTGCCCTCGTAGACCTTCGTGGGGCTGGTGTTTCATCCACTGGTTGCACAACATCTTGTACATCCTGTATAAGATTAGTGGGTGCTGAAACATTTTTAGGTATTTCTTGAATTTTTTCAAGATGCACCTTGCTCTCTCCCTTTGAGAGAAACTCTTTCTCCAAGAAGACACCGTTGCGAGCGGTAAACTCTTTACCCTCTGTTTTATTATAAAAATAATATCCTTTGGTTTCCCTAGGATATCCTACAAAGAAGCATTTATCTGATTTGGGAGCGAGTTTGTCTGACGTCAAACGTTTGACATAAGCATCACACCCCCAAACTTTGAGGAAGACAATCCGGAACGTTTCCCGATCCATATCTCATATAGTGTCTTCTCAAGAGACTTAGTTGGGACTCTGTTTAGTGTAAGCGCAGCAATTTCAAGAGCATAACCCCAAAAGGATAGTGGAAGATCTGCTTGGCTCATGATCGACCTAACCATGTCCAACAAGGTTCGGTTCCTCTGCTCGGACACCCCATTCCATTGAGGCGTTCCAGGCGGAGTCAACTATGGAACACAATTCCACATTGTTTTAAATGATCACAAAATTCATGGCTCAAATATTCACCCCCAAGATCAGATCGTAGAAGTTTAATTTTCTTGCCCAATTGATTTTGTACTTCATTCTGAAATTCTTTGAACTTTTCAAAGGATTCAGACTTGTGCCTCATTAGGTAGACATAACTATATCTACTGAAGTCATCGGTAAATGTGATGAAGTACTGAAAACCACCTCTGGCAATTGAACTCAGTCCACATACATCTGTATGTATAAGTTCCAACAAGTCAGTCGCCGTCTCACTTTGACTAGTGAAGGGTGCTTTGGTCATCTTCCCAAGCAAACAAGATTCACATGTGTCAAGTGATTCAAAATCAAATGAGCTTAGTAATCCATCTTTATGGAGTTTTTCAATGCGTTTCTCATTTATATGACTTAAGCGACAATGCCAAATAAAAGTGGGATTTAGATCATTTCATCAAGCCCTTTTGGTATTAATGTTACAGACAGTTTCATCCTCAAGATCAAGAACATATAATTCATTCACCAATGGACATTGAGCATAGAAAATATTATTGTAATAAATAGAACAACATTTGTTCTTTATTATAATCTCATAATCATCAACTTCTTCTAAACATGAAGAAGAGATAATGTTCTTGCTCAAATAGGAATGCAATAACAATTATTCAATTCCAAAACTAGTACTAAGGGTAATGACAAGTGGTAGGTTCTGACAGCTATGACTGCAACCTTTGCTCCATTGCCGACACGAACATCCAACTCGCCTTTTGCAAATCTTCTAGTCTCACTTAGACCCTGCAACGATTTGCAAGTGTGAATCATCGATCCCGTATCAAGTACTCATGATTTACTAGAGGATAATGCAATGTTAATTTCTATAACATTTATACCTGAAGTGGAAGTCTCACTTCCAATCTTTTTCTTCATATCCTCCAAGTACTTCTTGCAGTTCCTAGACTAGTGCCCCTTACCATGACAGTGAAAGCATTCATCATCAGGAGAAGGGTCAGATTTGCCATTTGGCTTAGACTTTGAGCTTGAAGGCTCATCGGGAACCTTTCCCTTGCCTTTGCCTTAAGGATGCGTCACACGCTTCCTCTTTTTATTCTCCTTTTGCACCATCATCACTTGAGTGGCGTTTTTCTTAATGCTTTCTTGGGCTGTTTTAAGCATCCCATACAATTTAGCCAAAGTTTTCTCCATGCCATTCATTTGAAAATTCAATATGAATGACTCGTAGCTCGGTGGGAGCAACTGGAGAACAATGTCAATAGCCAGATCATCCTTGAGTTCAGAACCAAGTTTGCCCAAAGTTTCAATGTAACCAATCATCTTGATTACATGAGGGCTGACCGGGTTACCCTCCGCCAGCTTGCATGAGAACAAGGACTTTGAGATGTTGTATCTCTCAGCTATTGCTTGATTCTCAAACATTCCACGCAGTCCCTCAATCATAGAATAAGCATCTATATGCTCATACTGTTTTTGCATATCAGGGGACATAGTGGCGAGCATGAGGCAGCTTACATTAAGCGCATCATCGCAGTGCTTCGTATAAGATCTACGTGCTACATTAGTTGTATCAGCTGGGAGGTCATCAGGGTAAGGCTGCAGAAGAAAGTACTCAATTTTTTCTTGCCTAAGAACAATTCTTAGGTTGCGGTACCAATCAATAAAGTTAGCTTTATTGAGCTTTTCCTTTTCAAGCACAGATTGCAAATTGAAACTAGAATTGTTACTAGCAGACATTATCTACAATAGAAAATAAAGTATGCAAGGTTTAGCATTATGTTATGTACCAATCTTCTATTAACAGTTTAATAAAAGATATCACCACTATATGATCATCGTCTTCTCTCTAAAGACATATAGTGGTTCAAGATCCATATTCACTAATTCCTAGTGAGCTTTGGCTTCACTGCTAGGAAATTAGTGATATAGGTAAACAACCATTGTTAATCATATCCTTATATGACTCTTGTTTGTTGGGTGACATCCAATACCCCGGCTCCCAACTCTATGTCATAAAGCCCAAAACTGTTTTGATAGCTTTGTTGAGTAAACAAACACTATATGCATGTGAATGTCCAGCATTATGATAGATGATGGTACTTTGCTTTGGCAAACCTACCACACAACAATCAAATAACATAGGTGCAGTTATTGGTAAATGGCATCAAATACTCAACTTTTCCGAGGGAAGCTATTCTATCATGACAAAACATCCAGCATATGAAAAGCATGAAAATAATAGTAATACATAAACATCACAGGTATATGATCATATTACATTGTGAATAGTATGGCCCTTAAAATCATAATGGTCTCCATCGCCATGGTTCCGTCATGATCTGAGCTGCCATGCCTCCCTTCTTGTGGTGATCTTCATCTCCACCATGCTTGAAGACATCTCCATGATCATAAAAGAAGCTAATACAACTAACAGCTACCAAATTACATGAGAGATCAAGCATCACAAGTCGACACGCAGGTCGTTATACAATTATGTGACAACCTCAACCCGGTTGTGTTAAATTTGTAACACGTAGGCTGCACGAATTTACACATAGATCATCACATCACATTAAGGCCATACTATTCACATCATTCCCTGCAAAAACGAGTTAAGCGTAGTTTTCTAGCGTGAAACTATATTATGTAATCGCTATAGCAGACAACAAAACGGCGGTCCCGCTAGCCGGTTAGCGGGCGGGGGTCAAGGGGGAGCCATTCAGAATGCCACAATTTTCAATATGACCGGTTGTTCATGAGTAGATCGTGACTCATGACCGTGGTCTGTTGGCTCAATCTGTTAGCTATGTACGCGAATAGTCCCGATGGTGATTCCAGCCGGTAGGGACAGGTTGCGCACACAGTAGAGAAGGAGCACAAACTGAACCTTTAGTCATATATGATTGCAATATACTCTAACCAATTCCAAACCCCAAAAACCGTGCGAATAATTCATCGTATGGACATGTCTACAGTAGATCCCATCTACTAATAAGATCCAGACAAAAAACTACGCAAGTTGGCTTTGGTGCCACGGTAAGGAAATCTGCAGTACGCTACTCTAGCAACTCTACCGCATCACTCAGGAAACATGCGAGTACAGAGGTCATGGATCGTTACCACTAGACGCACAGCGCAGCGAAACGTAGACGTGCATCGGTGTAGGGGAAGTAGACGATCTCGTTCGTCTCCTCCTGACCCTCTTCACAGCAGCAGTAGACAAACACGTTCGTCGTAGCCGATCAGCGCAGCAGTAGCAGCAGCGCCTCTACGGAGTCCACATGTACGGAGACGAACGACGTGCGCCGGTGTGCTAGCACCGCGCGCGCGGCAAGGGTCTCGGCGTGAGGCCTTCGAGGGGTGGCGGCTAGAGCTATCACGTGGTGAGGTGATTAGCCCCTAACCCTACCCCTCATATTTATAGGTGTACTAATGACTTTTTAGGTCTCAAGCCTATTAGTACCCTAATTGCTTATGAATCAAATATCCAATAGGCCTTATCCCGAATTGTTATTATTGCCTCGTGGGCATATCACCAACACTTCCTTGAAAGAACATAGCCAACTTCACACACGGTAGCAGGTCCGGGTTGGACATCCACCCAACAAAGCCCAGTAGCTCATTGCATTCTTGAGAGGATGATGTGTCATCCATGTGGTCGAACACCACAACGTACCCCAGGACTTGGCGAATACCATCAGCTGACCAAGCATGAAGTGGCATGTTTTCAATGAAAATCTTCACCTGGAAGTACCAGATTCGCGTGTTGGAGCTTAGTTTCCATGGCATAACAGAGAAGCGTGCACTGCCCACCATGATAGAACTAGTCTGTTCTGCAACCTCTTTCTGAGTTGGAGCGTCGAACTTCACCAAGAATGCTTCAGAGTGATGGCAGGAAACTGCAATGTTCCGACGCGGGATATGTAGCTGGCAATGGAGAGCCTCGGACAGCTCCCCAGCTCAAGGCATCCTGCCGCAAGTGGGGCCTGCAATGACCACCGCCTTGTGGCGAAGCTCCTCGTAGTCCGCCATAAGAGTGGCTCCCGCCACCACAGCTAAGAAGCCATGCGGGGGCCGCTGGTTTGCCTGACCAGCAATGTAGGCACCTTTTTTTGGCATGGTTCCGAAGGAAATGGTCGCCGAGCAGCCACTGTGGCGTAAGAAACTCCTTTTCGGATCGGCGAGGAGTGCACAGCTAGAGGCGGGAAAACAAGGCGGTCGTGGATATTTGGCTTGCTGGTTAGGAGATGGAGGTGAATTCTAGGTTGACCATCCACACCTAGCGGCAGGCGACAGTGTTGAGCAAAGTGCCCACTGCCAAGGCAGGAGTAGCACTGAGGTGGGTCGCGGCAAAGTGCAATAGAGTGGTCCGTCGCGAGGCAGCGAAAACACCTTCCTTGGAAGATCTTTCGAAGGACCGGTGGGGCCTGAAAGAAGCGCAGCTTATGGTTCACTGCGACTGGCTTGGAGTCGCGCCCCACATTGCGAGAGCCATGATGTGGGGAGACGAGCCGCCAAAAAGGAGGGCGTTCAGCACCTGTTGCAGTCACTAGAATGCCGGAAGGGGGATGTTCAACACCTGATGCAGCCACCCAACCGCTGGAAGGAGGGGGGGTGGGGGTGGGCATCACAATTTCAGACCGAAGCTGCTGCAGTGGACTCAGCTGAGTTGATGCTTCAAACAACGTCAAGGCAGGGGCCGATAGGGGATGGTCGGCCGCCCTAGAGGCATGGGCAGCCAGTGTGCGAACAGACCCGCCATCCGCACACTGCTTTACAGGCAATGTACCAGGGCTAGCACGCGCCTTCAATGCAGAGCTAGTAGAGGCATGGGTCATCGTCTCGGTTGCCAAACCGGCCATCATGGGCGCTTTAAATGCCGTGGTCGCCGCCGGGACAAACATCTTGGTTGGCTTTGCCGGCGAGGCCTTCTTGGCCATCGTCATGGCTGGCGGGGCAGACAACATGGTCGGCATGGTAGCAGACGAAACCGGTAAGGCCCCCAAGCGAGCAGTCGAGACCGCTAGAGCCATGTGCCCCACACCCACCTTGACCGGCATTGTAGCGTTCTTCTCACCAATTCCTAAGTCAGCTGGGGTGAGCGGCATCGCTGCCAAGACCGGAGAGAGAAGGGATGGTGAGGCCTTGCAAATGCCGCTGCTGGACAAGGTTGCGGCGACCATTTGGTCGTGGGGCTAGTGCGCTTAGATGGCGCCGACGAGAGAGCGGACATCCCTACAAGCATAGGAAGAATGCAATGGGGTGCCATCATCAGAGTCTGACACAACACCTAGCAACACAGGCAGGAGCGAGTCATCCTCAATGGCGCCCCATTCAGCTGACGGCGGGCTCTTGAGCAAGAAGAAGGGCGTGCAAAGCAAGTCTGCAGGCGGCCTTGAGAGCTTCTCCAAGGAAGAATGCAAAGGGGGGATAACTTCCACCGATGATTGCAGGGGAGTTAGCAGGAGCGGGGTGGAGGCTGATGGAGGGATGTCCTCCTAGGACGAAGAGGTCGTCAAAGTAGGTGGGTGAAACATCAGAGGGGTCTGCGATAGGGTGAAGGTAGGCGGGGAGGGGGGGGGGTGGACGAAAAGAACAATGGCAAGACAAGTCGACGAGGAAGAAGAAGCTGTCATGAATGGAGACGAGAGACTGTGTACCTTATCGGCACAAGGTGGGATGCCTGGCGACAAGGCCATCAAAGGGGCGGCGTGGGCGGTGGACACCAGCGCTGGAGTGGCGTCCAACGGGAAGCTCGAGCATGGGCGGTGGACCCTGGCGCCGGGGTGGCAGCCGGCGGGAAGCGCGAGCGGGAATAAAGTTTCGTTCCTTCCACACAGTCCAGATTGACAGCAAAAAAACACCATTTCAGGTATGGACTGGAAGGAAACCTTCTGTGAGGCAATTTATAACTTTTGGGTGTACTGCATTTGCAGAAGTTCTAGGGACTAGTGTTACTAAACTATCTGATAGAGCCACCAGATGTGTATTTTTAGGCTATGAAGACATCTCAAAAGCCTATAGATTATTTGATCTAGAAAACATGAAAGTCATAGTCTCCAGAGACATCCAGTTTGATGAAAAGACTCCTTGGGAGTGGAAGGAATCCTTTGCTAATGGTGAAGACTACTCTATATCATTTGAGGTTTAGTGGTCAACCATTGTCGAAGCAATGCACCCTCCTGAAATCCTAGAGATTCAGACACCTCTCTCTCTCCAAGAACACCAAGCCAAGATTTATCAAAATCTTTCAACAATGACATTCAGTGGGTCACCCCTCTTACTGGTGAAGAGGTGGATTCAAGAGGGGTTCCACAGAAGTTCAGAAGCATCACAGATGTCTTAGATAACTCTGAACCAATGTATAATTTTGAATATTCAAACATGTGTCTGTTTGCTGCTGAGGAGTCGTGTAATGTTGATGAGGCACTCAGAGACAAACATTGGAGGACTACCACGATGGAGGAGATGTAAGCAATTCAGGATAATCACACTTGGGTGCTACAAGACCTCCCACCGGAACACAAACCAATAGGACTGAAATGGATATTCAAAGTGAAGAAAGATCCTTCATATAATGTCATCAGACGTAAAGCTCGACTTGTGGTTAAGGGTTATGCCCAGACTCATGGTGTGGATTATGATGAGGTGCTGTGAACTGGGGCCCACAGGGCCAACATATGATCCACAACACTGCTGTTGCAGCAGCCCAGCCGCACCAAGGAAATTGAACATCTTCTAGAAGGTCCATTAGATTAGGGAAAGTTTAAATAATAAAGGAATTAGAGATTATGTTGAGTTTAAATAGAAAGTATTAGATTAAATAAGGAGATAAATTAATGAGATAGAGTCCTGGTCGGTTGGTGGTGGGGGGGAGGGGTCCCCAACCAATCTGATTGGGGTGCGACCAGCAGGGGGCGCGCAGCCAGGGGAGATCCTCCCCCTAATAAGCAGGCCCCTCCCTCATATAAGCTTCATCCAGGAAAAATATGAATTGCCCCATTGGGTTGTTCTTCTCCTTAGGTCACTGTGGCTACAAACTCTAGCCCTAGCCGCCGTGACATCTTCCATCTTCCACCGTGATATCCCCTGCGTTCCAACAGTCAAGCCTCCCTCCTCCTCTCCTCCCTGCTGCGTACTCCCAGGCGCACCAGGAGGTGTGCTCCCAGTCCAGATTCATAGCAATTGGTATCTAGAGACACCGGGGCAGTGACCATGTCCGGCCCCACGGACGATTATGGGACCTTTACTCTCATAGATCTCGGCAAGATGATGAGCCAGATGATGGGACAGATCGACTCCATCAACAAGCGCTTAGATCGCCATGACGTGCGCCTTGCACGCATTGAAAAAATGCTAAAGACAGAGAACTCTAAGCAGGAGGACTTGCAACACACACAGCGAAGTAGCAACGGTCCCCGCAACGTTGGTGGCGACAACAACCAGCACGTCTTCCGGCGCCACCAAGGGTGCACTGCTTCTGATAACGGCGGGCTGCGCCGTCACAAGATCAGCTTTCCCAAGTATGACGGGAAACTGATCCTCTGACCTGGCTCAACAAGTGTGAAGCATACTTTCGCGGGACACGAACGATGTCTGAAGAAAAGGTGTGGCTCGCGTCTCTCCACCTGGAGGGTTCTGCGGCTGACTGGTACATCGCGATGGAACGCAAATGCGACATCGTGTTCTAGGAGCAGTTCGCAAACTTCGTCAACATGCGCTTTGAACCCTCGCTCTGCTCCAACGACCTGGCTGAGATTAAAGATCTTTGTCGTTCTGGTACGGGTGAGGAATACCAGTGTCAGTTCCTGGTCCTTCTCAATTGTTGCGAGGATCTCAGCCAACGCCAGCAGATAAATCTCTTCACGGCTCGCCTGGGTGACCCACTTCGTACTAGTGTGGAACTGCAGTGCCCTACAAATTTGCAGACAACCATGAGTTTGGCTAGAGCCTTTGAACAACAATTCGCGACAACATTAGACAGCAGGACACAGAAGGGCGCCGCCTCTCAACACTCTACGCACCCTTCCACTGTGTCACACGTCACCACCACAGCTTCTAGTGGTGGTTTTGCAGGCCTGCTGCAACATCTTCGGTGTTGGCATCCTCCCGGTCGCACTTCAAGCATCTCACGACTGATGAGATGGCTGCTAAACGAGCGAGCGGGCAATGCTATCACTGCTCGAAGCGGTACACACCGGACCATAAGTGCGTCGACAAGGGAATCTTCCTCCTGGAGCTCGACAATGATGACGATGTTGACGCGGCCGTTGCCGACATGGGCATCTCCCTACATGCCCTGACCGGCATCGACCTCGACAACACGATGAAGCTTCATGTCTACGTCCGCAGCAAGTTGTTGACCGCATTGGTCGACACCGTCTCCACCCACAACTTCATCAAGGAGCCCCTCACCCATGAGCTCAACCTGACGGTACAACCGCGACCAAGTGTGGGTGTCAAGGTCACGAATGGTGACACAATCTCCTGTAAATAAATTTGTCCCCATGTTCCCCTATCCATTGCAGGAGAGGCCTTTAACGTCATCTTCTACGCACTTCCCTTATAGGGCTTCGACCTTGTGTTGGGAGTCCGGTTGTTGCAATTGCTTGGGATAATCAGTTGGAAATTCAACGAGTTCACCATGGAATTGCAGCGCTACGACAAGAAGATCCGATGGGAGGGCCTACATGACCCCTCCAAGATCACGACGCAAGACATGATGAACGACCCACTGGCTTACACATCATCATTCTCCTCTCCAGCAATGTTACTAAAATGGCACTCCTACATCGACTACGACGAGCTCCACTCCAAAACTGTCAAGAACAAATTCCTGCCTACTGTGGTCAATGAGCTTCTCGATCAACCTTGTGACAAGAAGACCTTAAGCAAGCTTGAACTTTGGAGTGGGTATCATGGAAGACCCGACCATTTCTCTCGCTATGGAGAGCATCCATCTCAGGGCCGACGACGGTGCCACAAGCTGACACACCCTGGACACGTACCTCACAGCTCGAGGACGAACTGATGTTGGGGAGGGGGAAAATGTTGTGGATTGGGGCCCACATGGCACACATATGATCCACAACCCTGCTGTTGCAGCAGCCGAGCCGCCAAGGAAATTGAAGATCTTCTAGAAGGTCCATTAGATTAAGGAAAGTTTAAAGAATAAAGGGATTAGAGATTAGGTTGAGTTAAAATAGAAAGTATTAGATTAAATAAGGAGATAGACTAATGAGATAGAGTCCTGGTCGGTTGGGGGGGGGGGGGGTTCCCCAACCGATCTGATTGGGGTGCGGCCAACAGGGGGGCACGCAGCTAGGGGAGATCCTCCCCCTATATAAGCAGCCCCCCTCCCTCATGTAAGCTTCATCCAGGAAAAATAAGAATTGCCCCATTGATTATTCTTCTCCTTGGGTCACTGTGGCTACGAACCCTAGCCCTAGCCGCCGTGACATCTTCCCTCTTCCACCGCGATATCCCCTGTGTTCCAATAGTCAAGCCTCTCTCCTCCTCTTCTCCCCGCTGCGCACTCCCAGGCGCACCAGGAGGTGTGCTCCCGATCCAAATTCACAGCATGAGGTATTTGGACCTGTTGCTAGACTTGAAACCATCATAGTTTCATTGGGAAATCCATCATATGGATATAAATTTGCCTTCTTGAATGGAGAGCTGCAGGAACTTGTCTTTGTTTGTCAGCCACCTGGTTTTGAAGATGAAAGGAACCCTACTCAAGTACTGAGGCCGAAGAAAGTCCTGTATGGCCTCAAGCAGGCTCCAAGAGCTTGGAATGCATGGTTGGACAAAGAATTAATCTCACTTGGCTTCAAGAGGTGTGAGTCTGAATATGCCTTGTACAGAAAAGGAGAAAATGCAGGCTTATTGCTCATTGGGGTTTATTTGGATGATTTAATCATCTGTGGACCCAGTGAAAAAGACATTGCAGATCTCAAGTCTGAGATGAAGAAAAGGTTTTCCATGACTGATTTAGGTAACCTCAGTTATTATCTAGACATTGAAGTTACACAGAACAAGGGATAGATCTTTCTATGTCAAAAGGCCTATGTTCTAAAGATTCTTGCTCTGGCTGGTATGTAAACCTGCAACCCATGTGATACACCCATGGAGCATAGAGCCCACTTCAGCAAAAATGATGGAGGAAAGCCAGCTGATGCAAAGAAATACAGGTGCATTATTGGGTGTCTTAGGTACTTGGTGAACACAAGGCCGGCATAGCTTTCCCTGTGGGACTTGTGAGTTGATACATGGAAGCTACATCAGAATTACATTGGTCAGCTGTAAAAATGATCTTGAGGTACTTAGCAGGGAGATACATTGTTGGCAAGTCATTGGAACTTACAGGGTTCAGTGACAGTGATCTCAGTGGTGATTCAGATGACAGAAAAAACACATCAGGTGTGGCTTATTTCTTGGGAAAAAAAATCTGATCACGTGGAGCTCACAAAAACAGAGAGTTGTGGCACTTTCATCATGTGAGGCTGAATACATAGTTGCAACTGCAGGTGTGTGCCAATGTATATAGCTCAACTGACTGTTATCAGAAATAATGGGGACACCAGTCAAAAACTTCAGTTTGCTGATTGATAATCAGGCAGCAATTTAACTAAGTAAAAACTCAAATTTCCATGACAGGGTGAAGCACATTGATACCAAATTCCATTTCATACGTGATTGCGTTGAAAATGGGAGTGTTGAACTGAATCACACCGGGACTCAATAACGGTTGGCTGATATTCTGACAAAGGCATTGGCAAGGGTGAAGTTCATGGAGCTTTGGCAGCAACTGAACATTGTCAATGGCAACTAGATTAAGGGGGTGAAATGTTGTGTTAATCTGGTTGGTGTCTAGTAGTTTTTTTTAGATAATAGAACCAAGGTTCCGGCCGCTACAACCTTAAAAGATTGTACAAAGCCGTTTGATACAAACCAGAGCTCTTAGGCTCACAAGACCACACAAAGTGTTCAAACAAAATGAGAAACATAGTTCAAAGTAAACATAGCTAGGACCAAAACTAGCCTTCAATTCGATTCATGATCCAGCCATATTTCGCAAACACCTCCATGATGGTGGTCTCCAAAAGACGGCTTCCAAGTATTAAGTTTGCTCTTTCTTCATCTTTATTTAGTAAGGACCACAGCTGAATCCAATGTGTTGCCCTGAAAATCACCTGCAAAAAAGAATTTGATTTAACATAGTTGAACACCATATCATTTCTATTCAACCAAATTGCCCAACATAGAGAAGTAGCACCTAATAAAATATGATTTTTTAGCTTTGGTGGTACACCTTGAAGCCAAGAACCAAACATATGTGAGATACTATTGGGTGATTGAATGCCAAAAGTGATATGCACAGTGTTCCAAATAAATCTAGAGAAATGACAATCAAAGAACAAGTGTTGTATAGTTTCTAAAGAACTACAAAAACAACATTTCGTGTACCCTTGCCAATTCCATTTTGCAAGATTATCTTTTGTGAGTGTTACTCATTTTTGAAGATACCAGAGAAAAACTTTAATTTCCAGTGGCACTTTAATTCTCCAAAGTGGACTTTTGTTAGAAATCACTCCTTCTTTAAGCATAGCCAAGTACATTGAGCGAACTGAGAAAATTCCATTTTTATTTAAATCCCATCTAAAGATATCTTTGCCTTCATTATGCTCCACAAATGCAACCCTTGCAACTAGTTCATACCATCTTTTCAAATTATCATTTACCAATGCTCTTCTGTAAGAAATGTTGAGTGACACTGTTACGTTTTTCTTTCTTACTATGTTATAAAGAGAGGGATACATGATACCCAAAGGTTGATCTCCAATCCAAATATCTTCCCGAAATCTAATTTGGGTACCACTCTGGACTAGAAAAGAGCCTCCAGCTAAGAATTATTTTTTAACTTTCATTAGACCCGACCAAAAATGGGAGTCTCCAAGACAGCCGTTCCCTTGCCGGTCTACTGCCTGATGGATTACTGGCCTCACAGGCGCTCGGGTCTTACCATCCCTCTAGTCCCCCGATTGTTTAACTACTTGAGATAGAGTTTTATTGTACAAATTGATAGGATCTTGGTTCCCGATCCTTTGATGAGAATAGGAGGGTTCGATTTGTGGAGGAGAAGACGTGACGATCCGACTACACCGTCCCCAAGACGATGCGCCTTAGCGATTGGTACACCGACTCCAAAGTTGTATTGATCTTGCTGGCGCACAATCAACCTGACTACGAGGGCCTTTGTTCCTACAAGCAATCGAAGAACACGCAAGAACAAGAAGAACAAGCACTTATCTATTGAATCAATCTAAAGTGGGATTCTGGATACAAGTAGACGGGCGATCTAGTCGACACGCGCGTGTACAAGGAAGCAGCAGAAGCTAACTTACGAATAAACAAAACCCACCAGCTAATGAGGGCGGCTGCTACTATTTATTACCTCCCTAGGGTCGTGAGAAACCCTAATCACGAGTCCCTAATGGACTCCAAACGATACATGGGCCATGGGCCCAATTTTGGTGATGCAGCACCATGGACAGAAAAAGGTCTTGGTATTAAAATAACTATTGCGGCCGACTCCGAATAGATATGGACATGAGGCCAGATCCGTTTGAAAGTAGACTTGATAATCTTTCCAGGAAGTACTTGAATGCCCAGATCGGAGTCCGTATGAAATCGTGGTGTCCGTCACAAGTTGGTGTTGTTCTGCTGTCCAAATCCCGTCCGCGCGAATTCCTTTCCCATTGGCTCCTCTCCATTGTTCCTAAGCAAAACAAGAAAGCACGTAGTTCCACAGTCTAGATAAGATGGACATAAGGCCAAGAACGAGTTCACCTCATAGTTTAGTTGACGTGCACGAGCGCGAGTGATCGGACCAGAAACCGGTAGCTGAGTTGGTGTGGATGTATCGAGGGTGTTGATGTCCTCATCATCCTCCCCTTCTTGCATTTGAGTCATCCGCGACTCAAGCTCATCCTCTTCTCCCAAATATGGCTTCAAATCTGCAATGTTAAATATGGGACTAACCCCAAAATTCGCAGGCAACTCGAGTTTATATGCATTATCATTAATCCTTTCTAACACTTTTAATGGACCATCAGCTCGAGGTAACAATTTAGACTTTCTCAAATCAGGAAATATATCCTTTCGCAAATGTAACCAAACTAAATCACCAGGTTCAAAAGTGATAGTTTTCTTTCCCCTACTACCAGCAAGTTTATACTTGGCATTCATGCACTCTATATTCTTCTTAGTGGTTTCATGCAATTTTAAGATCAATTCAGCACGATGTTTAGCATCAAAATTCACTCGTTCCATTGAAGGAAGAGGTAATAAGTCAATAGGAGCACGGGGTACAAATCCATAAACAATCTCAAAAGGGCATTTCTTAGTACTAGAATGTAGGGAACGATTATAAGCAAACTCAACATGAGGCAAACACTCTTCCCACATTTTTATATTCTTTTTCAAAACAGCCCTAAGCATGGTAGATAAACTTCTATTCACAACCTCAGTTTGACCATCAGTTTGGGGATGACAAGTAGTTGAAAATAAAAGCTTAGTCCTCAATTTTGCCCATAACGTTCTCCAAAAATGGCTAAGAAACTTAGCATCACGATCTGAAACTATTGTGTTTGGCACACCATGCAATCTAACAATATCTCGGAAAAAACAAATCAGCAACATGTGTAGCATCATCACTTTTACAACAAGGTATGAAGTGTGCCATTTTAGAAAATCTATCCACAACAACAAAGATGCTATCCCTCCCCTTCTTTGTTCTAGGCAGTCCTAAAACAAAGTCCGTAGAAATATCCTCCCAAGGCATGCTAGGAACTGGAAGAGGCATGTACAAGCCATGTGGATTAAGTCATGACTTAGCTTTTTGACATGTCGTGCAGCGAGCAACAAAGCGCTACACGTCTCGCCTCATCCTTGGCCAAAAGAAATGACCAGCAAGTATGTCCTCCGTCTTTTTCACTCCAAATTGCCCCATCAGCCCGCCTCCATGCGCTTCCTGTAACAACAACAAACGAACGGAGCTAGCTGGAATGCATAACTTGTTAGCTCTAAACACATAGCCATCATCGAGGACAAATTTATTCAATGTTTTTCCGTCTTTACATTTCAGCAATACATCTTTGAAATCAGCATCATGTTCATATTGATCTTTAATCATTTCTAATCCAAAAAATTTAAAGTCAAGTTGAGATAGAAGAGTATAACGTCTAGATAAAGCATCAGCAATAACATTATCCTTCCCTTTTTGTGTTTAATGACATAAGGAAAAGACTCAATAAATTCCATCCACTTAGCATGCCTACGGTTTAGTTTCCCTTGACTCCTAATATGCTTTAGTGATTCATGATCAGAATGGATAACAAATTCTTTGGGCCACAAATAATGCTGTCATGTTTCTAAAGTTCGTACAAGAGCATATAATTCCTTATCATAGGTAGAATAATTTAGAACAGGCCCACTCATTTTCTCACTAAAATATGCAACAGGTTTTCCTTCTTGTAACAAAACACCACCCAATCCAATCCCACTAGCATCACATTCAAGCTCAAAAGTCTTACAAAAATCAGGAAGTTGGAGAAGAGGTGCATGCGTCAACTTATCTTTCAGTATGGTAAAGGTGTTATCTTGTGTGGTGCCCCAAGAAAAAGGCACCCCCTTCTTCGTAAGGTCATTCAATGGAGCATCAATGGTGCTGAAATCCTTCATAAAGCGACGATAGAACCCAGCTAGCCCTAGAAAGCTCCGCACCTGTGTGATGGTCTTTGGTACAGGCCACCCCTGAATAGCCTCTACCTTGGCTTGATCAACTTCAATTCCCTGTGGAGTAACAACATAGCCAAGGAAAGAGACTCGATCCGTGCAAAAGGTGCACTTCTCAAGATTACCAAATAATCGTGCCTCACGCAAAGCATCAAAAACAGCACGTAAGTGATCAAGACATCCATGGATTTGCTATAAATCAATATATCATCAAAATACACAACAACAAATTCTCCAATGAATGCACACAAAACCTCGTTCATTAATCTCATGAAGGTGCTAGGTGCATTAGTTAACCCAAAAGGCATGACTAACCACTCATATAAACTGAACTTAGTTTTGAAAGCAGTTTTCCATTCATCTCCTAGTTTCATGTAAATTTGGTGATAACCACTACGCAAATCAACTTTTGAGAACACAATAGCACCACTCAATTCATCAAGCATATCATCTAAGCGTGGAATAGGATGACGATATCGAATGGTTATATTATTGATTGCTCTACAATCCACACACATACGCCATGATCCATCCTTTTTAGGTACTAGAATAACTGGAACAACACAAGGACTAAGAGACTCATGTATATAACCTTTATCAAGTAGTTCTTGTACTTGGCGCTGAATCTCCTTTGTTTTTTCTGGATTTGTCCTGTGTGGTGCACGGTTGGGCAATGAAGCACCGGGAATGAGGTCAATCTGGTGCTCAATCCCTCGAAGTGGTGGTAGTCCTGGTGGTATTTCACTTGGAAACACATCAGAATATTCCTGCAAAATGTTAGCAACAGCAGGAGGCAAAGAATGTTGCACATCGTAAAGGGAAAGCAAAGCATCTTTGCATACCAAAGCATAGGCAACAGAGGTGGAAGCAATCAGTTCATTAATATCAGATTTCGTAGCAAACAAGCATTTTCCCTTCAGAGATGTCTCATTTTTCTTATGAAACACAGATTTGGCATTGTTATTGTTCTCAATGTTAGCATGGTCCTGATATTTAGTTTTCCTAGCTCTAGCAACATCATCTTGCACAATAGCTTCAGAAGACATAGGATGCAACACAATTTTTTTTATCGTGGTAAAGAAAAAAATACTGATTTGATCTACCATGATGCATAGAATCTCTATCAAATTGCCAAGGTCTTCCTAGCAGAATATTACAAGCTTGCATAGGCACAACATCACATTCAACGACATCCTTATATGATCCAATAGTAAAATTGATTCGCACAAGTCTAGTTACCTTTGCCTTACCGCTGTTGTTTAACCATTGAATGTAATAGGGATGTGGGTGCGGTTTGGTGCTTAGTGCCAGCTTGGTCACCATGTCACTGCTGGCCAAGTTGTTGCAGCTACCTCCATCAATGATCATGCGGCAAGATCGCTCTTTGACGACACACTTTGTTTGGAATAATGTGTGCCTTTGATTTTGTTCCGCTTTCTCCATTTGTGCACTAAGCACACGCTGCACAATGAGACTATCATAGCGCGCTGCATCTTCTGCACCAATATGCTCTTCTTGATGTTCATCGCTACCTGCATAGTCAGCTGCAAGCAAAACACATGTATCGTCATCAAAATCGCTAGCAGATGAGTACTCACCGTCATCTTTAACAATTAGAACATGTTTGCTTGGGCAGTCACGCTGCACATGGCCAAGACCCTTGCACTTGTGACATTGAACGTCTCTAGATCATTCGGTAGATGCTACGGAAGAAGCACTCTCGGTGGGCTTTTGAGTGGTCTTTACTGCTGAGCTAGTGGAAGAAGCACGTGGCTTGTTGCCGGAAGAAGAAGGTTCTGCCCGACTTGGTGAAGAAGATGGCGGGGAAGCACGCCCAGTCGAAGGAGTAGTCGTGCGTGGTTGCCATGAGCTAGTCTTTCCTGCAGAAATATTAGTTCTAGAGCTAGCTCGTCGTCCCTGCACTCCCCTTTCAGCTTTACAAGCAAGATGAAACAAACGGGTAACATTATTGTAATCTTTATAAGCAAGTATGTCCTGAATTTCACGGTTTAAACCACCCAAAAATCTAGCCATAGCTGGTTCCTCATCCTCATCTAAATTATAACGCAACATACCCATTTGTAATTCCTGAAAATACTCTTCTACACTTTTAGCTCCCTGTCTCAACTGTTGTAACTTATTTAACAGATCACGTGCATAGTAAGAAGGAACAAATCTAGCCCGCATGAGCCGTTTTAAAGCATTCCAAGTTTGTGGTATGTTATTAGGATTTTTCTTGCCATGTTCTATCCACCAAACAGAAGCAAAATCAGTAAACTCACTAGTGGCTGCTCTAACTCTTGCGTTTTCAGGAAACTCATGACATGCAAATTTTTGATCAACAGAAATCTCCCAAGTAATATATGCATCAGGGTAATATTTACCATCAAAATGAGGTATCTTAAATTTGATCTTGTTAAAAGTATCTTCATGATTGCATACCTCACGCCAACGATGTCCACCTATGCCTTGACGGTTGCGTTGTAGCCGGCGCCGTGGCCTAGCTTCCTCATCTTCCCCAATCTCCGTATCTGCAGAATAGTCATCTTCATTGTCATGTACAATACTAGGAGCATTGCTCACCTGTCCATCTGCGGTGCGTCCACGATCCCTCTCCTCAAGGCGCTGCAGGATGGCTCCAATAGAGGTGTTCAATGTTTGAATGGAAATCTCCAACGTGCTGATTTTGGTGTTGGTGTCGATCTGCATATTTTCCAATTGACCAAGGCGGTCACTGGTAACACGAAAATCCTCATCAAGCGCTTCTGTGTGTAGCCGCACTTGGCGTTCGAAGTGTTGTATAATTCCCCGTGTGTGAGGTGAATGCACGTCTTCATTTGTATTTGCTCCTCCTGCCATGGTTAGTAGAAAAAAATCCAATATGAAAGGGTAACGTTATCCCTAGCTACAAAGGTGCTGGTGGAGATAACTCGCTCACTCTCAACCTGTTCAATCAAGCTCTTACCTGTTCTTACAAAGCTCAGCAAGAAGGTGATCGTGTCACGCCCGGTCATCATAAAGATGAACAGACGCTAATCACATGTACGCCAGGATCAGTTGAATCGTACATGCGTCGACGAAAGTGAAATATCATACATTGCCATGTTCGAATACATAAATAGTCTTACAGTATGACCCGAAGGTCTACAAATACACACCACAAATATTTACATCAACAACAAGGTTAACAAAGTTCAAACTACAACAGAAGGCTAATAGGTAAGAGCAGCTCCAACTCCACAGGCAGCCGTTGCGCGTGAGGTCGCCAGCCTAGACCAAGTCCTCCGGATTGACGTAGAAGTCTTCTGGTGCCGCCTCTTCCTCTTCATATTCTAAAGGAGAATTAAACGCTTGAGTACATAGAGTACTCAGCAAGTGCGGGAAGAGATGACATGAATGGCTAAAGCAAGGAAAGGCCAAATATGGCTTAGCACTATGCTTAGAACCTATCCTTAGCTTCCAATTATCAATATCATAATTCAATAAATATTCAACACATGATTAATGATAATGAAAGTACTTGAACCATAATGATCCATAATTTCCCAACCATAGACTAATTATGAACTGGCCCCAAGCCGCTCTTGTCCGTGAGCACGGCTGTCATGACAGTTTTACCAAATCTCTGCAGAGAGTGTACCCTTTCCCCACAAGCAGTGATTTCATCCCCTGTTGCCAGGTGGACTAAGTGAACCTCCCTGAATGCCCGTGGTAGCTAACCACATTACACACTTCCTTTGATGTGAGGCCAGGAGATCACAACATGGTCTTTACAAAGGTACTCCCGATTAGTGCTAGCCCTCTAAGGTTTCCACCACTGAGGATTCTCGGAGTAACCCTCCGCCCCAGAGCCCCCTCTTGAGCCTTGCGGTTCCAAGAGCAGATCACCCACCTCATTCCCCGCACCATCCAACCACTAGCAGTTCATCGGGAGAAACCTAATTAATTGACCAAGCTGCCCCATCTCAGTCTCGTGGTGGTACTATAAAGCTTAGTGGCTTCCTCCATAAACCGGTCCTTAGAATCCGGTGGTAACAAACCCCAATCCCGGGTCTCGTGCAAAATGCACCATACCAAAACTAACCAACCACCAGATTCCTATCCACTAACATTATGTATATTCATCACCAAATTAAAGTAACCATAAAGTTGAGCATAGAACATTTGTATGAAATCCCAATCCCAACATCTAAGCATGGCTAAGCATAAATAAAGCCTATCTACTTCCCAACCCATTTCAGGTAACAAGGAATTATATGAAACAGGGCATGTAAACATGAAGTAGGACATCAAATTAATTAGCATGCAACTAGCTAAATTCCTAAAATAGGTACAAGATGGTCAAGGGCACTTGCCTTCGTTGAAAACTTGAGTGCTATCGAAGTCCTGGTCTTGGAGGTTAAGATTAGGGTCGTAATACGACTCTAGACATATGCCCAAGCATGGCAAGAATAGAATAAAGCTAAATAAGTAAAGGCACGCAAAACAATACATCACACATACACATAAGCACAAAATCCTACACTAATGCGTCCCTACGAGGTATTTATCATTTATCATGGCCAAAGTATGCATTTTATATTTTTCCTACAATTTTGGGATTTTGTTATAGCCTAAAACCATTTTTATTGAATTTTCTATAGCAAAAATGTATTTTAAAACCTTTATAATAAATATCCCAGGGACCAAATATATTTTATCTGAACACTACAATTAATTCACAGCATAAAATAGTTTATAACAATTTTTCATAACATTCCTACACTTAATTACCATTTTTATCTAACTTCCACACCTCAAATACCATTAAAAACCCTATTCAGCAAATAAATAAAAGTCCAGGGGCTAAATAAATAGTTTTCTACACTGTACAAGGTCTAAATACATTATTCTACAAAATTACAGGGGTTAGAATGCTTAATTAAATGATTAAAACCAATTTTTAGGGTTCCAGGGGCTAGTCTGTGAATTCTGGGGGCTAGATTCGAATTACCGAGAAGCACAGGGGGTAGCAACTAAGTTTCCAGGGGCCTGGTACAAATCTGGCGGCGGGAAAAGAGATTCAAACGTGGGCCGTTGGATCTTAAATGGATGGCTGGGATTTTATTAACCGAAACGTTATGATCTTCTAATCGTGGCCGTTGGCCGGAAATGGACGGCAGGGAAGCGGCCACGTCGACCCTCGGCCGGCGCCAGCGCCCTGCGCGGCGTCGCACGGCGGCGAGGTCGCCGGGGCTAACTCGATAACACGAAATAGTGCACAACTCACGGATTTAAGCGCATGGAAATGAAGGGGGAGATCGAGGGAGCTCACCGGAGGGCTTGATTGGACTTGGGGAAGAGTGGAGAGCGTCGGCGACGGTCGGAGGCGGGTGAGCTCGCCGGAGTTCGACGAAGATGCCGATGCAGTGGTGATCTACCCAAGCCAACACGTCCAACGTGTCCCTGGTGAAGCGGCGATCACGTCAGGCCAAGAAAATGGGGAGGAGGGGGGCTACGGCGACGGGAACGCGAGCGCCGAGGTGACTCACCGACGATGAAGGTCTAGGGTTCCGGGGAGGCTCGGGTGAGGGGGAAAAATGGGGCGCCGGCTCCTCTTAAGCGTGTAGGGGGGGTGTGCGGTTGTGGCGCTCGACCGAAGGTGGAGCGGGAGAGTGGTTCCGAGGGAGGGGGAAGAAGTGGGCGTGGGGTGGCGGTTGCACGCGCGACGCGGGAAGAGAGGAGGCGACGGTTGCGCCCTGGAGGTGATGACAGGCGGGCCCCGCCCGGCAGAGAGAGGGAGAGAGGGGAGATTCGGCTGGGCCGGCGGGAGAGGGGAGGGGAATTGGGCCAGGGGAGGGAAATTTGGCCCAGGGGGGGGGGGGTTTAATTCCTTTTCTTTTTCTATTTCATTTCTCTTCTTTGATTTGAATTCAAATTCAAATTTGAACGTTTGCTACTCGTTTGAACATCAAAATTCACCCAAAAATGCATGCTACAATGATCAAGGGTTTGAGCAAATTTTTGTACATAAAATATGGGTGTTACAACTCTACCCCCCTTAAAAGGAATCTCGCCCTCGAGATTCGGACGTTCTAAGGGAATAAATGAGGGAAATCCGTCTTGAGAGTTTCTTCTCTTTCCCATGTTGCTTCTGCCTCCGAATGATGCTTCCACTGCACTTTACACATGCGAATGACTTTGTTTCTAGTGACCTTTTCCAGTGTTTCAAGTATCTTGACAGGCTGCTCCACATAAGACAAGTCTTCCTGTACATCCACGGCTTCCATAGGCAATTGCTCTTCAGGCACTCTTAAGCACTTCTTAAGCTGTGATACATGGAACACATTATGCACATCTGACAGGTGTGGCGGAAGCTCGAGTTGATATGCCACTTCACCTCGTCTTTCGAGTATCTTGAACGGACCAATGTAGTGTGGTGACAACTTGCCTCTTACTTTAAATCTTCTCAATCCTCTCATAGGTGACACCTTCAAGTATACATAATCACCAACTTCAAATGTGAGATCACGTCTCGTGTATCCGCGTAACTCTTCTGTCTCGTTTGAGCTGCCTTTAGATTCTTCCGAATTTCTTGTACTTGTCTTTCAGCCTCTTGTAACACGTCAGGCCCAAAGACTTGACTTTCCCCAGTTTGATTCCAAAACAACGGTGTTCTACATTTTCGCCCATACAATGTTTCAAAAGGAGACATCTTCAAACTAGCTTGATAACTGTTGTTGTAAGAAAATTCGGCATACGGCAGATTCTTGTCCCAACTCTTGCTATTCTTCAAAGCACATGCTCTCAACATGTCTTCTAATATCTGGTTGGTGCATTCTGTCTGACCATCAGTTTGAGGATGATACGCTGAACTAAAATTTAGACGGGTATCCATTGATTCATGCAACTTCTGCCAGAATCTTGAGGTGAATTGAGTGCCTCTGTCCGAGATGATCTTCTTTGGAACTCCATGAAAACATACAATCCTGGAGATGTATAGTTCCGCTAACTTGAGGCCATTATATGTTTCTTTCACGGGAATAAAGTGAGCCACTTTAGTTAGACGGTCCACAATAACCCATATAGAATCATATCCAGACTGTGTTCTTGGTAGTCCCACAATGAAATCCATACTAATTTCTTTCCATTTCCATTCTGGCACTTTGATTGGTTGCAATAATCCTGCTGGTCTTTGATGTTCCGCCTTAATCAATTGACACGTATCACGTATGGCCACATATTCGGCTACATCCCGTTTCATTCCATGCCACCAATATCGATCTTTAAGATCTTGATACATCTTTGTGCTTCCGAGGTGAATGGAGTAGGATGAGTCATGAGCTTCTCTTAATATCAACTCTTTAATCTCCTTGACATCTGGAACACAAATCCGCTTTCCAAGCCATAAGGTTCCTTGTTCATCCTCTCTAAAGTTCGGAGCTTTCCCTTTCTTCATCAATTGCTTGATCTCCTTGACCTTCTCATCATTCTTTTGCCCTTCTCGTATATCACGTTCAAGGGTTGTGTCCACTTCCATAGCAACTGCTTCAGTGCTAGACACTAGACAGAGGTTTAACCTTGCAAACTCTTCACATAGCTGGGGTTGAAGAGCTTGTACTGACAAATTATTGCTTTGTCCCTTCCTACTTAGAGCATCTGCGACCACATTAGCCTTTCCTGGATGGTAATTGATTCCCACATCAAAATCATTTATTAGCTCCAACCAACGACGTTGCCTGAGATTAAGATCCGGTTGTGTGAATATGTATTTCAAGCTCTTGTGATCTGTGAATATCTCAGTCCTTTTTCCCATCAAGTAGTGTCTCCATATCTTCAAAGCATGGACAACAGCTGCCAATTCCAAATCATGTGTTGGATAGTTCCGCTCATGTTTCCGAAGCTGTCTTGAAGCGTAGGCCACAACATGTCCTCCTTGCATTAAGACACATCCTAAACCATGACCAGATGCATCACAATAGACCACAAACTCGTTCTGCATATCAGGCATCACCAATACCGGTGCACTGGTCAACCTCTTCTTCAATTCGGCGAAGCTTACTTCACATTCGGGGGTCCATTTGAAAGCAACTCCTTTCTCAAGCAACTTGGTTAGTGGTCGAGAGATCTTTGAAAATCCCTCGATGAATTGCCGATAGTAACCAGCCATACCCAAGAATCTTCGTATATCATGCACACTCTCGGGTGTTTCCCACTTAAGAACATCTACCACTTTGCCTGGATCTACTGCTATACCTCCTTCGGATATGACATGTCCCAAAAACGATACCTCCTTTAGCCAAAACTCACACTTACTAAGTTTGGCATACAGTTGATGTTGGCGAAGCTTCTGTAGAGCCATCCTGAGGTGCTCCTCATGCTCTTCTTCAGTCTTGGAGTAGATGAGTATGTCATCGATGAATACCACTACAAACTTGTCCAAGTACTCCATGAATACCTTGTTCATAAGATACATAAAGTATGCCGGAGCATTGGTCAATCCAAACGACATAACTGTATACTCATATAATCCATACCGAGAGACAAATGCCGTCTTGGGAATATCCGACGGTCTAATCTTCAGTTGATGGTAGCCCAAACGGAGATCAATCTTGGAAAACACACATGCTCCTCTCAACTGATCAAACAAATCTTCAATCCTTGGTAGTGGGTATTTATTCTTGATTGTTACCTCATTTAAGGCACGATAATCCACACACAACCTTTGGGTTCCATCCTTCTTAGGTACAAATATAACTGGTGCTCCCCAAGGCGATGAGCTAGGATAAATATATCCTTTTGCCAATAGTTCCTCAATATGATCCTTTAGTTCAGCTAATTGTTTAGCATCCATTCTATATGGCCTCTTATATATTGGGGCCGTTCCAGGTACTAGTTCAATGATAAATTCAATCTCTCGATCAGGGGGCGTACCTGGTAAGTCATATGGGAATACATCCGGAAATTCTTTCACAACCCTGATGTCTTTGGTACTCTCAAGATGATTGAGTTGTACTACTGCCTCTTGTGTCTGATCTGGCTTGAACTCCACTGTAGTGCCATCCGGGTGTGTTAAGCAGACTGTTCTGGTTGCACAATGAATTACTCCTTGATTCTTTGTCAACCAGTCCATTCCCAGAATGATATCTAATCCTTGTGAGTCCAACACTATTAGGTTGGCCCAAAAGACTACCCCCCTTATGTTTATACTCACTTTTCGGCATAGATGCCTTGCCACCATCTCTCCTCCAGGAGAGTTTATCAATAATGGCCCATTCAAGAATGTAACTACCATGTCATGCTTCTTTATGAAATCCTTGGATATAAATGAATGTGTAGCACCCGAATCAAACAATATGGTGGCTGGGTGGGAGTTAACAGAAAACATACCGATCACCACATCAGGCGCTTCCTGTGCTTGTTCCAGAGTCACATGGTTGACACGACCAGATGGGTTCTGTTGCTTCTTTGGACAACTGCTGGCATAGTGTCCCCATTCTCCACACTTGTAACATTGTACCCCCGCAGCATTATTTGGGCCCTTGTTGCCTCCTGATTGGTTTCTTGGGGGTTGGCCACTTGGACGGTTAGCTGGAGCTGAAGGGCGGGGTGGCTGCATCTGCTGACGTGGGGGTTGCATTGGCTGGCGTGGTGGCTGCTGCTGTTGCTGCTGCTGCTGGCGCATTTGGTGGTTGTAGGGAGTGGGTGGCCTGTAGTTGGAGTTTGGAAACCTCTGTTCCGAGTAGTTCATGGGACGAGTCATTTGGTTTACAGGCGGAGGGTTAAGACGGAGGCGCACATTGCTGCTAGAGGCATGTGCCATAGTCAACTTCCTTTTTCTTTCTTCATCATCTAGTTCCTTCTTAGTCCACTCCACTTCAAAGGCTTTGTCAACCAGCTTCTGGAAGTCGCCGTAGTCGCTGGAAGACATGGCGAACTTTAACTCCTTGTCCAACTCATTCTTGAAGCGGAATTGTTTCTTGGAGTCAGTGTCCACATCGGTTGGAGCATAGCGGGACAACTGGGTAAATGCATTCAAATAGGCCCTCACAGTCATACGGCCCTGCTTTAGCATCAGGAACTCTTCACGCCTGGCTTGTATCTCTCCTTCAGGTACGAAGTGATTACGGAAGTTGGTTCGGAATTCTTCCCATGTAATATTTTCCGGGTCCTGGTGGGCTTCGGTGAAGGCGGTCCACCAGTCAGCTGCTGGCCCTTGGAGTTGATGGGAGGCCAACAATACCTTCTCTCTTCCTTCGCAGTGAATGAGCCTCAGTTTGCTTTCAACAGTTCGGAGCCAATCCTCGGCCTCCATCGGTTCAGTAACGGTGGCAAAAGTGGGTGGGTGAGTGTTGAGGAAGTCCCTTAGAAAGGACCTAGGCGGGAAAGGTGGTGGTGGTGGAAGATTGTATTGAGGGGGTGGTGGTGGTGGGGCTTGCTGCAGGTTGGTGACAATTTGGGTGAGGTTGTTAAGTAACTGAGTCTGAAGAGCCATCATCTGTTGCATTTGTTGAGAGGCTGGGGCTCCTCGAGCACCCCTTGCATTCCATCCCGGCACACCTCCAAGTCCTTCATCTTGGGGCGCAGCACCCCTTCCACGACCTCTACCTCTACCTCTTCCAGACATCTATGTAGGGAAGAATTGAAATTTTAGAACAATAGATAAGATATAGAAGGGTACGCTATGGCAACGGTCCCAACTACATGCATCAAGGGAGACACATATATATAAAGCAAGCAAATTCATTAACCAACTAGTGCGGATGTGGACAAGATGCTAATGCATTCCACAACTCGCACGACACACTAACAAGCCTATATACAAAGGACATGGATGTGGACAGGATGCCGAATCATTCCACAACTCATGTCGCACACACACACAACATAAAGCAAACTACTAGATAACATCATAAACGACTCAACTCAAGACTAGGGAGGGCGTAGCTACACGCTCCTACAAACTAAGGATAACTGCCCTGAGTCGTCCAGCGGGAAAACGAGTCCACTCCTACTCGTCGGAGTCCTCCTCAACCTCCATCTCCGGGTCTTCTTCTTCTGAGTCTTCTCTTGAATTCTCGGGGGAGTTCATGCGACGGTCTGGAGAGTTCGGGTCCCAAGGCTCCACGTCCGAAGCGTACTAAGAAGAGTTAGGATCAGCTGCAGTGATCCTCGCGTAGCGTCGGCGAAGTCGCTCGTAGCGGTCAACCAGGTCCCTGCTGTCCTACAGCTCCTGCTGACAACGCTGGAGTCGGGAAGACAACTCCACAACGTCGTCCACCAGCCTCTCGCACTGAGGGTGAGTCAAGTGCCCCTCGACGTCACGTCCAGTGAAGGCGGCCGTGCCACTAGGGCGCTGAGGGGTGTACGCGTGCTCCGTGCACCCAAGAAGGAACCTGTGGGCGTGGCTCCAGTAGGTAGTCGCCTCCCATGTGGCGTCCTCCTCAGCCGCACGCTGGGAGCTCCTCCAAGCCGGAGAGAAGTGAGAGTGCAGTAGCTCCGAGTCGTAGTAGATGGCCAGCTGAGAACTCCACTCTAGTCCACCAGTGTAGGGTGCAAAGACCCTAGTAGTGTGGTAGACCAGACGAACACGGTACTCACGGTACCCCGCAGCTCGAAGAAGAGAGCGAAGACGGACACGCATCCTCGAAGCAGCACTCCCAGTGGAGAACAGTGTCGTCTCCCGCCTGGGGGTGTAAGGTGCGGAGCGACTGGCTAGGGCGTGGCGTGGAACATGACCCCCAGTCGACTTACGAGCCGTCTGCTTGGTTCGCGCCATCTACAAACATTTGAAAAGAAGAGAGTGAGATTAATAATCCATAAATTAAATTAGAATAAAGCAAATAGCACAGCAAGATAAGAAGCACAAGGTTTGAGATAGAGAGCACAAAATTTTGGAAATACTATTTCATAAGAAAATAGTATAGTCCTTAATTTTCGGCCATTTCTAACTAGGCTTGCGTCCTACGGGCAACACGGCTCTGATACCACTTTGTCACGCCCGGTCATCATAAAGATGAACAGACGCTAATCACATGTACGCCAGGATCAGTTGAATCGTACATGCGTCGACGAAAGTGAAATATCATACATTGCCATGTTCGAATACATAAATAGTCTTACAGTACGACCCGAAGGTCTACAAATACACACCACAAATATTTACATCAACAACAAGGTTAACAAAGTTCAAACTACAGCAGAAGGCTAATAGGTAAGAGCAGCTCCAACTCCACAGGCAGCCGTTGCGCGTGAGGTCGCCAGCCTAGACCAAGTCCTCCGGATTGACGTAGAAGTCTTCTGGTGCTGTCTCTTCCTCTTCATATTCTAAAGGAGAATTAAACGCTTGAGTACATAGAGTACTCAGCAAGTGCGGGAAGAGATGACATGAATGGCTAAAGCAAGGAAAGGCCAAATATGGCTTAGCACTATGCTTAGAACCTATCCTTAGCTTCCAATTATCAATATCATAATTCAATAAATATTCAACACATGATTAATGATAATGAAAGTACTTGAACCATAATGATCCATAATTTCCCAGCCATAGACTAATTATGAACTGGCCCCAAGCCGCTCTTGTCCGTGAGCACGGCTGTCATGACAGTTTTACCAAATCTCTGCAAAGAGTGTACCCTTTCCCCACAAGCAGTGATTTCATCCCCTGTTGCCAGGTGGACTAAGTGAACCTCCCTGAATGCCCGTGGTAGCTAACCACATTACACACTTCCTTTGGTGTGAGGCCAGGAGATCACAACATGGTCTTTACAAAGGTACTCCCGATTAGTGCTAGCCCTCTAAGGTTTCCACCACTGAGGATTCTCGGAGTAACCCTCCGCCCCAGAGCCCCCTCTTGAGCCTTGCGGTTCCAAGAGCAGATCACCCGCCTCATTCCCCGCACCATCCAACCACTAGCAGTTCATCGGGAGAAACCTAATTAATTGACCAAGCTGCCCCATCTCAGTCTCGTGGTGGTACTATAAAGCTTAGTGGCTTCCTCCATAAACCGGTCCTTAGAATCCGGTGGTAACAAACCCCAATCCCGGGTCTCGTGCAAAATGCACCATACCAAAACTAACCAACCACCAGATTCCTATCCACTAACATTATGTATATTCATCACCAAATTAAAGTAACCATAAAGTTGAGCATAGAACATTTGTATGAAATCCCAATCCAAACATCTAAGCATGGCTAAGCATAAATAAAGCCTATCTACTTCCCAACCCATTTCAGGTAACAAGGAATTATATGGAACAGGGCATGTAAACATGAAGTAGGACATCAAATTAATTAGCATGCAACTAGCTAAATTCCTAAAATAGGTACAAGATGGTCAAGGGCACTTGCCTTCGTTGAAGACTTGAGTGCTATCGAAGTCCTGGTCTTGGAGGTTAAGATTAGGGTCGTAATACGACTCTAGACATATGCCCAAGCATGGCAAGAATAGAATAAAGCTAAATAAGTAAAGGCACGCAAAACAATACATCACACATACACATAAGCACAAAATCCTACACTAATGCGTCCCTACGAGGTATTTATCATTTATCATGGCCAAAGTATGCATTTTATATTTTTCCTACAATTTTGGGATTTGTTATAGCCTAAAACCATTTTTATTGAATTTTCTATAGCAAAAATGTATTTTAAAACCTTTATAATAAATATCCCAGGGACCAAATATATTTTATCTGAACACTACAATTAATTCACAGCATAAAATAGTTTATAACAATTTTTCATAACATTCCTACACTTAATTACCATTTTTATCTAATTTCTACACCTCAAATACCATTAAAAACCCTATTCAGCAAATAAATAAAAGTCCAGGGGCTAAATAAATAGTTTTCTACACTGTACAAGGTCTAAATACATTATTCTACAAAATTACAGGGGTTAGAATGCTTAATTAAATGATTAAAACCAATTTTTAGGGTTCCAGGGGCTAGTCTGTGAATTCTGGGGGCTAGATTCGAATTACCGAGAAGCACAGGGGGTAGCAACTAAGTTTCCAGGGGCCTGGTGCAAATCTGGCGGCGGGAAAAGAGATTCAAACGTGGGCCGTTGGATCTTAAATGGATGGCTGGGATTTTATTAACCGAAACGTTATGATCTTCTAATCGTGGCCGTTGGCCGGAAATGGACGGCAGGGAAGCGGCCACGTCGACCCTCGGCCGGCGCCAGCGCCCTGCGCGGCGTCGCACGGCGGCGAGTTCGCCGGGGCTAACCCGATAACACGAAATAGTGCATAATTCACGGATTTAAGCGCATGGAAATGAAGGGGGGGATCGAGGGAGCTCACCGGAGGGCTTGATTGGACTTGGGGAAGAGTGGAGAGCGTCGGCGACGGTCGGAGGCGGGTGAGCTCGCCGGAGTTCGACGAAGATGCCGATGCAGTGGTGATCTACCCAAGCCAACACGTCCAACGTGTCCCTGGTGAAGCGGCGATCATGTCAGGCCAAGAAAATGGGGAGGAGGGGGGCTACGGCGACGGGAACGCGAGCGCCGAGGTGACTCACCGACGATGAAGGTCTAGGGTTCCGGGGAGGCTCGGGTGAGGGGGAAAAATGGGGCGCCGGCTCCTCTTAAGCGTGTAGGGGGGGGGGGTGTGCGGTTGTGGCGCTCGGCCGAAGGTGGAGCGGGAGAGTGGTTCCGAGGGAGGGGGAAGAAGTGGGCGCGGGGGTGGCGGTTGCACGCGCGACGCGGGAAGAGAGGAGGCGACGGTTGCGCCCTGGAGGTGATGACAGGCGGGCCCCGCCCGGCAGAGAGAGGGAGAGAGGGGAGATTCGGCTGGGCCGGTGGGAGAGGGGAGGGGAATTGGGCCAGGGGAGGGAAATTCGGCCCAGGGGGGGGGGTTTAATTCCTTTTCTTTTTCTATTTCATTTCTCTTCTTTGATTTGAATTCAAATTCAAATTTGAACGTTTGCTACTCGTTTGAACATCAAAATTCACCCAAAAATGCATGCTACAATGATCAAGGGTTTGAGCAAATTTTTGTACATAAAATATGGGTGTTACAGATGGCAACCAGCAAGTAATGAACAACTTCAAGAGCAGGTGTCAATCTATGGCTTTAGGTGGCTGAACTAGCACAAGGAGCAAACTTTCACCATGTTAATCACAACAAGCTGAATAAATATTCTACAACAGTACTGTGCTGAACTTAGTCTAGACCGTACTAGAGACGCGAGCCGAGACACCAATGTCGTCACCAAAAACACCCCAAACAACAATCTGATTTTTCTCTTTTTTTTTTCGTTTTTTTTGTTGGGGTGGTCACCCAAACTCTCTCTAGATGGAATCAGGAGACCCTAGAACAAAATTTGCACATGCGGCTTTTGATCTTGCACTTGCCTTTTTTTTTCTTCTCTAATTGCTTGTGGCTTTTGTGCGACTTTTGATTTTGCACTTTCTTTTTTCTTGTTGTCAAACTCAAATTACTAATCTGACTCAAACTCGAAGTAGCAATCTGATTCAAACTCGAACTAGTAATCAGACTCAAACTCGAACTAGCAATCCGACTCAAACTCGAAGTAGCAATCTGATTTGAACTCGTAATCCGACTCAAACTCGAACTAGCAATACGACTCAAACTCAAAGTAGCAATATAATTTGAACTCGTAATCCGACTCAAACTCGAACTAGTAATTCGACTCAAACTCGAAGTAGCAATATGATTTAAACTCAAACTAGGACTCAAACTCGAACTACAAATCTGACTCGAACTAGGTGACCGGATGTGATACGAACTCAAAACTCTAGTGGTGCAAAACTAAAGACCAGCAACTTGACTCATCGAAGCAACTATAAACTCAACAAGTCTTGACTAAGTGGAGAAAGTAAAAGGCACAATGGTCTAGGAATAATGGAAAAAAAAACATATCTGGTATTTTTTGGGCTTTTTTCTGGACTATATAGGATGATAACAGCGGAAAGAAAAGTAATGGTAGCACTCTCACCGATTAACCTTGCTCTGATTACCACTTGATAGGATCTTGGTTCCCGATCTTTCAATGAGAATAGGAGGGTTCGATTTGTGGAGGAGAAGACGTTGGCGATCCGACTACACCGTCCCCAAGACGATGCGCCTTAGCGATCGGTACACCGACTCCGAAGTTGTATTGATCTTACTGGCGCACAATCAACCTGACCATGAGGGCCTTTGTTCTTGCAAGCAATCGAAGAACACGCAAGAACAAGAAGAACCAGCACTTATCTATTGAATCAATCTAAAGTGGGGTTCTGGATACAAGTAGACGGGCGGTCTAGTCGACACGCGCATGTACAAGGAAGCAGAAGAAGCTAACTTACGAATAAACAAAACCCACCAGCTAATGAGGGCGTCTGCTACTATTTATTACCTCCCTAGGGTCGTGAGAAACCCTAATCACGAGTCCCTAATGGACTCCAAACGATACATGGGCCATGGGCCCAATTTTGGTGATGCAGCACCATGGACAGAAAAAGGTCTTGGTATTAAAATAACTATTGCGGCCGACTCCGAATAGATATGGACATGAGGCCAGATCCGTTTGAAAGTAGACTTGATAATCTTTCCAGGAAGTACTTGAACGACCAGATCGGAGTCCGTATGAAATCGTGGTGGCCGTCACAAGTTGGTGCTGTTCTGCGGTCCAAATCCCGTCCTCGCGAATTCCCTTCTCATTGGCTCCTATCCATTGTTCCTAAGCAAAACAAGAAAGCACGTAGTTCCACAGTCTAGATAAGATGGAAATAAGGCCAAGAACGAGTTCACCTCATAGTTTAGTTGACGTGCACGAGCGCGAGTGATCAGACCAGAAACCAGTAGCTGAGTTGGTGTGGATGTATCAAGGGTGTTGATGTCCTCATCACAAATACTTCTTTCTTAGAAGATTTTGCCAAACACCCAAATTAAGGTTTTTAATTCCTAGTCCTCCAAGGTCTTTGGGCCTACATACAACACTCCACCTCGCGAGTCGATATTTCTTTTTGTTTTCATCACTTTGCCAAAAGAACCTAGAACGGTAAAAATATAATTTTTGAGGATTCATCTAGGGATCTCAAAGAAAGAAAGCATATACATTGATAAACTAGTCAATCTTGAATTGATCAAAACAAGTCTTCCCCCTACCGATAAAAGTTTTCTTTTCCAACTACAAAGCTTTTTTTGGAACTTTTCTTCAATTGTGATCCAGTCCTTGTTTGTTAATTTTCTGTGATGCATATGTATACTGAGATACTTAAACAGGAGTCCTCCACTCTTGCAACCAAAGATATGAGCATATTCATGTTAAAAATCCTTGGCCTTGCCATAGCAAACAAGCCCAATTTTATGAAAATTTATTCTTAAACTCGATAATTGCTTAAAGGTACTTAAGACTACCTTAAGATCCTTCGCATGCACTAAATCGTGTTCCATAAAAAAAATAGTATCATCTGCATATTGCATTATAGAAAGTCCATCATCCACTAAATGTGGAACAACCCCACAAAATTTTCCGTTTTCCTTACCCCTTTCAATTAATATGGCAAGCATATCTGCTACTAAATTAAAAAGGTGATAGAGGATCTCCTTGACGAAGGCCTTTTTTGGGTTTAAAGTAATGCCCAATATCCTCATTGACTCTAATGGCAACACTCCCTCCACAGACTATTTGTTCTATCCATTGGCACCAAAGTATGGAAAAACCTTTTAATCTCAAAGTTTGTTCGAGGAAAGACCAATTAACTTTGTCATAGGTTTTTTCAAAATCTAGCTTTAAAACAATCCAAATCTAACTTTTTCCTATGCATCTCATGAATAGTCTCGTGTAGAATAACCACTCCTTCGTTATGTTTCACCCGCTCATAAAAGCGGTTTGTGTCGGTTTAATAATCTTCTGAGCTACTAGAGCTATCCTATTTGTCATAACTTTTGTGAAAATTTTAAAACTAACATTCAAAAGGCAAATTGGTATAAATTGTTGGATTTGTTTTGCTTCCTTTTGTTTTGGCGCGGGGGTAATAACTCCAAAGTTCAAACTATATAGATTGAGGCCCCCTTACGAATTCATTGAAGGGCTTCATTAAATCACCCTTAATAACTTCCCAAAAAACTTGATAAAACTCGGTCGAAAAACCATCAGGTCCCAGAGCCTTGTTGTGTTCCATTTGGAATATTGCCCTTTTTAACCTCTTCTTCTATAAAGCACGATGTGAGAATGCTATTTTCCTCTTGAGAGACTTTAGGGATATCATCTCTAACTGATTCCATCATGGAGAAGTTATTTCTCTCAGGAGCCCCGAAGAGTTCTTTATAATAGTTGGTGATGTATCTTTTAAGATTCTCATCACCCTCTATTATACCTTCCTCTTGGTCAAGCTGAAAAATTCTAGTTTTTCTATGCTTACCATTTGCCATCAAATGAAAATATTTTGTATTGCAATCGCTAGATAACAACTTAGTTGTCTTGGCTTGCTGATACCATTTAAGTCCCTCCTCTCTCAATAGTTGCGCTAGGCGTTCCTTCAAACAATGTCTTAAATCTAACTTGACATTAGAGATTATTTGAGATTCTGCTTTTTATCTAAAGCATCAGTTTTTCAAATTAATGCCTCCTTTTCTTTCTTGTAAGTGTCGCTTACATTCTTAGCCCATCCTCTAAGGAATTGTCTAAGTCTTCTAATTTTAATTTTCCATTTTTGCAGTGGCATTTGGTCTCTAGTTTCTTTGTTCCACACATCAGTCACCATTTATGAGAAACCATCTCACAACAGCCATCCCAATTCAAACTTGCATAAAGTTTATTTGTCACCATGAGTTCCGGCACCCGAGTTTAAGAGGAGTGGGGTATGGTTGGAAATTTCCTGAGTCAATGCTTGAACTGTTGAAAGGATAAAATTTGACTCCCAGTCCATGCTCACAAGGATCTGGTCAAGTTTCTCAAAAGTTGGTACCTCTTTTAGAATTTGTCCATGTGAACTTACGATTCGAGAGCTCTAGTTCTCTTAAATGTAAGCTATCTATGACAACATTAAAAAGAAAGGGCCATATATCATCATATCGATCATTATTTTTTTCTTGTGGGTTTCTAATGATATTGAAATCACCACCCACAAGAATTGGTAGTGTTTCTTTAGCACAAGTTTGAACAAGTTCTGCAAGAAACGCTTCCTTATGTTCTGGTTGGGCAGCCCCATAAACTGCTACTATAATCCATTTAAATCCATCCGATTTAGGTGGAATTTAACATAATAATCTATTTCGTCAATACTCCCTAGGTTGAATGTTCCCAAATTCACACCTAGAAGGATGCCACCAGACCTACCATGAGGTTCACTCCAGTGCGAAAGAAAATCTTGCCCTCCACAAATAATATTTAAAATTATTTTTGAGACCTCCTTCTTCCCCGTCTCCAAGAGAGCGATAAAGTCTAGCTTTTGCTATCTAGATATCTGAAAGAAACCTAAATTTAGCCAAGTCACTAAGACCTCAGCTATTCCAAAAGATTCCTTTTGTTTTGATCTACTTTTGTTCTTCTTCTTCTTCCTGACTATCTTAATTTTTTTGTTTCTGTCATTTTTGAAAGATGACATGGACTTGTTCTTTTTGAAGACAATTTCAAAATCACAACTTAGGTAATCACTATCATCATCTGTAAACTCCTCCATCAAATCACCACATAAGTGATTTAACGTGAGATTATCCATGCCCCTTTCATCATCATATTATGGCAATTCATGTTCAGCCTCACTTTCTACTGCTTCACTGCTACAGGGTAGCGGAGAAATTCTACTAAACTCACTATTTTTTAGTAGGTTAACTGAATCTGAAATTTCCTTAACATTAGTCCTTATAGCTACACCTATTGCACTAAGATGTGAAGATATAACAGAATTAGGGAAAGGAAGAAAGAAAAAAATTAGAATTACCTTCATACAACTCCATTCTTCCAAGCTGCATTACATTCAGTTGCAATGAGTCCCGTTAGAGAAGCTGATCAGGTTTGCATTCAGTTAAGAGTCCATGCATGGTCCAAATCTGTTGCCACAAGAGCCTCAGCGTGGGTCTGTTTTGATCGTGGTGGTGCGCGACGTAATAACCGGATCGTGGATGTAGTGTGTGTGTTGTGTGTTCAGCATGTAAGACTATAAATTCCCTACAGTCATCAATGAAATAATCATCGTCTGCATACATCACTTGCTCCCACAAAAACACTCTATTTCTTTGTCAGTACGAGAGCTGAGTGTGAACCGGCTGGCATCACTTGTCTCCGACGAGAGCACGATGACCATTGTGTTGGAGTTTCATGTAGCAAGTGTTGCATTCTAACAACCCATGCACACCTTTCTCGTTGCTCCAATCATCAACCTCGAGTCGAGATGTCCCCCTTAGTGTCGATGAGGGGGTTTTCTACTTGCTGCCTATCATCAATGACATCTCTGATGTTGACTCGAGAGATGATATCTCCCCTCTAACACTTGGCAAGCCCTACGACTCCCCGTCGCTCCTCTCCCCGGATGTGGTCATCGTGATGCAAGAGACCTCCCTCACGGGTGCCCTCCTGACCATCTTGCCTCCTTCGAGCCTTCAGATCCTTCAGTCGACCTCTCCCTAGGCCCAAGGTCGCAATTGCAGATTCCCTGGAGCTTTCTCTGGAGACATTGCAGTTGTGCTGCCTTGTTGGCCGTCTGCCCTTGCTCAAGAATGACGCCCTTCGTTCTTCGGGCCCCCTTTCGCTCCAGCTTGTTGGGCGTCTGTCTCCGCTTGAGAATGACGCTTCTTGCTCTTCGGGCTCCCCTACGTGTTGGCCTAAGGGCCCTCGGCCTGCTTGCTGCTCTGGCTCAGTGTCGAAGCCCATACCTCTGCTTTCGGTGCCTAGGGAGACCTTGTAGGGTGAAGATCTGCCTGCCAATTGCTCCTCAACATTTGTCACTCCCTTGTGTCTATCTAGTCCCCCTCAACTGGATGGCGTGTCTGGTCCCTGTCAATCGGACGGCGTGTTGGATCTGCGGCGTGGTTCCCAAGTCCAATCGATGGTGTCGTCTGACTGCCCCGCTGCATCTCGCAGTGCCACTTCGGCCAACAGTGATTCGGGTCCTTTCAAGCTGACATCCCGTCGCTGAAAATCTGTGATGTATTTCTGGATGGTCAGCATGATGGTCAGTCTCAACCCCCCAGAATAGTGTCCCATCCTGCCCGGCCTCTTGAAAGTTGCTTAGAGGGGGTGAATAGGCGGATAACCTGAAATTTAACTCAATAAAAGCTAATTAAATTACAGAGTGCAGACTAGTCCGACATGGGGGCGGACTAGTCCGGTCAGGATAATAGATTTGATCAAAGGTGAGATTATTAAGCGATCTAAATGACTTAACTCGATGAAATGTAAAGTATATGAGCCTAGCAATATAGTAGATGGTATGCACGAAGTAATAACAACTAGATAGAGGAAAATCACGAGATTGAAGTGAAGAATGCATGAAACCCTAACTTGATCTAGCGAAGAACGAGGAAGTCAAATCAAAGACACAAGATGTAGGATTTATCCCGTGGTTCAACCCCACAAAGGAGCCTACATCCACATTGAGGATGCCCACGAAAGGAGGGTTCCACTCAACCCTTTCCTCACTTAGCCACCACGAAGGGCGGCTATCTTCCACTAAATCACAAGGGTAATCACCAAATCCATGGGACAACTCACAACCTGAGGCTCCCACAAGTTTACAACTTGAAAAGATTGAAGATCAACACCCACACGAACTCAAATCAATCGGTCAAACCGAGAGAATCAACCCAAGAGATCAAGATCAAACAAACCCTTCTCTTTCCTATTCCAGTCCTCACAAATCCTCAAGAATTGCTCTTAGGACTCCAAGAATGTTTGAGAGAGGGCTAGGATGACTCTAGGAAGGCTATGGCGGCGCTAGGGTTCGAGAGAGAGCCATTAGAGGTCGGAGGATCCCTTTTTATAAGGGTCCCACAATTAGCCGTTGGCACTAGGAAAAGTGCAGACTAGTCCGGCCTTTGACCCCGGACTAGTCCGGCCTGTGGGGACCAGTGATGTCATCCTTGAGCAACCAGAAATCCCCCCGCCACCTTTTGAATACAAACGACAAAACAGTTTGTTCCGGTTGAGAATGGACAAGTCTGGCGCACCGGACTAGTCCGGCCCCTGAGGGCGGACAAGTCAGGTCGTCCAGGACTTAGTTCCAGCAACCATATCCAAGTCCAAAGCAGACTAGTCTATCAAGGAACGAACTAGTCCGATCTTGGTCAGGAACTACTTTTTCGGACTGAAACAGACTAGTCTAACCAAGTGGACTAGTCTAACCCCCTCCCCCCAGGGCGGACTAGTCCGGTCCTTCAAGACTTAGCCCCAGAAGGACACAAACACACTCACCATGGACTAGTCCGTCCCCTACCGAACAAGTTTGAACGTACACAAAACGCTTTGGTCCGCCTAACATCGGATCAGTCTGATGCGGTCGGGCTAGTCTAGCCTTGACAAGTCCGGCCCTGTCCTTAGAGCTGCTTCAACTCATCTCTCAATCTATTCTAACTTAGACTATGAGGTCTTAGGAGATTCTAACACTTTGACTTATTGAACACACTCAAGCTAAGTGACAAATCTCGACACAAAGAATTTAAAACCTCAAGTTCCATTCTTCGAGTTCTTCACATTTTCTTCTCTTTTTCATTTTTGAGTGCATCCAATGTCGTCCATCTTTCAATCACCTGTGCTAACACTTGCAAAGATCATTAGTCCCTTAAGTGTTGTCATTAATCATCAAAACCCATAGGGATTAGCCTAGATGCACTTTTAATCTCCCCCTTTTTGGTGATTTGATGACAACACATTCAGGTTTTTGATAAAAAAATAAAGTTGAGCTGATTTTCATAACACACACGTGTATAAGGAGCTCCCCCTAAATTTGTGCATAGATGATTTGCAATAAGTTAGATGCACAAGAATGAAGTCTATGGGAGGCTTATACATTTGTGCGTTATGGTGGGGTGCCTACGTGTGATGCAAGTGTTGAGATGTGAAAAGTGGAGTGAAATATGCATCTCAAATTTTAATTTAGCATCATCACACATATTTGACTAGAATGATCTTTAATAGAATCAATAATGACAAAATAGAAAACAAAATTCACATAACATAGGGTGATAGCATAGTGATAATAAAATTACAATCCAAATAAGAACAAGTAGCAATGATTAACATTACAACCCAAATTTTCAAAATGTCATAGTCCATGGATCTATAATACTCCCCCTCAATCTCTCCCCCTTTGGCATCAAGACACCAAAAAGGAAAAAGGGTAAGGGAGAAGAGAGAGAGAGCCTAAAACTACTCATCGTCGCTCTCGCTCACCCCTCCATGGTTTTGATCACTCTTCGTTTCTTCATTATCATCATCTTGATCATTGTCTTCACCGTCGTCATCATCATCGACGACATCCGCGACAGCAGGAGCATCGCTAGAGGAACCACCCCCACCACCAAATAGAGCAGCCTTCGCCTCTGAGAGTTCTGGAAATGGCATGATGTCTTCATCCTCGGAGGCCTCTAGTGACATAGGAATGTCCACCTTCTCGCAAAGCTTGTGAAGGTACTTGTCGTGCTTCTTTGCAGTCTTGTGTGCCTTCACTTCTGCTTTTCAACACGCGATGAAGATTGACTTGAGAAACTTGAGTGTAGCACTCGCAAGGTCACTAGAGGAGGAGGAGGAGGCGACAGGAGCCGGAGGAGGAGAAGTCACAAAAGTGGTATCTCTCCTCGAAGCTCCACCAATCTTTGGTGTTGGAGGATGAATCTGAGGGTGGAGAGCTCTATGCTTTACGTCTTTCACAAACTCTAAGCCTGAGACCTTCTCAATTAAGCACATGATGAGAGGGGCATATCCACAAGAGCAATTGGGAGTGTGTGATATGTTGAAGATGTCATTGTAGATATAGTCAAAAACATTGAACCTCTCATCTTCAAGTATAATCTTCATCAAGTGCCTCAAATTGCCTTGGATCATGCCTGCGTCCCCATCCTTAGGTGCTAGAGTTTTTCTCAAGATTTGATTAAGCACACTAAAGAAGGGGTGAAGAATCTTGGTGGTTGGGGGATTGTAGAAGCCAACCTCATACATGAATTCCATTTTCCCCAAATCTAGAGCCTTGAGGTTGTGAATGGTCAACTCATAGTTCAAGAACTCCTCAAGTCCAAGAATTCTAGCAAATTCATCATAAAGCACTGAATATTTGACTCCATTAGTCAACCAAGTAATCTTCCTATCTCTAAAGGTGGAAAAGTAGCAAGTGGAGTAGAATTGAGCCACCACCTCTGTATTCTAGTTGTACTTGAACTCAAGCAACTCTTTGAGTCCATGGTGCTCAGCAGCTCAGATTATTGCATTGAAGGCTTGATGATCCTTCATCTCCATATAGGCCCGATCTACCCATTGAGCATCCGTCACTGGAGTTTTCTTGGATAGGTAGACTAGGTGATAATAATCGCAATGGAAGGCAGACCACAAATGAGGATCTGTTGTTGCTTTTTCATACTTGTAGGGATCCTTCATCCTGAGCCTTCTTGCTTTATCAGATCCTTGTCCCTTGAAAACATTGCTTCCCAGTTCAGGTTGTCAGTTAGGGTCATGCATAGGAGGAGTCATGACCAAAGGACCGATGGGACCTTGTGGTGGATCACGAGGCCCCACGGTTTGGTCAAGAATGACCAAACCTCTTCCTGCCAGAGCTTTCTTCCTGAGAGGAGCCTTTCTAAGTGGCACTTTCTTTGCGGGCTCCTTTCGTTTTCCCTTAGCTATGCTACTCTCTTCCATGGGTGCTTTTCCCTTATCGGCCACTTGGGCCTTTTGTTTCTCACCCACGATGACAATCATTTTTCTTCTGCTTACTTGCTCTTCGTCCACTTGAGCTTGGGCTGCCTCTTGATCACGTTTCTTCTTGAGTCGAGCTCCACGCATGCTCTCAAGCTCCGCTGCAATAGCAGATTCCTCCGCTTCTTTTCGATGATATAATTCTTGTCGAGTCGCCTCCCTTTCTGGATCGGAAAGAGGAGAGTTGTTGCGCCGAGACATGTCAAAACTCGGACAAAAGAAGGATATGAGGTGATATCAAGCAATATATTGTGGTGGAGAAGTAGAAAATTCACTAAGTTAGGAGTTAACACTGAGTTAGACTAGACTTGTCCGGTCCCTGGTCGGACTAGTCCGGTAAGGAACGGACTTGGCCGCCTAGGTCTGGACTAGTCCGAACCACCCAGTGTTAAACCCTAACTATGCGATTTTTCTACAAAATTTCGATACCAAGGCACAATATTGCATGGAATGAATCACAAAGTGATAGATAAGCTAAGAGGACTCTAGTTTACAAGAGAAACGACCTAGAATTGATGGAATTGAAAAAGTTCAAGTTAGGTCAATAACACACCTTAAGATGTGAAAAACAGACAAATTCGTGAGTGGAAGGGCGGAGTAGTCCGGGATTCATCTTCCCGACACTCTGAAGAAGCTTCCACGTGGATTCCTCGAAGATTTTGAGGGTTGGAACCAAAATCGCCAATGGGGGCGGTATTTGGGAAAGAGGCGCACGTTGGAAAGTTTGAAACGAAGTGGAGGGGTTGGGCTCGATGCTGGGGGTTAAGTCCCTAGAAGTCTGGACTAGTCCGGTGAGGATACCAGACAAGTCCGGGCACCAGACCGGGTTCGGACTAAGATGTAGATCCGGACAAGTCCGGTGAAAGGCCAGACTAGTCTGTTGCAGGCTAGTCAGAGCCTGTCTAGGACGACAGACTTGTCCGCCCTATGGGCGGACTAGTGTGGTCCTAGACAGTAAATTCTCATATATATTGCGAAATTTGCAAGAATGATCCATATGAACTAGGTTTTCACAAATATTCTCAATGAATATGGCCAGTAAAGCACACAAACATTCATACAATGATCATGATTCAAGGAGACAATAATTAAAAATATTTGATAGAAAATTGAGAAAGGCAAGTTTTTGAAAGCATGCATAGATTTGAAGAGAAAAACAAAACTAACAATCAGATATGCAACATCTCAAGCCACATTTCGAGAATCAAGGATATTTAGTTCGTTTCTAAGTTTGCAAAAGCATTTTTCATCTAGTGGCTTGGTGAAGATATCGACTAGTTGTTTTTCGGTTCTCACATGTGTAATGACAATATCCCCTTCATAGAATGGTCTCTCAACAAATGGTACTGGATGTCAATGTGTTTGGTTCTAGAGTGTTCAATGGGGTTATGGGCAATCTTGATGGCACTCTTATTATCACATAGGAGCGGAATATGGTTCATATTGAGACCATATTCCCTTAGAGTTTGTCGCATCCAAAGAAGTTGTGCACAACAACTTTCGGATGCGACATACTTCGCTTCGGGTGTGGATAGGGCAATGGAATTTTGTTTCTCATATGACCATGACACTAGGGACCTACCCAAGAATTGACTAGTCCTAGAGGTACTTTTCCTATCTACTTTGTATCCAGCATAATCCGCATCAGAGTATCCGATGAGGTTAAACTTGGACCCTTTGGGATACCACAACCCTAGGTTAGGTGTATGAACTAAATAGCGCGAGATTCTATTTACGAGTGTCAAGTAACACTCCTTAGGAGCGGCTTGAAACCTTGCACACATGCATACACTTAACATAATATCAGGCCTAGATGCACAAAGGTAAAGAAGTGATCCAATCATGGAGCGGTATACCTTTTGGTCGACGCTAGGGCTGTCTTGGTTGAGATCGAGATGTCCATTCGTTGCCATTGGCGTCTTGATGGGCTTGGCCTTCTCCATGATAAACTTCTTGAGGATGTATTGAGTATACTTGGTTTGACATATGAAGGTGCCTTCCTTGAGTTGTTTCACTTGGGAACCTAAAAAGAATATCAACTCCCCCATCATTGACATCTCAAATTTCTCCATCATGATTTTGCTAAACTCTTCACAAAAAGATTGATTAGTAGAACCAAATATTATGTCAACAACATAAATTTAGCATACAAATAAATCATCATCCATGTTCTTGGTAAAGAGTGTATAATCAGCCTTTCCTATCTTAAAACCATTATCAATGAGAAAGTCCCTAAGGCACTCATACCAAGCTCTAGGAGCTTGTTTGAGATCGTAGAGAGCTTTGTGAAGCTTAAAGACATGGTTAGGATACTTATCGTCCTCGAAGCCTGGCGGTTGCTCTACATACTCCTCCTCCTTGATTGGTCCATTGAGGAAGGCGCTTTTCACGTCCATTTGAAACAACTTGAAATCACTGTAAGTAGCATAGGCCAATAATATACGAATAGATTCAAGTCTAGCTACGGGAGCAAAGGTTTCATCGAAATTCAAACCTTCGACTTGAGAGTGTCCTTTGGCTACGAGTCTAGCTTTGTTTCTTTTTACCATGCCATGCTCATCTTGCTTGTTGCGGAAGACCCACTTGGTTCCTACAACATTGGCATTAGGTCTTCTCACGAGCTCCCATACTTTGTTCCTCTTGAAGTTGTTGAGCTCCTCTTACATGGCTATTACCCAATTCAGATCTCGTAGGGCATCTTCAACCTTAAATAGCTCGAAGGAGGACACAAAAGAATAGTGAGCACAAAAGTTATCCATACGAGATCGAGTCATTACTCCCTTGGAGATGTCTCCGAGTATGTTGTTAACGGGATGATCTCGTTAAACACATTGATGAACTCTTGGGTGTGGTACACTCGGTGTTGAGTCAACTTCTTCATCTCCTTCATCTTCATAGTCTCCCCCTTGACCATTGCCACCATCTTGATCTTCAATTCCTTGATCATGGTGATCTTGATTAAGTTGTTGATCTTGGGGATCTTGGACTTGATCTTGTGCTTGGGGCACCTCTTGTGATGGAGTTGGGTCACTTAGTCCTTGTTGCTCTTGAGGTCTTACATCACCAAGCGCCATCCTTCTCAACGCAACACATGGTGCCTCTTCTTCATCTAGCACACATTGATCAACTTGCTCCAATTGGGAGTCATTAGTTTCATCAAACACCATGTCACGTGCAATTTCAACATAATCGGAGGTTTTGTTGAAAACACGATATGCGCAGGTGTGAGTCATAACCAAGCAAGAAACCTTCATCGAATTTTGGAGTGAAATTTCTAGGCTTCTTGTTGAGAATGTAACATTTACTACCAAAGACTCTAAAGTAGGAGATGTTTGGATTGTTACCCGTTAAAAGTTCATATGGAGTCTTCTACAATAAGTGATGGAGGTAGAGACGGTTTGTGGCATGGCAAGCGGTGTTCACCACTTCTGCCCAAAACCTATCGAAAGTCTTGTACTCATCAAACATGGTCCTTGACATCTCTATTAGAGTTTGGTTCTTCCTTTTGGCCACCCCATTTTGTTCGGGTGAGTAGGGTGCCGAAAACTCATGCTTGATGTCCTCCTCGTCCAAGTACTCTTCAACTTGAGTATTCTTGAATTCGGTGTCATTGTCGCTTCTTATCTTCTTGATTCTCAAGGAGAACTCATTTTGAGCTCTCCTTAAGAAACTCTGAGGACAGCTTGTGTTTCACCTTTGTCATGCAAGCAAAACACCCAAGTGGAGCGGGAAAAGTCATCAACAATAACTAAGCCATATTTGTTACCGCCAATGCTTATGTAAGCAATGGGACCAAAAAGGTCCATGTGCAGCATCTCCAATGGTCTTGTTATCGTCATCACATTCCTGGTGGGATGAGCTGCCCGACTTGTTTCCCGGCTTAACACGCACTACAGGGCCTATCTTTCTCAAAAAACAACATTCTTAAGACCTCGGACGTGATTGCCTTTTAGAAGTTTATGAAGATTCCTCATACCAACATGGGCTAGCCTGAGGTGCCACAACCATCCCATGTTGGTCTTTGCAATCAAGTATGTGTCAAGTTGAGTTTTATCCGCGATGCAGTGCACGAGATAAAGCTTTCCCTTGAGCACACCCTTGAAGGCAATTGAGTTATCAATTCTTTTATTGACAACCACACCCTCATTAGAAAATAAGCAATTATATCCCTTTTCACATAACTGAGAAATGGATAAGAGATTATAATCTAATGATTCAACATGCATGACTTGAGAGATGGTGTGTTGTGGAGAAATAGAGATCTTACCCATACCTAGTACCTTACCTTGACTATTGTCGTCAAAGTAGATACCTTGACTTGGGTCTTCATTTTCTTCATACTCCACAAACATTCTTCTCGCTTCAGTCATGTGATTGGTGCAGCCACTGTCTAGCACCCACTTTGAACCGCCGGGGGAGTAAGCCTACAAGACAAGTTTTGGCTTTGGTTTTAGGTACCCAAGCTTGGTTGGGTCCTTTGAGGTTAGTCACAAGGCATATGGGCACCCATACACAAGGCTTTGGGCTCTTGCGGTGTGGCCCAACATATTTAGCATAAGTATAACCAAATTTGTTTCTCATAAGCACATAAGATGCATCAAAATCATGAAACATGGTTAAATTGACATTGTTAGCATTTTGAGCATCTTTGTCAAGTTTCACTATCTCATTAGATGAGATGCATGATATTTATTTTTGACTTGAAATGAACCCTCTTTGACAAATTCAATTTGCATCTTGTTATTCTTGAGAGTTCTAGCATTTTGCTTTCCTCCTCTTGAATAGCTAAAACCATCTTTGATCAAGGGAGATCTTATGATCGAGTATGCACTACGTACATACTTGATCTTCTCCTTATCAAAGATGCCACCCTTAGGTGTACTCTTGCTCTTTGCCAAATTAAGCTCATTCTTTAGATCAAGCACAAGGTTAGCACCTTTGCAATTTTTAGTGTTCGAGTCTATTTTAGGCAAGTTTGAGCTTGTTGAAGAAGAAGAAGGGACACTTGACTTGAGAGTCGCGAATTGTGCCTCAAGACTCTTCTGAGCTTTGTTCAAGCCCACAAGTTCATCTTGGAGCACAACATTCGAACTCTTAAGGCTTGAGGAAGCCTCCTCGCATTTCGCAAGTTCAAGTTCAAGTGCCTTGTTCTTTTCCTTCTCAAGCTCAAGGAGCCTCTCAAGGTTAAGATTCTTTTGCCTCTCATTGACAAGCAATTCATCTTGTTCCTCGAGAAGCTCTCCCTTGTTTAAAATCTCATCGAAGAGCTTTTTCATTTTAATTATAGCACTTTTACTCAAGCCTTCAAACATATATTCATTCTCATTATCACTATCAAAATCCTCATCTCTAATGGAACGCAAGGAGAGTTTAGATTTAACCTTTCTTTTTCCTTCCTTGACCATAAGACAAGTGTGGCTTGAGCTTTTCCACTCTCCCTTGTTTGGTAGAAGTGTCTTCTTCATTGTTGGCTTCTTGATGGCGATGGTTGCCACTTTCGCTTCATCATCGAAGGAGGACTCATCGTTGGAGTCCCACTCCTTGCCAACATGAGCATGCCCATGTGCTTTATTCTTCTTGAACATCTTCCTCTCTTGAGGCTTCTCATCCTTGTTCTTCTTCTTCTTGTCATCTTCCTTTTTTGTATGTGCAATTCACAATGAAGTGTCCATGCTCACCACAGTTGTAGCACGCTCTCCTTAGTCTTGAATTGCTCTTGTCATTGCAGTGAATGAGTTGTTCTTGTTCTGGGGTCAACTCTTCATCATCCACGGAGATATCTACGCCTGTGCAAACAACATACCAAAGTGTAGGATTCAGAGAAATAAGATACAACTTCATGTTGTGCTTCCACATGGTGTAGTTAGTCCCATCAATGTGTGGAGCTTTGCCCATAGGAATAGAAAGATAGTTTGAATGAGAATTGAGGCGCTCATAGTTAAAAGAATATCGCGTGTAATCCTCCTCGAGCTTCTTGAGCTTCTTCTCCTTCTCTTGGCCTCATCTCTTGCTTTTTTAAAAAGATCCACAAGACGATTCACTTCATCTTTATCTTCGCTTTCACCATCGAAGGGTGGAGGCTTTGACTTGTTTTGGTGGTGTCACTGGTCTTGTTGTGCGAAGAGTTGAATCATGGCTCGTCGTTGTGGCTGTTCTCGCCAGTGTCGGTGGTGTCGATGATCGGCATCTCCTTCTCACCGTTTTCCCCCATCTCCTCTCCAAGCGGTTAAGCTTTTGGGAGAGTTAGGCTCTAATATCAATTGAAAGTTGCCTAGAGGGGGGTGAATAGGCGGATAACTCGAAATTTAACTCAATAAAAGCTAATAAAATTACACAGTGCGGACTAGTCTGGCCTGGGGGCGGACTAGTCCGGTCAGGATAAAAGATTTGATCAAAGGTGAGATTTTTAAGCGATCTAAAGGACTTAACTCGATGAAATGTAAAGTATATGAGCCTAGCAATCTAGTAGATGGTATGCACGAAGTAACAAAAACTAGATAGAGGCAGATCACGAGATTGAAGCTAAGAACGTGTGAAACCCTAACTTGATCTAGCGAAGAATGAGGAAGTCAAATCAAAGACACAAGACACATGATTTATCCCGTGATTCATCCCCACAAAGGAGCCTACATCCATGTTGAGGATGCCCATGAAAGGCAAGGTTCCACTCAACCCTTTCCTCACTTAGCCACTATGAAGGCCGGCTATTCTTCCACTAAATCACAAGGGTAATCATTAAATCCATGGGGCAACTCATAACTTGAGGCTCCCACAAGTTTACAACTCGAAAAGATCGAAGATCAACACCCACACGAACTCAAATCAATCAGTCAAAGCGAGAGAATCAACCCAAGAGCTCAAGATCAAACAAACCCTTCTCTTTCCTTTTCCAATCCTCACAATTCCTCAAGAATCGCTCTTAGTCTCCAAGAATGGTTATGAGAGGGATAGTATGGCTCTAGGAAGGCTATCGGGGCACTAGGGTTCGAGAGAGAGCCTTTAGAGGTCGAGGGATCCCTTTTTATAGGGGTCCCGACAATTAGCCGTTGCCACCAGGAAAAGTGCGGACTAGTCCGGCCTTTGACCCAGGACTAGTTCGGTCTGTGGAGACCAGTGATGTCATCCTTGACCAACCACAAAGGCCCCCACCACCTTTTTAATTCAAACGGTCACCAAACCACGGACTAGTATGTCCCACAACGGACTAGTCCGATCTCACATAGAACAGTTTGTTCCGGTTGAGAACGGACAAGTCTGGCACACCGGACTAGTCCGGCCCCTGAGGGCGGACAACTCTGGCTGTCCAGGACTTAGTCGCAGCAACCATCTCCAAGTCCAGAGCGGACAAGTCTGTCCAGGGATGGACTAGTCCCTCAGTCAGGAACTACTTTGCCAGACTGAAACAGACTAGTCTGATCAAGGGGACTAGTCCAACCCCTCCCCCCCAGGGCGCACTAGTCCGGTCTTTCAGGACTTGGTCCTAGGACACAAACACACCACAGACTAGTCCGTCCCCTACTGGTCAAGTCTGAACATACACAAAACGCTTTGATCTACCTAACATCGGATCAGTCTGATGTGGTCGGACTAGTCTGGCCTTCTAGCCCGGACAAGTCCGGCCCTTCCTTAGGTCTGCTTCAACTCATCTCTCAATCTAGTCTAACTTGTACTATGAGATCTTAGGACATTCTAACACTTTGACTCATTGAACACACTCAAGCTAAGTGACTAAACTCGACACAAAGAATTTTAAAGCTCAAGTTCCATTCTTTGAGTATTTCACATTTTCTTCTCTTTTTCCGTTTTGAGTGCATCCAATGCCGTCCATCTTTCAATCACCTGTGCTTACACTTAAAAAGCTTATTAGTCCCTTAAGTGTTGTCATTAATCATCAAAACCCACGGGGATTAACGTAGATGCACTTTCACCAATGTTGCTCGTGTGCCAAACACTGGCTGGATTGTCGTGTCCTCCCGGCAGCGTGCACGTTGTCCTGCTCCTTCAACTGCCTTGTCTTCGGCACGCCTCCGGAGTCGATCACTTCACCCTGACCTTCAAATAGCCTTCCGTGGCCGCTGCTTTCGATGCCTCACATCTGATCACACCTTTGTTGCCTGCCGTGAACCATCGCGGCGCTATTCTTCCTTGCTACTGGGAACTTTGCTAGGCGCTGCCCTCTTCTGCCCCACCCGGAAGCAACTTGTTGGCTACTCTTTCACGTACAAAATGATAATCTGTCTCTATGTGCTTTGTCCGAGAATGGAATGCAGGATTAGCACTCATGAATGTTGCTACCAAATTGTCACACCAAAGTGTTGCTCTTTCTTGTTCCTCCTAATTCTCTGAAGATTATTTATGTCCAGATTACCTCTGATGTGGCGTTAGCAAGGGATTTATACTATGCTTCTGTATTGACCTCGACACCATCGGTTGTTTCTCGTGCTCCATGATATCAAATTTGCGCCTAAGTACACCGCAAAGCCTCCTGTGGATCTCTGATTATCTGGGCATCCAGTCTAGTCTGCGTCAGAGTACGCTTAATCTGCAGCGAGCTGTTTTTGACAAAATTTATACCAAGGTTAATAGTCCCCTGAATATATCTGTGAATTCTTTTCACCATAGTCCAATGATCTGTTGTCGGCATATGTAAAAATTTGCGTGCTTTATCGACTAAAAAAGCTAGGTCAGGTCGCGTTAGAGTAAGATATTGTAAGACTCCCACTATACTCCTTTACTTAGTTATTTCTTCAGCTCCCAATGATTTACCACTATATGCAGAATATTTTTTCACTAACCAAAATAGGACTCACAAGACTTTACACTTATCCATACCTGTCTTCTTGATGATTTCTGCAGCATATTTCTTCTGGCTATGTAGAACTCCTTTTATTCTTGATACTTCAATTCCCAGAAAATAATGTAGATCACCAAGGTTTTCGAGAGCAAAGTCATTTTTCAGATTTGCTAACGGCCTCTACTGCTTGTTGAGAGGAGCTCACTGCAATGATATCATCCATGTAAATCAATAAATAGATTATGACTTTACCCTTTTTGTAGATAAATAAAGAGGTGTCGCCCTTTGAGGTTTCAAAACCGAGTTGGCCTAGTTTTGTGTTCAGTTTTGAATTCCAAGCTCTTGGTGTCTATTTTCGTCCAGAGTGTCTTGTCAAGCCTGCATACATAATTTGGATGATCTGAATCTTCATAGTTTGGTGGTTGTTTCATGTACACTTCTTCCAAGTCTCGGTGAAGGAAGGCATTCTGCACATCTAGTTGTTTCAAACACCAGTTATTAGTCATTGCAATAGATAATGTAATTCTAATAGTGGTGGCCTTCACAACTAGACTGAAAGTGTCCTCATAGTCAATGACATAACTTTGCTCGAAGCCTTTAGCGACAAGTCTTACTTTGTACTTGTCAATAGAACCATTAGCATGTCTCTTGATTTTATAGACCCATCTTGAGTCTATCACATTATTTGCCTTATGTCTTGGTACAAGATGTCATGTTTGATTATTTTTCAGTGCTTGGAACTCTATGTCCATAGCTTTCTTCCAATCCTTGTTTTCTAGTGCATGTTGCAATCATTCTGGTTCACCTGTGACCGCTGTTAGGCATTGCCGGAAATTTTTGATTTAGTAATACCACTTTGTAGACGAGTCTTGGGAGGCCTAGTTGTTCTGGCCACAAAGCTGCTCTCATTTGTTTCATCCGCAATGAATCTTCTTGTGGACAGATAGATCTGTGCATGTCAGCACCCCCACTCCTCGAATCAACTGTTTCCGTCAGGGGCTGATTTTCTGTGTCAGCTAGGCTTGTACCTGTACTCCCCCCATCGCTCGGCACTGCAGAAGATCCACATGCGGTTGAGTCATGTGCGTTGGCACCCGATGCAGATGCACTCTGGGCCCGAGACGGGGAAGGAGCAGGCTGTTGTTGCAGGTTCTATCAGCGGCAGTTGGATGGCGCAGGCATATTTGATGGCAGGTGATCCGAGGCAGATTCTGTCAGTTGTTGGGTGCGGGCTCCCGTGCAGTCTTCTCAGGGATCAGCGCCTGTGTTTGCCCAGGAGTTTACATCTCCTTCTTCCTCCTGCAAAAAATCACGGCTGCACCCAGAAGTATCAGTAGAATCTGCATTTGCATGAAAATTATTTTGTGGAGTAATCTCTAGTTGTTGTCCTGCACATGGGCGCAAAGTTGGATGAAGGAGCAATAATTCAGAACGAAGCTGAGCAACCAGCATTTGGATGAAGCTTAGATAAGGGAAAAGCTGTTTTATCAAAAACTACATCACGGGAGATATAGATTCTTCCACTAGATATTTCTCGACACTTGTACCCGTTATGCAATGAACTGTATCCCAAGAGCACACACTCTTTGGATCGAAATGCAAGTTTGTGTGTGTTGTAGGGATGCAAATTTGGCCAATAAGCACCACCAAATGTTTTAAGATGTGAATAACTTGGATGCTCATGAAACATTTTTTTTAATGGATTATCATAATCAATGTCTTTTGAAGGCAGTCTATTGATCAAATACGCTTCCGTGGCAAACGCTTCATCCCAAATTTTAAAGGCATTGAGGCTCTAGCAAGAAGTGTTAAGCCAACCTCCACGATATGCCTATGTTTTCGCTCAGAAAACCCATTTGTTGGTGTCTATGAGGACATGATACAAGATGTGTGATCCCTATCTCAGAGAAAAAGGAATTTAAATTTTTTGATACTCGCCTCCCCAGTCTATTTGCATAGATACAATTTTTCTATCAAATCTTCTTTTAACCATTACCCGAAACTCCCGGAATATTTTGAATACTTCTGATTTATGTTGAATAAAATAGATCCATGTAAACTTGCTGAAATCATTGATAAACCTTATGTAATAATCTTTTCTTCCAATTGAGGTGGGTGCTGGTCCCCACACGTCAGAGAAAATGAGTTGGAGAGGAGCTTGTGATATACTAAATGATCTAGGGAAGAGTAACTGATGACTTCCCTTGCTGGCATGCATCACACAACTGGGTCTTGGGAGATTCTACCATACAGGAAGCTTACTCTTTTCTATTCTTAATTGCCTATGATAATAGATGGATGCTCAAATCTATGATGTCACCTGTAAACCGACGGCTTTGACACCATTAATGCACATGTAGTAGAGGAATTTTCCAAGGATGGCCAAGGGTAGAGACCTCTCTTACATCTGCCAAGCGCCTTCTTCGTAGCTCGATCCTTAACCAAGAAACAATCAGAGTGAAACTCCAAAAAATAGAATTATCATTGGTTAGTTTATTGATAGAGATTAGATTCTTTGTGGTAGTGAGAACATGAAGGATGTTTTTGAGATGGATCTGTTGTCAGGAGTAGGCAATGTAGAGTTTCCAACAAAATTAATTTTCATACCTATCCCACTTGTAGTATGAACTTTCTCTTGTCTGTTGTATTTTTTTTCGTTGATAGCTTGTCCATATCTCCTGTGATGTGATCCGTGATGCCAGTGTCAACGTACCAGTTTGTGTCTACTCCATATGAAGTAGCGATGTTGTTTGCTGATTTTTCTTTTGGCTTGAAGTCGTGGTCAAACCTTTTCCAGCACATTATCACCGTGTGTACAATCTTGTCACAAAGTTGGCACACTGGTTTTGGTTCTGAAGATGATCCGCCTCTCCCACGACCAGGATCAAGACCACCACGGCCACGTCCTCCTCTTTCACAAAAACCACCCCCACGAGTGGCTGAATTAGTGTGGGGTTGATACTGGTTTTCTCTTTCAAGACGAGCTAGAAAATAAATCAGATATTGAAACTGGATTGGTTCAGGTATTTATGTTCTCCATGAGTGAGTTGTAATCTGAGTCCAGCCCTACCAAGATGTAGGCAATTATATCGTCATCTTCTAGTTTCTTGCCGACCGCCGCCATCTCATAGGCATACTCCTTCATGTTGGAGAAATAAACTGCAATGGGTTGATCTCCTTTTCTTGTAGGAGAGTTTTGCGTGTAGATGCATGATGCGCGCTCTGGATTGCGAGGCAAAGCTTTCTTGAATGGCTTGCCATACCTCAACCAACGTGGACCACATTGCTACTTGAGCAAGAACTTCTTTCGATAGGGTTGAGTTCAAGTAACTCAATAGTTGTTGGTCTTGAACTATCCATGTCGTGTACTCTAGATTCACCTTCTTCGTTTTGGTCTTGTCGGCACCTTCAACCTCAATCTCTTTCTCTGGCTGTGACCTGGTTCCATCCAGCAGGTCGAACAATTGCGCCCCCGCATCGCTGGGAGGACTTGTGCCTTCCACAAGAGAAAGTTATCTCTTGTCAACTTCTCAATATGGTGCGACAAGGTATTGAATCCTCCTGTGCCAATGCTAGTTGTGGAGGAGGACGAACTCATCTTTTGTTTATCGCTTGACCTCTCGGTGGAGATTGACCGGCTCTGATTGTCGTGTTAATTTGTTGGGTAGAACTGTTGCCTTAACCTAGCCACAACAGGCTTTGTGTTTATATAGAAAATGCGATACATGGGGTAGCCGATACATCTCAAAAGATAAAGGAAGGGAAACAGATTTGTGCGGCGGTGCACGTTGGTTATGATTCTAATCATAACAGTCTTATAATCTATTTGATTACATTGATTATATCCCTATCTAACTACCCTATTCTATATTGTGCCAAAGCTTCCATATCCTGATCTCCTTCGCACACATATCTTCTGGTTGTTATTTCATGTGACCCATGACCAGGACGGTACACCATTGTCACGTTCCATTGTCGCCTTTTATTCTTCCAACACTTGTAGGTGGCGGTGGGGGGGTGAGGAGAAGGAGAATGCGGGGATGGAGGCGCGAGGAGGGGAGGCTGGCCACGTGGTGGGCAGGATGGTGGCTGGAGACGGTGAGGCGTTGCTTGGACGAGCGCAGAAGACCGGCCTGTGGGAGTCGACCACATCGTGTAGACACGGAGTATACCTATACCGAACACCCGTTCGTTTCTAGTACACCTGTGCAGACAGAAATCAAACCGGGTATGCTCAATACCCAGGAGCGGACCTTTTCAGTAGACAGGTGCAGACAGTCACAGTTTCTCGGGTTAGAGTAAACAGTGCTGGTTCATGTTTTGTTTTTAACCTCTCTATCGAGTACTGTTGTAGTATTTGTTCATGCATTAACATACTCACTCACACCACCACACACGCATACACACATCCCACACACAATCAACTCTACAACTACAAATGACTTGTAAGAGCGTCTTTAGAAAGATCAACAGAATCCACCTCAATTCGATGCGCGACGGGCATGTTACACTACCATTATGTATTCACACTTGAGAGGTATCTGAAATTATTTGACACCCGATCGATTCTGGGAATCGAACCTGGGCGGGTGAGGCGCACAAAGGCTGCCTCTGGCCAACCGGGTCGAAGGCACAGAGAAGAATATAGAATACGACAAATGTGAAATTAAAGAATCTTTTAAAGTTATTGTAAAACATAGAGAATATTACTTTATAAAAACATTTTAGAATAGAACGAGGACAAACAATCTAATTTGATTGGCACTACTAGTGAAGGCAATTATCATGAAATGCAATTAATAAAGCGGGCATCTAACCAATTCCACAAATGGGCTCTAGTCATCCTCTTCTTGCCATTATTCATCCCCCCCTCAAATTTCAATATTTTAGCCACAAGTCCCAAGGGAAATGACGTTCTTACCAGATGCTCAATCCTTCTTCCCTCTCAACGATGACAAGGGCACGCCGTTGGGTTCTTGGTGTCCACCAATTGCGACGGTCAGAGCATCGTAATCCTCCATGTTGTCATCATTCCTGACATTGATTTCCCTCACGCTGTCCAATCATTTTTCCCTGATGATGATATTGTCAACTATGACAGCCACGAGTGCCCCCTCTTTGGCTCCGTATGCAACAATGCACTCTCCATCAGCGCCAAATTCATACCATTAGAGGCGTCCCACACTCTGAGGTCAAACACACACATGTTCAAGCATTGGCAACCTGATTGCGGACATGGGATGGCTACCTGGTATGCCAAGCTTAGTATATTCGAGGACTCAAGCCCATAAATGATGATAGAATTAGGACCAATCTTCTGATAGGTAAGTAATTGAAGTGGAGAACTTAACTTTGATGATCCGAGGCTCCAAATAGAACTCGATCAACTACTGCAATCACCACACCACCGCTCTATTGGTTATCAACCATGCTTCACATGGTTGATCTCGCCAAGATGGCTAATGCCTGCATGCGCAACTGAGAACATGAGCAAGATTGAGCTAATATGAAATTACAAAGTTGGGATCTCACAAATTGTAGAACGGTGAAACTGTTTATTATGATTAACCTAAGAAACATCCACAAAATATGATCGGTGGCTGGTGTATTTATAGCCTAGAGTTCAGCCACAAGACCTTTGGAGGCATCCCTAATATACTTGGATCAATACAAGGCCCAAATCCTAATGAGATGATGCAGCACCCTGACATACTCTGAACTCGACTTTGCTTCCATTATTCCGGTTGACTCTGATGAAATTTGCATGTGGGACCAGATCCATTGAGAAATTTTCTCAGTTTTCTGTGCATATGTAGAACCTGAAAAATGGAATTTGTATGTGTTTTGGACGTCAGTATGAAGATGGGTTGCCCCTAAGCTCTGAGTTGGACTCAAGTTTGAGTTGGGCTTGGCGTCCAGCTTCTTGTGGACGTCGTTGCTAGCCCTCCATGTTCTCAAAGCCTCCTCTAAGCACTTTTTGATCCTCTTCTTGGTTCCTAATCACAATTAAATCATTAAATAACAATTCATTCTCAGTTTCACATGGACAGGAATTTAGGAACAAGATCACCTGATTATTTAGTCGTCGCGTTCTTGCTCTTGTGATTGTCTTCGTGTATCAATGGAAGAAATTTGTGTATTCTCTGTAGTGATGTCCTCATCATCCCCTGCTCTTAAATTGGAGTCATCCAATCATTACACCACCGCTCCGTTGGTTATCTATCATGCTTCAATTCATTTGCTACCTTTGTCTCTTCTAAAACTATAAATTTGGATGCTGGTACCCATTGGGTTTGGTACTCATTGGGTGCGGGTGCGATGGAAATTTCACCCACGGGTCTAACCCGCACCCAACCCAACGTTGTGCTGTACAGGTGCGGGTTTTATTTGACACCCGTGGGTTTCCACTGGCTACCGAAAATGATGTAAATTTAAATTTAGGCCCAGCTGCAGCTGGCCCAGCTCCCTCCACAGCCCACGACAAAATAGCAAAACACAAATCATTCTAATGACCCTGTCGCTTTAACCAAGTAGCCCATCAGTCGATCTGCCCCCCCCCCCCCCCCCCCCCCCGAACCGACTCCATGGCTCTAGGCTTCAACTTCACCTCATCCCGACCATGCTACCCTAGCCGCCACCTAGTCTGCTCCACCTCCAACCTGCACAGGTCTGTGTCTTCGCCTCCATGACCCCACCTCCGATTCACTCACGGTCGCCTCTGCCTCCCTGCTTCACCTCTGTGGTCCTGCCTCCATGGCTTCGCCTTGACAGCCGCATTCAATTCACTCACCCCAACCTCGCATTCAAACTCGATGCTCGTGGATTGTCTCTGACCACCACCGATGCACCCGAAGCTGTTGTGGGCGCGCACAGGCTGCTCTGCTGTAGCGGGGCTGCCGCTGGAGAGGACTTGTAAGTCACGTGCCTTCATCTCGTGTTGCCTTCCCTTTTCTTTTTCTTTTCTCGTGATGATTCATGTGTGCTTTCCCTGCACGGTGTTGGACGCCGTGCACGTACGTCTGGGACCAGGATTCGACAACTGTGCTTGCCCAGTCCTTGTGATTCTTGATGATCTTAAGTAATTTTACCAAGTTCATCCCATGTTTGGTGATAAAGGAAATGTAGTGGTGATTTGGGTGCACAAAGTAGCATTTTTTTAGGTCATCCCCTTTGTAGGAAAGTTTTTGCCATTCTTGGATGCTAGCATCTTCAATTACTCTTCTTCTGTTAATCCTCGTCCTGACAATCCCACCCGCACACTTTCTCAATCCGGGCAGGTTTTCTTTCCACCCGACCAGAACCCAACCAGTAACCATCCCTAGCTAGCGCGCTTGCTTGACCCCTAGATTAAAATTTCTAACCATTTTCTGCTTCAAAAATAATTCCAAAAATATCAAGACACTTGTAAAATTATATAAAATTCTACAAAAACCATACAAATGTGAAACAAAATTTTTTGGACTCCCTAGGACCATATATACACTCTAAGAATGTTTATTTTGTATGAAAATGATATCTGTCTTAGTAGAAATGCATTAAAGAAGAATCTTAGAAAAATTATTGTACCCAGTCTTGCCATTATAAAAATCTAGTAAATTGCAGAAACCACACACACCTGCCATTTATGTCACAGTAAAGTTTTCATCTCAATTAGACATGTAGATCTTGATAATTATTAAGTGTTTGTTATTATCTAAATTCCATGAAATAAATTATCGCTTGTTAAATTGCACACTGCTACAATAAGCCTCATCTCAGGCGGCTCTAAACATATTATCACAAGCGGATTTAAAAACCGCTTGAAATGAAGAGCCTGTGAAAGTAGGCCATTTTCACAGGCGGCTCTAGAAATCGCTTGTGCTAATGAACTTCCACAGTCGGTTGTTTGCGTAGAACGTGTCGTTTGTGATGATGCATTATCTTAGGTGGGTCCTAACTTTAAAAATTGTCAGTGATAAAGTAGTAAGACAATACTAATTAAACACTATTATTTATAATTTCCTGATCAAATTTAAATAACAACAATCACAAATATATTCAATACAATTCATAGTTTATACATTGAAATTCACAATTCATACATTGCAAATCATAGCTTCATACATTCAATTCATAGTTAATACATTGCAAATTATAGCTTCATACATTGCAATTCATAGTTCATATATTGCAAATCATAGCTTCATACATTTGCAAAATATAGTTCGATACATAGCAATTCATAGTTTTTCTGAGCTCGCATCTACTAATGAAGACAAAGAAGGAAGGCACTACTTCCACACTATCATAGCCATCAAGGAGGACTACTAAATTCTTCATAATCTTCTGAGATGAATGGTAGATTCTTCGCAATTGTGTCCAACCTGATACATACAATATATACATATTAATATCCAGAACAGACAAAGAATGTTGCTAAAGGAGATAACATGGTTACGAAATGCACTAACCTTCACATCGATTTTAAGGGCAACATTTTGAAAATGATGGTTGTCTATATTAGAATTGAGATTGATGCATTGAGAAACTGGTTGTCATACTGGTTGTCTATACCAAGTTTAGTCTTGCACGACCTCTTAATTGTTCTTGCAAAATGAATTTCGCAACATATCTTCTTGCAAGACTAAGAAGCCAATTGTGACCGTAATAATATAAAGAACAGTAAGTGCACTATAATAGTAATATTACAAAAGATAATAAGTACTCCGTGTCTAACAGTAACAAGATAGTAACAATACAAAAAGCAACATATCTAACAATATCTTATTGCACTATAATTGTATGAAGAGGGGCAGACCTGGCAGCGAAGGCGAGGGTGAGGACGGCGCCAGGCGTGGTTGGCGACGGCGAGGACGGCGCTCGATGGTGACGCCAAGGGTGAGTACGTCGCTCGATGGCAATGCCAAGAGTGAGGACGACGCTCGATGGACGGCGATGGCGAGGGTGAGGACGGTGCCCGGTGTGGTTGGCAACGGTGAGGACAATGCTCGACGGTGACATCGAGGGTGAGTACGTTGCTCGGTGGTGACGCTAAGAGTGAGGACAGCGCTCGGTGGACGGCAATAGCAAGGGTGAGGACGATGCTCAGGTGCGATGCTGAGGGTGATGATGGCGCTCGGCGTTGACTGCGACGGCGAGGGAGAGGACGACGAGGGTGGGGGTTTGAGAGCAGCGGAGGAGGGCTTGGCAGCAAAATGAAAATGTTAGGGTTGCGGGGCGCGACCGACACTTCATTTATAGAGAAAATATTTTCCACAGGCGGCGATTTCTTAATAACCGTCTGGGAAAATAGTTTAAATAAATTATAAAACTAGTTTTCTCAAGCGCGTAGTTTTAATAACCGCTTGAGAAGATGAGACAACGCTCCTAAGAATATCCACATGCCTCTTTAGTCTCAATACATATCTATAATGAATTTCTACATCAACAATGTATAACACATCCATAAAAGAGATAAATAGTCCACTAGTTTATGTTCTTATAATACATATCAATAAAGATTTTATTTATTGTTAAGACAACACCTTATTAGTTCATTTTTAGTGGTTTATCGTTAGATCAACAACATTAGAACTATTTTTGCACACCAATGAACAGAAAAATAAAGTTAATTATCTTAAGAAAATATATTACAAACAAGGAAAAAGAAAAACATAAACTAAAAACAAGAAAAGAAAAACAACACAACTAAAAACAAGAAAAAAATTACTTCTCCTCCTCCTTGGGCTCCTGGCAAGGCGGGGACGCCTGGGGCGCTTCCCGCGGCAGAGACGGCAAGCCCAGTCTCCTGGACATCGCTGCCACCAGGTTGTCGTGGTCGGCGACACCAAGCTCGACCACCAGCGTGTCCCAGAAGACGTCGAGGCAATCGACCAAGTCCGTCATGCCAAAGACGTAGTGGCCCGTGGTCCCCATTCCAGTATACTCGGGAAGGGGATCAAGCCCAAGGCGGTGCATGGAGCACGATGTATTGTCAAATACATCGCGCGCCATCTTCTGGAGAGCCCGGTCGCACCAGCCGCTTGTACAAATGGCTACTATAAAGGTGGCTCATCTTCAAAGGCCGCTTGTAGAAATTGTCAATTTACACAAGCGGCTCTAATATGTGAGCCGCCTGTGAAGTTACATTATCACATGCGGCTATTAACGCATTCGACAATACAGACGGATTTTTACGACCCGCATGTGCAAAATAATTGTGGCGCCTATGAAAATGCTTTTTGTAGTAGTGGAAAAAGTCCTGGTAAATTTTCTTTAACATGTTGCTCACTTCCGGTAAACAACTAAGTATAAAGGTAAGTTGGTAAGAGAATATAGCTGCATTTAGTTAGTTAATATAATTTCTATTTGTTAACAACAAAAATGATGTATGTAAATCTAATTCACATTTAAGTTATTTGATGATCTGAACATGCGATATATGTGCTATAGTAATAGTAAAAAGTTCAGGTCATGTTGGCAGACACATTATGCTAAAGTAATTGGTGTATCATTGCAGTCATTTAATTTATAGACATTTCAAATATGATGATTAATTGGAAACACTTGGGATAAATCACTTGAACGTATTCCCTACTCCCAACAAATTAGCTATGTCCAGATTGTAACTATGACTTGATAAATCTTCAAAAAGTGTGAAAACTTACCTTACTACCTCTCTTACTTCCTGTGCATCACCCATGTCAAATATGTGCCTAAAAGTTGATGATGTTAGTCAATCATGTGAACTAGTGAATAATGATCCTCATTTCTTAATAACATAAATGTTGCCACTACGTGAGGAAGGCTCATCCGAGACGAGCCCGCACGAAGAACGAGGACCAACAAACAACTCATCTCCATCGTCGCGTCTTGCATCACGGAGTCAACGAAGACGCGCGGCGGATGCGTCGCCGATAAACTTACATGCAAGACAAGCTCTGAGAAAACGCGTCTTCTTTTTCTGAGTAATACCAGACGAGCTTCAACGTGGTCGTATCCTTTATATAAAAAAGCTGAGACAAGCGTTACAAATGCTTGTTTCCTTTCTTTAAGCAATCTGAGACGATCTTTAAGTGTGTCAGTCTCCTTTACTTCTAATATTGGAGACAAACTTTCTTCTTAGTGCGTCGCCGATGTATCTACTGGTTGTTACATTGTGGCACTAAGAGGAGATGTACCATGTTTAAAGCTCGTCTCCCATTAGATGCCCGCACCCTCTGTTTACCCTGCTTGTCGCCTGCATCCTGGAGCTAATCAGGATTTGGCAGCCGCATAGCCAGTGTCAGCAACATACACATACATAAAAATATGTATAGCCAAATGGAGATCACACACTAAATTATATTGACCAATCAAATATTAATAAAGTGTCAATCATGGTTAGCAAAGTAACTAATTACACAAAGAATGCCCCTCTGTTCATCCTGATTACCAAGTAACTAATTACACACATCATAACTGTCATCATCTAATCATGTATACTGTAATGAAAATTCTCCCTTTGGATCAATGACTTCATTAACGATGAGTCTGCATAGCCTCTCTCTAATGAAATCTTGAAGGCGGTTTTGTAGTCCTGCCACACGATAAAAATGAGAATTAGCAAGTTATTTCGGTTTTCTACTAGCTGCTTTAACTATAACCCCAGCTCTATTTATTGGCTTGAACAAGCTTCTGGGTCAGCTTTGGGATCCGCCTCTGAGAGTTGGCAAAAGAATAGAGTAAAATAAATGCAGTTACACATACATTGCAATTTGCCAACTCTCCAAATACAACCATGCTTAAGCAGACATGGAGTATTGTGCTATCTAGCCTCTTCAGTTTGCTGTTGAAGCTCCGACTGAGACATCCTCAAATTCAATAAAATCACTGAAATCATATAAAACATTATGAACTGCAGTCACATTCGCACAAACAGTCACATAAGGAAGCAAATATCTGAAGGCTTAGTTACAAGTTTATTGGAGAATGGTATTTATGTTGGTTAGGGCTGGATCATACAGATTATCGAGGACGTGGTCGACAGCGGCGGCACGCTCCGAGGGCAGGATCGAGTCGGCGGCGTGGTCCAGGGACAGGGACGATCAGATGTCAGCGTGCTTCGAGGATGAGGTGGCGAAGGTGCTGGAGAGGCGGTTCCTCAACTCTCTGATGACAGCAGGCTAGCGGTGTTGGGAGTGTCGCGGTTGCCCAAAATTTGAAACTTTTTACTACCACTGTTTGAGCCGATTTGGAAATGTGTTGGTTAGGGCTTTATCATACCGATTACGGAGGTTAAGGTCGACGACGGTGGCACGCTCTGAGGGAAGGGTCCAGGCGGTGGTGTGCTCTGGGGACAGAGACGATTAGATGTCGGCATGCTCTGGGGACGAGGTGGCGGAGGCGCCGGAGTGGCTGTTTGTCAACTCTCCAATGATAGCAGTCTGACGGTGTTGGAAGAGAGCGCATAAATGATCATACCAAGGCCGGGGTCGATGGCTGCAGTGCGATAGTGACGAAGAGCGAGTTGAGGAAGAGGGACGGTGCCGGCACTCTATGAGTGTAGGGTCCAAGCGGCAGCGTGCTCTAGTGACGGGACGATCAGGCGGCGACGTGCTCCGGGGATAGCACAATCAGGCGGCGGCATGGTGTCGAGACGAGGCGGTCAAGATGCCGAAGCTTTGGTTTCTAGGTCGAAATAGCGCAAAAATTTCACCAAGTGTTGGGAGAGAGCTCGTGAGAGCTAAAAATAGTTAGATCAACAATCGGAGACGAGCTTGTAAAATGCCCGTCTCTCATTTGCGTGTCTCCCTTTTGCCACTCGTGCATAGTTCATCGTGAGTGTCCATTGCCACTCGCACGCAGAGTTAACATCGTGGGCATTTGTTGCCACTTCGTGCGCAGAGATAACAAATGTGCATCATTGCCACAATGAACATAGAACCGCAATCACATTGTAATTCAGAGAGAAACATTTGCAACTCAATGAATATTTTAGAGTCTATATTCCGTGCCCTCTAAACTATACATTTTCAAACTTACATTCCTATGAAGCTCCCATCGATCAATATAAATTGTACCATCCCATCGATCAATATAAACTATACCGTCAAGCTTGCTCCCGAACACGTCTCTTATATTCCTTCGGATCCTAAAAATATTGACATTCTTTAAATTAACATGTTGTATGAGGAATGATATATAACCTAGGTTGCTCACTAACACAAAGTTACTAACCTTGATAAGTATATTATAGCAATCATTTTCAACATCAGGCGCATTTGGTTGATGAAACAAATGTTGAACTTCAAGTAGTAAAATTTTAATAGTAAAACAAGGTCACCACCCCTACGAAATATCAATTTAAGCAACATATGAAACCACTTCAAATAAGTTTGGCAACAATCACTAATTACTTGAGTAAAATAAGTCTATATTACATCCTCTTGATCAAGAACCCCAAGGCAGAGTGCTCCTGAGGCGGTGGACATTCGAGTGGAAGAAACCTGGGGGAGGCATACAACAGTACGTCTCGCGCCATGAGTTCCTTGGGTCTGGGTACCCTTCTAGAGTTTACTGGAATGGGTACCACCGACCACTACCTCTACATCCTCACGGGTGTGGCCGATCGTCTCGACACTCTGTTCGAGATGATGGTCTAGAAGCTCGGCGTCGAGGGCCGCAGTAACCTAGTGGCAGCGACGGAGAGGAACCTCGATCTCCAAGTTGCACCGCCAAAGCAGTCGACCCAAGCTCCTTGTGCACAGGCTCCTGTTGCACCGCTGGAGTCGCCGCCGGAGCCTGTGTTGGAGGAGGAGAAGGAGGAGGAGGATGATTTAGTTTTTCTTTTTTTTTTTGTTTTTAGTTGATGTTGTTTTTCGTTTCTTGTGTCTTCTTATACTTTTGTCTTGTATTTTGTAGTATATTATGTTAATGAATGAATTATCTATGTCATCTCTGTGAATGTATTATCTTGTGTGTTCAACTGTGTGAATGAATGAATGTGTGGTGTGTTCACCGTGTTCCTCAGTAATGATAATTCATAAGTAACGATTTGATTATTTTTTTTAAATCGGACTACAGTAAAAGCGCGCTAAATTTGAATGACAATTTATTTAGTTATCAAGTGAATGTGCTCTACTATATTCATTCAGTAAATGTGTTCATGTCTGTGTGATATCAAGTGAACCGAAGCGAAATGTAGAAAATCATGAAGCCAAAGGAGACGAGCTTTCTACAAAGCCCGTCTTATTTCCTTACGCAAATAGGAGACAAGCTTTGTGGTAAGCTCGTCTCCCTTTTGTCAAAGGAGCAGGCACGTCTCGGATATTTTCTTAGAGACGCGCCTTATAGTAGCGTCTCATTTAAGCTCGTCTCCCTTTTGTCAGAGGAGCGGGCGCATCTCAGATATTTTCCTAAATGAGACGCGACTTATAGTAGCGCGTCTCATTTTACTCTCAGCCGAGCCATGTCACATCCTCGATGAAGTGGCCTCGTCTTGTTTACCCTTATCAGAGACGACCTCCTTTGCGCTTGTTGCCGATCTTTGTTTCATATTTGAGTTTCTTACATAGTGTGAAAATAAAAAGTTACTTAGATAAGAAATATTTTGAGAACAGAAATAGGTATATTATAATACAAGTATTGTTTATGTGTATGCACTCCTTTCTTGACTTCAAACTCTCACTAATTGCATGTATTATGTTTACATATCGGTAGAGCCCACATTGATCGAGGAACTTTTCTGGACGATATTGCTGACTTGCATTAACTTTTTATTGAAAATCTCTTTTATATATTAATATGTTCATATGTGATATATGATGTGCATTAAGTTTATAAATGGTTTACACTCCAATTGCATGACCTAAATTTCCCCTTTGATGTGTGGGTAGATTAGAATAGCTAAAATCTTCGTCATTGCTATGCTAATGATCTAGACTAAACGGTAGAAGTCGAGTAGTTGGAATCTACTCGTGAGTTATAGGATTTTGGCCATTGTGAGAAATGAGCAATCTTCATATCACATGAGATTAAATAGAGATTGTGCAGTTGTTGTGGATTTCCATGGGACATGGATCCGGCATGCATTAAGCCTGCCCTTGTTGATTTTCGACCGTGTCATAGGTGATCCTATTGGATAAGTTTGAATGTACAGGTTGCATGCTCATGATATGAGAACTAGTATACTAATGTAACTTGGTCACTCCCTGGTGTCAAAATTTAGACCACCGTCCTACATTGGAGTCAGAGAGGACAGATTGGGTGTAACTCCGCAAACGGGTGATGTTCAGGACGTGCAACACGTGTCTCGTATAAAGTTGTCAAGTACGACTTCATGAAAGGGCATATGTGTCATGCAATTCTTGTTATCCCACAGGAACAAATTGATTCGAGTCGTTGTCCCTCACTGTTATTGAGTACAACTTTTTCACCGCGTAGTCATGTCGTAATAAAAAAATAATGAGCTAATATGATATTTTGAGCATATGAGTTATTAGATGTATTGCAAATTGTATGTATTAGTGGTGGTAACAAATTAAATTTAATCTTCATGAACCTTTAATCTGATTGCTAAAACTTGAAACTAAGGATCTACAACTATACTATTGTTTCTACAAATGGCTTTCCATTTTAAAATCTCATCAGCATGTAGAAGTATTTATTCGGTCCCAAGACGATTAAATCTTGTTGAGCTTATCGTTGATGATATGCCCAAGAGACAATCATAACAATTCGTATTAAGGCTTGTTGGATATTTGATCCATAAGTAATTAGGGTATTAATGGGCTTATGATCTAAAAGCACATTAGCGCGCCTATAAATATAAGGGGTAGGGTTAGGGAAGGATTACTCCACCACATGATAGCCCTAGCTGCCACCCCTACCAGGCCTCACGCCAAAGCCCTTGCCGCGCGCGCAGTGCTAGCACACCGGCGCACGGCGTTCGTCCCCGTACGTGTGGACTCCGTGGAGGCGCTGCTGCTACTGCTATGTTGATCGGCTACGGCAACGTCATCGTGAACTCGCTGTTATGACAAGGCCGTGGAGGAGAAGAACATGATTGTCTACCCGGTGCTGTGACGAGGACGAGGAGGAGACGAACAGGGTCGTTACACCGATGTGCATCTACGACTAGATATTCCGTTGCGCCGCGCGTCTAGTGGTAACGATCTATGACATCTGTACTTGCATGTTTCCTGGGTGATGTAGTAGAATTGCTAGAGTAGCGTACCGCCGATTTCCCAATAAGAGCATCCAAGCTGACTTGTGTAGTTTTATCTGGATCTTATTAGTAGACGCGATCTACTGCAGACATGTTCATACGATGAATTTTTATTACACGGTTTTTGGGGTTTGGAATTATTTAGAGTAGATCACGATTGTATGACTAAATGGTTAGTTCGTGCTCCTTCTCTACTTTGTGCACAACCTGTCCCTACCGACTGAAATAACCATCGAGACTAATCCTGTACATAGCTAACAGATTGAGCCAACAGACCACGGTCATGAGTTACAATCTTCTCCTGAATAACTTGTCACATTGAAAATCGAGTTATTCTAAATGGCTCATATTCGGGTTGATTTGATCAATCTGATTAAATTTTCATAGTCATTTCATAGATGCAATCTATGAAATTACGTTTGGTGTCTGCTATAGCAATTACATAATATTGTTTCGTGCTAGAAAGTGTTCTATGCTTAACTCGTTTTTGCAAGGAATGATGAGAATGGTATGACCTTAATGTGATGTGATGATCTGTGTGTAATATTTGTGAAGCTTGCATGTTGCAAATTTAACACAACCAGGTTGAGATTGTCACATAATTGTATAACGACCCACATGTCGACCTATGATGTTTGATCTCACATTTAATTTGTTTTATAGCTATTAGTTGTATTGGCTTCTTTTATGTCCATGGAGATGCATTCAAGCATGGTGGCGATGGTGATCACCACAAGATGGGAGGCATGGATGCTTGGATCATGAAGGAACCATGACGATGGAGACCGATATGATTCTAAAGGCCATACTATTCACATTGTGATGTGACCGTATGCTTGTGTTGTTTACATATTACTATTCTTTCCATGCTTTTCATATGGTGGATATTTTGGCATGATAGAATAGCTTCCCTTGCAAAAGTTGAGTATTTGATATTATTTACCAATAACTGCACTATATTGTTTTGATCATTGTGTGGTAGGTTTGCCAAAGCAAAATACCATCAGCTATCATAATGCATAGGGTGAATGTTGGACATTCATATGCATAGTGTTGGTTTACTCAACAAAGCTATTAAAACAGTTTTAGGCTTTATAGTATAGAGTTGGGAGCCGAGGTATTGGATGTCAACCAACAAACAAGTGTCATATAGGGTATGATAAACAATTGTTGTTTACCTATGTCACTAATTTCCTAGCAGTGAAGCCAAAGCTCAATAGGAATTAGTGAATATAGATATTGGACCACTATATGTCGTTAGAGAGAGGATGATATTCATATAGTGGTGATGTCTTTAATAAACTGTTGCTAAAACCTTGTGTATTCATTTCTATTGTAGATCATGTCTGCTAGTAATAATTACAGTTTCAATTTGCGATCTGTGCTTGAAAAGGAAAAGCTCAATGAAGCTAACTTTATCGATTGGTACCACAATTTGAGAATCGTTCTTAGGCAAGAGAAAACCGAGTACGTTCTTTAGCGGCCATACCCGAATGACCTCCCAGTTGGTGCATTTTTTGCGGCACATAGAGCTTATCAGTAACACTACGATGATGCGTTTAATGTAAGCTGCCTCATGTTCGCCACTATATCCTCTTATCTGCAGAAAGCTAGAAATGGTATGAGCATAGAGATGCTTATTTTACGATTGAGAGACAGCATGGAATGTTTGAGAACCGAATTGGGGCTGAGAGATAGAACATCTTGAAGTCCTTGTTCTCATGCAAGATGGCGGAGGGTAGCCCGATCAGCCCCCATGTAATCAAAATGATTGCTTACATTGAGACTTTGGGCAAAGTTGGTTCTGAACTCAAGGATGATCTGGATATTGATGTTGTTCTTCAGTTGCTCCCACCAAGCTACAAACCATTTATGTTGAATTTTTAAAATAAATGGCATGAAGGTTGAATTGCATGAGATGCTTAAAACAACTTAAGAAAGCATTAAGAAAAACGCCACTCATGTGATGATGGTGCAAAAGGAGAATAAATAGAGGAAGTTGTGATGCATCCTAAAGGCAAAGGCAAGGGAAAGGTTCTCGATGAGCCCTCAAGCTCAAAGTCTAAGCCAAAGGGCAAATCTGGCCCTTTCTTCTGATGATGAATGCTTTACTTTCATGCTAAGGGGCATTGGTCTAGGAACTGCAAGAAGTACTTGGATGATTTGAGGAAGAAGAAAGGAAGTGAGACTTCCACTTCAGGTATAAATGTTATAGAAATTAATATTGCTAAATCTTCTAGTGAATCATGAGTATTTGATACTGGATCAATGATTCACACTTGCAAATCGTTGTAGGATCTAAGTGAGACTAGAAGATTTGCAAAAGGCGAGTTGGATGTTCGTGTCAGCAATGTAGCAACGATTGCGGTCATTGCTGTCCGGACCTACCACTTGTCATTACCCTCAGGATTAGTTTTGGAATTGAATAGTATTTATTGCATTCCTACTTCAAGCAAGAACATTATCTCTTCTTCATGTTTAGAAGAAGTTGATGGTTATGAGATTGTATTAAAGAACAAATATTGTTCTATTTATTATAATAATATTCTCTATGTTCAATGTCTATTGGTAAATGGATTATATGTTCGTGATCTTGAGGATAAAGCAGTCTGTAACATTAATACCAAAAGGGATCGACGAAATGATCTAACTCCAACTTTTATTTTGCATTATCGCTTAGGTCATATAAATGAGAAATGCATTGAAAAACTCCATAAATATGGTCTACTAAGCTCATTTGATTTTGAATCACTTAACACATGCGAGTCTTGTTTGCTTGAGAAGATGACCTAAGCATCCTGCACTGGTCAAAGTGAGAGGGCGACTTTGTTGGGACTTATACATTGTCTAAGTGTTGCTACGACACTTTCCCCGGTACTACTAAAGTGTAGTCCACAGAGGTTTGTATTCGGTTGGGGCGCGCGTAAGATTAAGAACGAGATGGTGACACAGGATTTTTACATGGTTCGGGCCGCCTGAGCGGAATACCCTACTCCATAGGGTGGTTTTTGATGAACTTGCATAGTATGCGCATGAGCTCGGGTTGGCTTAGTTGGCCTTTTTTTCTCTACCGTGTGGCACAACCCTTTTATGTGCCAAGAGCTGTGCGTTACAGGAATTGCCTTGCCCGACATGTGGCCCCGGATATAATTAATCACCTATACACAATCTACATGTATAAATTGTGATTAATAGTGTGATAACGTGCCTTAATAGTGATGTTACCGGTCTTGATAGTCTCCTGATCGTGTGTCATTAATGCTGAATTAATGACTCGTTAAGCAGGTCTTGTAACGGCTGTTTTAATAGCCTCTTGAATGTTCGTGCCATTGCAGAACTTGTAGTCATTGCTGGCTTAGGTCCGGAGGTATAACACGTGGCAGCTCCGAAGCTTCCCTCCACAGGGAGGTAGGTCCGGAGGCACTCGATGCATGGCGGCACCGGAGCTTCCCTCTACTGGGGGTTAGATCGTGTGGTATCAGGGGGTACCTGGTATAGAGGGTACCGACAGGCGCCAAATGTCGAAGGGTTGCTACGACACTTCCCCCGGTACTACTAAAGTGTAGTTCGCGAAGGTTCATATTCGGTTGGGATGCACATAATATTAAGAACGAGACGATGACACAGAGGATTTTTATGTGGTTCGGGCCGCCTAAGCATGATACCCTACTCCACGGGGAGGTTGTTGATGAACTTGCGTAGTATGCGTGTAAGCTCGGGTTGGCTTAGTTGGCCTCTTTTATCTACCGTGCGGCGCAACCCTTTTATATGTCAAGGGTTGGCCGTTACAAGGATTGCCTGGCCCGACATGTGGCATCGACTATAATTAATCACCTATACACGAGCTACATGTATAAACTATGATTAATAGTGTGATAACGTACCTTAATAGTGACATTACCAGTCTTGATAGTCCCCTAATTGTGTGTCATTAATGCTAAATTAATGACACATTAATCAGGTCTTGTAACGACTATTTTAATAGACTTTTGAATGTCTGTGACGTTGGAGATCTTGTAGTCATTGATGGCTTAGGTCTGGAGGTACAACACGTGGTAGCTCTGGAGCTTCCCTCTGCGGGGAGGTAGGTCCAGAGCCACTCGACGTGTGGCGGCACCGGAGCTTCCCTCTACTAGGGGTTAGGTCCGGGGTTGTTAGACACGTGGCAGGATCGGAGCTTCCCTGTGAAGGGAGGTAGGTCCGGTCCCGCAAGACACATGGTAGTACTAGAGCTACCCAAACGAGGGATGCGGGCCCAGTGCTGTTAGACGTGTGTTGCCTTCGGAAGTCTTCAACTTAGACATATGAACTCCTTGGTTTTAAGTGCGGTATCAGGCGGTACCTGGTATTCAGGGTACCGACATACATACTGATGTATGTAGACTAATGAGTTCAATAGCCAGAGGTGGTTTTTAGTACTTCATCACTTTTACCAGTGACTTTAGTAGATATGGTCCCTGACATATCTTTCGAGCCCGACATGGTCCCTGACATGAGAGTTATGCATGAGATAGAGGACCAAGGAGTGGTGCAAATAATTCATCGACATCGAAGTTTTAAGGTCAAATATTGTTTACAACCGGACTTGTCCTTGGTTTATGTAGACTAGTTCGGTACACCAGACTTGTCGGCACAGGACCCGAACTAGTCCGATGTGCAAAAGTTTTTAGCCCTAACTCATTTGAAAATCATGGAATCCTAAAAAAAGTGTTTGATACTTGAGGGAAATGACAATGTGAACTATACTGGGTGAAGTAGAGTCACATGGCCCAAATAAGCTTACCAAAACCTAAGAAACGTGAGGAACTAGGGTTAGGTCAAGGGATTATCGAGGAGTCAATCGATTCGATGAGGGGAGGAGTTCCCAGGTGCGGAGAAATTCGGGGTGGACTTCCCTTCGATGCTCCAAGATTCACCCTTCGAGGAACCAAAGTTTTGTTTGAGGAATAGAAAAATCCCCTTGGGGGCTCGGGTTGGAGGAGAGAGAAAGTCGAGGACGAAGTGAGGAAGAAGAGGGAGGGCTCGGGGGCCTTGGAGAGGTTAATTCACGAGAACATCGGACCTGTCCAGTGCACCTCGGACTTGTCCGGTATAGCGGACAGAGGCAGGACTAGTTTGGGTACCAGACTTGTCCAGTATAGAAACGAATTAGTCTGCTAAAACAGACAAAATTTTGTAAGATTTTTGATTAGAAATGGAGATTAAACTCATGGATGATGATAAAGACATTGTCATAGAAGACATCCTTGATGGACATGATCAATGAGTGAATAACAATCAACTTATGATGAAAATTCACCAAGATTGATGGGGACATCGGACTAGTACAGTATGGGTGCGGACTTGTCCGGTCAAACAGAGAGTTGAGGTAAGATTTTTTATGTGAATTTGAGATGATACCTACTGTTGGTCATAAGGACATAGTTTTCGAAATTATTCTTAATGAACATGATCAGTAAGCAAACAACAATCATACTATGACCATAATTCATAAAGAACTAATATTTTCAAAGAGTTTTAGAGTAAAATGAGATAAGAGGTAATTTTTCGCAACATGCTATGATTTTGAAGTTCTATACTACTAGCAATCAGATATGCAATGTTTCAAGCCACATTACGAGAATCAGAGATATTTAATTCATTCATAAGCTCACAAAATCTTTTCTCATCTATTGGCTTTGTGAAGATATCGGTTAATTGTTTCTTGGTTCTAACATGTGAAATCACTATGTCTCCCTTGATTGAGTTATATCTCATGAAATGGTGTCGGATATCAATGTGCTTGGTCCTAGAGTGGTCAATAGGGTTATGAGCTATTTTTATGGCACTCTCGTTATCACATAGGAGCAGAATATAGTCCATATTGTAACCATAATCCCTTAGAGTTTGTCGCGTCCAAATGAGTTGTGCGCAACAACTCTCGGCAGTGACATACTCCGCTTTGGATGTGGATAAAGCAATGAAATTTGGCTTTTTGGACGACCACGACACTAGGGACCTACCCAAGAATTGGTAAGTCCCGAAGGCGCTTTTCCTATCCACTTTGCATCTGGCATAATCGGCATCAGAATATCTGATGAGGTTGAATTTAGACCCTTTAGGATACCAAAGACCTAAGTTGGGTGTATGAGCTAAATATCTTAAGATTCTCTTTAGGCTGTCAAGTGACACTCCTTCGGAGTGGCTTGAAATCTTGCACACATACATATACTCAACACGATATCAGACCTAGATGAACAAAGATACAATAAAGAACCCATCATAGAATGATATACCTTTTGGTCCACAATTGGACCATCTTTATTGAGGTCAAGATGCCCATTTGTTTCCATTGGAGTTTCGATGGATCTGGCTTTGTCCATGTTGAACTTTTTGATGATATCTTGTGTATACTTCATTTGGCAAATGAAGGTACAGTGTTTGAATTGCTTCCCTTGAAAGACTAGAAAGAACTATAGATCACCCATCATAGACATCGCAAACCTGTCCATCATGATCTTACTAAACTCATCACAAAACAACTTATTAGTAGAACCCAATATTATGCTATTGACATATATTTGGCAAATGAATAAAATCATTATCAAAGTGTATTGTGAACAAAATGTAATAAGCTTTTCCAATTTTAAAACTATTATCAATTAGAAAATTTCTAAGGCACTCATACCAAGCTCTAGGAGCTTGTTTGAGGCCATAGAGAGCCTTACGCAGTTTGTACACATGGTTGGGGTGTTCTTGATCCTTGAACCAGGGTGGTTGCTCCACGTATACCTCCTCCTTGATTGGACCATTAAGGAATGCACTTTTGACGTCTATTTGGTACAACTTAAAATTATGGTGAGTAGCATAAGGTAATAATATTCGAATAGATTCAAATCTAGCTACGGGAGCAAAAGTCTCATCGAAATCCAAACCTTCGACTGAGTACCCCTTGTCCACAAATCGTGCTTTATTTCTTGCCACCACGCTGTGTTCATCTTGTTTGTTGCAGAACACCCATTTTGTGACCACAACGTTCGCATTTGGTCACTCCACAAGTTCCCAAACTTGATTTCTCTTGAAATTGTTGAGTTCTTCTTGCATTGCCATCACCCAAATCAGATATCGCAATGCATCATGAACCCTGTATGGTTCCAAAGAGGAAATAAACTAGTAATGTTCAAAAAAATTTGCAATGCGAGACCGAGTAGTTATCCCCTTGGAGAAGTCTCCAAGGATATTGTCGGCAGGGTGATCCTGTTGGACACATTAGTGCACTCTGGGTGAGGAACTTGGGATCTTGTGTCGACTTCTTCCTTTTCTTCATCTTCTTCATCTCCCCCTAGATCATTGCCTCTATTTTTATCTTTATCGTCTTGATCTTGTTAAGGTTGATCTTGCAAGTTTTGTGCTTGATCTTGTGTTTGTGGCTCCGGTTGTGATGAAGATGGATCACTTGGATCTTGAGATTGCTCTTGTGGTCGAACATCTCCGAGTGTCATCCTTCTCAAAGCTTGCTATGGATCTTATTCTTCATCTAGCACATGACGATCAACTTGCTCCACTTCGAAGTCGTTGGTCTCATCGGACACTACGTCACGCGCAACTTCAACAATCCCAAAAGTTTTGTTGAAGACATGGTAGGCGTAAGTGTTTGAATCATAACCAAGCAACAAACCTTCATTAGATTTTGAAGCAAATTTTGAATCTAAGCTTCTTGTTTAGAATATAACATTTACTTCCAAAGACTCGAAAATAAGAAACATTAGGCTTGTTGCCGGTAAGAAGCTCGTATGGAGTATTCATGAAGAGTCGATGGAGGTAGAGTCGATTCGTCGCATGACACGTAGTGTTTACGGCTATCGCCCAAAATCTGTTAGGGGTCTTGTACTCATCGAGCATTGTCCTTGCCATCTCGATAAGCGTCCGATTCTTCCTTTCGGCTACCCCATTTATTCGGGTCGGGGGGTAGGGAGCTGAAAATTCATGTTTGATCCATTCTTCATCCAAAAAGTCTTCAACTTGGGTATTCTTGAACTCGGTGCGTTGTCACTCCTTATCTTCTTAATCCTCAAGGAGAACTCATTTTGAGCTCTTCTCAAGAATTTCTTGAAGACATCCTATACTTCTCCCTTATCATGCAAAAAAATACCCAAGTTAATTTTTAAAAATCATCTACAACTATTGAACCGTATTTTTTACTGTCGATGCTAATGTAGGCAAACGGGCCAAAGAGGTACATATGTAGTAGCTTCAACGGTCTTATAGTCGTCATTATGTTCTTGGCGAGATGCAGTCCTCCAACTTGTTTCCCGGTTTGGCACGCGCTGCATGACTTGTCTTTCTCAAATACAACATTTTTCAAACCTCGAATGTGCTCCTGTTTAAGAAGTTTTAGCAGATTTCTCATATTAACATGAGCTAGCCGTCTATGTTACAACCAACCCATGTTGGTCTTCGCAATAAACCATGTGTCAAGTTGTACTTTATCTGTGATGAAGTTCACAAGACAGTGTGGGTGATATGCCCAAGAGGCAATCATAACAATTCGGATTAAAACCTGTTGGATATTTGATCCATAAGCAATTAGGATACTAATGGTCCTATGACCTAAAAGCCCATCAGTACACCTATAAATACGAGGGGTAGGGTTAGGGGCTAATTACTCCACCCTGTGACATCCCTAGCCACCACCCCCCAGGCCTCATGCCGAGACCCTTGCCGCGCACGCGGTGCTAGCACACTGCCGTACATCGTTCCTCCTCGTACGTGTGGACTCTGTGGAGGCGCTGCTACTACTACTGCGCTGATCGGCTACAACGAACGTTATCATCTACTGCTGTCGTGATGAGGATGAGGAGGAGATGAACGGGATCATCTACTTCTCCTACACCGACGCGCATCTACATTCTGCTGCGTTGCGTGTCTAGTGGTAACCATCTATGACCTTTGTACTTGCATGTTTCCTGGGTGATGCTGTAGAATTGCTAGAGTAGTGTACCGCCTATTTCCCAACAGTAGTATCAGAGTCGACTTGCGTAGTTTTTGGTCTGAATCTTGTTAGTAGATGGGATCTACTGTAGACATGTTCATACGATGAAATTTTATCGCATGATTTTTGGGGTTTGGAATTGGTTAGAGTAGATTGCGATCGTATATGACTAAAGGGTCAGTTTGTGCTCCTTCTCTGCTGTGTGCGCAACCTATCCCTACTGGCTGGAATCACCATCCGGACTAATCGCGCACATAGCTAACAGATTGAGCCTACAGACCACGGTCATGAGTCGCGATCTACTCATGAATGACTAGTCACATTGAAAATTGAGGCATTCTGAATGGCTCAGATTCGAGTTGATTTGATCAATCCGATGAGATTTTCATAGTGATTTCATAGACGCGATCTATGAAATTCCATTTGGTGTTTGTTATAGCGATTAAATAATATATTTTTGCACTAGAAACCATTCTACGCTTAACTCGTTTTTGCAGGGAATGATGTGAATGGTATGACCTTAATATGATGTGATGATCTGTGTGTAATATTCGTGCAGCCTGCGTGTTGCAAATTTAACACAATTGGGTTGAGGTTGTCACATAATTATATAACGACCTGCGTGTCGACCTATGATGATTGATCTCTCATGTAATTTATTTGGTAGCTATTAGTTGTATTAGCTTCTTTTATGATCATGGAGATATCTTCAAGCATGGTGGGGATGGAGATCACCACAAGAAGGGAGGCACGACAACTCAGATCATGATGGAACCATGACAATGGAGACCATTATGATTCTAAAGGCCATACTATTCACAATATGATATGATCATATACTTGTGATATTTACGTATTACTACTATTTTCATGCTTTTATATGGTGGATTTTTTGTCATGATAGAATAGCTCCCTTTGCAAAAGAAAGTTGAGTATTTGATGCCATTTACCAATAGCCGCACCTATGTTATTTTGATCGTTGTGTGGTAGGTTTGCCAAAGTAAAGTACCATCATCTATCATAATGCATAGGGTGAATGTTGGACATTCACATGCATAGTGTTGATTTACTCAACAAAGCTATCAAAACGGTTTTGGGCTTTATGGCATAGTGTTGGGAGCTGGAGCATTGGATGTCACCCAACAAACAAGAGTCATATCAGGATACGATTAACAATTGTTGTTTTCTTATGTCACTAATTTCCTAGCAGGAAAGCCAAAGCTCACTAGGAATTAGTGAATATGGATCTTGAACCACTATATGTTGTTAGAGGGAGGACGATACTCATATAGTAGCAGTGTCTTTTATTAAATTGTTAATAGAAGATTGATGCATAACATAGTGCTAAAACCTTGCATATTTATTTTCTATTGTAGATCATGTTTGCTAGTAATAGTTATGGTTTCAATTTGCGATATGTGCTTAAAAAGGAAAAGCTCAATGGAGCTAACTTTATTGATTTGTACGGCAACCTGAGAATCATTCTTACGCAAGAGAAAACCGAGTATGTTCTTCTGCAGCCATACCCTGATGACCTCCTAGCTGATGCAACTGTTGTGACACGTAGATCTTATACGAAACACTGCGATGATGCACTTAATGTAAGTTGCCTCATGCTCGCCACTATATCCTCTGATCCGCAAAAGTGGTATGAGCATACATATACTTATTCTATGATTGAGGGACTGTGTGCAATGTTTGAGAATCAAGCTAGGGCTGAGAGATACAACATCTCAGAATCCTTGTTCTCATGCAAGCTGGCGGAGGGTAACCCGATCAGCCCTCATGTAATCAAAATGATTGGTTACATTGGGACTTTGGGCAAACTTGGTTCTGAACTCAAGGATGATCTTGCTATTGACGTTGTTCTCCAGTCGCTCCCATCGAGCTATGAGCCATTTATATTGAATTTTCAAATGAATGGCATGGAGAAACCTTTGGTTGAATTGCATGGGATGCTTAAAACTGTCGAAGAAAGCATTAGGAAAAACACCACTCATGTGATGATGGTTCAAAAGGAGAATAAAAAGAGGAAGTGTGTGGCGCATCCTAAGGCGCAAAGGCAAGGGAAAGATTCTCAATGAGCCCTCAAGCTCAAAGTCTAAGCCAAAGGGCAAATTTGGCCCTTCTTCTGATGAGGAATGCTTTTACTTTCATGCTAAGGGGCATTTGTCTAGGAACTGGAGGAAGTACTTGAAAGATATGAAGAAGAAGAATGGAAGTGGGACTTCCGCTCCAGGTATAAATGTTATAGAAATTTACATTACATTATCTTCTAGTGAATCATGAGTATTTGATACTGGATTGATGATTCACACTTGCAAATCATTGCAGGGTCTAAGTGAGACTAGAGATTTGCAAAAGGCGAGTTAGATGTTCGTGTCGGCAATGGAGCAAAGTTTGCGGTCATAGCTGTCGGAACCTACCACTTGTCATTACCCTCAGGATTAGTGTTGGAATTGAATAATTGTTATTGCATTCCTACTTTGAGCAAGAATATTATCTCTTTTTCGTATTTAGAAGAAGTTGATGGTTATGAGATTGCAATAAAGAATAAATGTTGTTCTATTTATTACAATAATATTTTCTATGCTTAATGTCCATTGGTGAAGGGATTTTATGTTCTTGATCTTGAGGATAAAACTGTCTGTAACATTAATAGCAAAAGGGCTTGACGGAATGATCTAAATCCCACATTTATTTGGCATTGTCGCTTAGGTCATATAAATGAGAAACGCATTGAAAACTCCATAAAGATGGTTTAATAAGCTCATTTGATTTTGAATCACTTGACACATGCGAGTCTTGTTTGCTTGGGAAGATGACCAAAGCACCTTTCACTGGTCAAAGTGAGAGAGCGGTTGACTTGTTGGGACTTATACATACAAATGTATGTGGACCAATGAGTTCAATTGCCAGAGGTGGTTTTTAGTATTTCATCACATTTACCGATGAATTTAGTAGATATGTTTATGTCTACCTAATAATGCACAAGTATGAATCCTTTGAAAAGTTCAAAGAATTTCAGAATGAAGTACAAAATCAATTGGGCAAGACAATTAAACTTTTACTGTCTAATTGTGGGGGTGAATATTTGAGCCATGAATTTTATGATCATTTAAAACAATGTGGAACTGTTTCACAGTTGACTCCACCTGGAACGCCTCAATGGAATGGGGTGTCCGAGTGGAGGAACCGAACCTTGTTAGACATGGTTAGGTCGATGATGAGCCAAGCAGAGCTTCCACTATCCTTTTGGGGTTATGCACTTGAAACTGCTGTGTTTACACTAAACAGAGTCTCAACTAAGTCTATTGAGAAGACACCATATGAGATGTGGACCGGAAAACATCCCGCATTGTCTTTCCTTAAAGTTTGGGGGTGTGATGCTTATGTCAAACGTTTGACGTCAGACAAGCTCACTCCCAAATAAAACAAATGCTTCTTTGTGGGATATCCTAGGGAAACCAAATGATATTATTTTTATAACAAAACATAGGGTAAAGTGTTTACCGCTTGCAATGGTGTCTTGTTGGAGAAAGAGTTTCTCTCAAAAGAAGTTAGTGGGAGCAAGGTGCATCTTGAAGAAATTCAAGAAATACCTAAAAATGTTTTGTATCCACTGATCCTATACAGGATGTACAAGATGTTGTGCAACCAGTTGATGAAGCACCAGCTGCACAAAGGTCTATGAGGGCACGTTGTGCGACTAAAAAATTAATGCTTCTAACCACGGAGCAGCATGACATGGTATTGTTGGACAATATCCCACGACCTATACCAAAGCAATGAAGGGACCAGACTTTGAGAAGTGGCTTGGAGCCATGGAATCCGAAATTGAATCCATGCATGGGAATCAAGTGTGGAACTTAGTTGATCCAATCGAAGGTGTGAGACCTAACGATTGTAAATAGATTTTCAAGAAAAAGACTGATATGGATGGAAATGTTCACATCTATAAAGCGCGATTGGTGGCGAAAGGTTGCGAACAAATTCAAGGTGTTGATTATGATGAAACTTTCTCGCCCGTTGCAATGCTAAAGTCTGTTCGGATTCTCCAAACAATTGTTGCATATTTTGATTATGAAATATGGCAGATGGATGTCCAAACAGTCTTTCTTAATGGAAGTCTGACTGAGGATGTGTACATGACACAACCTGAGGGTTTTGTCGATCCTAAAAATACTAGTAAAATATGCAAGCTTCAAAAGCCCATCTATGGTTGAAGCAAGCATCTCGAAGTTGGAATCTACGTTTTGATGAAGTTGTCAAAGGGTTTGATTTCATCCAAAACGTAGAAGAACCTTGTATTTACAAGAAGTTTAGTGGGAGCGCACATGTATTTCTGGTCCTATATGTAGATGACATATTATTGAACGGAAATGACATTCCAATGCTTGATGATGTTAAATCCTAATTAAGAAAAAGTTTCTCAATGACGGATTTAGGAGAGGCAACATACATTTTGGGCATAAAGATTTATAGAGATAGATCTAAAAGGCTAACTGGATTAAGCCAAGATACATATATTGACAAGATATTGAATCGATTCAATTTGCAAGATTCCAAGAAAGGTTTTCTGCCAATGTCACATGGCACTACTTTAAGCAAGAGCTAGTGTCCTTCGACACCTGATAAGCAAAATAGGATGAGAGTGATTCCTTATGCTTCGGCTATTGGATCCATCATGTATGTCATGCTATGTACATACCCAGATATATCTTATGCTCTAAGCATCACGAGCAGGTATCAATCAAATTATGGCGGTGCTCATTGGACTGTTGTCAAAAACATCCTTAAGTACTAAAAGATTACACCGATGCTAGTTTCCAAACTGATAAGGATGATTCTAGATCGCAATCCTGTTTTGTATTCTGCCTCAATCTAGGGGCGGTGAGATGGAAAAGTTCCAAGCAAGATACAATAACAGATTCAACGATAGAGGCAGAGTATATTTCAACTTCTGAAGATGCAAAGGAGGTTGTTTGGATCAGAAAATTTGTTTTTGAGTTGGGTGTTGTTCCTAGCGCGTCCAGTCCTGTGGATCTGTTGTGACAATAGTAAAGTCATCGCACATGCAAAGGAGCCTATATCACACAAAAGATCAAAACGTATACTCTGACGCTATCACCTCATTTGAGAGATCATCGATCGAGGTGATGTAAAGATATGCAAGGTGCACACGGATTTGAATGTTGCAGATCCGTTGACGAAGCCTCTTCCACAATCAAAGCATGAGGCACACACGAGATCTATGGGCATTAGATAATTACATCAATGACCATAGTGTTTAGTGGGAGACTTGTGTCAAAGCTATGTTTATGTACTGTTAAATAAATTGTTATATGAGTAATCATTATTACATTGATCATCAAGTATGTGACTTATTCGTGAAACTCTTTATTAATAGTAATGTTACTCTAAATGATCCCTTGTCTATATTATTATATGAGATAATGATATCACACAGACTAGCGCATGTATTAATTGGATCACGTTTCACGGATCATAGATATAGACATATCAAATTAATAATGTGAACACATGTTAGTGAACATGGTGTTGGATTGACCCACTTCGAGACACTGCTGAGATTGTTATTTTCATATGTGCCATCAGTTGGTCTTGAGTGATACACCTGCTAGATCATTGTGTTTAGTTGTATACTTTGAGACTACCAAATGCTACTCCGTAACTGGGTAGTCATAAAAGTAGTCTTCGGGTACATAATGAAATATATAATGAGATGTGCGCGGATAAAGATGGGATTTGCCCCTCCTTAATAACAGGAGAGATATCTCTGAGTCCCTCGAGATAGTTGGATTTGAAAGTGCATGGCCATGCCAAGGTGATAAAGGTTAATCACAATGACTAAAAGTTATTCATAGAATGAACCCACTATTTGATCGAGTGAATGGTCGAGCTATTACAAAGATGGCACGCATCTCACCTTGAGTTTGACTGGTATTGTGAGGCAAAGGGATCAGCATGTTGAATGTATATAGGTTCGGCCGATATGAACTTTATGTACATCCGGGAGTCAGTATGTCCTGCTAGGTACCTCTACTAACTTGTGGTTGGAAACGGTTTCCATTCACAACCGACTGCACATGAACCTAACGGGTCACACACTTAAGGGGTTGGAATATCGAAAAGATTGGCTAGATGATTGTCTCTAGTGCAAGTGGGAGATTGTTGGTGATATACCCAAGAGGCAATCATAACAATTCTGGTTAAGGCCTGTTGGATATTTGATCCATAAGCAATTAGGATACTAATGGGCCTACGACCTAAAAGCCCATTAGTACGTCTATAAATACGAGGGGTAGGGTTAGGGGCTAATTACTCCACCACGTGACAATCCTAGCCGCCACCCCCACAGGTCTCACACTGAGACCCTTGCCGCACACGCGGTGCTAGCACACCGGCGCATGGCGTTCCTCCCCGTACGTGTTGACTCTGTGGAGGCGCTGCTGCTACTGTTGAGTTGATCGGCCACGACGAACATGATCGTATACCTATTGTCATGACGAGGACTAGGAGGAGATGAACGAGATCGTCTACTTCTCCTACACCGACACGCATCTACGTTTCGTTGCGCTGCGCGTCTAGTGGTAACGATCTATGACCTCTGTACTCGCATGTTTCCTGGGTGATGCAGTAGAATTGTTAGAGTAGCGTATCCCCTATTTTCCAACAGATAGAGCTTTCCCTTTAACATACCCTTGAATGCAACCGGTTCACCGCTTTTTTTAAAAACTATCAGACCCTGATTAGTAAACAGACAATTATGCCACATAGCTAAGATATGAATAATAGAATATAATCTAATTGTAACATTCCCCATTTCTATTCTCATCATTCCAAAAATGACTCACTAAAAGTTTGCTAATAATTTCAGATTTTCTAGCAATTTGCATATGGACATTCCATATTGACACACTAATTTTCATTCAGCATCAAACATGGTATAATGCATCATATCTCACATGTTAATTTTGTGCAACAATGTAAAAATCTGCACCAAAATAGCCATCATCAAGGTGTAAATAGCTCATATGTATGTGTGTACGAGAAAAATCGTAAACCCCTGTTAAATTCTTTAAATTTTGAGTTTGATGTTTCAGATGCTAGTATAACATAGCTAAAATCCACAGTTAATAGAGTCTGCCACAGAAACCGGGCAGAAAAAAATTATGTTTCTGTACTGTTCTGAAATTGGGTCATAACTCCTTGAATCAGAGCCAATAAGGGTTATATAGTACATTGTTGGAAAGCTTAGGAAGTAAGCTACAACTTTCTAGTTCAATGAATTCTCATATTCTGACCTGAAACACCAAAAAAAACGAGCAAGTTGGGTACCCTACTTACCCCGAAATGGTATCTGAATGGAACTTTTGCCAGATTTACCATCCACTTCTAAAATCCATAACTTCTAATACATAAATGATCTAGGAGTAAATAATCAATCTTTTGAAATATAGTTAAGTTAACTTCAACCATTGTATTCACTTGAAGTTAAAATTTTGTTCTCAAACCTCTCAAAATACTTAAAAACCAAGTTCTGCCATAAGGATACAAAATCAGCACCTTCCCTGGAACCTTTGCAAAAAGGAGCATAATCCTTGTTCTAAAAATCAACTAATACTGTACTAAACATCATTGGAAAAATTAGAAGTTAACCTATCTTGTTTTGGTTCAGTGAATTTTCAAATCCCGTCTCAAGGCCCCGGAAGAATGTGAGCAAGTAAGGTATCTCAAAAGATGTTTCACTGGAAAAACTTTTCTAAGGACCCGACCTCACCAAATGCTCCAAATCATTCTGTAACATACAATAATTTGTGTACTTACTTGTTAATATATTACCTCATAATATACCTCCAGATATTTACTTTGAATGGAGAATAGAAACTGTAACCATTTGAACTGATATAGAGACAACTTAAGCTCCACCGCACAGTTCAGAACCTGACATACATTACTTGATTTTCTTGAAGCTGTAGAAGCCAATGTGCGCATCGAAAGAACATGAGTAAAGACCAGTTGAAAATTTTGAGAAGTCTTCTTTAACAATCCCAGTTATTTTCAAATTATGCCTCCAGGACCTCTGAAAAATTTAAATTTGACTGTCAAATTTGTCCAGAACTGAAATTTTCAGCACGATAATATCAGATTAGTGTTTAGGGGCATAAGAATACTTATTCGAAAGGTACGAACGATAATGGTAACTTCAATATTTAACTTGAGTAAAAATTCTGCTCCTAGTAATATCAGATTTCAAATTTTCAAACACTGTGCAGCAGGGCAGATTGTTGTTTGATTGACTTGACGATTCGTTAGTTGACCGAAATTTGTTGCAAAATGGGAGTGTGTTGCTTATAATAGTTGTCCCGGAACCACCTGACATGGCTTATCGATTTTTTTCACAGCAGAAACAACTTCATCATCTCTCTTAATTGCTATATCCTTTCCAGTGGTTAAGACATCATATTCTTCACCTGTTGATATTAACTCCCCTTTTATCAAGAACCTTTCCATGTCTTTCGTTGGGCACTGCATACAGAAGGTGTACTGCATTTGCTTCATTGTTAACCATCTGCTTCATTCCCTGTACCTTAAGCTGGGCAAGTGCAGAATCTTGCGTGTCTTTATCCACTTCAAGTTGTACCCTCTCCAATGTTAACAATGCCTCTCAACATCATCAGTCCATTTTTACTAGTTTCATGAGTGCATTGGTGTCAACGTTACCTCTGTATGAGCCTTCAGACCCCAACTTCAGACCCCACCTCTGTATGTGAACGTTTCCAAATTAGTTGCACAACCATGTAAGTGGACAAAAGTAAAACTGGTTTCCAGTCACACTTATGTATAATATTTGCAGTCCCCATGAACCTGCCAAATACCTAGGGGACATATAAATAATGATCATCGATAGAAGACTTAAACAATTAACTTTTGACAAAAATCGACACCCTCTTGCATCGCTGCAGCTTTTGGGTTGTAACACCCTACGGTTGCAGGGAACCGAAGCAGGAATTTAATTCGTGGACCAAATAGTAAAAACAGACTCGGGTTCGAGGTGAAGGAAATAAGTTCTGAAACTGTCCACGCCTGCTGCATACAGTCCCAAAAAAATGTGTGAAAACGTCTATATTAGAACTCTAGGGATTTGTAGTAGTCTTGTTAAAAACTTATCTGATATGCCGATCCCGAACCCCTGAATTAAAGTCAAAGGCTAAAAATCTGCCAACTCAGCAGCATACACTTTTGGACTTCGAACTCAGTGGAAATTTACTGATCGAACTTTGAAATTTAAAAACTCTGATCTGTCCTCATCGCTGTAACAGCCCTTGTCCCTACATTTCGGTGCTCTCATTTTTAGTCCAGATTAATTTCCTCCCTCTTAGGAGTTTACGAACCATCAGTTTACGAACTCTACAACCCTGCTCGTAGTCGTAGATGTACTATAGTGGAAAGATACAGAAAGTGAGACAAGTCTATTAAACTAAACACTTCCATTAGTAGTATTATCTTCTAAATGCAGCAAAATGTCCCGGATATCACCATCTCCTTACCTACTCCTCCTTCTTCGAAATCTCGGGACGAGATTTCCTTAGAGGGGGAGGGCTGTAACACTCCCCATTTCTATTCTCATCATCCTACGAGATTTTCTTAAGGCTTGTTTGGGTGCACTCAACCTAAGTGGATTGGAGTGGAAAATGAACTAATTTTCTCCTAAATCCATCTCAATCCACTTAGAGTGAAGTGGATCCACTCCTATCCAAACAGGCCCTTAGGGGGGGGGGGGGGGGGGGGGAAGAGGGCTGTAACATTCCCCATTTCTATTCTCATCATCCCAGAAAAGACTCACTAAAAGTTTGTTAATAATTTCAGATTTTCTGGCAATGAGCATATGGACATTCCATATTGACACATATTGCATTACACTAGTTTTCACTCATCATCAACTTGCATCAAACATGGTATGATGCATCATATCCCACATGTTAATTCTGTGCAATAATGTAAAAATCTGCACCAAAACAGCCATCATCAAGGTGTAAATAGCTCATATGCACGTGTGTACAAGAAAAATTGTAAACCCCTGTTAAATTCTCTTAAATTTTGAGTTTGATGTTTCAGAAGCTAGTATAATATGTTAGGAAGTCACCCTCAAAATTTCAGAATTTTTGGAGCTTATTTGCTTTTTGTTTTATTTTTTTCTGCTTGCACACTAGATTGTTCCCTGAATTGCTGTTGTTTCTGTTCTATGTTACTGGGCCCCACTTACCAGCCTCTGCCTCTCTGTCTTGCTTCCAGCTGGGACCCAGTCGTCATCCAAAGAGGTTCCACTGACCCTGCCAGCACTTGGTGAGCCTTGTTTTTTCCCCCATCGTGGATCATTTCCCACAGCACAGCACTCAGCTCACCCTCGCTCCTTCTGCTGCTCTGCGTCAATCCAGCGGGAAGGTCCCTGCGCCGGCCGCCTTCGCCTCCCCGGACAGCTCTGCACCCCGGGTGAGACCCCTCCGACGGCTTTCTTGCTTGCTCGAGCTGACCCACAACCCTCTTGGCTAGGTTTTTTTCGACCCCCTGGACCAGCGCCTCCTGGAGCTCTCAGACGGCTCCAGCAGGCGCGCAGCACAATCCTCCTCCCCATAGAGCGACCACACCGGCCGCTAATCGACCACGCCGAGGTGAAACACAATTTCCCCATTTTCCCCTATTTTCTGCCATTTTTGTGCGCCGGACAAATTCACCCAAGTTCTTGAGTTAATCAAGCTTCGTGATTGATTCTAAAGTCCCCCACTACCTTGCCTACCTCTCCCAGGCCAAGAACGGGACGACGAAGCTGCAGGCGAGCCAAAAAAAAAGAAAAACCAGTGTCCTCGCTGCTCGACTCCGGTACGCCGCCAATCACCGGTGAGATCACGTTCCAGCCACTTTTTTGTTAGAAAATAGGCACGCAGATGGCATAGCCCTATCGGAATATTCCTATTGGTATTTGCTAAATAGATTTCCCCTTGGGAAAACAGATTGGATAAAGGTAAGGGATTCGCCATCCCGAGATCGGACTCGAGGGATGGTAAGACCCGAGCGCCTGCGAGGCCAGTAATCCCGCCGGGATTACAGGCGACAACGGATCTTTCGAGTCATCGATAGAAGATCGCGGATGGCACGCGAGATACGATATTTGTTAACAAAGTTCAGTCGAAACCTACATCCCCGAGGCATGATTACAGACGCTCCTTCCCAATATGCTGTCTTCGTCGTCTTAGTTACAACAGTGACCCTCTCTTCATATTTATAAGAAGGCCGGCACAAAGTTCAACACAAATTCTACACCCTACCGCTAATACAACTCAAAGTCTCAAAGTCCTAACCGTAACCGTACACAATATTCGACACATATCCAACAAACTCCACCTTTACGAATATTACACCACTTTGAAGTTGTCATGCGCGAACCTCTGTGTACCCAGACTTGATTTGTCGACTTTGTAGCTCTCTGAGAGCTACCTGACGAGTCCAATGCCTTAGATCGTCGTCCGAAGAGAACACCACTATTTCCACAACTCTATCTTCCATAACTCCACCTGCAACGAAACATCTTTATAACTTGTGCAAATTTGATGCCTCTCTCTGACCTATCATCATAGTCTCATCTTCATTCATGACTTTCATTGTCTTTCCATCCAGCTCAGCTCGGAATAACAAACAATCACAATGTAGAGCCCAAAGCGAAATTAGATTCCTTTCCAGCTTTGGTACATGTTGAACACCTTGAAGCACGTGCTCACATCCGTCTTTTGTCTTGATCTTGAGCTTTCCTATTCCAATAACAGGGTGTCCCCTATTATCTCCTAAATAAGCTTTGCCAAAATCACCTGACTTGTACAAAAAGAACCACTCCTTTTTGTGCGTCGCATGAAAAAACTTGTCGAATCTAACATCCATGCTTCAGTTGACTGTATTTTGATACCTACTGAGAGAACATCACCGTCACTATCCGAGTCACTCTTAGGAGTTACCACATTAGCACTTAAACCCTTCACTTTTACTGGACAATTCATTTTAATATGTCCCCACTCCTTGCAGAAATAACACTGCACCTTTTTTTCTTCTTGCTCTTAGCCTCCACCTTCTACTTCGCATTCTTACTCCTGACCAGCAAACCTTCAACTTGAGATTCGTCTACTGCATTGTTCTTCCTCCTCAGCTCTTGAGATAGTAACGCTGCAGTAACATCCTCAATTTTGATGGAATCATTGCCGAATGTCAGAGTCATGACTGTTTGCTCATAAGATGGTGGTAACGAGCATAAAAGAATTATTGCCTTGTCTTCATCACCAATTTTCACATCTAGTTGGTCTAGATCTGTGATCCTTTGACTGAAAATATTTATGTGCTCCGCAAGATCAGACCCTTCCTGCATCTTCAACCCGTATAATTTTTGCTTCAAATACAGTTTGGTCGTCAAAGTCTTCGACATAAACTGATTTTCCAGCTTGTCCCAGATTTCTTTTTGTGTAGTTAACCCGATGACATCGTACATGATACCGTCGGACAAACACAACCGTATGGTTGCAGCTGCTTGCATCTGCTTCTCCTCTCACTCGTCATCCTCCATCTTGACCGGCTTTTTCGCCTTCACAACGGACAAAAAACTTTGTTGCGCCAATAAATCTTTGACCCTTATCTGCCACAAGCCAAAGTTGTCGCTGTCATCTAACTTCACAATATCAAATCTGGTACCCGTCGGTGACATCTGCCCTCTTGTCACGGATCACCGAAAGAACCTTCGAACGTGCCACACGTCGAAGTCGCATGCCTCCTACACGCATAAGCACGTCGTTGCGTACTCCTGCACACCATCGTGTACACGTGCACCTCCGTCGTACACCGCTGTGCACAACCTGCTGCTCTCGAGCCTCGTCGACTACCACGTCGCTCGCACACGATGAAGTCGACCCGCTTGATCACCACCTGTCGTTCGTCTTTAAACTGTTGCAAGCTTCGGTTGAATCACGAACAACCAATTGCTATTATTCTATTGATGTTGTTGCCCTCCGGTGTACTATGTCGTGGTTTTATAGAGGGAAGTCACATACATAGAGTCTATATCGGAACAGACTCCAACCTTTTTTTTTCTCGTGCTTGAAACGGACACTAGGAGATGCCATACGGAGGAAAAAATAATCCATCTAGCCAACCTGCATGCTGCATCCAAATTGAACTCCAAATAAGTATTGGTGGGCCATACCTTGTATCCCACAATGCCATATCCATCCATGCCTGCAAATTGATCTCCAATCAGTTGCATGCAGGCACATGTCTTCCAAGGGAAACTAGGCTACGTCCATGCATGCAAAATTGATCTCCAATCAATGCGGGTGCATGCAGGCTCCTCTCTTCCGAGGGGGATTAGTCCACACACACCACTCCTCCGATTCTAACTCCTGTTCCTGTACGCACACGAGTCGGATCCCGATTTTCTCTGACTCCTGCTATGGCACGTGTAGGACTGTGCTCTAACCAGAAACGTGCCACCAACATATCATCAAAAATCACGTTGCCGCCGTACTGGCCACCCAAAAAAAAAACACCTAGTCCACCAGATCATTGTTGTAACCTCCGATCAAACCGACCGTGCATCAGTTAGATCGCTAGTCGAAGCCGCCGCTCAAGATCTGTGATGTCTTCCAACTGCACTATCGAACTTGACCATCAAGTCTGATTGGACCCTATCAAACAACAGCCTGTAGCTGACATCAATCTGTTCTCCACATCTGGACGAAACTCTATTGATGCAGCTCATCGAACGGTTCGAGCCGCCATGCTCGAAGTGTCCAACTCCATCGATCGAGTCGTCAATCGCCGACATGCTCCACCTTGCGCCATGCCCCTTCCGGACACATCGTGCGAGCTTCGCGCGGTGTAGAACATACCATCATGTCTGCTCACGATCTTCAGCATGACCTCTAGATCTGATCTAACCTTGGCTCTGATTACCACTTGTTAGAAAATAAGCATGCAGAAGCGACGACGGATCTCTCGAGGCATCGATGCAAGATCGCGAACGACACGCGAGGCACGATATTTGTTAATGAGGTTCAGCCGAAGCCTACATCCCCGGGGCATAACTACAGGCGCTCCTCCCCAATATGGTGTCTTCATCGTCTTAGTTACAACAGCGGCCCTCTCCTCATATTTATAAGGAGGCTGACACAGAGTCCAACACAAACTCTACACCCCACCGCTAATACAACTCAAAGTCCTAACTGTAACCGTACACAATATCGACACATATCCAACATTTTCCTCCAATCTTGATTCATGCCAGTTTTCATCATGTCCCCATGGAGCCCTAGGATCTTGTGGTGTTCAAATACATGCTCCGTGCAGTGAAAAATCCGCTGCCGAAGTGAAGCGGCCACCTCTGCCCATCGTTGGCCGCGTTCCGGCGAGCCAGACCCAGAGCCAACCACCCCAACAGCCTCCCCTCGTCGATCACAATGAGATTTTAGTGGCCGAAATCCCTCCCCAGCGAGTTGTGCTTCTCCTCCAGCGAGCAGCCATGGCTGTGACTAGAACAGGAGGTGTGAGCTCCGTGAAAATGGTGGGCCCGACCTGCAAGCATAAAAAAATTAATTCCAAAAATTAGGAAATTTGTAAAAATCAAAGTAAATAGTAGAAACATCCTAAAAATATGAAATCAATTTTGCTAGACTCCACAAGTACAGCTCTATGCAGTGAAGTAACATTGGAGCATAAAAACTTTCTGGATTTTCCTAGTAAATTATTTACTCATCTACCTTAGGTAATTAATTGCGGGCAATCTATGCAACCAAAAATTCCTAAACTTTATCAGCTGACTCCCCTCATATCCACTGAGCAATAGCAAAATTCTTAACTTTATTGCACCTATATAATTCTGTTAACTGAAGTGTGAAGATTGCTTCTCCATTAAACCTTAGAAAGGAGTAGTATAACCCTTATTGACCATAACCTGCAGCTAAACTAGTAAAAACTACTCCCCATGTTCTGGCATACTCACTAATGTCAACAACTTGCCTATTCTCAAGTGAATTACTCATCAATTGCATAATTCTACTCCATATGTTCATTCATGCGCACAAACATGATTATGTGGTACTCACCTCTACTAAGCTAGTCATGAACCCATATATTGAGTACTGACCAAAAACATACAAGAAGATGGTGCATGATTATTCATTCCTGTTATTCGTACTCTCTAATGTCCATTGAATTATTTCTCATAGCATTGTACTCCTTCATGTCATCATTATGCATACACACATGAGTATTTCTACTTATCCCTTTTTGCACACTCATAGCATAGCGATAGGGAGCAACTTGATCGAGGAAATAACATACAAGGAGGAGGAGGAGATGGACTCTAACTTGACACTAACATAGTGCAAGGCAAGCTCCAATGCATAAACCATTTTACCAGTTTTCTTTTTGGAATATGTCTATGTCGATCAAGTGTATGTGCATTACGTCTAGGTGTTGTACTGAAACCCCACTTGCATGGTCGAATTGTCCCTTTTAAGTATTGGGTAGATTAGTTCAACAACCCGAGTAGTATGCTAGGCTTAATTAAGTTAGAAACATTAGGAGTCGAGTAGTTGGAATCTACTTTTTGGAGTGAAATTGGGATAAAGGGTTTTAACTTTGATCACTTGAGATTAAATTGGAGACCGTGCGGGAGTCTAATTGTGGTAGGGTGGACCACACAAGGTTATGTCTTGGACCGGTATGCCAAGGCTAGAGTTTTGGACCGGAAAGGTGAGGCCAGTGTTGGAAGATGAACTCATAGCCTCATTTGTGTCGATCGAGGACCGTTCGTTGTTCGCTTTTTTGGACAAGTATCAAATGTACCATTTGCATGCTAGTGATATGGGCACTAGTAAACTGATGTAACATGATCACCTCAGTGTCGAAACTTATACGACCGTCTTTATGGTGGTGTTCATGGAGGCAGTGTGGCAGTCGCTAGGACCTCCTCTGGCGGGACAGTGGAACTGGTTCAACATTTGGGTATCGCATACAATGTGGAGTGAAGTGTGTTGTATGCCTCTTTCGATGGGCGTATGTGTTGTGCATATGGGTTTCCCTGTAGGTTTAAACCGATTCAAATCGCCGTCGCTCGCGGTCAATGAGTATTGTTTGTTCATTGCGTCACATCATAGTAATTAGTGAAATTTATGAGTAATGTGATCATATCTGTTGATTATAATTTTTTTGCTTGCAACATGTTTGAGTTCGCTATATGCAAACTAAATTTACTTTTCGCTTCAACAAAAAATGTGTTCTGAAATTTGAACATAAGAACCTACTTATTAGGCTATGTTTCGTGGCACAACCCTTCTTCTTTTATGACCTCTGCATATTGTCTAGTGAGTCATTTGACGGGTAAGTCTTGCTGAGTATTAGTTGCTCATGGTTTATTGACTAATATTTTTCAGGCGAACATGTTATCATTGTGGTGATGTACATAAAGCGCTCCAATGAAAGCATCATCCCTCGCGGGATGGACGATTACAAAAGGGCCTAGCTTGCTGCAGTGTGTTTGTGTGCTGCTAGAACTAGGGGAGGGCATTCGGTTAACCGGCTCAATTCGGTTTAATTTTTTGGTTTTTTTTTCAAAATTCAGTTTTTAGAAAATCAAAACCGAAATGTAACATGTAAAATCAAAAACCGGTCCATCGATTAACTGCAAAATTCGGTTCGGTTTCCGGTTAACCGAAAAAACCAGACCTCAACCTAACCTTCGATCTGTTTATGGCGGCGGCGAGGGTCGGGCTCTTCAAAGTTCTATACAGAACGTCCTGCTCCATCCTGATAATTATCTACAGAGATCATCAAGTCTGGCCAAGCTGCTTTGGCCGCATGTTGATCAGATTAGGCACCGTCGTTGCCTAGAGCTTTTTCGTCTCGTTTGCTATCACTCTCATCTGAAGGTGTTCATACAAAATGGCCTCACAACCCTCAGATGGACGCGGTCGTCAGACACATGGTGTCGTACGGTGGTAGTTGTCAGCTGGGTACGCACAGCGGTGGGTGCTAGTGGCAGGGCGACTAGGTGCTTTCGGCGACGGGGGCGCTGGTGGCAGGGCAACATGGCAGCTAGAGACAGGGCAACGCGGCGGGGCGGGGCGGCTGGGTGCGTTCGACGGTTGGGGCGCTGGTGGTGAAGCGGTTGGGTGGCGGCCGCATTGAGTTGTCCCGATGGGGTGGGAGCGGTTAGGGTTGTACTAGCTGGATGGGCCTTGGGCCGGGATGGTTTAGGATTGCTAGGGAAGGATTAATTTCTGTATTTGGGTTGGGCTGGAAAATGAAGATACCGAGTTTATTGGGATTAATTCGGTTAGTCCGGTTAACCAAGAAAAAAAACCGGAACCAGAAAAAATTCGATTTCCTCATAATGAAAACCAAAATCTGTTTCGGTTGAGCCGGTTTTGGTTAATTCGGTTTCGGTTCTGGTTAATTCGGTTTCAGTGTTCAGTTTTTGGTTTTTTTGCCCATTCCTAGCTAGAACATTGTATCGGTGGGCTCGATACGTTGTTACCGTTGTAGTTATATTTCAGAGTTGTGTAAAAATTCAGACTATGTTTTCGTGTATATTTATAAACTTATGTTCAATCACACTCTGATTTACTCATCTAAATTGCTTTATTTTACTATATTTTGATATGTCCTTGTTGATGTGCAATGCCGGCGCTGCAACGTGTGACACCATCCGAATATGATCTGTCGAGGGTTGACCCTCACACTAATGAATCAACTTGTAGAACCTAAGAAAGATTATGTTGAGGTGATATTGCTATTTTACCGGTCCTGAACACCCTTTCTTGACTATTGTCTCCAAAATAAATACCTTCACTTGGATCCTCATCTTTTTTATATTCCATAACAAATGTATGTATATTTCATGTTAAAGATGGCCAATTAAAGAAATAGCCAAATTAAAATGAATTATACACCTTGTTGTATTAAGGTATAATTTATAATGTATTAAGCCAAATTATATAAAAAAAAATTGCTTAATCAAAAGGAGTCAATTTACTTTATATTTTATGTGTAGTTTCATTTCCATCATAAGCCAAAATTTTTAAAATTAGCTTTAATGATGAAATTTGTAAAATTTGTAAATATAATGAACAAAATTCAAAGTTGAGGCCAAATTTTAAAAATAGCCTAAACAATAAATTTTGGACAATGTGATTTTTAATTTTATGTATTTGGCCAAAATTAGAAAATTAACCAAATATTAAATTATTGCAAATAAATAATATTTAACTGCAATATACACGTTGTCATAATCAATATTGATCATAATTATATTTACAGAATATTTTACAATACATACACACATGCAGTACATTAAACTACACTTGGATTTTAAATTTAAACTGTAAATTGAAAAATAGTAAAATAGGTAATTTGATATGGGCTTCATGGGCGGCCCAACCGTGGGCGTGCGGCACGGCCGAACGCACGGCCCTGCCGAACACGCGGTCCGGCGGCGCGGCCCATGACCTGGCCCAAGGTCCGACCGACGATGAATAAAAGGGGGGCGAGAAGCGTTGGGGCCAGCTACGAACCCTAGCCGCACTCCTCGCCTTGCTCTCACCACCTCAGTTCCTTCGTTCGCCGCCTCAGTACCTCCGCTCGCCGCCTCGGTACCTCCGCTCGCTGCCGCTTTGAATCCGCCTCGTGCACCACATTTTCTTCCTCCTCCGGCGCCTTCCTCCGTCTTCCCCTTCGTTCTCTGGTGCCGCTCCCCCTCAACCCCCACCTCCCCCCACCGCTCAGTTGAAACCGGTGGCCAAGGCCCAAGATTCGGGCCTTCGTGCTGGTCGGGTCGGGGCGGCGAGGTGAGCGAACCGGCAAAGAATCCGGTTTCCGCTCGGGCTCAGAAGCGCTGGTGAAGATTTGGGTTCCGGCGTCTCGGTTTCACAGTAAGGTGTTGCCGGCATAGGAACATATGATGTTGTTTTTGCAGGTGGTGCCGACGGAGGAATGGTGCGTGCGGCCAAAGGACCTTGGGGAAGACCTCGGGGTCCAATCCTTATCCTAGCCATCCGCCGTACTGGTGGCGGCGTGGTGGCGTCGGCAACCGCCAGTGCCATGGATCCGGTGGCCGCTGTGATGTTCGGTATGCCATCTGTTCCTTCTCCTCCCCCTCCCCCTGTCCGTCCGATGACATAGATCCTTGTACCGGCGCAACCCGGTTGGGGATCTCCCCACGAGGACGGCATTCAGTTCCTCTTGATGACCCATTTGTTGGTCGTCCGGATCTGAGGCACGACAGGGAAAAGGGGTCGGAGACTGATCCTCAACACGGCGATGAGGTCGGCGTGGATTCAGTGATGGTGCCACTGGTCGACGACGACGGTGGTCTCCACGATGACCATGGCGTTGAACATCTTGATGGCCATGACGGTGAACTTGGCAGTGGTGTAGGTGGCCCTGATCTTCATCCCCGATGAAGAACACCATTATTACAGAATCGGTAGGTCCATTGTTAGGCATCTTACCGTTGTTCTTGATTCTCTCTTTCGCTCTTAGAGACAAAGTGCTGATGACGTGTTAGAATAAAATTAGAGAAAGACAATGAACACTTGCAAAAATGATTCTAACTTGTTCTTTATTCATTCTTTCTATTGTTTTTTATACATGTTGAATGGACGGTCGCATCCGATGGTGAGGGGGCGCAAGGAGGAGGCGCCGGCGACAACCGCCAGCAACCGTCCTGAGGATGTTCGAGTGTTCACATTGTTTGTTCTGTAACAGTAAGAACCCCATCAAGTCTCTTGCATTTGTTTCTCAACATGACGTGCCCAGCTCCGGCCAATCTTCATCTTGTGGAACACTTGCTTTGTTGTCCTCTCTAACCCTTGAACAGATTGAAGAGTTTCCAGAGAAAGAACTTGCTCTCATCTCTACTCGATTCTCAAAAGCATTGCAAAATGTGAGAACTAGAAGGAGAGGGAGTGTCGAACCTCGAAGATGCTTCGAATGTGGTAAGACAGGACATTTTCGCACAGGTTGCCCTAACCTTTCAGGTACTACTTCCTGTGATGAAAAGCAAACAAGGATGAAGCACTCCTCTACAAACAACAACAAGAAAAAGAAGGATTTTACAGGATGCCAATTAGTAAATAGTTTTATCTCCACACTCCAAGAACTTGGCTCGAGCGATGTGGACATCAGAAGTGACAAAGATGAAGATGATTTGGCAAACTTGTGCTTCATGGCGGGCAAGTCAAGATCAAGTATGGAGGAGGCACAACACAACAACGACAATGAAGAGGTATGTCCTATCCGCAAAGAAATGTGATGCTATTTCTCGTGCCACTGTTATAGTTAAGAAAAATGACAAAAAGCTTAGGGACAATGCTGTTAAAATTGAATCATTAGAATCTAAAATTAATCGTTTGAAATCTATGATTCCTAGTGATGATTCTTGTTCCTCATATGGTTTAATATATGAACATTTATCCTCTTTAAGAAGTGCACACACCTCAACACTTGATAATTTTGAGTTAGAAATTGAAAAGAATAGAGAGATTGTTGCACTTAATGATAAAAACTAGAAAGATGCTAGCTGTTCTACAATTGATTTGCATTGTTCTACTTGTGATGATCTTGATAAGAAACTACATGATGCTATGGATGAAATTTCTATTTTGAATAATGCTTTACGTGCTCATGAAGTTAAATTTTTTTCTAATTGAAAATTAAAAGGAAAAACTTCATGTGAAAATTGCCTTGATATGTCCAATAAACTTGATGACATGCATAGGACATTAGATCGGTTTTGTAATGCAAATAAGAACCTAAATTTGCTCCTGAATTCTTCCAAGTCTTGCACTGATAAAACTGGTTTAGGTTTTGATTCTCATGCTCATGCTAAGGCACATCTACCTAAAATTGTAATGTCATCAGGAAGTGGTTTGATTCAAACAACTCCTAAACAAAAATAAGTGGTTTTCAAATCTGCAGGGGTGCTTTCTCATTCAGCTTCTAATAAACATGTTGCTTACTCATCTAGACATGAACACAAAGTTAAATTTCATTGTACCCACTGTGGTAGAGATGGTCATATCATAAATATTTGTTATAGACTAGCTAAACAACACAAAAAGGAAAGAATGCAAGCTAGATCTCATAATTCTCATGCAACATTTGCTGCACATGGTAAACCAAATATCAAGAACATGCAACCTGCTGTTATGAGTTAAAAGCATGCAAAGTTTGCTCCCAAACCTACTGTTTTTCATGCTACACATGTAACACCTCATAGGTCAGTAGTTGGGTACAAGAATTCTCAAAATTTGGCACATAAACCTGCTGTTTTATCTCAGCTTTCGTGTGTTATTCCTGCTGGACGTCATGTGACATAGTACTGAATTCCTAAATGCCTTTTGACTAACCCCAGTATTGAGTCATTGATGTATTGTGCTTCTATGTAGGTTACACGCTTGAGGAAGGATAACATTTAGATTGTGGATTCAGGTTGCTCACGCCACATGATCGGTAACAAAGAATGGTTATGCTCCTTCTCTTTTGTGTCACGTGTAGAGAATGTTACTTTTGCCGATAATTCTTCACTTCCTATAGTTGCTAAGGGTTCAGTTATGGTCAATGCTCACTACACTTTGAAAGATGTGGCACTTGTCAAAAATTTGAAATACAACTTGCTTTCTGTTTCACAATTGCTAGATGAAAATCTGGAAATTATTTTCACTGAAGATTGCCGCAAGGTTGTAGATTCAAACAGTGAGCTTATTTTTAACATGTCTTGGTTTGGAAGAGTTTTTAAAGCTGATTTTGATATGTCATCCTTTAAGCATAGGTGTCTAGTTGCTAATGAATTAAAGAACTTATATTTTTGGCATCGTAGACTTGGTCACATAGGCTTTGATCATCTAACGCGTGTTAGTGCTCTTGATCGCATACGTGGGATGCCTAAGCTTAAAGGGGACAAAGAAATTGTGTGCTGTTCTTGTAAACAAGCTAAGATGGTTGCAAGTTCACATGCTCCTCTCACAATGACCATGACAACTGAACTGGATTGACTTTTGCACCTTGACACCGTAGTATCTTCACGTGTTCCATCCTTTGGACGTAAATGATACGTTCTTGTGATCGTTGATAATTTTTATAGATACTCTTGGGTTTATTTTGTGGCATCTAAGAATGAAACTTTTAGTCACTTTAGAATTTATTTTTTAGATTATCAATTGATCACTCAAGATCTTTAAAAGCAATTACAAGTGATAATGGAACCAAATTTATAAATCAATCGTTTGACCACTTTCGTGCGAAAAATGGAATAGATCATCAATTTTCTTCACCTTATGTACCTCAACAAAACGGTGTTGTAGAGAGAAAGAACAGAAGCTTAGTTGAGATGGCTAGCACTATGCTTGATGAATATCAAACTCCTAGAAAATTTTGGGCAGATGCAATTGCAACCGCTTGTTATGTCTCAAATCGTGTTTTCTTGCGTGCTAAGCTAGGAAAAATACCACATGAATTTTGGTTTGGACATAGGCCTAGTGTCACACACTTTCGAGTCTTTGGTTGCAAATGTTTTGTTAAGAAACATGGTAATATTGGTAAATTTGAAGCTAGATATATTGATGGCATGTTTATTGATTATCCATCTCATACTAGAGGCTACCATGTGCTTTTACTTGACACTAACAAAATTGTGGAGACTTGTGAGGTTTCTTTTGATGAAGCTAGCCCAGGTACTAGATCTAATATTGCAGGACCAGATCCATATCCGCAGGGGGAGAGTATTTTCATCGAAGAAGACAAAGAAGTGGTGCTGCTGCCTGAAAATTCAGAAGCAAATGATGTTGATCACGCTGCTGATTTTGCACCACAACAAGCACCAACAACTACTGTAGCTGGTACAGATCGTCCTCAAGCCACAAGTTCTTCGATCTGTGATGAACATGAATGTCGGAGTGTTTTTCCGGCAATTCTCCCGATACTACCGTTGGTAGCTCGCGGAGTTTGTAGTTCGGTATTGGGTGCGCAGAGATTCTGAAGAGTATGGCAAATGGACACAAGTATTTACGTGGTTTGGCCCGCCTGAGCGTAATACCCTACTTCACGGGGTGTGTAGCTGTTATATTGAGCGTCTAAGAGCTTCTAGAGAGTTTTCAGCCCAGAGACTGTGAGATTCCCCCCTGTGTATCGTCGACCAGTCCTTTTATAGTACAAGGACTGACCGTTACACTGCTAGCCTGGCCCGACATGTGGCCCTGGCGGTTACTAATGTTTAATACATAATTAATGAGATTAATTACTGTTAATAGCGTAGTAACGGGACCTGACAGTGCCGTTACTGGTATTAAGGGCCCTCTGATCGTGTGTCATTAATATGGTATTAATGACACTTAATTAGGTCTTGAAGTCTTTGATTGCCCCTTGGAGGTCCGAGCCGTTGGGGGTTCACCAGCTTGATTGCTGAGGTTGAAGGTCTGACGGTTTGGACACGTGGCAGCTTTGGAGCTATTCGTCTGGGACGGGTAGGTCCGGTGTAGATGTACATGTGTCGATACTGGAGCTTCCCTCTGTCGGAGGTTAGGTCCAGGGGTGCCGCACAAGTGTCTAGCCCGGAGCTATCCCATGTGTGGGATATAGGTCCGGCTGCACTATACACGTGGCAGTACCGGGGCTAACCATAGATGGGAGGCATGTCCAGTCCCGTATGACATGTGGGGCCTCCGCAGGTCTTCAACTCAGATAGGTGAAGTCCCTTTGGTCTTTTTGTAGTCCCAAGGGGTATACGGTACGCAGGGTACCGAAAGTGGCCCCCTGGGCCCACCTCTGGGAGGGACCTTTTGGATAAAGTCGTTTTGCTAGAGGTGGGTCCATCCTTTGATTTTTTTGTCGTGTCTTCAAGGATCTTCAGGTGTGCCGTTGGCGGTAGTTCGTAGTTAAACCAACGCCGCGTGGCATATCTTGGATGCGGCAGGTGAGATCTTAGCGTGCGGATCTCACGCAATTGAAGGTTGTCGGTTCCCGATACGAAAATCATATCAGTTCCGCGCGCCTTGTCAGGCCGCCGCCTTCGGGTTTCCCGCCTTTCATGATGACAACCGTTCGCCTGGGGTAAGGACCTCGACTTGATCGTCGGGGTGGCTCCGGGCCCCCTTGTCATTGGCAGGGTGGAGTTTTTGACTTGTATCGTCGGCTCCTCGGTTTCCATCCAAACGTTGTGGGGGCTTACTTAAGAAGGAAAGCATACACCGTTTGGGGGTTCTTTACGCTGTCATTCGGTCTTGCGCTCAAATCCCCCAAACTTTTGTTGCTTTTCATCCCTAGCCCCGCTTGTGCTGCGATGAAGTTGGGTCTTCGCGAGAGCCAACTTAAGACCGTCGGCAACGTGAAGAAGGTCCGGGCACTCATGGGGTGGTCCAGTGACTTCTTCAATTACCAGGTCCGCGCTAGCAAGCTTCCATTCGAGAAGGAGCACGCTGGTGACATGGTGTACTTCTCTGCGTACGCCATGGTGGGACTGATCCCACCCTTTTCTTCTTTTCTCTTGATGCTGCTAGACTTCTATGGTCTGCAGCTGTACCACCTTGGCCTCCACTCCATTCTTTTGGTGTTGATCTTTGTCCACTTCTGCGAGATGTGGGTGGGTATTCCTCCCTGTGTCGAGCTCTTCCGCACCTTCTTCACCATCCACACCACCGGCAAGAGTGACGAGTACCTTGCCTTCTATTACTTTGTGAAGCGCAAGAAGTGCCTGTTCAAGTACTTGCGGTCGTTCCCTTCTGGCAAGTGGGACGACTAGAAGAAGGATTGGATTGTCATCAGGACAGAGGAGCATGAGAGGCTAGAGTTGCCCGTAGGCCTCCCCAACGTCGACACTGAAGCTTGGAGCGAAGTTCCGGTGTTATCGGACGCTTTCAACCCTACTGTGACCAGGATCCGCCAATGCCTGGAAGGAGGGGTGACTCCTCAGGCGGTATTTTGCAACTTCCTGGCCAACAGGTGGGCTCTGCTGAAGAAGAGGGAGAAGATTGCTTGGGCCCTCAACAGCGTGATGGATGATGACTGGATCGAAACCTGTTTGAAGTCCAACCTGGAAGGCGCAACCTTGGAGCTTCACCTCAAGAAGTTCTAGCACGGCAACGATGTCGAGGGCGACTACTTGTCTCCGTCGGCGGCTTTCCTCCCTCTGAACATGGATGTAGAGTTCAGCAGGGAGCTCCGGCGGAAGATGTCGGTACTTGATGACCTTGGTGTCGTTGAGAGGCGTTCGACCACCGGGTTGGTGATCTCCGGAGCTTCCGAGGGTGGTCCCCTTCCGTCCCGGAATAAAGAGTTGAAGTCGCGGGCAAGGGCAAAGAGTTGGCCGAGCCCTTGAGCCGAAAAAGGAAGCTGAAGCACTCTGATGGGAGGTCCGTCAGGCCTGCTCCTTCCTCAGCGGCTCCTTCTCCCCAGAGGGGGAGGTCTTCAACGGCGACATCCACTCCAGCATCGGCATCTCCCCGGGGTGCTAGTTCCGGCCGTGTGGCTACAGTACCAGGACCAGTTGAAGGCTCTGGGTCCAGAAGTTCTTCCTGATCGAGGGGGCCTCGACCAAAGCAGAGCCAACAGTTGCGGCGAGCTCCGGGGAACCTTTCGGAACTGACATGCCAGTGGCGACATGGTCCAGTCCTAAGCGTCCGAAGAAGAGGTTCCGTGCTAACTGGTGCGGAAGCCTTCCAAGGTAAATTTTCTTTTTTTTTTACCTCAATTGGTTGTTTTGTGTTGTAACTGTGTTTTGAGTGTCTTCATCCTTCATCTATAGGGTACCCAAGAGAGGGGCTGAAGCTCCTGTTCCTGCTACAACATCTGAAGCTGTGTAGGCGGAGGCTCCGACTCCAATCCCCGCGCCGCCCCAAGGGGTGGCTGAGGCTGCAACAGCTCCGACACCGGCTGTCATGGTCTTGGACCTTGACTCATCCCCAGAAGCTCCCGTGGTAGCGCCGAACCACGGGAATGAAGATGTGCCAGCGGCACCTGCCCCGGAGGTTGAATCTCTGGGTTTGGACGCTGAAATGGTGGTCGCTCCGGCCTCAGAACCGGAGATATATGCGATTCCGGTCCTAGAGCCGGATGTTTTTGAAGCCCAGGCGGTGGAGCCGGTGTTTGATGATGCCCCGACGGTAGAGCCGGTGGTTGATGAAGCTCCGGTGCCTGAGCCGGTTATCGAAGAAGTTTCGGCGGTAGAGTCGGTTGCTGCACAAGTTCCGGCGCCTGAGCCAATTACTGCAGAGGTGCCGACGCCCGAGCCCATGATGGTCGAAGCGTCAGCGCCTGGGCCAGCAGTGGAGGAGGCGCCAGTGTCGGAGTCGGAGATAGCTTCAGCTCCGATTGAACCTTCAATGCCTGCCTCAGATGTGGTGGTCCCGGAGGTGCCCGCGTCTGAGCCAGGGTGCCAGATGAAGTTGCTGGCCCCCCGCTTGAGGGACCAGTTGTTGATGATCTGGCAGCGGGACCTTCGGAGCCAACTCCGGAGGTTGAAACTTCTGTAGCAGGACCTTCCTCGACGGCGGCCGAGGCTATTCTAGGGGGCGGCCCTAGTGCCGCGGAAGCTCAGGGAACCGCTCTTGTAGAGTGGGACCCAATTTTTGTCACGGAGAACCCACTGGAACCGGCAGAGATGACCCCGGTAGGTCCAGACCCGATCCCTCTGTCATTGTCTATTGACAACGCCTGCTCCAGTCTTCGCCAGGTTCAGTTGGCTTTTTACCACGACAGCAAGGCTCTCGAGGAGGAGCGTCAAACTCTTAGGAGGTGGTGTAACCGACTCCAATTCGAGACCAAGATGGCACAATCGAGGCTGGCTGACGACAAAGAGTGGGTGAGGAAGGAGAAGATCCGCCTGGAGTACTAGGGTAAGCTGCTGGATGAGAGGGAAAGCATGACGCGATCCCTTGACAACCAGTCCCGGGCCATCTACGAACAGACCAAAGCTGCTAATAGCGTAGCGGATGATCGCCAAGAGAGGCTCGACGCCATCCACGCCAGTCTCGTCAAGCGCCAGGAGGCTCTTGAGGAGCGGGAGAGAAAGCTCGAGGATGAAAAGCAAAAACTCCTGGAGCTGCGGGACGATGTCATGAAGAGGGAAGAAGAGCTTACTCAAAGGCTAACTTTGAGTGATAAGAGTCTCGAGGAGCGCACCAAGAAATTGGACGAGCGCTGCGAGAAAGAGGAGAAGAAGGCCTGGCAGCGAGGACAGGAACTCCACAGGAGGGAATCTGACATTGCTACCAGGGAGAAGAATGTGTGGGGCCGAGAGAAGGACTTGGTTAACCGCCAGAACGAGATCCACCTCCAGGAGGAAGAGCTCAGTAAACTCGAAAGGCAGGTTGCTGAAAAGATTCAACAAAACGCCAAGAGGATGTAGCAGTTATTGAAGACTCGCGTGCTTCAGACTTGTAGAGCGTAGGTCCGAAGTCTTCAGTAGTGAAGGCCCCCTGAGGTTATCAGAGCTTAAGGGCTCTGGCCTTGACCATCTTCGGAGCTTGGTAGCTCCAGTAGTGGTCTCCATCAACGTGTAGGGCGTCGACAGTTTGTCCTCTGGAGTCTTCCTACCATTTTTTGTTCACTTTGACGGCTAGCCCCATGGCTTTACTGGAGCTGAGCAGTTCCAGCGATGCTTGCTATCAATGTTTAAAGCATCGATTAACAATGCAACTCAAGTTGTACATGAATTAGTCGATCTAAAAAATTCTTGAGAATCGCACAACTTTGTTATAGACAAAAAAGAGAAAAATAAAAAATAATGAGCTTGTAAAAAGTAAATGCACGTGGAGTCTGTTTTCACACAAAGATGTCTTTCATTATAGGTCTGGGGTACAGGGGAAACAAGTACACCCTTAGGGTACGGAACCAGGCTAAGTGTGTTTTGTTTCTTGTTTGACCCAAGGTAGCTAGCTACACTTTTCGTTCTGAGACTGTGACAAGTGTTGCCTGAACTTTGCGGACCTTCTGGAGAATGGCTGGCTGTTCTCCCAGAGGGGCTACCCGACTCTTTACAATGACTCTATAACATACATCACGTGTACTACAGACTCACTTCCGTGGTATTAAGCGTAGAACTTACGGAGGTGCTCAATGTTCCAATGATTAGGGAGAGGTGTCCCATCCTTGGTTGCCAAGCGAACGCATCCAGGACAGGTTACTTTAATCACTCGGAAGGGTCCTTCCCAGCTGGGGGAGAGTTTGTTTAACCCTTCTCTGGATTGTATTCTCCGTAGCTCCAGATCACCTTCCTTGAGCTGTCGGCTGTGAACATGCCTTTGGTTATAGCGCCAGAGAGCTTAGCGGTATTGGGCATTCCGAACAACTGCTCGGCACCTTCCCTCTTCAAGGAGGTCAAGGTCTTCACGCCGGAGCTGGTCCTGCGCGGCATCGTCGAAGGTCCGGACCCGGAGTGACCCCAAGGTGATTTCAGGAGGAAGGACTGCTTCAGCTCCATACACCAGGAAGAAGGGTGTCTCTCCAGTTGACCAGTTTGGAGTTGTCCTGTTGGCCCATAGAGTGGTCAGAAGCTCTTCGATCCAATTGGCTCCATGTTTTTTTAGACGCTCATATGTGTGCGTCTTGAGTCCTTTTAGGATTTCTGCATTTGCTCTCTCGGCTTGGCCATTGCTTGCCGGGTGAGCTACGAAAGCGTAGCTGACTTGAATGCCAAGATCTTCGCAATATCCTTGGAATGCAGAGCTTGTGAATTCGGTCCCATTATCGGTTATGATTTTGTTTGGGACTCCAAATCTGCATACGATGGACTGTAAGAAGTTGATGGCTAATTACTTGTTTATTGTCACGACTAGAGTTACTTCCGGCCATTTGGTGAATTTGTCAATGGAGACGCACATGAACTTGTAACCTCCAACGGCTCTTGGGAAAGGTCCCAAGATATCCATCCCCCACACAGCTAAAGGCCATGTAGGAGGTATCATTTGTAGAGACTGAGCCGGTGTGTGAATTTGTTTTGCATGAAACTGGCATGCTTCACATTTCTTCACCGGCTCAGTTGCATCCTGGAGCGCTGTAGGCCAATAAAAGCCATGCCGAAAGGCTTTACCGACCAGCGTGCGGGAAGACGCGTGGTTCCCACACTCGCCTCCATGGATTTCTACGAGGAGCTCGCAACCTTCTTCCTTTGTAATGCACCGCATTAGGACGCCGTTAGCACCACACCGGTAAAGATCCCCTTCTACCAGCGTGTATCTTTTAGCCAATCTGACTATCCGGTCAGCGGATACATTATCTTTAGGAAGGAAGTTGTCTTTCAAGTAGCTCCGGATCTCCAAGATCCATGCATCGGAGCTAGCTTGAGCATTCGAGCCTTGTGTGCTGGGTTGCTCAGAGCTTCCGGCAGCACCTACGACCCTTGATGGCTGCCATGGTAACAGGGCCATCGGGACCGCCAGCTTCAGGATGCTGGTCTCGCCCCCTTCACTCAGTTCGGCGGGCTGAGTTGTGGGTTTTGACAACCTCTGGAGGAAGGTTCTGTCGGGAGCCGGAGCTCCAGTTGACGCTTTCGTCGAGAGTTCGTCAGCTTCAGCGTTATGGAGACGCTAGACATGGTGGAGGTCCAGGACTTCGAAGTCCTTCTGAAGCCTCTGGACTTCAAGGAGATAGACAGCTAGTTGGGGACGGTTGCAGGAGCATTCACCCTTCACCTGTTTAGTGATGAGCTGCGAATCCCCCTTGACCAACAGCTGCTTGACACCATATGATAGTGCCACCTTTAGTCTGTAAATGAGTGCTTCATACTCCACCATGTTGTTGGTCGCCTTGAAGTCAAGGTGTACCATGTATTTAACCTTCTCCCCAGTCGGAGCGAGGAGAAGGACTCCAGATCCAGCCCCCTGCTTCTGCATGGAGCTGTCGAAGTAGAGAGTCCAGTGAGGCTCAGTGAAGACCGGAGCCTTGAGTTCCGGCTTCTGCTCACTAGGGCCCCCAGGGTTCGATGGAGAGGGTGTCCATTCTGCCACAAAGTCTGTCAATGCTTCACTTTTGATTGCTTGTCTTGGCATGAATTCAAGGTCAAACTCGGCCAATTCCGCTGCCCACTTTGCAATGTTTCCAATGGAGTTGTGATTATGCAAAATCGCTCGCAGTGGATATGAAGTCACCATTGAGATCTTGTGAGCTTGGAAATAGTGTCAGAGCTTCCTGGAAGCAATAAGAACTACGTATAGCAGTTTATGTACTTCCAGGTACCGAGTTTTGGCGTCGTGGAGTACTTCACTGATGAAGTACACTAGGCGTTGGACTGTCCAGACCCTCCCGGAGGGGCCCGAAGCTTCCTCCTCATCGACTCGGACCCTCCCGGAGGGGTCCGGACCTTCTTCGGGGATCGTCGAGTCCTTGTTAGAGGAACCCGGAGCTTCTTCAGGAGTGACCTGAACCCTCCCAGGAGGGTCCGGCTCTTCTTGCTCAACAAGAGTAACTCCTTGTTGACTCAAGTCTGGGGGCTGGGACCCAGACTCGCCTTCAGGAACCTCCAGACTCTCCCGGAGGGGTCTGGATTCCTGAGCTTGTAACGGTTCTGGTCTCTCCGCAACCAGGATCATGCTGACAACTTCGTCATTTGTCGAAATGTAAAGCAGTAGAGGCTCACTAGGGTTCGGAGCTACCAAGGTTGGTAGAGTGGTGAGGAGCTGCTTCAGCTCCTGGAACGCCTTTTCTGCTTCTTCGGACCATTGGAATGGACCGGACTTCCTCAATAGCTTGAAGAAGGGTAGTGCCTGTTCCTCCAGTCTTGAGATGAACCGGCTGAGGGCGGCTAGACATCCAGTCAGCTTCTGGACGTCTTTGATGCGGGCTGGTGGCTGCATATCTTCAATGGCTTTAATCTTCGCTGGATTTGCCTCTATACCTCGGTGGTTTACTAGGAAACCAAGAAGCTTTCTGGAGCTAACCCCGAAGACACATTTGTCCGGGTTCAGCTTCATGCGAGTGACTCACTACTTGTCAAAGACAGCTTGCAAGGTTTCAAGAAGCAACTCCTTGTCCTTAATCTTAACGATGATATCATCAACATACACTTCCACTACATCTCTAATGAGCTATCCAAAGGTTTTGTACATAGCTCATACAAATGTTGAGGCTGCATTCTTGAGACCAAATGGCATGTCAGTATAACAATACAATCCATCTACTGTGATTAATGAAGTATGCTCTTCATCTTTCCTAAACATTCTGATTTGATGGTACCCAGAATATGCATCTAAGAAACACAATAATTCACACCCAGAGGTGGAATACACTATCTGATCTATTCTAGGTAGTGGAAAAGGATCTTTTGGACATGCCTTATTAAGTGTTGTGTAGTCGATACACATCTGAAGCTTCCCGCCGGCCTTGGGTACAACGACTGGGTTTGCCAGCCATTTTGGATGGAAGACTTCTCAGATAAATCCAGCTTCGAACAACTTCTTCACTTCTTGTCGTATGAAGTTCTGTCGCTCTACTGATTGCTTTCGAGGCTTCTGATGTACAGGCCGAGCGTCAGGGTAGATCTTCAGATTATGCTCGATCATTTCCCTAGGGATCCCAGACATTTGTGACGGTTGCCAGGCAAACACGTCGACATTAGCCCGGAGGAAAGTGATGAGCGCGAGTTCCTATTTGTCATTCAGACCTCCCGATATACGGGTGGTCTGAGCGGCGTCAGAACCGATTTGGACGACTTTGACGGGAATGTCGATGTCGCCGCTTGGTTGCACGCGAGGTGCGGAGGTTGAGCCTCGATGACGAATGCTCGGTGGTTTCGGAGCTTGCTCCTTTCTAGATTCTTCTTCTTGCGCAGTGGCAAGCGCGTGAAGTTCTTCCAGAGCTGTCACTCCGGCAGTGCGATCTCCACGGATCCGGAGGACACTAGTTGGTGTTGGCATCTTCAACACCAAGTAGTCATAATGAGCAGCAGCCATGAACTTGTATAAGGCTGGCCTGCCCAGAATGGCGTTGAAGGGTAAGTTGATCTGAGAAACGTCAAAGACCAACTTCTCAGTGCGATAGTTCTCCCGAGTCCCAATGGTTACGGGGAGAGTAATGGCACCAAGTGGGGTTATGGCCCCCGAACCTACTCCGGAGAAAGGTCGGGAGGGGTGAAGGTCCAAAGGTCAGAGTTGAAGCTTGACGAAAGCTTTGAAGCTTATGAGGTTCAACCCCGAACCTCTGTCTACCATTACGTGGTGGAGTTGGATGTTGTTGATGGTCAGAGATACCATCAATGGGAGTTGGCTAGCTCCGATAATATTCCGAGGGCAGTTTGACGCGTCGAAAGTGATGGCAGTATCCATTCACTTCCGGTGCGGCTCCGCCCTGGTGGTGGGAGCCACTGAAGCCATGTCCCGCCGCATGGTCTTTAGGACACGACGCGAGGTGATGTCCCACGAACCACCAAAAATGGTGTTCATGGTTTTCTGACGTTCATTGTCGGGAGTCGTTGTTAACGGAGGTGTAAACAGCCTTCAAGACCTTTTTAGGGTCCTGAAAGCCTAACTCCTCTTCAGCCAGAGCTTCGTCGACTTTCTGTTTTCCTTCCCTTTGTCGGAAGGGAACTTCTTTCCGGTGCTTGTTGTAGCGCTCGGCAAGGTTCTGGACCTCTCGGCAGTCTTTCAAGTTGTGGCTGTTCAACTTATGAATAGGACACCACACTTTGGAGTTGTCGCCGTCTTTTGATGACGACCGAGGTCGTTTCTCGGGGCGTGACCCCTGGCCACCCGGAGCTGTGGCAGCTGCAGCAGTAGGTGTGCCGGCCGACCGCTTTTTCTTGCTGTTGGACTTTTTCTTCTTTTTGCCACTCCCGGAGGTAGTGGCTTCGCCCTTGAAGGATTTTATATTATCCTCTGGAGGTGGTTTGGAGTGCATTTCACGGCCCTTCACAGCTTTGGCACACTTGTCTGCCAAGCTAAAGAGCTCCATGACGCTGGTGATCTCCTTGATCGCCAGCTTCTCCAACATCTTCTTGTCTAGTACGCCATGTCTAAATGCCACAATAATAGAGGCGCTGGAGATAGAGGGAATAGTGTTTCGTACCTGGGAGAACCTCTGGATGAAGGAACACAGGGATTCTCCCCCCTTCTGTGTGACAGCAAAAAGGTCCAGTTCGGTGCCTGGTCGGGTGTATGAACTCCCAAAATTGGTGGTGAACTGTTGGCACAGTTCCGCCCAACTATTGATGGAGTTGGGCGGAAGGCTCATGAACCAGGACCTGGCGGTCCAAGTTAAAGCCACTGGGAAGTAGTTGGCCATTACGGCCTCGTTACCTCCGGCCGCAAGGATTGCGGTGGAGTAAATCTCGAGAAACTCAGCAGGATTGACAGTCCCGTCAAATTTCTCCGGCAGGTGAGGCCGGAACTTTTGTGGCCATCTGACCATGCATAGGTGCATGGCCAGGGCAGAATAGCCTCCTCCTACTCCCTCGGGAGCAGGACTGTCTCGAGCCTCTCTCCTTTCATGAGCACGCTCGATATGGACGCGGCCGTCCTGTTGACGGTAACGATGATCAAGCTCTGCCCGGAGGTCATGAGTTGAAAGCCTGGTTACTGTATGGGTGCGTCGCGCCCCGAAAGGCAGCGACGTCACCATTTGAGACACAGTATGCCTCCTATTTTGGGAAGCGTGCGGACCAAGTCTACTAGACAAAGTCCGATGCTGCGATGGGGCCCGCCCCGAGGGGGAGGACCTTGGTTGCTGATGCGATCGGCTGCTGCTGCAACCAAATGTTCCACATCAGCCCTCCACTGCTCCATTGCACCCTGGGATGCACCCGAAGGTGGTGGGCATTGGAGAAGAGCACGTGCAGCATGGAGCGCGTGTTCAGGATTATTGTTATTCGCCGATGCTGTGACCAACGTAGATGTCCCGTCCTGTTGTCCAGCTTGATTTGCTGGTGTAGACGGTGGCGGCGGAGGCATGACTCCTGCTGGAGCCGCGGCACCTGCTGGTTGTTGCATGTTGGAGGGATTGCCTCCAGCAGGTTGCGCAGCGGGGTTGCCATTGGACGATCCAACAGCTGAGTTCACCATTCTTGAAATCTCGGGCACCGCCCCCCTTCCTGGTGCACCAACTATCTGAGTGTTTTTCTGGCAATTCTTCCGATACTACCGTTGGTAGCTCGTGGAGTTTGTAGTTTGGTATTGGGTGCACAGAGATTCCAAAGAGTATGGCAAATGAACACAAGGATTTACATGGTTCGGGCCGCCTGAGCGTACTACCCTACTCTACGGGGTGTGTAGCTGTTATATTGAGCGTCTAAGAGCTTCTAGAGAGTTTTCAGCCCAGAGACTGTGAGAGTCCCACCTGTGTATCGTTGACCAGCCCTTTTATAGTACAAGGACTGGCCGTTACACCGCTAGCCTGGCCCGACATGTTGCCCCGGCGGTTACTAATGTTTAATACATAATTAATGAGATTAATTACCCTTAATAGCGTGGTAACGGGACCTGACAGTGCCGTTACTGGTATTAAGGGCCCTCTGATCGTGTGTCATTAATATGGTATTAATGACACTTAATCAGGTCTTGAAGTCTTTGATTGCCCCTTGGAGGTCCGAGCCGTTGGGGGTTCACCAGCTTGATTGCTGAGGTTGAAGGTCCGACGATTTGGACATGTGGCAGCTTTGGAGCTATTCGTCTGGGACGGGTAGGTCCGGTGTAGATGTACACGTGTCGATACTGGAGCTTCCCTCTGTCGGAGGTTAGGTCCTGCGGTGCTGCACAAGTGTCTAGCCCGGAGCTATCCCATGTGTGGGATATAGGCCCGGCTGTAGTGTACATGTGGCAGTATTGGGGCTAACCATAGATGGGAGGCATGTCCAGTCCCGTATGACATGTGGGGCCTTCGCAGGTCTTCAACTCAGACAGGTGAAGTCCCTTTGGTCTTTTTGTAGTCCCAAGGGGTATACGGTACGCAGGGTACCGACAATGAAGAACAAGGAGCTTGTGAAGTGTCTACTCCCCTCTGAATCCTCAAAAGTCATCCTCCACAAGATCATTAAAGCTTGCACGAACGAGTCACACGGTCCAGGTCTTGCGATCCAAACTCTCACGCTGATTCTGCTTTTGTTGCTTCTTTTGAACCCAAAGATATATCACATGCACTCATTAATGAATCTTGGATTATTGTCATGCAAGAAGAGCTAGAAAATTTTGAAAGAAATAATGTTTGGAAACTTGTACTTCCACCTCAAGACCACACTTTAATTGTAAGTAAATAGGTGTTTAAAAATAAACAAAGTGACGATGGGATTGTGATTAGGAATAAGGCTAGGTTGGTTGCTCAAGGTTTCACACAAGTTGAAGGTCTAGATTTTGATGAAACTTTTGCTCCTGTTGCTAGATTAGAAGCCATAAGATATTTGTTAGCTTTTGCTGTATCAAAAGGTTTCAAGTTATATCATATGGATGTTAAAAGTGCTTTTCTTAATGGCTACATAGATGAGGAGGTTTATGTCAAGAAACCATTGGGTTTTGAAAATCCAGATTTTCCTAATCATGTTTACAAACTATCCAAAGCCTTGTACGGTCTCAAACAAGCCCCTAGATCATGATATGATAGGTTAAAAACATTCTTACTTGAAAAGGGGTTTACCATGGGCAAGGTTGATAAAACTCTTTTTGTGCTTAAACATGGCAATGACTCATTATTCGTTCAAGTGTATGTGGATGATATTATCTTTGGTTGTGCTTCTGATGATCTTGTGTCCAAGTTTTTAGCTATGATGAGTTTAGAATTTGAGATGAGTATGATGGGAGAACTCACATACTTTCTGGGACTGCAAATCAAGCAAACCAAGGAATGTACCTTTGTGCATCAAACAATGTATACAAGCAAGCCTCTTCGGACACCAATGGGTGCAACAACGACACTTGAACTTGATAAAGATGGTGAACTCGTGGATCAAAAAGAATATAGAAGCATGATCAGATTACTTTTGTACCTCACAACATCAAGACCGGATATATAATTCAGCGTATGTCTTTGTGCACGATTTCAAACTTCCCCACGTGCTTCACATCGTCAAGCCATCAAAAGAATTCTCAGGTACTTACATGGAACTCAAGAATTTGACATTTTTCTTTCTTCTTCCTCAACTATTACTTTGAATGCCTTTTCAGATGCTTATTTTGGGGGTTGTAGGATTGATAGGAAAAGTACTTCAGGTGCTTGTCATTTTCTTAGTAATTCACTTGTTGCTTGATCTTCTAGAAAACAAAGTTCAGTTGCACAATCCACAGCTGAATCTGAATATGTAACTGCTGCTAGCACTTGCTCACAAATTCTTTGGATTGTTCAAACATTAAAGGACTATAGGGTTGATCTAGATTGTGTTCCACTGTTTTGTGATAATACTAGTTCCATTTGCAGTGCTAAAAACCCTGTGCAACATTCGAGAACAAAGCACATTGACATTAGGTATCACTTTCTCCGTGATAATGTTGAAAAAGGAAATATTGTGCTTCACCATGTAGATACCGAACAACAATTGGCTGACATTTTTACAAAATCTTTGGATTTCACTCGTTTTTGTTACATTCATAGTGAAATAGGGGTTATGCATCCTCATGGCTTAAATTGAGGGAGAGTTTTGAAATTTAGGAAGTTTATGCGTGAATCTGAATTTAAATAATATGAGTATAGTATTTCATACATATATGACTTTGTGATTCCCTTTCATGCTAAAAGTTCTTACTACATTACTCATGTTATACATTTTGTAGTTTTGCCATGACTGGTAACTGGAATAATTACTTACACTAAATCTGGTCATGATCAAACTTTCTTACTGTTTTGAACCTGTTGCATGCTCACAAGTGTTTTTAATCATAAAGAATTAATCAAGCAATCGACTATTCACATGTTGAACTTTTATGATCAAATAAAAATGAGAAAAGATCAAGAGAATATGCATGCATTGCACTTCTTCTTTTGAGATGGCTTATCATTGCACTTAGATATGAACTTAGAAGAAGTTATGTATGACTAAAACCATGCCCTTAAGCTTTTGATTGTCAAATGACATAGGCTTGGCTTGGCTTGGTTGGTTAGAATAAGGCAGATGTGGTATATAATCTCTTGCAAATGTTATGTGATTAGAATTTATGCTTTAAATAATATTAAAAAAATAAAAAATGAAGCATTAAGTGTCATGCTTTCAGGTTTTGAAATAGTTAAGTTTGTGAGATCATGACTTGCTTAAATTGAAAACTACATTTGATCTCTAGCATGGCTTACACTACTTTATATATCTCATTGATGTGATAGTGTAAGTTACTTGATAGTATGACTTGGATGACCTTTGTTTTATATGTATATGTCATATTGTGCTCATAACAAATTAAAATTTCTCTTTTGTACCTTGCTTAATACGTTGTCAAAGGGGGGGGGGGGGGAATTGATCACGCATTGCAAAAATTCACAAGTGGTGTTTTGGCACGATTCTTCTCAGGGGCAGTGTACATCCTTAGGGGGAGAATTTTAGAATTTTTTTCTTCTCATTTTATTTCTAATTTACAAAGGGGGAGAAATATTTCGGGGAGAAAATTGTTTTCAAAACTTTTCATGTGAATAAGTCAATGTTCGGGTTTTTAGTGGTGTTACCAATGCATTCATCAAGGGGCAGATTGTGAGACCTATGTGTGCTGAATACATTGGCTATGACGATAAAAGTTTTGAATACTGCCAAAACACCCTTTTAACAAGGTCTAACTCTAGGTCCGAGCTCCTGCAAGGTCCGACGATAGATCTGACTTGTTTTGGCTAGGTCCGACTTCTTTGTCTAGGTATGACTTGCTATGGCTAGGTCTGACATATTTTTGCTAGCTCCAGCGCTAGGTCCTGCTAGCTTTTATATGCTCCAGTGCTAGGTTCGACTAGCTTTGGTAAGCTCCGGCGCTAGGTCCGACTAGCTTTGGTTAGCTCCGACGCTAGGTCCTGCTAGATTTGGTAAGCTCTGGTTCAAGGTTCGGTTAGCTTTGGCAAGGTTCGGTGCTAGATTACAATAGTTCTGCTTTTATCTTGTAATGTTTCGAACTTGCTTTATACTTATGAAAAGTTTACTTAGTGTTCTTTTACTAAGTTTTTGATGTGTTTTGGCTGATCATGGTGGTTAATGTTTGTACTATGGTTTGCAACATGCTTATGTGAAGTGCTCACGTAAGGTGTTGTGGTTTCGGAACTAATGTGAGTCAAGTCGAGGACTTGTGCTCAGAAGTGTCGGTTGTTTATTCATGTGCAGGTGTTGCTTGAGTTCAAGACATGGCTAGTGACGGATCTATTGAACTAGTCTTAGGGAGAACATGAGGTTAAATAACCAAGTTCAGAAGGAATTGTGGCTGAGTTGATCGGGAGGTTGTGCAACATGTTTGAATCAAGAAGAATGCATATGAAGGTATTGTGGACGTCGTTGGAAGGTGTCTGCACGTGTGCATGGAGTGCATGAACGTGACAACATGGTTCCAAGGCGTGATGAAGAGATGTGGATGTAAAGAGTTGGTCAAAAAGGTCCAATCGACTAGGTTATGGACTCAGGCTGCGACTGAGTCGGGTTTGACTCAAATATGGAAAGATTTGAGTTGGTTATGATTGGATTTCATGTGGGTCACGAAGTTGAGTTGTTTTTAGGAATGTGGGATACTTTTCTAAGGTGTTTGGAAGTCTTAAGATTGCTTCTATCTGTGTATAGAAGAGTTTTGGGCAGTTATGAAAAGTTTTGATGGGAACTGAGTAGGATACGAGTCCTAGTTTGGTTTGGGTTGGCCTCATGGTTGGTTATATAAGCAAGAGAGACCAGAGCTCGTGGTGCACAAATTTTAGGCTGTTCCTATTGTGTTCTATTGAATAAAGATCATAGTTTAAAGGAACTTTTGTGCCTTGTTCGTTCGACTTGTTTCAGACAAGTTTTTCTCATCGAGTTTCTGCACAATACTACCTTGCTTTGGTGGTTTTATCATAACTCAATTTTTACAGATCCAATTGACGTAATTCTATCTGGGTTGTCTTCACAATTTGACTATCTATCATCTATGAAAATTTCACGGTCATTGGATTTGTGGTTTCTGATCTACACGAGTTTCTTTGCAGTGTTGTAGATTTGATTTTTCTCAGGTAGAACAGATTAACTTTTGTTCGTTCTTTCGATCGTAACTTGAGTTTTTCTCGACAGATCTTCGTGATTCTTGTTGTAACGTCTTCATGACTTGATTCTCCAATCTATACTGGTTTTATCACAATTGATCATGTATAGATTTGTTGCACACACGATTTCTTTAACATATCATTTTTCTGTGAAGGGGTTTTCGTTGCTTCTGCTAAAAAAGTTGTAATCTACCATTCATCCCCCCTGGTACCTTTTCACGTGCTCTTCGATCCTACAGGCCCCAAGTAAAAGAGCAGCCACAAGATCTCGAAACACGTTGCAGGTACCTCAAACAAGTCTGCCTGCAGCAGGGTTGCATAACTCCACGAGGAGCGATATAGAGAAAAATTGACCTGGTATATGTAGATGATATATGAAAAATGAGCATAGACTAATGATCATGGAATTAACGGGTAATTAGATGAACATAAGAGAAAGCACAGGGTAAGACAGTGATTCTTTCAAATTGGCATTCATAGGAGGGGACAGGCTTTACAATAAGGCAACGACCCACTCCATATGACAAGGGAGACAAAGTGTTCACGCTTTGCGTGCATGACCAACTTAAGCAAACTGAACACTCTGGACCTGTCCCTCCTGGAGCTTGGTTTTCCTGTGCGCTGTTCCTGGGCTCCATGACACCCTACAGTGTCCTACCATTATGCTAGGAGTAAAACTTACAGAGGTGCTCTATGTTCCAGGGGTTGGGGAGGGGCTCTTCCTCTGTGGCCAGGCGGACGCACCCGGGGCAGAATACCTGTGTCACTCGGAAGGGGCCCTCCCAGCTGGGGGAGAGTTTATGTGACCCTTCTCAAGAAAGTATTCGTCGCAGCACCGAGTTACCCGTTTGGAGTTCACTACTCCGCATGAACCATTCCTCGTAGCGTCAGAGTGCTTTCCGGTACTATACGTTTCGGATGGCAGCATGCCACCTTGCTTCATCGATGAGGTCGACATCTCCACGCCAGAGCTGGTCCTACGTGATTTCATCAAATGTCCGGACCCAGAGGGAGCCCACGACGATCTTTGGGGGGAGGACGACCTCGACCTCATACACCAGGAAGAAAGGCGTTTCCCCCTTGGCCCGGTTGGGTGATGTCCGACTTGCCCATAGCGCACACGGAAGTTCGTCAACCCACTTGGCACTATGCTTATCGAAGCTCTCATACGTGTGCGTCTGGAGGCCCCTGAGGATCTCAGTGTTGGCCCTTTCAACTTGACTATTGCTCTTTAGGTGAGCCACAGACGCATAACAAACTTGGACGTTGAGCTCTTCGAAGTAGTCTTGGAATGCTGCATTAGTGAACTGAGTTCCGTTGTCGGTGATGATCCTGTTCGGGACCCCGAACCTACAGACTATCGACTTGATGAACTTGACTGTGGACTCCTTGTTGATGGTGATTACCAGGACTGCTTCCGATCACTTGGTGAACTTGTCTACGGCGACGTAGAGAAACCGATACCCTCCGACGGCCCTGGGGAAGGGTCCCAAGATATCCAGCCCCCCAGACCACGAACGGTCATGAGGGCGGGATCATCTGAAGTGCTTGTGCTGTTGTGTGAATCTGCTTGGCGTGGAACTGCCACGCCTTGCACCTTTTCACCATCTTGACGGCATCTTGGAGTGTTGTTGGCTAGTAGAAACCATGCCGGAAGGCCTTACCCAATAGTGTGTGGGAAGCTGCGTGATTCCCGCACTCTCCTTCATGGATCTCTACGAGCAAGTTACAGCCCTCCTCCCGGGTTATGCAGCATAATAGAACGCCATTGGCGCCACGCTGGGCGGAGGTCTCCCTCTACCAGCGTGTAGGGTTTGTCACCCTCGTGATCCGCTCAACGGATATATGTTCTTTGGGAAGGATGTTGTCCTTCAGGTAACGCCGGGTGATCTGCGGTCCCCGGTGACACACAAGAACCTCGGCAGGCCCCACAGTTGTAGGGCCATCGAGACTGCCAAGTTCGAGGTGTTGGGCTCACCTTCTCTGTTAAGCCCCGCACGCCTAGCGATTGGTCGCACCAATCTCCTGTCGAAGACAGATTCAGGAACTGGGGCCCCTGTGGACGCTGTTGTTGACAAGGCGTCGGCGATGAAGTTGTCAGCGCGCGGTACATGGTAGAGGTCCAAGGCCTCAAAGCCAGCCTCAAGCTTCTTGACGCGTATAAGGTACGTCGTGAGGTGAGGATCGTTGCAGCAACATTATCCCTGGACCTGCTTGATGATCAGCTAGGAGTCTCCCTTGAACAACATCTGCTGGACACCGAGACCCTGCACAACTGTTATTTTCGAAGATGAGGGCTTCATACTCCGCCATGTTGTTGGTCGCCTTGAAGTCAAGGTGCACCGTGTACTTGAACTACTCTCCTGTTGGCGAGGTGAGCTGGATGCTGGCTCTGGCCCCTTGCTTCCGCGAGGAGCTATCGAAGTAGAGCGCCCAGTGGGGTCTGGTGATCATCAGTGCCCTGGGCTCCGGCTCGCTGATTTCATGGCTCCCTAGGCTGCTTGGTGAGGGAGTCCACTCAGCAATGAAATCCGCTAGTGCTTGGCACTTGATCGCATGTCGTGGCAAGAAGTGGAGCTCGAATTCTGCCAGTTCTGCCACCCACTTGGCGATGTTGTCGGTCGCGTCGGGGCTATGGAGTACAGTCCCTAGTGGGAACAAGGTCACCACTAAAATCATGTGTGCCTGAAAGTAGTGGCGGAGCTTCCTCGACACGTTTAGCACTGGATATAGCAACTTATGCACTTCGAGGTACCTTGTTTTTGCTTCATGCAAGACTTTGCTGATGGAGTAGACTAGACGTTGGATGGTTCGGACCCTCCTTTGGGAGTCCAGTGCATCCTCTTCCATTCGTTTTGGGCTTAGAGGCTCAAAGTTCCCTGAACCTGAGGCGTCCTCTGGGGGCTAGGACACATAGGCATCTTGATCTCCAGGGCCCCCTAGGGGGGCCCAGGTACCCTCCGGGGCTGGGACCAGGAGGCAACTTGGTTGTCGGGGCCCCCTGTGGATTCCAAGCCCTGGGCTTAGAATAAGCGGCAGAGGCCCTGTCTGTCCCTTGGGGCTTCTGGGAACCAGGTCGTTCTGCAACCAAGACCATGCTTACCACTTCCGTCGTGGCGGCGGTGTAGAGGTACAGAGGTTGTGTGACATCCGATTTCGAAAATGAACCAAGTGAGCACATATGTGTGCCCAGGACGTTTAACACACATACAAAAGTGATTCACAAATCATAAACAAATATAACCATGTCTCAAATAATAACACTAATAATAGTACCTTATTACAAACCAAGCAGTCTCAAATACAAGCTCTAAACAACTGCAGCAGGAAACACTAAACAGTAAAGACTCCAACTCCACAAGCATGCTTGACGGTAACATGCACGCGTAGAACTCCTCAAAGACCTCCTGGTACTCCACGCCGACTCTCATGTCTAAATTTGCTGGGGGAATAGTAAGGGTGAGCACATGTCGTAATCAGCAAGTGTGACAAAGTATGACATGTAGCTTAAACAAGGAACGATAATAAATAATGGCTAATTGTATAAAAGTACATTCAAAATAGTTGAAAATGCAATTTTATCATCATTAAGTGTGGTCCTTCCCGAAATAACCCAAATAACATTAATTTCAACTTAAGTAACCAATACCAGCATTAATAATCCAAAATAACTCATAACTGCTCATATGTCTCAATTCTATCAATCCTATATACCAAGTCAATTACTGAAACAATACAAATTCCCAATTCAATTTCAGCCATTAAACCATGTTCAAGGTCCATAACTCTAATCATGTGAGGGTCCAGATTGCTCATAACCGGGAGCACGACTATCATGATAGTTTTTAAACATTGCAGAGGTTGTACCACTTTACCCAAAAGTTCGTGATTTCATCACCTTTCGATGACTAAAGAACCTCTATCATGCTGTCTCACACTTTCTTAGGTGTGTGACCAAGAGATCACAAAATAACCTTTACAAAGTGATTACTAGCATATTTAGACCCCACTGAGGTTTCATCGGTGGTGATGTCTCCAACTGAGCACATCCAACCAAGGGCCTCCTCTTGAGCCGTTCGGATCCTAGGGTACTCCCACCATCACTAGAAACCCATCCAACTACCTCTTCTTCGAGCCTTCCTAATGGTACAAATAGTACTAGCAATACACTAATTAGTCAGCTAAGCCGCACCCATACTTGGCCCTCTGGTGGCACTGTAAATCCTGGATGGTCGCTCCATGAACCGATCCTTAGATCTAAAGCAAGCAAAACCACCAAAACAGTCCAACCCATTCCACATAACCGACTTACTTAGATCCCTAGGCACCATGTTGCTAAAGGGTCATTATTATCAAATTCCACCATTCATGTGTTCAATAGTTCATGATTAAGCAATATGATTATTTCCCAAACCCAATTGAGTAATGTGAAGCAAAAGCGTAAAATACCTTCCTGGCTCTCTACATTGTGTTCAAGTGACAAGAGTGGTCATACAAAACAAGTAAACTCCTATAATTGGAGTTTTCCATCAACTTGACACAAGCATGCAATTTTGCAAATAAAACATTTAAAACCTGGATCAAAATGATCAAGGACACTTGCCTTGCTCTTGAGCTTGGTTTGGATCGAAGACTTCAAAGTTCTGGTTCTCCAGGTCCTCGAAAGCAATCTCTACAACAATACATTCTATTCCGCGCAACAAACATGCAAAATAACCATTACAATATATAAATGCTCATATATTACTCAAGATGCCATGATATGCATGATTAATGTAATTGTGAGGTAAAACTTGTTAAGGAGTTGCTATTAATGTTTACTAACTAGTTACAATAGTTTTTAACAAGTTTGAACAAATATCAAATTGATTTGAGTCAATTTGGGATTAATTCAGCGAAATCAATTTCAGAGGCCGGACAAGTCCGGTTCCAGGGCCGAACTAGTCTGCCCTGCCTAGAAATGCAGAAATAGGGTTTTATGGACAGCAAGGATTGGGGTTGAATTGACGTGGGAAAGTGAATATAGAGGGTATACCGTGTGTTTAGAGATTCAAGGATCAAGAATTGGTCGTGAAACTTGATCTTGACGATCTAGGGCTTGATGAGAGGTGTTGATGATAATTTGGTGATGAAGAAAGCTGATGTCGAGAAGTTGATGAAGATCGTGTGTGATTGATCCTCCTCCTTCTCCTTGCTGTTGTGACTCCTCTTGATGGCGGCACACGATCCAAGACGGCAACAAGGGGTTTTTCCAAAGTGTGGAGAGGTGTGGGCTATTGGGTTGATTATATAGGGGGTAGAATTCAGCGAGGGACGTGTAGGGGTCGAGGCGAGGTCCACTTGGGCTCCTCTGAGGTTGGGCATGAAGTTCTTAAGCCCAATTAAGGCATTTACCCAATAACCAATCGTGGAATAAAAACATAATTCAAGTTGAATTTTGCAGACCGGGCTAGTCCGCAATAGGACCGGACAAGTCCATTTGGAACAGAGAGGTTTTCAGACAAGTCCGGTATGGAAGGTCGGACAAGTCCGGGGTTGCAAAATATATGACTTTCGGGCTAAAACTGGACAGAATTGGACTAGTCCGCTAGGACAACGGACAAGTCCGGGCAACATTAGAACCATCAATCGGACTAGTCCGTGCAATGTGTCAGACAAGTCCGGGCTCTGAAGAAATCTGAATTTATTAAATAGAGGAGGGTTGTCGGACTAGTCCGGGTTGGGGGTCAGACAAGTCCGCACCCTGATAGACTTAAAATGCTGATTAGACCCAAATTCATTTTAATCAGGTTCCTTTTTAGGTTGCTTTATGTTAAACATGTATGAGGATGCATGCAATGCATTATGCATGAAAATGAGGGTATTACAAACCTACCCCCCTTAAAATGAATCTCGCCCTCAAGATTCGACGCAAATGGAAAGAGATAGAGAAATTCCTTCTTGAGATCATCTTCTCGCTCCCAAGTTTCTTCTCTTTCTGTATGGTGCTTCCATTGCACTTTGCATCATCGGATCACCTTGTTCCTTGTGACCCTCTTCTTGGTTTCCAAAATTTTGACAGGTTGCTCAGCATAGGTCATTGTTGCTAATATCATTACTAAGACCTCTTGACCATGCCAGTTGTTGGAAGAACTTCACTACCTATTGCAGAAAGCTATCTTAGTTTAGTGTTGTTTATCTCTAGACTAGTTCGGTGCAACATCAATGCACCAAGCACATCAATGTTGATTTCAACTTTGTTGAAAGTTGCTACTGGAGCAGTTCAATGTTTTCATGTGCATACCAGCTCTCAGTATGCAGATATCTTCACCAAAGATCTTCCAACACCGATCTTCACTGAGTTTTGTTCTAGTTTGAATATTCTTTCTAGTCAATGTTATAGTTTGAATGTTCTTGCTAGTCGACATTCCACCTAGCACAAGGAATAAAGGATGTTCGTATGGGCAAAGATGGGTAGCTGTTGTGAGTGTAAAACTATCATAATAGTTGTGCTCACAATTAAGATTTCTTAGATGTCGATATGGATTGTTAGCAAGACAATAGAATTCTCGGTGAGTGTTGATAGTCACACTAGAATCGAATGAGTTGTTTCCCCTTATTGAATGTGCTCTCACACATAGTAAATAAACATGCTTATGTTGAACTATGTACTAACTAAGGTTTGGAGTTCATCATCGCATTCGCATCCAGACATGGTTGATGCACCACGGTTCCTTCATCTAACATCGCCAATTTGGGGAACTCCTCAGTCCAACTAAGTAAAAAACAATTTAAGGCTAAGCTGGCTAGTTTCAAAGATAATGTTGAATAATTTTGTCGTGTATTAGACAATAGTGTTGTATTCGGTTTGTTCAGTGTTAGAAAGTTTTTGGAGTCTCACGAAAGTTCGTACAAGAGTTTAGGTGCAGAGTCCTTGTAAGAATCAAGTCATGTTCATAATCAGTTAAGGAGTCTTGTATCCAGTCTATAAAAACAAAGCAAAGAATATAGAAACAAAAGTCGATTGCATAATTCATTTTCCTCTGTTGCGTGTGAGTAATCTCCTACTCATTATCGATTACATCAAAATTCGAAGCTCTAAGATAGTCAGGAGGACCAATGTGGTATCAGAGCTGGTTGAGCCTAAGATTATCACTGATCGAAGCAAAGAGCGGATGACAATGAAGCAGAATAAGAAGAATCCATAGGAGGTGTTGGGAACAGAAAGCACCAACAAGATAGCAATGATGATGCCAAATATGAATTCAATGTCGATTCAATACTCGATGTTGTACTACACAATTATCTCGTATGGGCCACGAAGATGAAATTCAGTCTTCGTTATCTGTGCATTTGGAAAGCCATAGAAGGTGAGTCTACCGCGTACACCATGGTAATGACGTTGTTGATGTTTCTTACGCCACAGATAAAAATCCGCAAGTGCACGGAAATTGTCGTGTAACATTTCACCCAAGAGTATTCCCAAGAGTATTATATTTATCCCAAAGAAAAGCCATAGAGTAAAGTAGACACTACTCTTATGATCAAGCTATGGGATACTGATCAAATATCAAGACAGGGGTAAGTTGATAATATGGATACTACTCGTATAGTTATAGTTGATCTTCAGCCTTAATTTCCAATAGGTAGCAACCATCCTAATTTACTCCTTGGCCAAAAGATGTTGAAAAAGAATCTTAAGGTGTCCAACAATTGGATCTTTGAATGCCTGCATAGTAATATTACTCCTGCAAACTTCCCCTCTATGATAGAAACAGATGGTTAGCTCCCGATACTTGTACAAATGAATTTTGGGGTTAGGTAACCGAATTTCCATTTGTATATACAGGGAAGATAAAAATCAAAGATGCATTTGGTCCAAATTCAAGTGTATCCATGAACAATGTATTATTCATTGATAAGAGTGGTCTTCATGAATAAATCAATTTGCACATTTTCCAAAGTTCCTACTCATAACAATGCAAGTGATATAAATATACTATATGGATCCCTTCACCTTGTAAATTTTCTAACTATCATAGTTGTCGGTACCTTACGTATCGGGTACCCCATGATACCGCAACAAGCGCAAGGAAATTATACCCATCGGAGATGAAAGCCCTCGCAGATCCCACATGTCACGTTGCGTTGGACCTGCTCCTCTCATATGGCTGCCACTCGGGTTAACACGTGTAAAATAAGCCCGGAACAAAACTCCTGACCAAGGGAAGCTCCGGAGATTGCACGTGTACAACGGCCCCGGAACTAGCCCCCGTCAGAAGGAGCTCTAGTACCCACACGTGTATAGTAGGGCCTGTTTGGTTTATGTACTAAGGTTGCCACAATTTGCCACAAATTTTTGCCTAACTTGACTAAGGTTAGGTGCTCAAATTTTCAGCCACAATTTGGCAAGCCTAAGGGAATCTTGCCACACTTTTTTGAGTCCTTGACATGTGGGACCTAGTTAGATGACAAGGAATCTTGCCACAATTGTGGCTATGAACCAAACAATGACTAAGTTGGTCAAACTTGACTAAACTTAGGCATGGCAAAATGTAGCAAGTTTTGGCTTCAAACCAAACAGGCCCGTAATCCCGGACCTACCCTCCCGCAAGGGAAAGCTTCGAATCTACCACGTGTGAAACCTTCGAGCCTTTGTCACCAACAGGAATACAAGCTGATCAAGACCGTTACTGACATTCAAGGATGGTTAAAGCGGCAGTTACAAGGTCTAATAATGTGTCATTAATGCTGTCGACTGTTGGAGTCGGCAGATCTCCTGACACTACTAAAGTGTTGAAGGAGTTCGTAGTTCGGTGTGGGCACGCGGAGACTCAAGAAGGTGAATTGCGGTTTAACACGGGAGACACTAGGATTTACGTGGTTCGGGCCGCCTGAGCATAATACCCTACTCCACCGGTGTGTTGGTGTTGTATTAGCTTATCACGTATGATCTCCACGTCTGTGTGTGTGTCCCTATGTGTATCGTCGGCCTGTCCTTTTATAGTACAAAGACAGGCCGTTACAAGCTGCCTGGCCCGACATGTGGCCCCGGCGGTTACTAGTATTGATACACGATTAATTGTTGTTAATGATCCTATAACGGGCTTCGACAGTGCCGTTACAGGTGTTAAGATCGTCCGTTTAAGTGTCATTAATATGGCATTAATGACATTTAAATGGGTCTTGAAGTCTTTGGCTCTCCTTTGAAGATCCGGAGCCGTTACAAGGTCTCCCAGAGGTTAGAGGCTGCCAGCTCCGATGTTTAGATACGTGGCAGCTCCGGAGCTTGCTGTGGGAAGCAGGAAGCTCCGGGGCTACCTGACACGTGTCAGTTCCGGAGCTTCTCTCGGTCAGGGGTTAGGTCCGGAGGTGCCATTTCGGTACTTGGTCCGGAGCCTCCCCCTTGTGGGCGGTAGCTCCGGTTTGGCTGTACACGTGGCGACCTAGGGATTAACCATGTTGGAGAAGCAGGTCCGGTCATGTCTGACAAGTGGGCCTCCGAGGGTCTTCAATTCAAGTAGTCGTCCTTCCCACGAGATCTTCGTAATCTCAGGGGGTGTACGGTTTTTAGGGTACCGACAGTGGCCCCCTGGACCTACCTCCGAGGAAGGTCACTGGGGTGAAGTCGTTCCATCGGAGGTGGGTCCATCTTTGCGACTCTTGAACTGGGTCTTCAAGGGTCTTCGGAGGTGCCGTTGGCAGGATTTTACAGTTAAATCCCGACGCGTGGCGCACCTCAGGTGGCAGATAAGATCTTTGACGTGCGGATCTCACGCAATTGAAGGTCGCCGGTTCCCGATACGAAAACCGTATCGGTTCTGCGCTCCTTGTTAGGTCGCCACCTTTGGGTTTCCCGCCTCGTGATGACAACCGTTCGCCTGGGTGAGAACCTCGACTTGATCGTCGGGGTGGTCCCGGGCCCTCTTGTCATCGGCTGGGTTGAACTCTTGAGTAGTATTTTTGACTCCCCTGCAGTTTCCATCCAAGCGTTGCGAGGGCTTACTTAAGAAGGAAAGCGCGCACCGTCGGGAGTTTTTTACGCCTCCCATCTGATCTTGCGCTCAAACTCCCGACTCGTACTTTGCTCCTCCTCTCTTGCCTAGCTGTGCTGCGATGGAGTTGGGTCTGCGCGAGAGTCGCCTGAAGACCGACAATGATTTGAAGAAGGTCCGGGCCCTTATGGGGTGGTCCTCGGACTTCTTCAGCCACTCGGTCCGTGCCGGCGGAGAGCTCCCCTTTGAGAAGGAGCGCGCTGGCGAGATGGTGTACTTTTCTTCGTACGCCATGGTGGGGCTGATCCCACCGTTTTCTTCTTTCTTCTTGATGCTGCTAGACTTCTATGGTCTGCAGCTATACCACCTTGGCCCTCACTCCATTCTCCTCGTGTCCATCTTTGTCCACTTCTGCAAGATGTGGGTGGGCATCCCCCCCTGCGTCGAGCTCTTCCGGACCTTCTTCACCGTTCACACCACCGACCGGAGCAATGAGTACCTTGGCTTCTACTACTTCATGAAGCGCAAGAAGTGCCCATTCAAGTACCTCCGGTCGTTCCCTTCCGGGAAGTGGGATGACTGGAAGAAAGATTGGATAGTCATCAGGGTGGAGGAGCATGAGCGGTTGGAACTACCAGACAGTCTGCCCAGCATCGACACGTCGATATGGAGTGAAGTTCCGGTGCTGGCGGAAGTTTTTGAACCTGTCCTGACCAGGATCCACCGATGTGTGGAGGGAGGATTGACTCCCCAGGCGGTGTTCTGCAATTTCCTGACCAACCGGTGGGCGCCGCTGAAGAGGAGGGAGAAGCTCGCCTGGGCCCTCAACAGCGTGATGGACGAGGACCGGGTTGAGACCGGGTTGAAGTCCAACATGGTGGGGAAGACCTTGGAGTTCCACCTCAAGAAGTTCCAGCACGGCATCGACGTCGACGGGGATTACTTGACTCCGCCGTCGGCCTTTCTTCCTCTGAACGTGGAAGTGGAGTTCAGCAGAGAGCTCCGGTGGAAGATGCCAGCGCTTGACGACCTTGGTGTCGTCGAGAGAAGACCAACCACCCGGGTGGCAATCCCTGGGGTGCCCGAAGATGGCTCGGTCCCTGCTCCACAGCCGAGGGTTGAAGTCATCGGCAAAGGCAAGGAGCTGGCGGAGGAGCCAGAGAGTCGGAAGAGGAAGCTACGGCATGCCGACGGAAGGTTCGTCATGCCCGCTGCTTCCACCTTGGCTCCTTCTCCCCAGGGGGAAGATCTTCTGCTGTCGTGGCGACTGTCCCCGTGGTGGGGTCCTCCCGGAACGAGACTGTTCCTGCAGTGGGATCCTCCCGGAGCGCGTCTGTCTCCGTGGTAGAGCCCTCCGGTGGTGCTAGCTCCGGGTGTACGACTCCGGCCCTCGGGGCAGTTGGAGCCTCCAGGTCCAGGGGTTCCTCCCGATCGAGGAGAGCCTCGACCCGGGAATCTCCCATGGCTGCGGCGAGTTCTGGAGGGCCTCCTGGAGCTCCTACGCCGACCATGGCCAGCCTGGAACGTCCGGGAAAAAGGTTCCGTGCAAGCTGGTGCGGGAGCCTTCCAAGGTAATTTCTGATGTTTACCCTGGTTAACTTTTTAGTTGTAGCGATTGTTTGTTAATTCTCTTTATCCATCCTCTGCAGCGTCCCTAAGAAGGGGAGTGAAGCTCCACCCTCGGCCACGACTTCTGAGGCCGTTGGAGCTTCTGCTCCTGTCCCAGCTCCGCCCCAGGTGGTGGCTGAAGCTGCGACAGCTCCGGCGCCGGCTGTCGTGGTCATGAACCTCGACTCGTCCCCAGAACTTCCCGTGGTAGCGCCAGACCACGGGAGTGAAGACACGCCAGCGGCACTTGTCTCGTAGGTTGAAGCTCCGGGTCCTGGTGCTGCCATAATGGAAGCTCCGGTTGCAGAGCCGGAAGAAGAAGTAGTAGTCCCGGCCTCGGAGCCGGAACTCGTTGAAGCCCTGGCGATTGAACCGGAGGTGACGTGAGCTCCGGTATGCGAGCCGGAAGTTGAGGCAGTTCCGGCAGTGGAGCCGGTTACCTCCGAAGCACCGGTCGCTGAGCCGGTTGTTGTTGGAGCGCCGGTCACGGAGCCGGCGGTTGAAGAGGCGAGGGAGCTCGAGTCTCCCTCAGAAGAGGTTCTCCGGTCGGGGCCAGTAGTAGCTCCTGCTCCGGAAGCGACGACGTCGATGGTACCTGTGGCAGAGCCAGAGTGCCTAAGCGAAGTCGCCGGCCCCCTGCCTGAGGGGGCGAATGAAGACTTGGCGGCGGGGCCTTCTTCGATGGCGACTGAGGCCATCCCGGAGGACGGCCCTAGCGCCTTGGAGGCTCAGGGTTCCGCTCTCGTAGAGTGGGACCCAATTTTTGTATGTGAAGACCCGCTGGAACCAGCGGAGGAGACCCCAGCAGGTCCGGAGCCCATCCCGCTGTCGATGTCTATCGACAACGCCTGCTCCAGTCTACGTCAGGTCCAACTGGCCTTCTTCCACGACAGCAAGGCTCTTGAAGAGGAGCGCCAAACCCTTAGGCGGTGGCGTAATCGGCTCCACTTCGAGACTAAGCTGGCGCAGTCGAGGCTAGCGGATGACAAGGAGTGGATCCAGCGGGAGAAGATCCGCCTGGAGTATTGGGAGAAGCTGTTGGATGAGAGGGGGAGCATGACCCATGCCCTCGACGCTCATTCCCGGGAGTTCCACGATCAGGCCAAGGCTGCCAATGACGCGGCCAATGCTCGGTTCGAGCAGCTTGAGGCCATCAACACAGCGCTCATCAAGCGCCGAGAGGCACTTGAAGGGAGGGAGAGACGGCTCGAAGACGAAGAGCAAAAACTCCTGGAGCTGCGGGATGACGTCCTGAGAAGGGAAGAGGAGCTCGCCGAGAAAACAGCTCTGGCTGATAAGGGCCTCGAGCAGCGCACTAAGAAGTTGGAAGAGCGCTGCCTTGAGGAAGAGAAGAAGACCTGGGTGCGAGGGCAGGAACTCTACGAATACGAGTGTGCCCTTGTTGCCCGGGAGAAGAAAGTGGAGGCTAGGGAGAAGGACCTGGTCGATCGTCGGAACAAGATCCACCTCCGGGAGGAGGAGCTCGGAAGACTTGAGAGGCGGGTTGCTTCAAAAATTCAGCAAAACGCCAAAGAAGTTGAGCGCCTCGCCCGTGAGAATTCCGAACTGACGGCGGCCAAGAGATCCTTGGAAGAGGTGAAGAGCCTGAGGACGGCGGACTCCCTGCAGATTTGGGAGTTCCTGGGCAAGGCCAACGATGCGCTGACGCCGATGGGTTTCAGTCCCGTGCGCCCGGATGATCCGGAGCCGGAGCCGGACCTTGCGCTGCAAGCGTTGAGCGCAGCAGGCAGCAAGCTCTCCAAGGTGGGCGACGTCATCGTGGACCAACTGGAGGTCGAGGGGCAATCCCTGGCAAGGAACGTCACAGAATATGTGCTGACGTGCTACACCAGCCGGAACCCTCAATTTCCTCTGGACCCGGTGCTTGAAGGCCCCGTCGAAGGAGAAGGAGAAGCTACCCGAGCCAGCGTATCGGAGGTCATCCAGAAGGTTGCCGAGTTCTTCCACAGGGTCTAGGACCATCTCTTTAGCTCTCGCTTGTATTTTCTCTTCTTCCTCGATTTTGTACTCCCTTGTCTCCAGATGTAATCTCCTGTCTCCAGATGAATGAAATCCCCAAATTTTTGCGAATTTCATTTTTTGTCTTCAACATCTTTATCTTCTCTTGGCCCCCTGGTAGATGTACACAATTTGATTGTGAACATGTACCAAAAGGATACTGAGTTTTGTTGAAGACGAATTTGCTTCGAACTTGTAGAATTTAGGTCTGAAGTCTTTGATAGTGAAGGTCCCCTGAAGTTGTCGGAGCTTAGAAGCTCTGGTACTGTCCATCGCTGGAGCTTAGTAGCTCCGGCAATAGCCTCTATCAACACGTAGAGCGCTGATAGTTAGTACTCCAAGGTGTCGGAGCTTAGTAGCTCCGGCAATGACCTTTGCCAACACTTGGTTAGTTGGCAACAGACTCCGTGTACGGGGTCTTCTCACCATCTTTTACTCAGTGCCGACGGTTGACCCCCTTGGGGGGGTCGAAGCTTGGTTAGCTCCGGCTTTTCTCCATCAACGTAGAGTTTATTTTTCCTGCACACTTAAGCCAAGAAAAACAGTAAAATTTGTTCCTTGTCTATAATTTCGTCGCGGCTTATGATTCTCAAGAAAATTTTAAGTTGAACGCGATTTTAAATACAACTGGATGCGTTGTCTTTTCTCTTAGATCTAATTGTCCATGGACCCGCCTTACTTTGGCCTGCCGGGGTGTAGGTAGAGTGGCGTACTTAGGGTGCTTGACCAGGCTAAGTCGATAGCGCACTCCGGCCCTAGATTGGCTTGGCGGCTTTCAGGCGAGTTGGCCATAAACGATATTAAAATCCAAGAGATCTGACAATTCAACTCGAGTCATATATAAACCGGTCAAACTAAAATTTCTTAAGAATTGCACGTTTCTGTTATAGACAAGAAAGAGAAAAATAAAAATGTCGAGCATGCACAAAATGAATGCACGTGGAGTCTATTTCACATGAAGATGTCTTTCATTATAGGTCCATGGTACAGGGGAAACAAGTACACTCTTAGGGTACGGGACCAGGCTAAGTGTGCTTGGTTTCTCATTTGACCCAGGGTAGTTAGCCACGCTTTTAGTCCGGAGACTGTGACAAGTGCTGCTTGAGCTTTGCAGACCTTTCGGAAAAGGTTCGGCTGCTCCCCCGGAGGAACTACCCGACTCTGTACAATGACTCTATAACATACATCTTCAAGTTACTCAAGACTCACCTCCGTGGAATTAAGTGTATAACTTACGGAGGTGCTCGATGTTCCAAGGATTTGGGAGAGGTGTCCCATCCTCAGTAGCCAAGCAAACGCTTCCGGGACGGGATACTTTGATCACTCGGAAGGGCCCCTCCCAGCCGGGGGAAAGTTTGTTTAGCCCTTCTCTAGATAGTATTCTCCGTAGCACCAGATCGCCTTCCTCGAGCTGTCGGTTGTGTACATGCTGCTGGTGATAACGCCGTAGAGCTTGGTGATATCGGGCATTCCGAACAGCTGCTTGGCACCTTCCCTCCTCGAGGAGGTCCAGGTCTTCACGTCGGAGCTGGTCCTGCGCGGCTTCGTCGAAGGTCCGGACCCGGAGCGAACCCAAGGTGATTTCTGGAGGAAGGATTGCTTCAGCTCCATACACCAGAAAGAAGGGTGTTTCTCCGGTTGACCGGTTTGGAGAAGTCCTGTTGGCCCATAGAGTGGGCGGAAGCTCTTCGATCCAATTGGCTCCGTGCTTTTTTAAACTCTCATAGGTGCGCGTTTTGAGTCCTTTAAGGATTTCTGCATTTGCTCTCTCAGCTTGGCCATTGCTGGCGGGATGAGCTACTGAAGCGTAGAAAACCTGTATGCCGAGGTCTTCGCAATACCCTTGGAATGCGGAGCTTGTGAATTGAGTCCCATTATCAGTGATGATCTTGTTTGGGACTCCGAATCTGCTTACAATGGATTGCAGAAAGTTGATAGCAGATTGCTTGTTGATCGTCACAACTGGAGTTGCTTCCGGCCACTTGGTGAACTTGTCGATGGTGACGTACAGGAACTTGTAACCTCCGACGGCTCTTGGGAAGGGTCCCAAGATGTCCATCCCCCACACAGCGAAGGGCCATGTAGGAGGTATCATTTGTAAGGGCTGAGCAGGTGTATGAATTTGCTTTGCATGAAATTGGCATGCTTCGCATTTCTTCACCAGCTCAGCGGCATCCTAGAGCGCTGTAGGCCAGTAGAAGCCATGCCGAAAGGCTTTTCCGACCAGCGTGCGGGAAGATGCGTGGTTCCCACACTCGCCTCCATGGATTTCTGTGAGAAGCTCGCAGCCTTCTTCCCTTGTGATGCACCGCATTAGAATGCCGTTGGCACCGCGCCGGTAGAGATCCCCTTCTACCAGCGTGTATCTTTTAGCCAATCTGACTACTCGGTCAGCGGATACATCATCGTCAGGAAGGATGTTGTCTTTCAAGTAGTTCCGGATCTCCGAGATCCATGCATCGGAACTGACTTGAGCATTTGAGTCTTGCGTGCTGGGTTGCTCGGAGCTTCCGGCAGCACCTACGACCCTTGATGGCTGCCATGGTAATAGGGCCATCGGGACCGTCAGCTTCGGGATGCTGATCTCGCCCCCTTCGTTCAGTTCGGCAGGCTGAACTGTGGGTTTTGACAACCTCCGGACAAAGATTCCGTCAGGAGCCAGAGCTCCGGTTGACGCTTTGGTCGAGAGTTCGTCAGCTTCAGCGTTGTGGGCACGCTGAACATGGTGGAGATCTAGGACTTCAAAGTCCTTCTGAAGCCTCTGGACTTCAAGGAGGTAAGCAGCTAGCTGGAGATTATTGCAGGAGCATTCACCCTTCACCTGCTTGATGATGAGCTGTGAATCTCCTTTGACCAGCAGTTGCTTGACACCGTATGACAGTGCCACCTTTAGCCCGCAGATGAGTGCTTCATACTCCGCCATGTTGTTGGTTGCCTTAATGTCAAGGTGTACCATGTATTTTACCTTCTCCCCAGTCGGTGCGAGGAGAAGGATTCCAGCTCCGGCCCCCTGCTTCTGCATGGAGCCATCGAATAAAAGGGTCCAGTGAGGCTCGGTGAAGGTTGGAACTTGATGTTCCGTCTTCTGCTCACTGGGGCCCCCAGGGTTTGATGGAGAGGGAGTCCATTCCGCTACGAAATCTGCCAACGCTTGACTTTTGATTGCTTGTCTCGAAATGAATTCGAGATCGAATTCAGCCAATTCCGCTGCCCACTTTGCAATATTCCCAGTTGAATTGGGATTATGCAAGATTGCTCGAAGTGGATAGGAGGTCACCACCGAGACTTTGTGAGCTTGGAAGTAGTGTCTGAGCTTCCTGGAGGCAATAAGAACTGCATAAAGCAGCTTATGTACCTCTAGGTATCGAGTCTTGGCATCATGTAATACTTCACTGATGAAGTATATCGGGCGTTGAATGGTCCGGACCCTCCCGGAGGGGTCCGGAGCTTCCTCTCTATTGATCCGGACCCTGTCGGAGGAGTCCAGATTCTCTTCGGGGACCTCCGGGTTCTGGCTGGAGGAACCTGGAGCTTCTTCAGAAATGACCTGGACCCTCTCGGAGGGGTCTGAGTCTTCTGAAGTGACTTCTTGGGGATTTGAGTCTGGGAGCTGGGACCCGGACTCACTTTCAGGGATCTCCGGACCCTCTCGGAGGGGTCTGGATTCCTGAGTATGGGGTAGTTCTGGTCTCTCCGCAACCAGAACCATACTGACAACTTCGTCAGTAGCTGAAATGTAAAGCAACAAAGGCTCACCAGGGTTTGGAGCTACCAGAATTGGTAGGGTGGTGAGGAACTGTTTCAGCTCCTGGAATTCCTTCTCTGCTTCTTCGGACCATTGGAATGGTGCGGACTTCCTCAACAACTTGAAGAAGGGGAGTGCCCGTTCCGCCAGTCTTGATATGAACCGGCTGAGGGCTGCTAGACACCCAGTTAACTTTTGGACGTTTTTGATGCGGGTTGGTGGCCGCATGTCTTCAATGGCTTTTATCTTCGCCGGATTAGCTTCTATGCCCCGGTGACTTACCAGGAATCCCAGAAGTTTTCCGGAGCTAACCCCGAAGACACACTTGTCTGGGTTTAGCTTCGTGCGGGTGGCCCGCAGCTTGTCGAAGACAGCCTGCAAGGTGTCCAAGAGGGACTACTTGTTCTTGACCTTGACCACGATGTCATCGACGTACACTTCTACTATGTCTCTGATGAGTTCTTCAAAAGTTTTGTACATAGCTCGTACAAAAGTTGAAGCTGCATTCTTAAGACCAAATGGCATGGCTGTGTAACAATACAATCCATCTACTATGATGAATGAAGTATGCTCTTCATCCTCCCTAGACATCCTGATTTGATGATACCCAGAATATGCGTCTAGGAAACACAGTAACTCACACCCGGAGGTGGAATCCACTATTTGATCTATTCTAGGTAGTGGAAATGGATCTTTTGGACATGCCTTATTCAGTGTGGTGTAGTCGATGCACATCCGAAGCTTCCCGCCGGCCTTGGGCACAACGACTGGGTTCGCCAGCCATTTTGGATGGAAGACTTCTCGAATGAATCCGGCTTCGAGCAACTTCTTCACTTCTTGTCTGATGAAGTTCTGCCGCTCTACGGATTGCTTCCGAGGCTTCTGATGCACAGGCCGAGCATCGGGGTAAATCTTCAGATTGTGCTCAATCACTTCCCTGGGGATCCCAGGCATTTGTGACGGTTGCCAGGCAAACACGTCAACATTAGCCCGGAGGAAAGTGATGAGCGCGAGTTCCTATTTGCCATTCAACCTTCCCGATATACGGGTGGTGGGAGAGTGGCTCCTGCTGGTGCCGAGGCTCCTGCTGGTGGCTGCCTGTTGGAGGGATTGCCCCCAACAACCTGAGCAGCAGGTTGGCCGTTGGATGATCCAGCCGCAGAGTTCACCATTCTTGAAAATCTCAGGCGCCCCTACCTGGCGCGCCAACTGTCGACTGTTGGAGTCGGCAGATCTCCTGACACTGCTAAAGTGTTGAAGGAGTTCGTAGTTCGGTGTGGGCGTGTGGAGACTCAAGAAGGTGAATTGCGGTTTAACACGGGAGACACTAGGATTTACGTGGTTCGGGCCGCCTGAGCGTAATACCCTACTCCACGGGTGTGTTGGTGTTGTATTAGCTTATCACGTATGATCTCCACGTCTGTGTGTGTGTCCCTATGTGTATCGTTGGCCTGTCCTCTTATAGTACAAAGACAGGCCGTTACAAGCTGCCTGGCCCGACATGTGGCCCCGGCGGTTACTAGTATTGATACACGATTAATTGTTGTTAATGATCCTGTAACGGGCTTCGACAGTGCTGTTACAGGTGTTAAGATCGTCCGTTTAAGTGTCATTAATATGGCATTAATGACATTTAAACGGGTCTTGAAGTCCTTGGCTCTCATTTGAAGATCCGGAGCCGTTACAAGGTCTCCCGGAGGTTAGAGGCTGCCAGCTCCGATGTTTAGATACGTGGCAGCTCCGGAGCTTGCTGTGGGAAGCAGGAAGCTCCGGGGCTACCTGACACGTGTCAGTTCCGGAGCTTCTCTCGGTCAGGGGTTAGGTCCGGAGGTGCCATTTCGGTACTTGGTCTGGAGCCTCCCCCTTGTGGGCGGTAGCTCCGGTTTGGCTGTACACGTGGTGACCTAGGATTAACCATGTTGGAGAAGCAGGTCCGGTCATGTCTGACAAGTGGGCCTCTGAGGGTCTTCAATTCAAGTAGTCGTCCTTCCCACGAGATCTTCGTAATCTCAGGGGGTGTACGGTTTTTAGGGTACCGACAAATGCCGTATTAATGACACACGATCAACTCATTATTAATAGGGGTAACGCTACCATGAAGCCACGTTACCTCACTATTAATTGTACTTAATACTCTTTAGACTGTGTATTAGGTCATTAAGCACGCCAGGGCCACATGTCGGGTCAGGCCAGCTTTGTAACGGTCAGCCCTTAGAACTATAAAAGGGCCGCATGGCACAAACATCAGGGGGGGCGATCGCAACCTGACCTTAGTGAACTAACTCGCTCAATACAATCACACAAACTCGGTGGAGTAGGGTGTTACGCTCAGGCGGCCCGAACCATGTAAATCTCTGAGGTCACCATCTTGATATTGATCTTGTGTCCCCTAACCACAAAAGAACCTCTGCAAGATGCTTTTCAGCGGGTCCGGGGGAAGTGTCGTATTCCACACTTTGACATTTGGCGTGCCAGGTAGGGGGGCGACATCCCGAGATCACAAGATGGTGAATTCAACTGTTTGGTCATCCAATGGCAATTAGGTTGAACCACCTGTCGGAGGCAACCCCTCCAATGTTCAACAGCCAATAGGTGCCAATGCTCCGGTAGACCCTGTGGCACCATCTGTTCCAGCAAATAATGTTGGTCAACAGGATGGGGCATCCGCATCGACCTCTACATCGACGAATAATAATCCTGAGCACACGCTCATTGCTGTGCGAGCTCTTCTGCAACATCCACCACCTCCAGGCGCACCACAGGGTGCTATGGAGCAGTGGAGGGTTGATGTTGACCATCTGGTCGCAGCTGCAGCTGCAGGCATCAGTAACCAAGGTCCACCTCCTTTGGGAAGGGCACCTTCACAACGACGGACCTTGTCCAGTCGGCTTGGTCCACAAACCTCTAAACAAAGGAGGTGTGCCACCTCCTAATAGGTTAATTCGTTGCCCCTCGGGGCACGACACACCCATACCATCACCAGAATTCTGACCCATGACCTTCGATCGGAACTGGATCGCCGTTACCGGCAACAGGACGACCGAGTCTACATCAAGCATGCTCGCGAAAGGCGAGAGGCTCGGGACAATCCTGCTCCTCAAGGAGTAGGAGGAGGTTGTTCTGCACTGGCCATGCACTTACGTATGGACAGGTGGCCACAGAAGTTCCGGCCTCACTTGCCGGAAAAATTCGACGGGACAATCAACCTTGCCGAATTTTTACAAATCTACTCTACTGCCATACTGGCAGCAGGGGGTGATGAGGCTGTAATGGCAAATTACTTCCCTGTAGCCTTAACCGGGACGATAAGATCCCGATTCATGAGTATTCCACCCGACTCTATTAATAGTTGGGCGGAACTATGCCCAGCAATTCACTGCCAATTTCGGGAGCACCTACACCCGACCCGGCACTGAACTGGATTTGTTTGCTGTAAAGCAAACGTCGGGGGACGCTATGGTCCTTCATCCAATGATTCTCTCAGGTACGCAATACCATTCCTTCCATCTCGAGCTCTTCTGTTATTGTTGCATTTAGACAGGGAGTTCGGGATAAGAAGATGTTGGAGAGTCTGGCAATCAAACAAGTTACCAGCGTCACGGAACTCTTCAACCTAGCTGACAAATGTGCTAGAGCTGCGAAGGGTCGTGAAATGCACTACAAGCCAGCTCCGGAGGCTAACCAAAAGTCCTCCAAAACTGAAGCTGCTACCCCCGATAGTGGCAAGAAGAAGAAGAATCCCAATGGCAAAAAGAATACATCGACCGGCGCTCCGACTGCTGCTGTTGCAGCTCCTGGAAGCCGGGGGCCACGCCCCAAGAAGCGACCCTGTCCTCCAACAGAGGACGGCAAAAGCTTCAAAGCGTGGTGTCCGATTCACAAGATGAATCGACACAGCTTGGAAGAGTGTCAGGAGGTCCAGAACCTTGCCGAGCGCTACAACAAGCTTCGGGAAGAAGCTCCTTTCCGTCAAAGGGAAGGGAAGCAAAAAGTTGACGAAGCTCCGGCTGATGAAGAGCTAGGTTTCCAGGACCCTAAAAAGGTCTTGAAAGCCGTATACAACACTGTCGACGACGATTCCGACGCCTCCGACAACGAACGTCGGAAAACCTTGAACACCATCTATGGTGGTTCTTGGGACATCACTTCTCGTCGCATCCTCAAGACAATGCGGCGGGACATGGCCATGGTAGCTCCTGCTGCTAAGGCAGAACCACATCGGAAATGGATGGACACACCCATTATTTTCGATGCTTTGGACTGCCCCCAAAACATGATCGGGGCTGGTCAACTCCCGTTGATGGTATCACCCACCATTAACAATATCCAAATTCACCATGTGATGGTGGATGGAGGTTCTGGGCTTAACCTCATAAGCTTTAAAGCTTTCATTAAGCTTCAGCTTCAACCTTCGGACCTCCGTCCATCCCAATCTTTCTCTGGAGTAGGTCCGGGAACCATCACTCCTCTTGGTTCTATTACACTCCCAGTGACCTTTGGGACCCGTGAGAACTACAGAATCGAGAAGTTGATCTTCGACGTTGCGTAGATCAGTCTGCCTTTCAACGCCATTTTGGGAAGGCCAGCTTTATACAAATTTATGGTTGCTGCCCATTATGATTATTTGGTGTTGAGGATGCCAACACCTACGGGCGTTCTCCGGATCCGTGGAGATCACACCGCAGGAGTCACAGCTCTAGAAGAACTCTATGTGCTTACCACAGCGCAAGAGGAAGCATCTGGAAAAGAGCCAGCTGTGAATCCTCTAAGCATTCGTCATAAAGGCTCCACCTCGGCACCTCGTGTGCAACCAAGCGGTGACGTCGACGTTCCCGTCAAAGTCGTCCAAATTGGTTCTGATGCTACTCAAACTACCCGTATATCGGGTGATTTGAACAACAAATAGGAACTCGCGCTCATCACTTTCCTCCGAACTAATGTCGACGTGTTTTCCTGGCAACCATCACAAATGTCTGGGATCCCTAGGGAGGTGATTGAACACAATCTGAAGATTTACCCAGACGCCCGACCTGTACACCGGAAGCCCCGAAAGCAATCAATTGAGCGACAAAACTTCATCCAACAGGAAATCAAGAAGTTGCTCGAAGTTGGATTCATCCGGGAAGTCTTCCATCCAAAATGGCTGGCAAACCTAGTTGTTGTATCCAAGGCCGGTGGGAAGCTTCGGATGTGTATCGACTACACCACCTTAAATAAGGCATGTCCGAAAGATCCATTTCCACTACCTAGAATAGATCAGATAGTGGATTCCACCTCCGGGTGCGAATTGCTATGTTTCTTAGATGCATATTCTAGATATCATCAAATCCAAATGTCTAAGGAGGATGAAGAGCATATTGCCTTCATAACAGTAGATGAATTGTATTGTTATACTGCCATGCCATTTGGTCTAAAAAATGCTGCTTCAACATTTGTGTGAGCCATGTACAAAACATTTGGAGAGCTAATTAGAGACTTGGTAGAGGTGTATGTTGATGACATCGTCATGAAGATAAAAAACAAGGAGTCACTCCTTGACAACTTACAAGCCGTCTTCGACAAGCTGCGCACCACACGCACCAAGCTGAACCCGGACAAGTGTGTCTTCATGGTTAGCTCCGGGAAGCTTTTGGGTTTCTTGGTGACTCATCGAGGAATCGAAGCAAATCCGGCGAAGATCAAGGCTATAGAAGAAATGCGGCCCCCAACCCCACTAAAGATGTCCAAAAATTGACTGGATGTGTAGCTCTGCTTAGTCGGTTTATTTCAAGACTGGCAGAACGGGCGCTACCCTTCTTCAAACTCTTGAGGAAATTCAGACCTTTTCACTGGTCTGAAGAAGCAGAAAAGGCGTTTCAAGAACTGAAGCAACTCCTCATCACACTACTAATCCTGGTAGCTTCGAACCCTGGTGAGCCTTTATTGCTTTACATTTCGGCAACTACAGAAGTTGTCAGCATGGTCCTGGTCACTGAAAGACCAGATCCATCCCTAAATTAGGACTCTAGACCCCTTCGGGAGGGTCCGGAACTACCTGAAGGTGAGTCTGAAGATCAACCTTTAGGCACATATCCTCAAGGCGAGATGCTAGAGGATCAACCTCCTTCAAATGAAGGGGTAAATGTTACTGAACAAGAAGGCCCGAACCCCTCTGGAAGGGTCCAGGTTGACGAAGAGGAAGCTTTGGGCCCCTTTGGGAGGGTCCGGACAGTCCAGCGCCCAGTGTACTTCATCAGTGAAGTACTCCATGATGCCAAGACAAGATACATTGAGGCGCATAAACTGCTTTATGCAGTTCTCATTGCCTCAAGAAAGCTTCGTCATTACTTCTAAGCCCACAAAATATCAGTGGTAACTTCTTTTCCACTACGTGCAATTTTGCATAACCCTAACTCTACTGGGAATATTGCAAAGTGGGCAGCGGAGCTGGCAGAATTCGATCCAGAATTCGTGTCAAGACAAGCAATGAAAAGTCAAGCCTTGGCTGACTTCGTGGCGGAGTGGACTTCCTCTCCATCAAACCCTGGGGGCCACAATGAGCAGAAACCAGAGCTCAAAGCTCCGGTATTCACTAAGACTCACTGGATCCTATACTTCAACGGCTCCGTGCAGAAGCAGGGGGCCGGAGCTGGAGTCCTTCTCCTAGCTCCGACCGGAGAGAAGGTCAAGTATATGGTACACCTTGATTTCAAGGCAACCAACAATATGGCAGAGTATGAAGCCCTCGTCTATGGACTCAAGGTGGCACTATCTTATGGTGTCAAACAGCTGTTGGTGAAGGGAGATTCATAGCTCATCATCAAGCAAGTGAAAGGTGAATGCTCCTGTAACAATTCTCAATTAGCTGCTTATCTTCTTGAAGTCTAAAGACTTCAGAAGGACTTCAAAGTCCTGAATCTCCATCATGTTTAGCGTCTTCATAACTCCGAAGCTGATGAACTCTTGACAAAAGCCTCAACCGAAGCTCCGGCTCCTGATGGAATTTTCGTCCGGAGGTTATCAAAACCAACAGCTCAGCCTGCCGAACTGAGCGAAGGGGGCGAGACCAGCTGGCGGTCCCGGTGGCCCTGTTACCATGGCGTTCACCAAGGGTCGTAGGTGCTGTCGAAAGCTCCAAGCAACCCACCACGCAAGACTCAGAAGCTCAAGTTAGCTCCGATGCATGGATCTCGGAGATCCGAAGCTACTTGAAAGACAACATCCTTCCTGAAGACAGTGTATGCGCTGACCGGATTGTCAGATTGGCTAAAAGATACACATTGGTAGAAGGGAATCTCTACCGACGTGGTGCCAACGGCATCCTAATGCGGTGCATTGGAAGGGAAGAAGGCCACGATCTCCTCGCAGAAATTCATGGAGGCGAGTACGGAAACCACGCATCTTCTCGCACGTTGGTTGGTAAATCCTCCCGACATGGTTTTTACTGGCCTACAGCACTCCAGGATGCAGTTGAGCTAGTGAAGAAATGTGAAGCATGTCAGTTCCATGCAAAACAAATTCACACACCGACTCAATCACTACAGATGATACCTCCTACATGGCCATTCGCCATGTGGGGCATGGACATCTTGGGACCTTTCTCAAAAGTCGTCGGAGGTTACAGGTTCCCATATGTCGCCATCGACAAGTTCACTAAGTGGTCGGAAGCAACTCCAGTAGTAACAATCAACAAACAATCAGCAATCAAGTTCTTGAAGTCTATTATATGCAGATTTGGAGTTCCAAACAAAGTCATAACTGACAACAGAACTTAATTCACAAGTGTTGCATTCCAAGAATACTGTGAAGACCTTGGCATTCAACTCAGCTATGCATCAGTAGCTCATCCAGCAAGCAATGGCCAAGTTGAGAGAGCAAATGCAGAAATTTTGAAAGGACTCAAGACACGCACATATGAGCGCTTTAAAAAGCATGGGGCTAACTGGATTGAAGAGCTTCCACCCACATTGTGGGCAAATAGGACAACACCTAATCGGTCAACTGGGGAGACTCCATTCTTCTTGGTGTACGGAGCTGAAGCACTCCTTCCTCCGGAGATTACCTTGGGGTCCCTTCGGGTCCGGACCTTTGACGAAGCCACGCAGGACCAGCTCCAGCGTGAAGACTTTGACCTCATCGACAAGGGAAGGTGCCGAGCAGCTGTTCAGAATGCATATTATCGCCAAATGCTCTGGCGCTACCATCAAAGGCACGTGTGTGACCGACAGCTTGAAGAAGGCGACCTGGTGCTCCGGAAGATACTAACTCGTCAAGGAATGAACAAACTTTCCCCCAATTGGGAGGGTCCCTTTCGAGTAATAAAAGTATCCCGACCGGGATGCATTAGTTTGGCAACAGAGGATGGGACCCCGCTTCCTAATCCTTGGAACATCGAGCACCTCCATAAGTTTTATGCTTAGAATCACGGAGGTGAGTCTGTAATTACACACAATGCATGTTGTAGACTCATTATACAGAGTCGAGCAAGCCCTCCAGAAGAACATCCGAACCCCTCTGGGAGGGTCCAGGAAGTTCAAGTAACACTTGACACAGTCACAACACTAAAAAGTGTAACTACTTGCTCTATTAGCACAAGATGTATAGCACATTTAGCTTAGTCCAGCATCCTAAGTGTGCCCTTGTCTCCTCTGTAATCCGGACCTATAACGAAAGGCATTATTGTGTGAAAACAAACTCCACGTGCATTTACTTTTTGTACAAGGCTCAATATATCAAATTGTTTTTATCCCACTTGTCTATAATGAAGTTGTGCAAATCTTTTTGAGTTTTGTTCCAATTAATTCACATGCATTACAAGCCTCATTGATAGTCTTTTTGGATATTAACACCGCCACATAGTCTACTTGCCTGAATCCAAGCCAACATAGGTTCGAAGTGTGCTATCGACTTAGCCTGGTCCTGCACCCTAAGTACGCCACTCTACCTACACCCTGGCAGGCCTTAGTAGGGTGAGTACTAAAAAGGCATGTGGATCTAGGAAGATTCTATCAAAACGCTTGTTATCATGTTGAATTTCTTCAGATCTAAAGTTCAAATAAGAACAATAAGCCACAACCAATTTATAGACAAGAGGACGAATTTTACTTTGTTTCTTGCCTTTAATGTGCAGGAAAAGCAAAAATTTAAAGCGATGGCGGATGAAGTCAGAAATACTAAGCTCTGACATTTCCCAAGATAGGTCCGCCGTCAACATCCAATATGTTGACGCTGGAGCTACCAAGCTCCGACTATTTAAGGGGGTATGTCTTCAACGCCTCAAAATTGAAGACTTCAACATACTGTCATAACCTTTGGTACATGTACACAGCTAAACTGTACACATGTACTAGGGGGCCAACAAGACACGACATAGTATATTGAAGACAAAGTGAAATTCAAGGCAAAAAGGAGGATTTCATTTATCAGAAGAACTGGATTACAAAATTGAGATTACAAGGGACAAAAGGAGAAAAGTACAAGCTACTGGAAGACCTAAGACCTGTGGAAGAACGAAGCTACTTTTTGGTCAACCTCTTGGATGCTGGTTTGGCGGCATCTTCCTCTTCAGCAACGTGACCTTCGAGCATCGGGTCCAGTGGGAATTGGGGATCTCGGCTTACATAACATGACAGCACATACTCTGCAATGTTTGTAGCCAGAGTTTTCCCCTCTGTCTCCAACTGATCTGCGATGACATCGCCCATTGCATCAAGCTTGCCGTAGCACCATTGAGGGCCACCAACGCTCAGTCCAAATCCAGCTCCGGGTTGTCTGGACGTACTAGACTGAAATCCAGCGGTGTTAGCGCGTCATTCGCTCGTCCGAGGAAGTCCCACACTTGAATAGCTTTGGTCCCCTTCAAGCTTCGCAGCTCCTCCAGTGACCTCCGGGCGGCCCTAAGCTCCGAGCTTTTACGAGCAAGTCGCTCAGCCAGCTTGGCATGTTGCTGCTTGACCTCAGCAACTTGCTTCTCCTGGTCAGCCAGCTCCGTCCCCCGGAGGTGAATGCGGTTCCTCAGCGGCAATTTAAGACTCTCTTTTTGAGAGCTCTTGCCCCACCTACCAGTTCTTCTTCCTCTCTGCCTCCTCCCATAGATCCAGCTTTTTGCTGTGATTTGCCAAATTTTGTTCACCCAGAGTCAACTTCTGGGTGACCTTCTCCTCTCTCTTCACAAGATCATCCTATTGCTCCAGCAGTTTCTTTTCCCTCACTTCCAGGTCCTGCCCTACGCTTCAGGAGAGTTTCATTTAACTCATTGAGTTTCTCGAAACGCTCGTCAGCAGCGTCGCGTCTCTCCTTGGCTTGCTCCAGGATCTCCCTAGAATTAGCGTCAAGCGCCCGGATAGCGGCCTCCTTCTCCTCCATTAACTTGTCCCAGTACTCTAGTCGGGCCTTCTCCCCTTGTATCCACTCCTTCTGGTCAGCTAGCCTTGTCTGAGCAAGCTTGGTCTCAAAATGGAGTCTGTTGTGCCAACACCTTAAGGTGTTGTGCTCCTCTTCCAAAGCCCTGCTCTCATGGCCGAAGGCTAGCTGGACCTGTTAAAGGCTTGAACAGGCGTTGTTCTATGGACAACGCCAGAGGGATAGGTTCTGGGCCTGCCGAGATCATTTCTGCAGGCTCGAGCGGGTTCTCCGACACAAAAATTGGGTCCCACTCTACAATAGTGGGCCCCTGTGCCCCTACAGCGCTAGGGCCGCTCTCCTGAAGCCCTTCAGCGGTAGCAGAAGAACCCACAGGGGGAACTTCCACCTCCAGAGCAGTTGAAGGCGTCGTCTCCAGGCTCTCAGCCGATGGCTCCGAAGTCGAGGGACCAGTCGCCCCCTCTTCGGGCTGCTCTAGCTCAGGTCCAGGTACATCCAGGACCACCACTTCTGGAGCATCCACAGCTGGAGCTTCAACTGAGGCTTCGACCGCCACTGGTTCAGGTTCTGGTACGGCGACCACCCTCAGCACAGCCACCGGACCTCCCACCTCTGGCACAGCCGCCGGACCACCAACCTCTGGCTCAACCACCGGATCTCTGGCCACCTCCAGCTCAATTGCCGGGTCTTCAACCGTTTCGGGCACAAGGGCCGAAGCCTTGGTGACCTCCGGCTCAACAGCCAGGGCTTCATCTACCTCTGGCTCAACAGCCAGAGCTTCGGCAATCTCCGGCTCAGAAGCCAAAACTTCTGGCATCGTCAATGCTGAAGCATCCTCCTCTGCCACCAAGGGCACATCTTCAATTCCCCTCCGGCAGTCCGGCGCTACCGCAGGAGCTTAGGGTGAGGATTCTGAATCCAAGCTCACGACAGCTGGCGCCGGAGCTACCGCAGCTTCAGCCTCCGCATGGCGAGAAAACTCAGCAGTCGAAGCCAGAATTTCAACATGCGCAACCTCAGCCGTTGCAATAGGCGTTGAAGCTCCGGATCCTTTCTTCGACACCCTGGAAGCAGAAGGAAAAGAAAATTAAGAACACGTCAAAAGCAACACTAGCATTTTAGAGTAAGCAATCGATGCTTACCACGGGATGCTACCACCCCAGTTGCCTCTGAACCTCTTCTTTTGAGGTCTGGAGTTAGAGCCCACCAAATCTGGTCAGACAACTGCTTCAGACCTTTGTTGAGGAATACTAGCAGCCGCCAGAGTTCTTTCGGTCGGAGCTTCCCTTTGATGGGAAGAACTTCCGGGTCTGGAACTTCTAGCCGGCTCTGAGGTCGGGGTCGCCTACCCGGAGCTTACGCCTCTCGAAGGCGCTTGCGTTGGAGCTGGGGTTGTTGCAGAAGACCTCCCCCGCCGGGGAGAAGGAGCTGTTGTGGAAGGAGCAGGTCTGACGGACCTTCCGTCAGAGTGCTTCAACTTCCTCTTTCGGCTGGAGGGCTCAGCCAACTATTTGCCCTTGCCTAAGACTTCAACTCTTTGGCTCGGGGCAGAAGCAGGACCAACCTCGGAAGCTCCGGGCATCACCAATCTGGTGGTCGGACGCCTCTCTACCTCACCGAGGTCGTCGAGTACCGACATGCTCCTCCGGAGCTCCCTGCTGAACTCCGCATCCATGTTCAGAGGGAGGAAAGCCGTCGGTGGAGTTAAGTCCTCGCCCTCGATGTCAATGCCATGTTGGAACTTCTTGAGATGAAGCTCCAAAGCTGCGCCGTCCAAATTGGACCTCAGATTGGTTTCAATCCGGTCATCATCCATCATGTTGTTGAGGGCCTAAGCGAGCTTCTCCCTCTTCTTCGGCGGAGCCCACCTGTTGACCAAGAAGTTGCAGAAGACCATCTGGGGGGTCACCCCTCCTTCCACACATTCGTGGATCCTGGTCAAGGCAGGGTTGAAGGCCTCCGACAGCACCAGAACCACACTCCATGCGTCAGTGTCAACATTGGGAAGACCTTCGGGCAGCTCCAACTTCTCGTGCTCCTCTGCCGTGACGATAATCCAATCCTTTTTCTAGTCGTCCCACTTGCCGAAAGGAAACGACCTCAAGTATTTGTAGGGGCATTTCTTGCGCTTCACAAAATAAAAATAGTAGAAGCCAAGATACTCGAAACTCTTGTCGATGGTGTGGATGGTGAAGAAGGTACAGAAAAGCTCGACGCAAGGGGGAATACCCATCCACATCTCGCAGAAGTGGACAAATGTTGACACAAGAAGAATAGAATGGGGGCCAAGGTGGTACAACTGCAGACCATAGAAGTCTAACAACATCAAGAGGAAAGTTGAGAAAGGTGGGATCAGCCCCACCATGGCGTACGCAGAGAAGTACACCATGTCGCCGCCGTACTTCTTCTTGAACGGGAGCTTGCCGGCGCGGACCATATGGTTGAAGGAGTCGTTGGACCACCCCATGTAGGTCCAGACCTTCTTCAGTTCGTCATTGCTCTTGAGGCGGCTCTTGCGGAGACCCAACTCCATCGCAGCAAAGTGGAGCAAAGGATGGAAAGTTAGGCGGAGGTTGAGAGGCTCTGAGCGCAAAGATGATCAAAGGCGTAAAGAGTCTTCAACCCGTGTGCACTTTCCTTCTTAAGTAAGCCTCTGCGACACTTGGATGGAAACCACAATGAGATTAAGAGCACTTTTCAAAAATCCACCCTGTCAATAACATGTGGACCTGAGGCCACCCTGACAAAGAGATCGAGGTCTTTACCCAAGGCCAACCGTTGCCATGATGAGCGACGGGAAACCCAAAGTCGGTGCTCTAACAGGGCGCGTGGAACCAATACGGTTTTCGTATTAGGAACCGGCGACCTTGAACTGTGTGAGATCCGCACTCAAAGATCTCATCTATCGTATTCATGACGAGCCATGTGTCAAAGGCTCGCCCCAAACCACTAATCTACTGGCGCGTCAGAGGATTTTTTGGAAATCAAAGTGCGGGAATCGAGAATGGTCCCACCTTCAGTAGAATAACTTAACCCAAGGGGTTTCTCCCAGAGGTGGGCCCGGGGGCCACTGTCGGTACCTTATGTACCGGGTACCCCATGATACCGCAACAAGCGCAAGGAAATTCTACCCATCGGAGATGAAAGCCCTCGCATATCCAACATGTCACGTTGCGCTGGACCTGCTCCTCTCGTATGACTGCCACTCGGGTTAACACGTGTAAAATAAGCCCGGAACAAAACTCTCGACCGAGGGAAGCTCCAGTGATTGCACGTGTACAATAGCCTCGAAACTAGCCCCCGTCAGAGGGGAGCTCCGGTACCGACACATGTATAGTAATCCTGGACCTACCCTCACGCAAGGGAAAGCTCCGGATCTGCCACGTGTGAAACCTCCGGGCCTTCGTCGCCAACAGGAATACAAGCTGATCAAGACCGTTACTGACATACAAGGATGGTTAAAGCGGCAGTTACACGGTCTGATAATGTGTCATTAATGCCGTATTAATGACACACGATCAGATCATTGTTAATAGGGGTAATGCTGCCATGAAGACACGTTACCTCACTATTAATTGTACTCAATACTCTTTAGATAGTGTATTAGGTCATTAAGCACGCCAGGGCCACATGTCAGGCCAGGCCAGCTTTGTAACAGTCAGCCCTTAGAACTATAAAAGGGCCGCACTGCATGAACATCAGGGGGGCAATCGCAACCTGATCTTAGTAAACTAACTCGCTCAATACAATCACACAAACCCCGTGGAGTAGGGTGTTACGCTCAGGCGGCCTGAACCACGTAAATCTCTGAGGTCACCATCTTGAGATTGATCTTGTGTTCCCTAACGACAAAAGAACCTCCGCGGGCTGCTTTTCAGCGGGTCCGGGGGAAGTGTCGTATTCCACACTTCAACAATAGTTTTTTTACAGAAGAGCAAATGTTATCATTTGGATTATGGCAAACAAGATTATCAACTTTATCCTCCTGAACAATTTAAATTTCTTGCCTAGGATTTTGAAATTTAGTGATTTATGCATGAATGAGTTTAAAATAAAATTATGGTCATCACTATTCCTAGGTTGCTACATACCAATTCAACCAATAAGTAATTCCATAAGCATTACCTAGGCAGAAAATGTATAATTCAATTTTAGCAATGCTTATGAAATTCAAGGTACTTGTTTAAATTTATTCCTAAGTAAGGTGACATTCCTTTTTGAAGAATCAAAAGAGCAATGTCAACACTTACTCTCACGAGGATACATAAGAATTGAATGATAAGAAGGTGTAAACTTTCTTTGCCAATGTAAGCAAAAATCATTCAATACTAATGTAATTCCAAGGACGGAAAATTTTTAAACTTGTACCTTAATTGAAGAGCAGTCCGGTTTGAAGGTCGTTGTGTGAGAAACTCACGACCATGAATTTTTGTGTAGCCTTCATGTTCAATGTCTCCTGCCAAGTTGAGGTTAGAGCTGAATGAGTTTGATCTTGTTCCTCCATTGGGCCACCATCTTGAGCATTCCTCCACCATGAACTCAAAATGACATCGACGGAGGGATATGCGCTTGATGAGGCCTCCCAACCTCTTTACAAATTTTGTCCTAGCTGCATTAAAATCAAGAATAAAGAAAACAACTCGAAAACGGGTTACGTTAGCTCAAAAGCATGTTGTACCCTTTGTCAAATTGTTTTGCCCAACTTGAAACAACTTGCAAATGCAATGAATATTAAGGAAAATATTTTTGGTTCGAATTAGGAAGATGAATTCAAGTGGTTACGCCCAACGTTCATATCCAAATGGATTTATTTCCCAATTCAAAATTTTAATTTTATGATGGTTGGAAATTTTACTCTCTAACATGCAAGTGTGAAAATTCAAACATGCTAAATGCAAATGCAAAGATTGATGGGAAATTCAAATATGCAATTGAGAAAGCAAATATGAGATAACTACCAATTTACCTATTGTCAAGGACTCACCGAATTTTTGAAGTCTGATGAGTGAGACTTACCTCTGTTCTGTTTAATGCAATGATTTGTTGTCCAATCTTGGAGTTGAAGATGTGGATAACTTCTCTTGATCGACATGCTAAATTTCCTTTGGCATGTTAGTTGGACATGTGGACCACATGATGGTCCTAGCCTCCCCGTCATCTTGATGAAGACTTGTTGATGTAGTGACGGTTTTTTCCTCTTGAAGATATTCTCTCATGAGCATGGTGAGGCTTGTCCTTCTTTAGGGGTGTCACTTCGACCTTCTTGGTATTCCTTAAGATCAACCCATACTTTGATCATGGATCAAAAGCTTCATTAGGCATGATGACATGTGGACTCCACAATCAAACAAGAACCGCTTCATCCACAATGTCACTTGCCCTAGGTTGCATGAGCTTCGAAGGGTAGGGATCCCAACAAGTGATTGTGAGGTCTGCTAGATCTTGAATGCTCTTTAAGTTTCTTGTCCTTGGTCAAGAGCTTCATGTAAATGTTGTCTTGATTTCTTGCTTGGCCATGGACAAGATACTTCAAAGTAGGCTAGTTGAAATTAAATCCCTTGAAATCCCCATATCCTCCTTCATTACAAGGGTGATGTTGATTCACCCTTGACCTCCTTGTAGGTGATAGCCATTGAAGTTGTGTTTGAAAGGAAAAATCCTCATGGGTCTTAAAAGAAATGATTCCCCAAGTGGCCCATGCTGACATGGATTTTCACAAATCATGTGAATATCCATTTGGCTTGGATCATCCAAACACTTCTCCATTGGCTTGGTATTCATGTTACTTCAATGGGAGGTGTAGTTCCATAACTAACATGTCTATTTTGCTAAGTGATGTGCATGCTAAGCTAAGGAAACTAGAGCATTCTTCAATCCACCCCTTGAGTGGAGACCATATTCTCATCCATGATGAATGAGAATATTACTCCTTCTGCTCCAGCATGAATGTGGTCATGGATTAGTGGTGTCAACCCCCGACATGAGTGTTTGATGAAGAGTCAACTATCCACCCCATGTTGGAGGCAAACCAAGAAGAACTCTTGGAGCCTCCCCCAAGCTTGGGGATGTATGACTTTGGCCCCTACTAGAAGCTGAAATTCTTCCGCAAAAGGCAATGGCGTTGCCTAGCGGACATTTGTTGAGGTACACCTTGAATTATCTTGCAATTGAGCACTTGCGTCCTCGTTGGCCGTCCCATAAAATGGGTTAGCCAACATTACCCTATTTTCACACAAAGGGAGAAAACAAACAAGGGTAATCATGTCTAATAACTACTAGTACCTATAGCTTAATCACAAGTGATAACTATCCTTCACTTCCTTTGCCTTTCCTGGCAACAGTGCTAGAAATGCTAGTTGACATTTCTTACGTCACAGATAAAAATCCGCAAGCGCACAAAAATTATCATGTAGCATTTCACTCAAGAGTATTCCTAAGGGTATCATATTTATCCCAAAGGAAGCAATGGAGTAAAGTAGACACTACTTTTATGATCAAGCTATGGGATACTAATCAGTTATCAAGAAAAACACCTAAGCAATCTATTGTAAAGGATAAATGGGTCCTCATGGAGATTAGACTAAGAGTTGGGGAATTGCTCCTACCATGCTTCTAATATACATATACATAGCCAAGGTTAGATACTACTGAGCATGTCACTGGTGAATCCTTATGCTAAGTTCAACATATCGAGAACGGGTTTACCCCTAGCAATACTAGGACGACTCCCGCAAAGAGCTTGTGGCGTAGCCGAATGTGGAGGATTACAAAGGACCGATAGGGCTATCACCACCTGCTGCCTACTTCTTTAATCCATGGGTCTACGAGATATCCAACGTTACTTAACTATCCTAGCACCATGCTAACATATTAAGTAAATACCTTAGGAGCCATAGCACAAGCCATCCTAAGTCAATGACTAATCTAAACATCGTTGAACCAATGCTGAGACATAACATAAGTTATTCATATTAACATGATCATATCATAACTAATTAGACTATAGTGGGGGTTATAGTGTTTATGATGATAGTATAATGACATTAGGACATGACTGTCGGAGTATGATTCCGGCAATTCTCTCGGCACTACTGTTAGTAGCCTGCGAAGTTTCTTAGTTCGGTTGGGGCACGCGAAATTCAGAAGATGGTGATTTGACATGAGGATTACGTGGTTCGGACCGCTTGAGCGTAATACCCTACTCCAGGGGGGTGTGTTGTTGTTGTATTGAGCGTCTGAGCGCTTGTGTGTGAGAGAGGCCAAAAGAGTCTCTAGCCAGTCTCAGCCTGTCTCCAGCACCTGTGAGAGACCAGAGAGTCTGGAAGAGTTTCGAAGAGTCCCCTGTGTATTGCTCATCTAGCCCTTTTATAGTACAAGGACTGACCGTTACACCATCAGCCTGGCCCGACATGTGGCCCTGGCGGTTACTGATGTCTAATACACGGTTTAATGTACTTAATTACCCTTAATAGCGTGATAAAGCCCTTTAATGGTGGCGTTACTGGTATTAAGGGTCATCCGATCGTGTGTCATTAAGATAGCATTAATGACACATAATCAGGTCTTGAAGTCTTTAATGTCCCTTGAAGGTCCGAGCCATTGAAGGTTCACCAATCTGTTTGTTGAGGTTGAAGGTCCGATGGTTGGACTTGTGGCAGCTCCGAAGCTTACTGTCTTGGACGAGTAGGTCCGGTGCTGTTGTACACGTGTCGGTACTGGAGCTTCCCTTTGTCGGGGGTTAGGTCCAGGGGTGCCACACAGGTATCCAGTCCGAAGCTTTCCCATGTATGGAATGTAGCTCCGGTTTTATGATACACGTGGCGGCACTGGGACTAACCATAGGAGGGAGGCAGGTCCGGTTCCAAGTGACACGTGGGGCCTTCGGAGGTCTTCAACTCAGATAGGTGGAGTTCCTTTGCACTCTTCGCAGTTCCAATGGGTATCCGGTATGTAGGGTACCGACAGTGGCCCCCTGGGCCCACCTCTAGGAGAGACCTTTTGGATTAAGTCATTCTGCCAGAGGTGGGTCCATCTTTCGATTTTTGCGCCGTGTCTTCAAGGGTTTTTGGATGTGCCGTTGAGGTGGTGGTTTGCAGTTAAACCATCGCCGTGTGGCATCTTTAGGACGTGGCAGGTGAGATCTGGGCGTGCAGATCTCATGCAATTGAAGGTCGCCGGTTCCCAATATAAAAACTGTATCGGTTCCGCGCGCCCTGTCAGGCAGACACCCTCGGGTTTCCTGCCTCTCATCATGACAATTGTTCGCCTGGGGTAAGGTCCTCGACTTGATCGTCTGGGTGGCCCCGGGCCCCCTTGTCATTGGCAGGTTGAAATTTTTGAACTGTATCCTTGGCCCTTCTGCGGTTTCCATCCAAGCGTTGCGGGGGCTTACTTAAGAAGGAAAGCACACACCATTTGGGGATTCCTTACGCCTTCATTTGAACTTGCGCTCGAATCCTCCAAACTGTCGCTTGCTTTTTCTCTCTCGCCCCGTCGTGCTGCGATGGAGTTGGGTCTCCGCAAGAGCTGTCTTACGACCGATGATGATTTGAAGAAGGTCCAGACCTATATGGGGTGGTCCAGCGACTCCTTCAACCACCTGGTCCGCGCCGGCAAGCTTCCGTTCAAGAAGAAGCACGGCGACAACATGGTGTACTTCTCCGCGTACGCCATGGAGGGGCTGATCCCACCTTTCTCAACCTTCCTCTTGATGCTATTAGACTTCTATGGTCTGCAGTTGTACCACCTTGGCACCCACTCCATTCTTCTTGTGTCAACATTCGTCCACTTCTGCGAGATGTGGGTGGGTATTCCCCCCTGCGTTGAGCTTTTCTGTACCTTCTTCACCATCCACACCACCGGCAAGAGTAACGAGTATCTTGGCTTCTACTATTTTGTGAAGCGCAAGAAATGTCCCTACAAGTACTTGAGGTCGTTCCCTTCCGGCAAGTGGGACGACTGGAAGAAGGATTGGATTGTCATCACGACAGAGGAGCACGAGAAGCTGGAGCTGCCTGAAGGTCTTCCCAATGTTGACATTGACGCCTGGAGTGAAGTTTCGGTGCTTTCAGAGGCCTTCAACCCTGCCTTGACCAGGATCCACCAATGTGTGGAAGGAGAGGTGACCCCCAGACAGTCTTTTGCAACTTCCTGGTCAACAGGTGGGCTCCACTGAAGAAGAGGGAGAAGCTCGCCTGGGCCCTCAACAGCGTGATGGATGATGACCGGATTGAAACCGGTTTGAAGTCCTATTTGGAAGGCACTGCTTTGGAGCTTCATCTAAAGAAGTTCCAACATGACATCAATGTCGAGGGCGACGATTTAACTCCGTCGGCAGCCTTCCTCCCTTTGAACATGGAAGCGGAGTTTAGCAGGGAGCTCCGGCGGAAAATGCCGGTGCTTCATGATCTCGATGAGGTAGAGAGGCATCCGACCACCATATTGGTGATTCCCGGAGCTTCCGAGGGTGGCCCTACTTCTGCTCCAAGACCAAGAGCTGAAGTCATAGGCAAGGGCAAAGAGTTGGCGGAGCCCTCCAGCCAAAAGAGGAAGTTGAAGCACTCTAACGGGAGGCCCGTCAGACCTGCTCCTTCCACAACAGCTCCTTCTCCCCGGCGGGGGAGGTCTTCGACGGCGACGACAACTCCAGCATTGGCGTCTCCTCGGGATCCTAGCTCCGACCGTGTGGCTCCGGCACCAGGGACAACTAAGGGCTCTAGGTCTGAGGGTCCTTCTCAATCGAGGAAGGCCCCAACCAAGACGTCGCTGGCGGCGACAGTAAGCTCTAAAGAGCCTTCCAGAGCTACTACCCCAGTTGCGACTGGGTCGGGCTCTGAGCGTCCGGCGAAGAGGTTCCGCTCTAGCTGGAGCGGAAGCCTCCCAAGGTAAATTTGCTTTTTTACCTCAGTTAATTGTTTTTGTTGTAACCATATTTTGAGTTTCTTTGTCCATCATCCACAGGGTCTCCAAAAAAGGGGCTAAAGCTCCGGTTCCTATGACAGCAGCTGATGCTGTACAGGCGGAGGTTCCGGCTCCAATTCCAGCGCCGCCCCAGGTGGTGGCTGAGGTCTCAGCAGCTCCGGCGCCAGCTATCGAGGTTCTGGACCTCGACTCATCTCCCGATGCTCCCGTGGTAGCGCTGGACCACGAGAATGAAGATGTACCAACGGCACCAGCTCTGGAGGTTGAAACTCCAGTTTTGGATGTTGTGATGACGGACACTCCAGCCTTAGAGTCGGAGGTAGCTGCAGTTCCGGCCTTAGGGCCGAATTTTATTGAAGTCCCGGCGGCGGAGCGGGTGGTTCATGAAGTTCCGACGCCTGAGCCGGTAGATGTGGAGGTGTCGATACCCGAACTGGTGGAGATCGAAGCGTCGGTGCCTTTAACCGGCAGTGTAGGAGGCACCAGCATTAGAGCCGGAAGTGGCCTTAGCTCCGGCCAAATCTTTAATGCCTGCCCCGGAGGTGGTAGTTCCGGAGGTACCCGTGCCTGAGCCAGGGTGCCAAGATGAAGCGATCGGTCCTCTGCCTGAGGAAGTGGTTGCTGATGACTTGGCGGTAGGACCTTCGGAGCCAACTCAAGATATAGAAGCCCCCGTTGTCAGACCTTCCTCGGCGACGACTGAGGCACTGCCGGAGGGCGACCCTAGTGCTGCGGAAGCTCAGGGGACCACTCTTGTAGAGTGGGACCCAATTTTTGGTATGGAGATCCCATTGGAGTCAGTGGAGAGGACCCCGGCAGGTCCGGAGCCGATCCCCCTGTCGTTGTCCATCGACAACGCCTGCACCAGCCTTCATCAGGTCCATCTTGCCTTTTATCACAACAGCAAGGCCCTCGAGGAGGAGCGCCTAACCCTTAGGAGGTGGCGCAACTGGCTCCAATTTGAGACCAAGCTGGCGCAAACAAGGCTGGCCGACGACAAGGAGTGGGTCAAGAGGGAGAAGGCCCGGATGGAGTACTGGGGCCAGCTGCTGGACGAGAGGGAAAGCATGGTGCGATCTCTCGACAACCAGTCCCGAGCTATACACGAACAAGCCGTGGCTGCTAATGAAGCAGCAAATGATCGCCAGGAGAAGCTCAGTACACCCCACGAAAGCCTCCTCAAGCGTCGGGAGGCTCTTGAGGAGCAGGGGAAAAAGCTCGAAGATGAAGAGCAAAAACTCCTGGAGCTGAGGGATGACCTCGTGAAGAGGGAGGAGGAGCTCACCCAGAGGCTGGCTCTGGGTGACAAGAGCCTCGCAGAGCGCACCAAGAAGCTGGAGGAGCTCTGCGAGAGCGAGGAGAAGAAGGCCTGGCAGCGGGGACAGGACCTTACCAAAAGGGGGGACAAAGTCGTTGCCAGGGAGAAGGTGCGAGGCCGGGAGAAAGACCTGGTTGACCGCTGGAACAAGATCCACGTCCAGGAGAAGGAGCTTGGTGACCTTGAAAAGCAAGTTGCTGAAAGGATTCAGCAGCATGCCAAAGAGGTCAAGCGCCTTGCCCGGGAGGGTTCGGAGCTTGCGGCTGCCAAGAGGTCCTTGGAAGAGATGCGAGGCTCAAGGGCTGCGGAGTCCCAACAAGTATGGGACTTCTTGGGCAAAGCCAATGACGCGCTGACACCGCTGGGCTTTAGTCCCATGCATCCGGACGATCCGGAGCTGGAGCTAGACCACGCAGTGAAGGCGCTGAGCTCGGCTGGCAACAAACTCAACAAGATGGGCGATGTCATCGCGGATCAGTTGGAAACTGAAGGAAAATCCCTTGTGCAGAACATCGCAGAATACATGCTGATGTGCTACACAAGCCGGGACTCTCATTTCCCACTAGATCCGATGCTTGAAGGTCCCATCGATGGAGAGGGATATGCCACCAAGACCAGCGTGTCAGAGGTTGCCCAGAAGGTCACCTCGTTCTTCCATAGGATTTATGACTTTCTCCTTGTAGCTCCCACTTGTATCTTCTCTTCTTTTCTCCAATTTTGTAATCTCTTGTCTTCAGATGAATGAAATCCAAGAAATTTTTTATGAATTTCATTTTTTTGTCTTCAACCTTTGTCTCACTTGGCCCCCTGGTAGATGTACACAATTTGATTACGAACATGTACCGAAAGGATGTAGCATTTTGTTGAAGACTTGCGTGCTTCGCACTTGTAGAGTGTAGGTCAAGTCGTCGATAGCAGGGCCCCTTGAGGTTGTCGGAGCTTTGTAGCTCCGGCAGTGACCATTGTCAACACGTAGAGCGTCGACAGTTGGTCCTCTGGGGTTGTCGGAGCTTAGTAGCTCCGGTAGTGACCATTGTCAACACGTAGAGCATTGACAGCAAACCCCATTGGGGTGCCCTTCTACCATCTTTTCTTCACGTTGACGGCCGGTTCCCTGGATTTGTCGGAACTTGATAGCTCCGACAACGCCTACTATCAATGTTTAAAACATCGACAGCGGACCACCTTAGGGGATGTCGAAGCTTTGATAGCTCCAGCATAATCCACCATCATCATGAGATCTTTATTTTTCCTGCACACTGAAGTCAAGAAAAACAGTAAAATACATTTCTTATCTATAACTCATTTGCGGCTTACTATTCTCGAAAGAAATTTTTAGGTCGACCGCAATTCTATATACAATCAAGTGCATTTTCTTATTTTCTCCAGATCCGATCATTTTCTGGACTCACCTTACTCTGGCCCGCCGGGGTGTAGGTAGAGTGGCGTACTTAGGGTGCAGGACCAGGCTAAGTCGATAGCACACTCCGGACCTAGATTGGCTTGGCGTTCAGGCGAGTAGGCCATTCAACAATGTTAAGACCCGAAAGAAATAACAATGCAACTTGAATTATATATGAATTGTTCGAGCTAAATTTCTTGAGAATTGCACAACTTGGTTATAGACAAGAAAGAGAAAAATTAAAAAATAATGAGCCTGTACAAAATAAATGCACGTGGAGTCTGTTTTCACATAATGATGTCTTTCATTATAGGTCCGGGGTACAGGGGAAACAAGTACACTCTTAGGGTACGAAACCAGGCTAAGTGTGTTGCATCTCTTGTTTGGCCCAAGGTAACTAGCTACACTTTTAGTTCTGAGACTGTGTCAAGTGTTGCTTGAACTTTGCGGACCTTCCGGTAAAGGTCCGGCTCTCCTCCTGGAGGAGCTATCCGACTCTGTACAATGACGCTATAACATACATCATATGTAATTACAAACTCACCTCCATGATATTAAGCGTAGAACTTACGGAGGTGCTCAGTATTCCAAGGATTAGGGAGCAGTGTCCCATCCTCAGTTGCCAAGCAAACGCATCCAGGACGGGATACTTTGATCACTCGAAAGGGTCCTTCCCAACTGGGGGAAAGTTTGTTTAACCCTTCTCGAGTTTGTATTCTCTATAGCACCAGATCACCTTCCTCGAGCTATTATGCACATGCCTTTGGTGATAGCGCTGGAGCGCTTGGTGATATCGTGCATTTTGAACAGCTGCTCGGCACCTTCCCTCTTCAACGAGGTCAAGGTCTTCGCGCCGGAGCTGGTCCTGCATGGCTTCATCAAAGGTCTGGACCCAGGGCGACCCCAATAGGGATGAAAACGGTCGGAAACGGATGGAAAAGTAGTGAAATCGTTTCCATTCTCATATAAATTTCCAGAAACGGAATCGGAAACGATATCATCGAAAACGGTTACGGTATCAGAAATTTCGGAAATATCGAAAACGGGTAAATCGGATCGAAATTATGTCGATATCGGAACAGTTTCAAATTTATTCGGAATCAACACACCAAAATATTATTCATCTATGACATCAACAACTTAAGTACAAAATATGAGACAACAATTTTTACTTACATTTTATAAAAAAATTTCAATATGAAACGAAATCACTTTAGAAACACATTTTAAAGTAAATAAATATTTGTATGTAATTAAAGTTAACTTCTTATACAAACCAGTGCCCAAATAGAAAATTTAAAAAATTGAGCTTATTACATGTCAGTCCATTAGACCCAACCTAATATTCGGAAATTATTCGGTTATTGTTCGGGAAATTTCCATTAAAATATGGTATTCCGACCATTCGGTCGGAAATGAGCCCAAATCGTTTCCGTTCCGTTTACCAAATTTCAATGTCCGATAAAAACAGTAATCGAATCAAAAATTTCGGAAATTGTCGAAAATGATAATTGCGTCGGAAATTTTCGAAAATGGCATCGTACGATACGGGAATTTACCGTACCATTTTCATCCCTAGACCCCAAGGTGATCTTCGGAGGAAGGACTGCTTCAGCTCCGTACACCAAGAAGAAGGATGTCTCTCCAGTTGACCGGTTTGGAGTTGTCCTGTTTGCCCACAAAGTGGGCGGAAGCTCTTCAATCCAGTTGGCTCCATGTTTTTTTAGGCGCTCATATGTGTGCGTCTTGAATCCTTTTAGGATTTCTGCATTTGCTCTCTCAGCTTGGCCATTGCTTGCCGGGTGAGCTACGGAAGCGTAGCTGACTTGAATGCCCAGGTCTTCGCAATATCCTTGTAATGCTGAGCTTGTGAATTGGGTCCCGTTGTCAGTTATGATCTTGTTTGGGACTCCAAATCTGCACACTATGGACTGCAAGAAATCGATAGCTGATTGCTTGTTTATTGTCACAACTAGAGTTGCTTCCGGCCACTTGGTGAACTTGTCGATGACGGCATACAGGAACTTGTAACCTCCGACGGCTCTTGGGAAAGGTCCCAAGATATCCATACCCCACACGACGAATGGCCAGGTCGGAGGAATCATTTGTAGAGGTTGAGCTAGTGTGTGAATTTGCTTCGCATGAAACTGGCATGCTTCACATTTCTTCACTAGCTTAGTTGCATCCTGGAGTGCTGTAGGCCAGTAAAAACCATGCTGGAAGGCTTTACCGATCAACGTGCGAGAAGACGCGTGGTTCCCACACTCGCCTCCATGGATTTCCGCGAGGAGCTTGCGGCCTTCTTCCCTTCTAATGCACTGCATTAGGACGCCGTTGACACTACGTCGGTAGAGATCCCCTTCTACCAGTGTGTATCTTTTAGCCAATCTGACTACCTGGTCAGCAGATACATTGTCTTCAGTAAGGATGTCGTCTTTCAAGTAGCTCCGGATCTCCGAGATCCATGCATCAGAGCTAACTTGAGCTTCTAAGTCTTACGTGCTAGGTTGCTCGGAGCTTCCTGCAGCACCTATGACCCTTGATGGACGCCATGGTAACTGGGCCATCAGGACCGCCAGCTTCGAGGTGCTGGTCTCGCCCCCTTCGCTAAGTTCGGCAGGTTGAGCTGTTGGTCTTGACAATTTCTGGACGAAGGTTCCGTTGGGAGCCGGAGCTCCGGTTGAAGCTTTCGTCGAGAGTTCGTCAACTTCAATGTTGTTGAGACGCTGGACATGGCAAAGATCCAGGACTTCAAAATCCTTCTAAAGCTTTTGGACTTCAAGTAGATATGCAGCTAGTTGAGGGTTGTTGCAGTAGCATTCACCTTTGACTTTTTTTATAATGAGTTACGAATCACCCTTTACCAACAGCTGCTTGACACCATATGATAGTGCCACCTTGAGCCCATAGATTAGTGCTTCATACTCCGCCATGTTGTTGGTCACCTTGAAGTCAAGGTGCACCATGTATTTGACCTTCTCCCCGGTCGGAGCGAGGAGAAGGATTCCAGCTCCGACCCCCTGCTTCTGCACAGAGCCGTCGAAGTAGAGAGTCCAGTGAGGCTCAGTGAAGACCGGAACCTTGGGTTTCGGCTTCTGCTCACTAGGGCCCCCAGGATTTGATGTAGAGGGGGTCCATTCTGCCACAAAGTCTACCAATGCTTGACTTTTGATCGCTTGTCTTGGGACGAATTCAAGATCGAAGTCGGCCAATTCTGCTGCCCACTATGCAATGTTCCCAGTAGAGTTGGAGTTATGCAAGATTGCACGCAATGGATAAGAAGTTACCGCTAAAATCTTGTGAGCTTGGAAGTAGTTACGAAGCTTCCTAGAGGCACTAAGAACTGCGTAGAGCAGCTTATGCACCTCTAAGTACCGAGTCTTGGCGTCATGAAGTACCTCGCTGATGAAGTACACTGGGTGCTGGACTGTTCGAACCCTCCCGGAAGGGCCCGGAGCTTCCTCCTCATCAACTCGTACCCTCCCGGAGGGGTCCGAAGCTTCTTTGGGGACCTCCGGGTTCTCACTAAAGGAACCTGGAGCTTCTTCTGGAGTGACCCAGACTTTCCCAGAAGGATTCGGATCTTCCTGTTAAGCAACAATAACTCCTTTATTTGAAGGAGGTTGATCCTCAGGCATCTCACCTCGAGGATCCGGGTCTGGGGGCTGGGACCCAGACTCGCCTTCAGGTTGTTCTGAACCTTCCCCAAGGGGTCTGGATTCTTGAACTGGGGATGGTTCTGGTCTTTCCGCAACTAGGACCATACTGACAACTTTGTCAGTTGCTGAAATGTAAAGCAAAAGTGGCTCACCAGGATTCGAAGCTACCAAAGTTTGTAGAGTGGTGAGGAGCTACTTTAGCTCTTGGAAAGCCTTTTCTGCTTCTTCAGATCATTGGAATGGTCCGGACTTCCTCAATAATTTGAAGAAGGGTAGCGTCCGTTCCGCCAGTCTTGAGATGAACCGGCTGAGGGCAGCTAGACATCCAGTCAGCTTCTGGACATCCTTGATGCGGGCTGGTGGCCGCATGTCTTCAATAGTTAATCTCGCTGGATTCACCTCTATTCCTCGGTGGTTTACTAAGAATCCAAGAAGCTTTCCGGAGCTAACCCCAAAGACACATTTGTCTGGGTTCAACTTTGTATGTGTGATTCGCAACTTGTTGAAGACAGCTTGCAAGGTGTCAAGAAATGACTCCTTGTTAATCTTGATGACGATGTCATCGACACACTTCCACTACATCTATAATGAGCTCTCCAAAAGTTTTGTACATAGCTCGCACAAACGTTGAAGCAGCGTTTTTGAGACCGAATGGCATGGCAGTGTAACAATACAATTCGTCTACTGTGATGAAGGTGGTATGCTCTTCATCTTCCCTACACATTCTGATTTGATGATACATAGAATATGCGTCTATGAAACATAGTAATTCAGTGTTGTGTAGTCGATACACATCCGAAGCTTCCCGTCGGCCTTAGGTACAACGACTGGGTTTGCCAACCATTTTGGGTGGAAGACTTCCTGGATGAATCCAGCTTCGAGCAACATCTTCACTTCTTGGCGTATGAAGTTTTGTCGCTCTACTGATTGCTTCCAAGACTTCTGATGTACAGGTCGAGCATCGGGATAAATCTTCAGATTGTGCTCAATCACTTCCCTAGGGATCCCAGGAATTTGTGACGGTTGCCAGGCAAACACGTCGACATTAGCCCGGAGGAAAGTGATGAGCACGAGTTCCTATTTGTCGTTCAGACCTCCTAATATACGGGTGGTCTGAACAGCGTCAGAACCAATTTGGACGACTTTGAGGGGAATGTCGGTGTCGACGCTTGGTTGCACACGAGGTGCGGAGGTTGAGCCTCGATGAAGATTGCTCGGGGGCTTCGGAGCTTGCTCCTTTCTGGATTCTTCCTCCTGCGCTGTAGCAAGCGCGTGGAGTTCTTCTAGAACAGTAACTCCGACGGTGCGATCTCCGCGGATCCGGGGGATGCCTGAGGTTGTTGGCATTTTCAACACCAAGTAGCCATAATGAGCAGCATCCATGAATTTGTACAAAGCTGGCCTGCCCAGGATGGCGTTGAACGGCAAGTTGATCTGCACCACGTCGAAGACCAACTTCTCGGTCCTGTAATTCTCCCGAGTTCCGAAGGTCACCGGGAGAGTAATGGCACCGAGTGGAGTTATGGCCCCCGGACCTACTCTGGAGAAAGGTCGGGAGGGGCGAAGATCTGAAGGTCGGAGCTGAAGCTTGACAAAGGCTTCGAAGCTTATGAGGTTCAGCCCCAAACCTCCGTCCACCATTACGTGGTGGAGCTGGATGTTATTGATGGTCGGAGATAACATCAGCAGAAGTTGACCAGCTCCGATCATGTTCCGAGGGCAGTCCAAAGCATCGAAAGTGATGGCAGTGTCCATCCACTTCCAATGAGGCTCCGCCCTAGCGGTGGGAGGTACAGAGGCCATGTATTGCCGCATTGTCTTGAGGACACGGCGGGAAGTGATGTCCCATGAACCACCAAATATAGTGTTCATGGTCTTCCGACGCTCGTTGTCAGAGATGTTGGAGTTGTCGTCAACGGAGGTGTAAACAGCCTTAAAGACCTTTTTAGGGTCCTAAAAGCCTAACTCCTCTTCAGCTGGAGCTTCGTCGACTTTTTGTTTTCCTTCCCTTTGACGGAAAGGAGCTTCTTCCTGGCGCTTGTTGTAGCGCTCGGTGAGGTTCTGGACCTCTCGGCAGTCTTCCAAGTTGTGGCTGTTCGTCTTGTGTATGGGACACCACATCTTGGAGCTACCACCGTCTTCAGACGACGACCGAGGTTGTTTCTCGGGGCATGGCCCCCGGCCAACCGGAGCTGCTGCAGCAGCGGCAGTAGGTGTGCCGGCCGACGGCTTCTTCTTGCTGTTGGACTTTTTATTCTTTTTGCCACTCCCGAAGGTAATAGCTTCACTCTTGGAGGATTTTTTGTTGTCCTCCAGAGATGGTTTGGATTGCATTTCACGGCCCTCCGCAACCTTGGCACACTTGTCTACCAAGCTGAAGAGTTCTGTGACGCTGGTGACTTCCTTGGTCGCCAGCTTCTCCAACATCTTCTTGTATCGAACGCATGTCTATTTTGTTAAGTGATGTGCATGCTTAGCTAAGGAAACTAGAGCATTCTTCAATCCACCCCTTGAGTGGAGACCATATTCTCATCCATGATGAATGAGAACATTACTCCTTAATCTCCAACATGAATGTGGTCATGGATTGGTGGTGTCAACCCATGACATGAGTGTTTGATGAAGAGTCAACTATCCACCCCATGTTGGAGGCAAACCAAGAAGAACTCTTGGAGCCTCCCCAAGCTTGGGGATGGATGACTTTGGTCCCTACTGGAAGCTGAATTCTTCCGCAAAAGGCAATGGCGTTGCCTAGCGGATGTTTGTTGAGGTACACCTTGAATTATCTTGCAGTTGAGCACTTGCGTCCTCGTTGGCCATCCCATAAAATGGGTTAGCCAACATTACCCTATTTTCACACAAAGGGAGAAAACAAACAAGGGTAATCATGTCTAATAACTACTAGTACCTATAGCTTAATCACATGTGATAACTATCCTTCAATTCCTTTACCTTTCCTGGCACTGTTGCCAGAAATACTAGTTGACATTTCTTACGTCACAAATAAAAATCCGCAAGCGCACGAAAATTGTCATGTAGAATTTCACTCAAGAGTATTCCTAAGGGTATCATATTTATCCCAAAGGAAGGCAATGGAGTAAAGTAGACACTACTTTTATGATCAAGCTATGGGATACTAATCAGTTATCAAGACACACACCTAAGCAATCTATTCTAAAGGATAAATGGGTCCTCATGGAGATTAGACTAAGAGTTGGGGAATTGCTCTTACAATGCTTCTAATATATATATACATAGCCTAGGTTAGGTACTAATGAGCATGTCACTGGTGAATCCTTATGCTAAGTTCAACATATCGAGCACAGGTTTACCCCTAGCAATACTAGGACGACTCCCGCAAAGAGCTTGTGGCATAGCCGAACGTGGAGGATTACAACGGACCAATAGGGATGTCACCACCTATTGCCTACTTCTTTAATCCATGGGTCTACGAGATATCCAACGTTACTTAACTATCCTAGCACCTTGCTAACATATTAAGTAAATATCTTAGGATCCATAGCACAAGCCATCCTAAGTCAATGATTAACCTAAACATCGTTGAACCAATGCTGAGACATAACATAAGTTATTCATATTAACATGATCATATCATAACTAATTAGACTATAGTGGGGGTTATTGTGTTTATGATGATAGTATAATGATATTAGGACATAACTGTTGGAGTCTGGTTCCAGCAATTCTCCTGGCACTACTGTTAGTAGCCCGCGGAGTTTCTTAGATTGGTTGGGGCGCGTGGAAATTCAGAAGATGGCGATTTGACACCAGGATTTACGTGGTTCAGGTCGCCCGAGCGTAATACCCTACTCCAAGGGTGTGTGTTGTTGTTGTATTGAGCGTCTGAGCGCTTGTGTGTGAGAGAGGCCAAAAGAGTCTCTAGCCAGTCTCAGCCTGTCTCCAGCACGTGTGAGAGACCATAGAGTCTGGAAGAGTTTTGAAGAGTCCCCCTGTGTATCGCTCGGTCAGTCCTTTTATAGTACAAGGATTGGTCGTTACACCATCAACCTGGCCCGACGTGTGGCCCTGGCGGTTACTGATGTCTAATACACGGTTTAATGTACTTAATTACCCTTAATAGCGTGATAACGCCCTTTAATGGTGGCATTACTGGTATTAAGAGTCATCCGATCGTGTGTCATTAAGATAGCATTAATGACACATAATCAGGTCTTGAAGTCTTTAATGTCTCTTGAAGGTACGAGCCGTTGAAAGTTCACAAATCTGTCTGTTGAGGTTGAAGGTCCGGCGGTTGGACGTGTGGCAGGTCTGGAGTTTACTTTCTTGGACGAGTAGGTCCTGTGCCCGATACCGAAGCTTCCCTCTGTGGGGGGTTAGGTCCAGGGGGTGCCACACAGGTATCCAGTCCGGAGCTTTCCCATGTATGGAATGTAGCTCCGGTTTTATGATACACATGGCGGCACTGGGACTAACCATAGGAGGGAGGCAGGTCCAGTTCCAAGTGACACGTGGGGCCTTCAGAGGTCTTCAATTCAGATAGGTGGAGTTCTTTTGCACTCTTCGCGGTTCCAAGGGGTATCCGGTACGCAGGGTACCGACAATGACCATAAAGACTATACCTACCACATACATGGAATCCACAATCAAACAAGAAACACTTCATCCAAGTATATGAATATAAGAAGACTAAAGATAATATCTTTATTATGCATAAAGTCACAAATATATGAAAAGATACATGAGTCATACCTTTTCCAATTCGAACTTGGGACTAGAGGCTCCTCTTTACAGCCTAACCTCCACTAAGAAACTAGGAGAATTAGTGTGCACAATAGAATGATGCTCAAGTGGTGTGTGTCGAAGTGAGGGTGGGGGTGGGGGTCCTATTTATAGCTGGAGAAGGGTCGGTTCCCGCCACCAAAAGCGCGTGAAATAGTCTTCATCGTTATCAGAGCACCATAGGGAGTCGACACGTGGAAGTTGACCGCGTTTGGCGCCAGGAAGTGGTCGGTTGAACCCCCTGTTCGGCTGACCTAGTCTTGGCTCCGTTTGCGGTGTGCTTCCTCCAGACCACTTCCAGTTGGGTCCCATTGACTGATATAGATAATACACTGTTGGATGGCCTCGGATACTTCTCTTTGTGAGTCATTTGATCCATGTGATGCCACATGTTAGCGCTTGATTGGCTGGGATGATAATTTATAGGATCCATGACCTTGTTTCACCTCAATTCTGTATAAAATACCTGCATGCACCAATTTCTCCAAGTACATGTGGAACTAGGTTATTTCTAAATAATGTGTGTAAGAAATATTCATTCTTTCACATAATTGAGTTATATTGATGATCAAAATTAGTATATAGTGACCGTCAACAAACGCTCGCTGACTACTTGAGTGCAAAAGAAGCATGGGAAGCAATAAGAGATATGTGAGTAGAAGAGGGTAAGGTGAAGCGTGTGCGGGCACAAGTTCTCAAAAGATATCTCTACAAGTTAGAGATGCACCAGTGAGAATCATTCGCCGAATATCCAGTAAAGCTAGCAAATCTCGTAAGCAAGATCAAGTCACTTGGAGGTTCAGTAACAGATACTAAAGTAGTGGAGAAACTCTTCTCATCGTTTACTGACACGTTTATAGAGATCTCATAACAATCGAGCAATTTAGTGATATTATGAAGATATCTGTCACTGAAAGGATCAATAGATTGAGATCACATGAGCAGAACCAGAAATCTAAAAACGAAACCAAATACAACAGTAAGAAAATGTTGTATTCTCATGCTGAGATGGAAGCTCGTATTGCAAAAGAGAGAAAGAAATATGAGAACTCTAGCAGTAAAAAGAAAGGAGGTCATGGAAGCAATAGAGGTTGTGGTCGTGGTCGATTTCAGGGATTTGGCTGCGACAATGGTGATCGCTTCTTTGATGGAAGAAGATCACCCAGCTTTGATTTATCAAAGTTAAAATGCTTCAACAACAACAAAAGGGGTCACTTTGCAGAAAATTGCGACAATCAAGATAGGAGATTCATGGCTAAAGCAAATCAAGCAAGGAAGTACAATGAAGAAGACTATTTACTAATGATAAAGTCATGTGTTCTAACCTAGGGAGCCCCTGAAGCAGAGCAAAAATATTGCTTAATGAAAGGAAGTTTATCCCAAAATAGATTAATGAAGAAAAACTCTCATGGTACCTTGATAACAGTGCAAGCAATCATATGACAGGGAGAAGGGAAAAGTTCACTGAGATGGACACCAAGGTTGGAGGATGGGTTAAGTTTGGGGATGGCTCCACGGTTAAGATTTCGGAAAAGGATCTGTCTTGTTCGAGTGTCAAAACGGTGAACATCGAATACCAACTAATGTGTACTATATACCTCAACTGAAGAGCAACATCATAAGCATCGGACAACTTGATGAGCATGGCCGCAAAACAATGGTTGCGGATTGTGTGATGACACTCTGGGACAAGAGAAGAAAAGTAATTGCCAAAGTAAAGTGTTCAAGAAATCAGCTCTACATTAATGTGAGATAATCCAAACCAGAATGTTGGCAAGCAAGATCAACCGAAAATTATTGGTTATGGAATTGCAAGGTATGGACATGCAAACTTTGGTGCTTGGAGAAGTCTAACTAAGAGAAGCATGGTAAAAGGGACGCCATCAATTGATCAAGTAGAAAGGATCTGTGATTGGTGTCTTATAGGGAAACAACACAGAAGACAATTTCAGCTATTTTTGAATATCGTGCTAACAAGCCTTTGGAGATACTTCATGGAGATTTGTGTGGGCAAATTTTACCATTCTAGAAAAGGTATTTTCTCCTTATCGTTGATAATTATTCAAGATATATGTGGATCCGTTGTTAAACAGCAAAGCTGAAGCATTACAAGCATTTAAAAAGTTAAAAGCAGCTATGCAACTAGAGTTATCTCTGCAACTATGTTCATTCTAAAACTGATTGGGGTGGATAATTTACATCATGGGAGTTTAATGAGTATTGCAAAGAAAAGGGAATTAAAAGGGTTTATCACAGTGCCATACTTTCCCCATCAAAATGGAGTAGTAGAAAGAAGAAACCAAACTGTTGTGGCAATGACTCGAAGCTTGCTAAAGAGTAAGAATGTGCCTAATCAATTTTGGAGAGAAGCAATCACAATGGCAGTGTATCTACTTAACAGAGCACCAACAAAGAGTGTGCCATGTAAAACTCCTTATGAAGCCCTCTATGGCAGAAAGTCAAATGTGGGACATCTTCGACTTTTTGTCTGCATTGGTCATGTAACGAGAACAACACCCCATCTCTCCAACAGGAAGATAGAAGCTCTAAAATGGTGTTCTAGGTTATGAAAAAGAAGCTCATTCAAAGGCATATAGAATGTATGATCCAGTGGTAAGAAAAGTACATATATCTCGAGATGTTATATTTGAAGAAGAGAAATGTTGGCCATGGGACAGTGGTCATTCAGACAAGGAAATAATCAATAAGCCACTCACAGTAGCGTACTTTGATTTTACCGATTCAGGAAATGAGTTGTCAAGAGATGACCAGAACTCTGATCAGAACATGACTGATAATTATAATGATGATATGCAGCTGCAAGAAGAAGAGTTGGTGAATCCTTAAACACCTGCTCCAAACAGTCAGATAACACCGGGAATGAATGGTTCAGCAGGTAATTTTTCAGCTAATCAACAATTATGTTTCAGAAACGTGTCATCGGTTTATAGGGAAATAGTTCCCATAAACATTGAACATCTGGGTTATGCCTTCCCGGGATTGAAGAACCAGAAAATTTCCAAGAAGCTAATTTGGAGCCTAGCTGGAGAAAAGCGATGGAAGAGGAAATCTCTTCTATTCTCTCAAAAATGCATACACGGACAATAACGACACTTCCTCATGGTCAGAAGGCTATTGGTTTAAAATGGGTGTTTAAACTGAAGAAGGACAGTAAAGGTGAGATTTTAAAGCACAAAGCACACTTAGTGGCTGTCACGCCCGGTCATCGTAAAGATGAACAGACGCTAATCACATGTACGCCAGGATCAGTTGAATCGTACATGCGTTGACGAAAGTGAAATATCAATACATAGCCATGTTCGAGTACATGAATAGTCTTACAATACGACCCGAAGGTCTACAAATACACACCACAACCTATTTACAATATCTAAACAGTTTACAAAGATTATACTACAGCGGAAGGCTAAATAGATAAGAACGGCTCCATCTCCACAGGCAGTCGCGCGAAGGATCGCCAGCCTAGCCCAAGTCTTCTGGGTTGACGAAGAAGTCTTCTGGTGCCGCTTCTTCTTCATATTCTAATGGAAAAGTAAACGCTTGAGTACATAGAGTACTCAGCAAGTGTGGGAAGAGAATGACATGATTGGCTAAAGTAAGGGAAGGCCAATTATGGCTTAAGCACTATGCTTAGAATCTAACCTTAGCTTTCAATTATCAATATCATAATTCAAGAAGTAATTCAACATATAATTAAAGATGATGAATGTAACTTGAATCATAAGTAACCACCATTTCCCAACCATAAGCTAATTATGAACTGGCCCCAAGCCACTCTTGTCCGCGAGCACGGCTGTCATGGCAGTTTTACCAAATCTTTGCAGAGAGTGTACCCTTTCCCCACAAGCAGTGATTTCATCCCCTGTTGTCAGGTGGACTAAGTGAACCTCCCTGAATGCCCGCGGTAGCTAACCACATTACACACTTCCTTTGGTGTGAGGCCAGGAGATCACAACATGGTCTTTACAAAGGTACTCCCGACTAGTGCTAGCCCTCTAAGGTTTCCACCACTGAGGCATTCCCGGAGTAACCCTCCGCCTCAGAGCCCCCTCTTGAGCCTTGCGGTTCCCAGAGCAGTACCCCTGCATCATTCCCCGCACCATCCAACTACTAGCATTTCATCGGGAGAAACCTAATTAATTGACCAAGCTGCCCCATCTCAGTCTCGTGGTGGTACTATAAAGCTTAGTGGCTTCCTCCATAAACCGGTCCTTAGAATCCGGTGGTACCAAACCCAATCCCGGGTCTCGTGCAAACTGCACCATACCAAATCTATCCAACCACTAGATTCCTATCCGCTACTATTGTATATCCACCACAATTAAAATAATCATAAAGTTTAACATGTCACAGTTGTATGAAATCCCATTCCCAATGTCTAAGCATGGCTAAGCATAATTAATACCTATCTAATTCCCAACCCACATCAGGTGACAAGGAATTATATGGAACAAGGCATGAAACATGAAATAGGACATCAATTTAATTAGCATGCATCTAACTAAAATCCTAAAATTGGTACAAGACGGTCAAGGGCACTTGCCTTCTTCAAAGACTTGATTGTTGGTGAAGTCTTGGTCTTGGAGATTAAAGTTGGGGTCGTAGTACAACTCTAAATATGTTGCCCAAGCATGGCAAAGAGAAATAAAGGCTAAAATAAGTAAATATCACACAATGCATGGCATCAAACATACACATAAGCATAAAATTCTATACTAATGCGTCCCTACGAAGTATTTATTATTTTACATAGCCAAAATATGCATTTTATATTTATCTTACATTTTTAGGATTTATTTATGGCCTAAAATCATTTTTATTGAATTTTCTATGGCCAAAATGTATTTTAAACATTTTAATAAATTTTGCATGGTCAAAATACATTTTATTTGTACTCTACAATTTAATCACAGCATAAAAATACTTTACACAAATTTTTCTACTATTTTTACACTTATTTACCATTTTTATCTATTTTCTACACATTAAATACTCCTAAAAAAATATTCAGCAATTAAATAAAAGTCCAGGGGCTGGTTAATAAGTTTCCATACTGTACAAGGCCTAAATCAATAATTCTACAAATTTCCAGGGGCTAGATTGCCTATCTAAGTGATTAAATCCATTTCCACATAATCCAAGGGTTAGTTTGCATATTTTGGGGGTTAGATTTGCATTCCAGAGAAGTACAGGGGGTAGCTGGTAAGATTCCAGGGACCTGGGTGAAAATGCGGAGGCGGGAAACGGACTTTGAATGTGGGCTGTCAGATCCGAAATGAACGCACGGGATTTTATTAAACGAATCGGTACGCACGATATAACCTCAGTCGTTCGGTTTGAACTGAGGGCCGAGATGCGGCCACGTCGCTCCCGGCGACGCAGGCGGCGCACGGCGCAGCAGCGCTTGGCTCCCGCGGCGGCGATCTCGCCGGCGTTGGCCAATTTGGCCAAAACGCCACCGATCCAAAGCACATAATACACTAAACGAAAGAAGAGAGGATGTGGAGCATACCTAGGGAGGTCTCGGGGTCCGAAATTTGCCCGAGACGAGTCGGCGACGAGGGGCGGCAGTGGTTGGCGTCGACTCCCGTCAATCCCGGTGAAACCTCAGCGATCTCCCCATGATTTCTTGCCTGGCGTGCTCCTGACAACAAGGTAAAGAGTTTAGGGGGGAGAGGGAAGGGAGACAACTGTCGGATAGTCGAGAACACGCGCGTCTAACCTCGGCAACGACAACGGCTAGGATTTGCGCGCGGGGAGGGGGAAAGAGAGGGGGAGGCGGGGTTTTATAGTGGTAACGCATGCGGTGGTTGTCGGCGTGCACGAAGGGCAGTTCCCGGGGGCGAATCGACGAGGGGTGAGGCAGTTGGAGGGGGGTGTGCGGCGTGGCGCGACGCGGGAAGGAAAGGGGCGACGGTTGCTGGGGGTGGGGGATGACATGTGGGTCCCAGGCGGCAGAGAGAGAGGAGAGGAGAGGAGAGGAGCTGGCTGGGCCGCGGGTGAGGGGGGGGGGGGGGGGAATTGGGCCAGGGGGGGAAATTTGGCCCAACAGGGGGGTTTCTTTGGTTTTTCTTTTTCATTTCTTTTCCTTTGATTTGATTTTCAATTCAAATTTAAACAAATTCTACTCGTTTGAACTTCAAAATCCACACAAAAATGCACACTAGGATGCAATAGTTTGATCAACTTTATTTACATAAAATATGGGTGCTACAACTCTACTCCCCTTAAAAGGAATCTCGCCCTTGAGATTCGGACGTCCTAAGAGAAAAGATGAGGGAAATCGGCTTTGAGATCTTCTTCTCTTTCCCATGTTGCTTCTGCCTCCGAATGATGTTCCCACTACACCTTACACATTCGAATGACTTTGTTTCTGGTCACCCTTTCTGATGAAGTATCTTGATAGGCTGTTTCACATACGACAAATCTTCTTGTACATCAACTGCTTCCATAGGTAACTGCTCCTCAGGCACTCTTAGCACTTCTTAAGCTGCAATACATGGAACACATTATGTATGTCTAACAAGTGCGGCGAAAGCTCAAGCTGATAAGCCACTTCACCTCGTCGTTCGAGTATCTTGAACGAACCAATGTAGCGGGGTGACAACTTGCCTCTTACTTTAAATCTTCTCAACCCTCTCATAGGTGACACCTTCAAGTACACGTAATCACTGACCTCAAAGGTTAGATCACATATTCGTGTATCTGCATAACTCTTCTGTCTTGTTTGGGCTGCCTTTAGGTTCTTCCGAATTTCTTGCACTTGTCTTTCAGCCTCTTTCAATACATCAGGACCAAAGACTTAGCTTTCCCCAGTTTGCTTCCAAAACAACGGTGTCCTACATTTCCGCCCATACAATGCTTCAAAAGGAGACATCTTCAAATTGGCTTGATAACTATTGTTGTAAGAGAATTCAGCATATGGCAGATTCTTATCCCAACTTTGGCTATTCTTTAGAGCACACGCTCTCAACATGTCTTCTAATATCTGGTTGGTACGTTCTGTCTGACCATCAGTCTGAGGATGATATGCCAAACTAAAATTTAAACGGGTATCCATTGATTCATGCAACTTTTGCCAGAATCTTGAGGTAAATTGAGTGCCTCGATCTGAAATAATCTTCTTAGGAACTCCATGTAAGCATACAATCCTGGAGATATACAGTTCCGCCAACTTGGGACCATTGTATGTTTCTTTCACAAGAATAAAGTGGGCAACTTTGGTCAAACGATCCACTATAACATATATAGAATCATATCCAGACTGTGTCCTTGGTAGTCTCCCAATGAAATCCATACTAATTTCTTCCCATTTCCATTCTGGCACTTTGATTGGTTGTAACAACCCTGCTGGTCTTTAGTGTTCCGCCTTAATCAATTGACATGTATCACATATGGCCACATATTCTACTACATCCCATTTCATTCCATGCCACCAATATCGATCTTTAAGGTCTTGATACATCTTTGTGCTTTCGAGATGAATGGAGTATGATGAGTTATGAGATTCCCTTAGTATCAACTCTCTAATCTCTTTGATATCTGGAACACAAATCCTCCTTCCAAGCCATAGGGTTCATTGTTCATCCTCCCTAAAGTTCGGAGCTTTTCCCTTCTTCATCAATTGCTTGATCTCCTTGACCTTCTCATCATTCTTTTGCCCTTCTCGTATATCATGTTCAAGGGTTGAGTCCACTTCCATAGCAACTGCTTCAACACTAGATACTAGGCATAAGTTTAATCTTGCAAACTCTTCACATAACTGGGGGTTGAAGAGCTTGTACTGACAAATTATTACATTGTCCTTTTCTGCTTAGAGCATCAGCGACCACATTAGCCTTTCCAGGATGGTAGTTGATTCCCACATCAAAGTCATTTATTAACTCCAACCAACGACGTTGTCTGAGATTAAGATCTGGTTGTGTTAATATGTACTTCAAGCTCTTGTGATCTGTGTATATCTCGGTTCTTTTTCCCATCAAGTAGTGTCTCCATATCTTCAATGCATGGACAATATCTGCCAATTCTAAATCATGGGTTGGATAATTCCTCTCATGTTTCCGAAGTTGTCTTGAAGCATAGGCTACGACATGTCCTCCTTGCATTAAGACACATCCTAAACCATGACCAAATGCATCACAATAAACTACAAACTCCTTCTGCATATCAGGCACTACCAATACCTGTGCATTGGTTAACCTCTTCTTCAACTCGGCAAAGCTCACTTCACATTCGGGGGTCCACTTGAAAGCAATTCCTTTCTCAAGCAACTTGGTTAGTGGTCGAGAGATCTTTGAAAATCCCTCGATGAATCGACGGTAATAACCAGCCATGCCTAAGAATCTTCGTATATCATGTACACTCTCAGGTGTTTCCCATTTAAGGACATCGGCCACTTTGCCTAGATCCACTGCTATACCTCCTTCAGATATGACATGACCCAAAAATGACACTTCCTTTAGCAAAACTCACACTTACTAAGTTTGGCATAAAATTGGTGTTGGCGAAGCTTCTGTAGAGCCATCCTGATGTGCTCCTCATGCTCTTCTTCAGTCTTGGAGTAGATAAGTATGTCGTCGATGAACACCACTACAAACTTGTCCAAGTACTCCATGAATACCTTGTTCATTAGATACATAAAGTATGCCGGAGCATTGGTCAATCCAAACGACATAACTGTATACTCATATAATCCATATCGAGAGACAAATGCAGTCTTGGGAATGTCTGAGGGTCTAATCTTCAATAGATGATAACCCGAGCAAAGATCAATCTTAGAAAACACACATGCTCCTCTCAACTGATCAAACAAATCTTCAATTCTTGGTAATGGGTACTTATTCTTGATTGTTACCGCATTTAAGGCACGGTAATCCACACACAACCTTTGAGTACCATCCTTCTTGGGTACAAATATGAATGGTGCTCCCCAAGGCGATGAGCTAGGACAAATATATCCCTTCCCCAATAACTCCTCAATATGATCCTTTAATTCAGCTAGTTGTTTAGCATCCATTCTATACGGCCTCTTATATATTGGGGCCGTTCCAGGTACTAATTCAATGACAAACTCAATCTCTCGATCAGGGGGCATACCTGGTAAGTCATCTGGGAATACATCTGGAAACTCACTCACAACCCTGATGCCTTCTGTACTCTCAAGATGGTTGAGTTGTACAAGTGCTTCTTGTGTCTGTTCTGGCTTGAACTCCACTGTCGTGCCATCTGAGTGTGTTAAGCAAACTGTCCTAGTTGCACAATGAATTACTCCTTGATTCTTTGTCAGCCAGTCCATCCCCAGAATGATATCTAATCTTGTGAGTCCAACACTATTAGGTTGGCCCAAAAGACTACCCCCCTTATGTTTATACTCACTTTACGACATAGATGCCTTACCACCATCTCTCCTCCAGGAGAGTTTATCAACAATGGCCGGTTCAAGAATGCAACTACCATGTCATGCTTCTTTATGAAATCTTTGGATATAAATGAATGTGTAGCACCTGAATCAAATAATATTGTGGCAGGGTTGGAATTAGTAGAAAACATACCGATCACCACATCAGGTGCTTCCTGTGCTTGCTCCAAAGTCACATGGTTGACACGTCCAGGTGCGTTCTGCTGCTTCTTTGGACAATTGTTGGAGTAATGTCCCCATTCTCCACACTTATAGCACTGAACTCCTGCAGCATTGTTCTGACTCTTATTGCCTCCTGGTTGATTCCTCGGCGGCTGTCCATTGGGACGGTTAGCTGGTGCCGAAGGGTGAGGGGGTTGCATTTGCTGGCGAGGGGGTTGCATTGGTGGGCGTGGAGGCTGTTGTTGCTGGCGCATCTGCTGATTGTACGGTGTGGGCGGCCTATAGTTGGGGTTTGGGAATCTTTGCCCTGAGTAGTTCATAGGGCGAGTCATGGGTGTTGTAGGCTGAGGGGCGAAACGAGGGCGTACATTGCTAGTAGAGGCATGTCCCAAAGCCAATTTCTTTTTCCTATCATCATCATCATCCAGTTCCTTCTTAGTCCTTTCCACCTCAAAAGCTTTGTCAACCAATTTCTGAAAGTCGCTGTAGTCACTGGAGGACATGGCGAACTTCAGCTCCTTGTCCAGCCCATTCTTGCAACAGAACTGCTTCTTGGAATCCATATCTACATCTGTCGGTGCATAGCGAGATAACTGAGTGAATGCATTCAAGTAGGCTCGCACAGTCATACGGCCCTGCTTTAACATGAGGAACTCTTCACGCCTTGCTTGGACTTCTCCCTCAGGCACAAAGTGATTGCGGAAATTCGTCCTGAATTCTTCCCAAGTGATGTTCTCCGGACTTTGGTGGGCTTCAGTAAAGGCGGTCCACCAGTCGGCTGTAGGTCCCTGGAGTTGATGAGAGGCTAGAAGTACCTTCTCTCTTCCTTCACAATGTATAAGCCTCAACTTGCTTTCAATCGTTCGAAGCCAATCATCAGCATCCATTGGTTCACTGACTGTGGCAAAGGTCCGGATGAGTATTAAGGAAGTCCCTTAGAAAGGACCTGGGTGGAAAAGGTGGTGGAAGGTTGTATTGTGGTGGTGGGGGGGGGGGTGGGGCTTGCTGCATATTGGTAACAATTTGAGTGAGGTTGGTGAGTAATTGGGTTTGCATGGCCATCATTTGCTGTGCTGCTGGGGCTCCTCGAGCACCCCTACCATTCCATCCTGGCACACCTCCAAGTCCTTCCTCTTGGGGCACAGCACCCCTTCCACGACCTCTACCTCTACCTCTTCCAGCCATCTGTATAGGGAATAATTGAAACTTTAGGATAATAGATAAGGTATAGAAGGGTACGCTATGGTAAACGGTCCCAACTACATGCATCAGGGGAAACATATATATATATATATATATATATATATATATATATATATATATATATATATATATATATATATATATATATATATATATATATATATATATATAGCAAGCAAATTCATTAATCAACTAGTGCGGATGTGGACAGGATGCTAATGCATTCCACAACTCGCACGACACACTAACAAGCCTATATACAAATGACGTGGATGTGGACAGGATGCCGAAGCATTCCACAACTCACGTCGCACACACACACACAACATGAAGCAAACTAATACAATACCATAGATAATACAACTCAAGAATAGAGAGGTGCGCAACTACACGCTCCTACATACTAAGGGTAGGTGTGTCTTGAGTCGTCCAACAGGGTAACAAGTCTACCCCTACTCGTCGGAGTCCTCCTTGGTCTCCTCCTCCGTGTCCTCCCCCGATCTCACGGGTGAGTTCTCACGACGATCCGGAGAGTTTGGGTCCCAAGGCTCAACGTCTGAAGCGTACTCGGGAGAGTTCGGGTAAGCTGCAGTGATCCTCACGTATTGTCGGTGAAGTCGCTCGTAGCGGTCAACAAGGTCCCTGCTGTCCTGAAGCTCCTGCTGACAACGCTGGAGTCGTGAAGACAACTCCACAACGTCGTCCACAAGCCTCTCGCTCTGAGCGAGGAACAGAGGCCCCTCGACGTCATGTCTAGTGAAGTCGGCTGTGTCACTAGGGCGCTAAGGGGTGTAGGCGTGCTCCGTGCACCCGAGGCGGAACCTGTGGGCGTGACTCCAGTAGGTAGTCGCCTCCCACGTAGCATCCTCCTCAGCCACACGCTGGGAGCTCCTCCAAGCCGGAGAGAAGTGTGAGTGCAGCAGCTCCGAGTCGTAGTAGACGGATAGCTGGGAAGTCCACTCCAGTCCACCAGTAGAGGGTACAGAGACCCTGGTGGTATGGTAGACGAAGCGAACACGGTACTCACGGTACCCCGCAGTACGAAGAGGAGAGCGAAGATGGGCACGCATCCTCGGGACAACACGTCCAGAAGAGATCAGCACTGTCTCCCTCCTGGGTGTGTGAGGTGCGGAGCGGCTGGCTAGGGCGTGGTGAGGAACACGACCCCCAGTCGACTTACGCGTCGTCTGCTTGGTGCGCGCCATCTACAAACATTTGAAAAGAAGAGAGAGTAAGATCAATAATCAATAAATTAAGTTAGAATTAAAACAATAAGTACAACAAGATAAAAAGCACAAGGGTTGAGATGGAAAACACAAAGTTTTGGAAATACTATTTTATAAGAAAATAGTATAGTCCTTATTTTCGACCATTTCTAACTAGGCTTGCATCCTACGTGCAACACGGCTCTGATACCACTTTGTCACGCCCGGTCATCGTAAAGATGAACAGACGCTAATCACATGTATGCCAGGATCAGTTGAATCGTACATACGTTGACGAAAGCGAAATATCAATACATAGCCATGTTCGAGTACATGAATAGTCTTACAATACAACCCGAAGGTCTACAAATAGACACCACAACCTATTTACAACATCTAAACAGTTCACAAAGATTATACTACAGCGGAAGGCTAAGTAGATAAGAACGGCTCCATCTTCACAGGCAGTCGCGCGAAGGATCGCCAGCCTAGCCCAAGTTTTTCGGGTTGATGAAGAAGTCTTCTGGTGCCGCTTCTTCTTCATATTCTAATGGAAAAGTAAACGCTTGAGTACATAGAGTACTCAGCAAGTGTGGGAAGAGAATGACATGATTGGCTAAAGCAAGGGAAGGCCAATTATGGCTTAAGCACTATACTTAGAGCCTAACCTTAGCTTTCAACTATCAATATCATAATTCAAGAAGTAATTCAACACATAATTAAAGATGATGAATGTAACTTGAATCATAAGTAACCACCATTTCCCAACCATAAGCTAATTATGAACTGGCTCCAAGCCGCTCTTGTCCGCGAGCACGGCTGTCATGACAGTTTTACCAAATCTCTGCAGAGAGTGTACCCTTTCCCCACAAGCAGTGATTTCATCCCCTGTTGCCAGGTGGACTAAGTGAACCTCCCTGAATGCCCGTGGTAGCTAACCACATTACACACTTCCTTTGGTGTGAGGCCAGGAGATCACAACATGGTCTTTACAAAGGTACTCCCGACTAGTGCTAGCCCTCTAAGGTTTCCACCACTGAGGCATTCCCGGAGTAACCCTCCGCCTCAGAGCCCCCTCTTGAGCCTTGCGGTTCCCAGAGCAGTACCCCTGCATCATTCCCCGCACCATCCAACTACTAGCATTTCATCGGGAGAAACCTAAGTAATTGACCAAGCTGCCCCATCTCAGTCTCGTGGTGGTATTATAAAGCTTAGTGGCTTCCTCCATAAACCGGTCCTTAGAATCCGGTGGTACCAAACCCAATCCCGGGTCTCGTGCAAACTGCACCATACCAAATCTATCGAACCACCAGATTCCTATCCACTACTATTGTATATCCACCACAATTAAAATAATCATAAAGTTTAATATGTCATAGTTGTATGAAATCCCATTCACAATGTCTAAGCATGGCTAAGCATAATTAATACCTATCTACTTCCCAACCCACATCAGGTGACAAGGAATTATATGGAACAAGGCATGAAACATGAAATAGGACATCAATTTAATTAGCATGCATCTAACTAAAATCCTAAAATTGGTACAAGATGGTCAAGGGCACTTGCCTTCTTAGAAGACTTGATTGTTGGTGAAGTCTTGGTCTTGGAGATTAAAGTTGGGTCGTAGTACGACTCTAAATATGTTGCCCAAGCATCGCAAAGAGAAATAAAGGCTAAAATAAGTAAAAAGCACACAATACATGGCATCAAACATACACATAAGCAATAAAATCTATACTAATGTGTCTCTACAAAGTATTTATTATTTTACATAGCCAAAATATGCATTTTATATTTATCTTACATTTTGAGGATTTATTTATGGCCTAAAATCATTTTTATTGAATTTTCTATGGCCAAAATGTATTTTAAACATTTTTAATAAATTTTCCATGGTCAAAATACATTTTATTTGTACTCTACAATTTAATCACATCATAAAAATACTTTACACAAATTTTCCTACTATTTTTACACTTATTTACCATTTTATCTATTTTCTACACATTAAATACTCCTAAAAACAATATTCAGCAATTAAATAAAAGTCCAGGGGCTGGTTAATAAGTTTTCCATACTGAACAGGGGCTAAATCAATAATTCTACAAATTTCCAGAGGCTAGATTGCCTAATTAAGTGATTAAATCTAATTCCAAAGAATCCAGGGGTTAGTTTGCATATTCTGGGGGTTAGATTTGCATTCCAAAGAAGTACAGGGGTAGCTGGTAAGATTCCAGGGACCTGGGTGAAAATGCGGAGGCGGGAAAGGGACTTTGAATGTGGGCCGTCGGATCCGAAATGAACGCACGAGATTTTATTAAACGAATTGGTACGCACGATATAATCTCGGCCGTTCGGTTTGAACCGAGGGCCGAGATGCAGCCACGTCGCTCCCGCCGATGCAGGCGACACACGGCACGGCGGCGCTTGGCTCCCGCGGCGGTGATCTCGCCGACGTTGGCCAATTTGGCCAAAACGCCACTGATCCAAAGCACATAATACACTAAACGAAAGAAGAGAGGATGTGGAGCATACCTAGGGAGGTCTCAGGGTCTGAAATTGGCCAGAGATGAGTCGGCGATGAGGGGCGGCGGTGGTTGGCGTCGGCTCCCGTCAATCCCGGTGAAACCTCGGCGACCTCCCCACGATTTCTTGCCTGGCGTGCTCCTGACAATAAGGTAAAGAGTTTATGGGGGAGAGGGAAGGGAGACAACTGTCGGATAGTCGAGAACACGCGCGTCTAACCTCGGCAATGGCAATGGCTAGGGTTTGCGCGTGGGGAGGGGGAAAGAGAGGGGGAGGGCAGGGTTTTATAGTGGTAACGCATGCGATGGTTGCCGGCGTGCACGAAGGGCAGTTCCCCGGGGCGAATCGACGAGGTGTGAGGCAGTTGGAGGGGGGGTGTGCGGCGTGGCGCGACGTGGGAAGGAAAGGGGCGACGGTTGTTGGGGGTGGGGGATGACATGCGGGTCCCGGGCGGCAGAGAGAGAGAGGAGAGGAGAGGAGCTGGCTGGGCCGCGGGTGAGGGGAGGGGAATTGGGACAGTGGGGAAATTTGGCCCAACAGGGGGGTTTCTTTTGTTTTTCTTTTTCTTTTTCATTTCTTTTCCTTTGATTTGATTTTCAATTCAAATTTAAACGAATTCTACTCGTTTGAACTTCAAAATCCACACAAAAATGCACACTAGGATGCAATATAGTTTGATCAATTTATTTACATAAAATATAGGTGTTACAGTGACTAAAGGATATGTTCAAAAACAAGGTATTAACTTTGAGGAGGTTTTTGCCCCTGTTGCAAGAATAGAAACAGTGAAATTTCTATTAGCATTGGCTGCTCAAAAAGGATAGAAAGTTCATCATATGTATTTTATATCAGCCTTTCTAAATGGAGATCTACTTGGAGAAGTTTATGTTTCTCAAGCACCTGACTTTGAGAGAAAAGGAGAAGAACACAAAGCGATGAGAATACATAAAGCACTGTATGCACTCAGACAGTCACCTACAGCATGGAATTCTAAGCTACACAAGACCATCCTTGCTCTTGGCTTTGTAAGGTGTTCTGTGGAGCATGCAGTGCACAAAAGAAAAGGTCAAAGAGGGAGAATCTTAATCGGAGTCTATGTTTATGATTTAATTATCACAGCAGAGAATGCTAAGGATATTGGGGACTTCAAAGATTAGATGAAATAGTTTTTCAGTATGAGTGATCTCGATATTTGTTGAGCTATTATCTTGGCATTGAGGTATGTCAAAAATCAGTAAGTATATCTCTGAATCAAACAACCTATGCAACTAAGATGCTTGATAAATGTGGATTGAAGGAGTGTAACTCAACTGCAGTACCTATGGTTCCACGGGGTAAGTTGAGGAAGGAAAGCTCTACACCTCCAGTAGACAGTACACAATATGGAAGCATAGTTGGAAGCCTCCACGATATTTAATTCACACCAGGCCAGATATAGCTCCTTCAGTCAAAATCATAAGCAGGTTTACGGAAAAAACAACAATTGAACATCTTGCAGCTGTGAAACAAGTGTTGAGATATGTTAGATGGACATTTCATTATGGAATTGTTTACAGACAAGCAAAAGAATGTCTGAAACTTCATGGGTATTCAGACAGTGACTTCGCAAGAGATCCAGATGATCGTAGAAGTACATCAGTTTTGATTTACGATTGTAGAAGTACATCAGGTTTGATTTTCTACCTAGGCCAAAATCCAATCCGTTGGAATTCTCAATAACAAAAGGTAGTAGAACTCTCATCTTGCAAAACAGAGTATATTGCAGCAAGTACTGAAGACTTGTCAAGGCATATGGCTGAGAAGATTAATGTCTGAGTTAAGAGATAAGGAGAAGGAAGAATCTCTGCAGATAAAAATCGATAATCAGTCAGTGATTTTACTCAGTGAGAATCCAATGTTCCATGATAGAAGCAAGCATATTGAGACACGGTTCCGTTTCATCAGAGAATGTGTTGACTGTGGAAAACTTGATGTACAGCATGTTTGTTCAAGTGAAGAACATGCAGAAATCATGACAAAAGAAGTGAGCCATCCAAAGTATCAAGAGATGCGCCAAAAGATTGGTGTCCAAGCTATTGTAGAAGGAAGAGCGCGACAAGTTTAAGGAGGTGAATGTTGAATAACCTTATCATGTATTAAACAGTAGTGTCGTATAGTCAGTTTGTTCAGAGTTAGAAAGTTTTCAAAGTCTTAGGAAAGTCCAGGTCGTATAAGAGTTTAGCTGCGGAGTCCATTTAACAATCAAGTCGTGCTCAAAATCGGTTAAGGAGTCTTGTATCCGGTCTATAAAACAGAGCAAAGAATAGAGAAACAGAAGTCAATTGCATAATTCACTTTCCTCTATTGCGTGCAAGTTATTTTCTGTTCATTATCGAAAGTCGAAATCTGAAGCTCTAAGATCGACGGGAGGATCAACAGTAAATCTGTGATTACGCCAATTGCCAACTGTAGATCGAATAGCACAACCACATTCGTTGTATTATGTTATCTCTCATGCCAATCGAGGAACAGAATTATAGGTGGTAAAATGCGCCGGACTAATCGGGTTGGCCCGAAGCCCGACAAAAAGGGTCTGACACCAGCACGGTCTGGCATGAGAACACCAGGCCTGGGCTGGCCCAAAGCCGGCGCGAGCTTGGCATCAGGTCCTGTCGGGCTGGCCCGACACGACCTGCTTAAGGTCACGGCTGGCCCGGTGGTATGGCCCGGTTAGCTCGTGAGGGCCTGGCCAGGCACGGACTGTATAGGCCCGTATAATATTTTCCCCACTATTTTTTAATATAATTTTTAAAGAAACAGTCTTTGGGTTGCCTCGACCCGACAAGGCCCGTTTTGGACCCGACACGACATCTATAAAATGAGCTCGGGCCATGCTCGGGCCAGAGTGCAGTCCCGTCGGGTCGGCCTGGTACGGCCCGATTCATTTCCAAGCCGTGTTTGGTCAAGGCTTTTAAGGACCGAACCCAACCGGGTTCGGGCTGGGCTGGCCAGCACAGCCCGTTGGACAGTTATAAACAGAATATTGCAACTACACTAATAAGCATCAATACCTGCAGCAACATAAAATCTTTGAAATGATCTTTTCAGTCAGCAAACCTTAAAAAGTAATTCTTCATGGATATTCTCATGATTGCTTGTTGGGTGATACGGAAACAAAGAAATGATAAGATTTTTAATCATATCTGGCCCAATATAAAATCTTGTCAGGAGCAGTTCATAAATGAATGTGAGCTTCAAGTTCATAGATTTGCAGAATCGGACAAGAGTTTTTTTCGAAAGGCCTGAATCGGACAGAGTTAACTTTCAAAATTTGATAAACTTGCTAAAACACTAGGTTGATGTTAGAAGTTAGTTTTTCTTCATCCTTATCTTTAGTACATGTACAGATTCTTGCTTTAATGAATTTAACAGTAGGGTCTTCCTGCTGTTTTGGTTAAAAAAATACATTGCAGCAATATTCATGGAAACGAAAATACTGAGCATCACGTCAGATGCAACCATCATAAAACAACAGACAGGGTATTTAAAACACGTGATACTCATCTTGCCATTTTCTCTTGTCAACACAAATATCTACATTGTTTGAAGAAGGTATACATTGGCTAGAATAACACGGACTTCAAGAAACAACCAACACTACTCCACACTGTTCTTCGCCCACTGTGGATTCATGGAAGCAGGGCTTCTGTGGTCATATGCTAAGACAATGTAGTCGCTTCAAACCCTTATGTAAAGCATTTATAGAAAATTGGGTTTCCCGGTTGTAATCCCAGTCTATGCCTTCCCACCTTGGGAAGGATTAGATTCAGCAAATTTTGTAATTGGTTCACTGGTATTAATATAATCAACAGGAGGGGCTTCCCCTGCTGTTTTCCTTGGTCAATAAATGACACTACTCCACACTGTAACCAGATTTATGGTCTTGCTTTGTACGGTAGACCACAGAATTTGCTGGCCATCTTTCCTGCTAGTGAAAAAATTGGGAATATCCATACAGTTAGTTCTCTCATCAGAGAAAATGTGTATACATAGTTCCGTTCTTGATCTCACATATAACCTGATTATTTGTTAAGTTACAGCATGGTTTTAGCATCGTTATACTCGGGAAGTGTCCATAACTATTAAGTATATAGCATGGCAATTCTGGTCCAGGATCTGGTGCTGAACATATACTACACGTACTAGGGAGGCTTCAGGCGCGCAGGAAAGTGGCTCACCTTTACTCATGCCTCCGCTAATTCTGGGAGTATAATCAACCGGGATGCCGAGTCATACTCCAACGCAGTGCCACAACTAATATACAAGCATAACAATAAAAACACTTTCTCAGATCATAAACTCCATAGCACGCATCACTTATACTAACAATTGAAGATGCGTACCTTGCACATTTCACACTGTTTTTTGCACCACTTCTAGGCACTGACAATATAGTTCCAAAGAAGGAAAGATTTTCATTCCCGCAATTTGGGCATGGGCCCTGAAAAAGGAACAACACTTCAATATACTCCAGTTAACTAACCCAGGATGTATAGATAAAAGGAAAAATACCTTCAGAATCAAAAAGTCTTTCACTATAGCATTAGTAATTGTTTGTGCCACCCAAAATATTAAAGGCAATGCAGCAAACCAAGTGAAGATGAAACTGAAAGGCTCCAGCAACTGCATAAATAAAAGAATGTCATTATAAATCACAACAAGAAGTTGGATGGTACTAATACCCTAGGGTATAACAGGTGAACACATAAAAAGTTATTCAAATCTAGCACCCTTCATAAGAAGAAATAACGCCAATTATTGTGTATCACAACTCTAAAATATATGTCTGATATGTAATACAGAAAATTCCAAGGAACAGGCCATGTTATATTTACCAATAATGCATTGAAAACTAGATTATGAAAGAAGAAATGATCTATAGTAGAGTCAGAATATACTTTGGAATTCATCCACAGTTTAGATGGTCCATTTCAAAATTGCCACCCACACTCATATCGCTATACGGACATGAAACTAGATTGTACTATCTCTTAAAAATCAAGTCTAATAATTGTTCATGAATAACACTTGTATTCATTATGAAGGCTCTTGTTTCGAAAACATCACCCGATTTAATTCCCAATACAATGTAGAAAGAAAGAAAGGTACATATACATCTGACAATAATCATTTGGGTAGATTTATGGTGTGAGTATTTCTTAATGTTCTCTAGAAAAATAAACTGTTGTTCTTTTCACTTGTTGAGGAGTACAGCCAATCCATTCATTTTTTTTTTACCTGAAGGGCCGTGGAACCCTTTACTGTTCATGAAAAAATAGCATTTGAAATATTATTTTTCTAATACCATAACTAAAAAAGGTGTACCCAGTACTGAAAGCTCTCACACATTTCGGGGTCTGGAGAAGAGAACTTCTAGGTAGCCTTCCCCTTGTTTATTTTCTACGGAGGCTGATTTGAATGCAGGACCTCCGGGATACAAGTGGAGAGACTCTACCACTGCGCTAGGTCTGCCCTTCTTCTAATACCATTACTAAAAGAGAAAACAAAACATATAGTAGGACTACTAGATTTGTCAACAATTACCTCAAGAAGATATGTGATCTCAAATCCTGTCAGATCATCCAAGAAAAAAAAACTGTGGAGAAGAAATGTATGTTAGACATAAGACGGAGTTGTTAATCAATACAATGGTCCCTGCCAAAATCATAATAATATTTGGTGGTAGCACATAGTATAACCCTTTAAGATAACGGAGAATTTAAATAATAGTCCATCTTTCCTCTCATGTTCGTACTCACAGTGTCAGAGCTACCACAGCTGCTGGAACATTCAGCAAGAACATCTTGAAGTAGTCAACAGTCAAATCGTTGTAGACCTGCACATAACACGATTGGTTAGAAAACATTGATAGAACAAATTCAGCGTTACTACTAAAATAGGAAAAAGCCATGTCTTTATTCAATGGGCATATCCAATCAAAGGAATTCTCCACTTTGCATCCGGCATAATCCGCATCGGAGTATCCGATGAGGTTAAACTTGGACCCTTTGGGATACCACAACCCTAGGTTAGGTGTATGAACTAAATAGCACAAGATTCTATTTACGGGTGTCAAGTAACACTCCTTAGAAGCGGCTTGAAACCTTGCACACATGCATACACTTAACATAATATCAGGCCTAGATGCACAAAGGTAAAGAAGTGATCCAATCATGGAGCGGTATACCTTTTGGTCGACGCTAGGGTTGTCTTTGTTGAGATCAAGATGTCCATTTGTTGCGATTGGCGTCTTGATGGGCTTGGTCTTCTCCATGTCAAACTTCTTGAGGATGTCTTAAGTATACTTTGTTTGACATATGAAGGTGCCTTCTTTGAGTTGTTTCACTTGGGAGCCTAAAAAGAACATCAACTCCCCCATCATTGACATCTCAAATCTCTCCGTCATGATTTTGCTAAACTCTTCACAAAAAGATTGATTAGTAGAACCAAATATTATGTCGTCAACATAAATTTGGCATACAAATAAATCATCATCCATGTTCTTGGTAAAGAGTGTATAATCGGCCTTTCCTATCTTAAAACCATTATCAATGAGAAAGTCCCTAAGTCACTCATACCAAGCTCTAGGAGCTTGTTTGAGATCGTAGAGAGCTTTGTGAAGCTTAAAGACATGGTTAGGAGACTTATCGTCCTCGAAGCGTGGCGGTTGCTCCACATACTCCTCCTCCTTGGTTGGTCCATTGAGGAAGGCACTTTTCACGTCCATTTGAAACAACTTGAAATCGTTGTGAGTAGCATAGGCCAATAATATGCGAATAGAGTCAAGTCTAGCTACAGGAGCAAAGGTTTCATCGAAATCCAAACCTTCGACTTGAGATTATCCTTTGGCTACGAGTCTAGCTTTGTTTCTTGTTACCACACCATGCTCATCTTGCTTGTTGCGGAAGACCCACTTGGTTCCTACCACATTGGCATAAGGTCTTCTCACGAGCTCCCATACTTTGTCCCTCTTGAAGTTGTTGAGCTCCTCTTGCATGGCTATTACCCAATCCGAATCTTGTAGGGCATCTTCAACCTTAAATTGCTTGAAGGAGGACACAAAAGAATAGTGAGCACAAAAGTTATCCATACGAGATCGAGTCATTACTCCCTTGGAGATGCCTCCGAGTATGTTGTTAACGGGATGATCTCATTAAACACATTGATGAACTCTTGGGTGTGGTACACTCGGTCTTGAGTCAACTTCTTCATCTCCTTCATCTTCATAGTCTCCCCCTTGACCATTGCCACCATCTTGATCTTCAATTCCTTGATCATGGTGATCTTGATTAAGTTGTTGATCTTGGGGATCTTGGACTTGATCTTGTGCTTGGGGCACCTCTTGTGATGGAGTTGGGTCACTTGGTCCTTATTGCTCTTGAGGTCTTACATCACCAAGCGTCATCCTTCTCAACGCAACACATGGTGCCTCTTCTTCATCTAGCACACATTGATCAATTTGCTCCAATTGGGAGCCATTAGTTTCATCAAACACCACGTCACGTGCAATTTCAACACAATCGGAGGTTTTATTGAAAACACGATAGGCGTAGGTGTGAGTCATAACCAAGCAAGAAACCTTCATCGGATTTTGGAGCGAACTTTGAAATTCTAGGCTTCTTGTTGAGAATGTAACATTTACTACCAAAGACTCTAAAGTAGGAGATGTTTGGTTTGTTACCCGTTAAAAGTTCATATGGAGTCTTCTACAATAAGTGATGGAGGTAGAGACGGTTTGTGGCATGGTAAGCGGTGTTCACCGCTTCCGCCCAAAACCTATTGAAAGTCTTGTACTCATCAAGCATGTTCCTTGACACCTCTATTAGAGTTTGGTTCTTCCTTTTTGCCACCCCATTTTGTTCGGGTGAGTAGGGTGCCGAAAACTCATGCTTGATGCCCTCCTTGTCCAAGTACTCTTCAACTTGAGTGTTCTTGAATTCGGTGCCATTGTCGCTTCAAGAACTCATTTTGAGCTCTCCTCAAGAAACTCTTGAGGACACCTTGTGTTTCACCTTTGTCATGCAAGAAAAACACCCAAGTGGAGCGGGAAAAGTCATCAACAATAACTAAGCCATATTTGTTACCGCCAATGCTTATGTAAGCAATGGGACCAAAAAGGGCCATGTGCAGCATCTCCAATGGTCTTGTTATTGTCATCACATTCTTGGTGGGATGAGCTGCCCGACTTGTTTCCCGGCTTGACACGCACTACAAGGCCTATCTTTCTCAAAAAAGAACATTCTTAAGACCTCAGACGTGATTGCCTTTTAGAAGTTTGTGAAGATTCCTCATACCAACATGGGCTAGCCTGAGATGCCACAACCATCCCATGTTGGTCTTTGCAATCAAGTACGTGTCAAGTTGAGTTTTATCTGCGGTGAAGTGCACGAGATAAAGCTTTCCCTTGAGCACACCCTTGAAGACAATTGAGTTATCAATTCTTCTAGTGACAACCACACCCTCATTAGAAAACAAGCAATTATATCCCTTTTCACATAACTAAGAAATGGATAAGAGATTATAATCTAACGATTCAACATGCATGACTTGAGAGATGGTGTGTTGTGGAGAAATAGAGATCTTACCCATACCTAGTACCTTGACTATTGTCGCCAAAGTAGATACCTTGACTTGGGTCTTCATTTTCTTCATACTCCACAAACATTCTTCTTGCTCCGGTCATGTGATTGGTGCAGCCACTGTCTAGCACCCACTTTGAACCGCCGGGGGAGTAAGCCTACAAGACAAGTTTTGGCTTTGGTTTTAGGTACCCAAGCTTGGTTGAGTCCTTTGAGGTTAGTCACAAGGCATATGGGCACCCACACACAAGGCTTTGGGATCTTGCGGTGTGAGCCAACATATTTAGCATAAGTATAACTAAATTTGTTTCTCATAGGCACATAAGATGCATCAAAATCATGAAACATGGTTAAATTGACATTTTTAGCATTTTGAGCATCTTTGTCAAGTTTCACTATCTCATTAGATGAGATGTATGATATTTATTTTTGACTTGAAATGAACCCTCTTTGACAAATTCAATTTTCATCTTGTTATTCTTGAGAGTTTTAGCATTTTGCTTTCCTCTTGAATAGCTAAAACCATCTTTGATCAAGGGAGATCTTGTGATCGAGTATGCACTACGTGCATACTTGATCTTCTCCTTATCAAAGATGCCACCCTTAGGTGTACTCTTGCTCTTTGCCAAATTAAGCTCATTCTTTAGATCAAGCACAAGGTTAGCACCTTTGCAATTTTTAGTGTTCGAGTCTATTTTAGGCAAGTTTGAGCTTGTTGAAGAAGAAGAAGAAGGGACACTTGACTTGAGAGTCGCGAATTGTGCCTCAAGACTCTCCTGAGCTTTGTTCAAGCCCACAAGTTCATCTTGGAGCACAACATTCGAACTCTTAAGGCTTGAGGAAGCCTCCTTGCATTTCGCAAGTTCAAGTTCAAGTGCCTTGTTCTTTTCCTTCTCAAGCTCAGGAGCCTCTCAAGGTTAAGATTCTTTTGCCTCTCATTGACAAGCAATTCATCTTGTTCCTCGAGAAGCTCTTCCTTGTTTAAAATCTCATCGGAGAGCTTTTCCATTTTAATTATAGCACTTTTACTCAAGCCTTCAAACATATATTCATTCTCACTATCACTATCAAAATCCTCATCTTTAATGGAACGCAAGGAGAGTTTAGATTTAACCTTTCTTTTTCCTTCCTTGACCATAAGACAAGTGTGGCTTGAGCTTCTCCACTCTCCCTTGTTTGGTATAAGTGTCTTCTTCATTGTTGGCTTCTAGATGGCAACGGTTGCCACTTCCGCTCATCATCAGAGGAGGACTCATCGTTGGAGTCCCACTCCTTGCCAACATGAGCATTCCCATGTGCTTTCTTCTTCTTGAACATCTTCCTCTCTTGAGGCTTCTCATCCTTGTTCTTCTTCTTCTTCTTCTTGTCATCTTCCTTTTCGTATGTGCAATTCACAATGTCCATGCTCACCACAGTTGTAGCACACTCTCCTTGGTCTTGAATTGCTCTTGTCCTTGCTCTCATAGTTTTACCCTCTTCTCTTCCTCATCATTCTCTTGAATCTTTTGATGAAGAAGTCCATTTCCTCTTCGTCCATGTCGGTGCTTTCCTCTTCTTCACTTTCATCGTCATTGCTTGAAGCTTGCACCTCTTTGCTTTTGGACTTGGGTGGGGCTTTGAGAGCAATGCCTTTCTTCTTGGAGGGTGTAATCTTGGCAAGGTCATTGACATGGCGTGCTTCCATCTCCATCATCTCGTGGTTGATGATATTGCCAAGCACCTCATCCGGAGTCATCTTGTGAAAGTTGGGACTCTAGCGGATGAGAGTGCAAAGCGTCACATTACGAGGCATGAAGACTCTAATCATTCTCTTGACTACATGTTCGGTCCACTTCTTGCATCCGTACGCCCGACTCCTATTGATGAGAGTCTTGAGTCGTACAATCTCTTGAGGGGTCTCGCCTTCTTCCATGGTGAATCTTCCAAGCTCCCCCTCGACCATCTCAATTTAAACTTCGCTCACGGAACGATTTACTTCATGAGCAATCTTGAGAGTGTCCCAAATTTCCTTGCTTGCTCCAACCTATCCACTTTGTTGAATTCTTGGTCCAAGGCTGAGTTGAGCATGACCGTCGCTTGAGCATTGCAGTGAATGAGTTGTTCTTGTTTCGGGGTCAACTCTTCATCATCCACGGGGATATCTACGCCTGTGCAAACAACATACCAAAGTGTAGGATTGAGAGAAATAAGATGCAACTTCATGTTGTGCTTCCACGTGGTGTAGTTAGTCTCATCAAAGTGTGGAGCTTTGCCCATAGGAATAGAAAGATAGTTTAAATGAGAATTTAGGTGCTCATAGTTAAAATGATATTGCGTGTAATCCTCCTTGAGCTTCTTGAGCTTCTTCTCCTTCTCTGGCCTCATCTCTTGCTTTTTTAAAAAGATCCGCAAGACGCTTCACTTCTTCATCTTCATCTTCGGTTTCACCATCAAAGGGTGGAGGCTTTGACTCGTTTTGGTGGTGTCGCTAGTCTTGTTGTGCGAAGAGTTGAATCCTGGTTCATCGTTGTGGCTGTTCTCGCCGGTGCCGGTGGTGTCGACGATCGGCATCTCCTTCTCACTGTTTTCCCCCATCTCCTCACCAAGCGGTTAAGCTTTTGGGAGAGTTAGGCTCTGATAACAATTGAAAGTTGCCTAGAGGGGGATGAATAGGCGGACAACCCGAAATTTATCTCAATAAAAGCTAATCAAATTACACAGTGCGAACTAGTCTGCCCCCAGGCCGGACTAGTCCGGTCAGGATAAAAAATTTGATCAAAGGTGAGATTTTTAAGTGATCTAAAGGACTTAACTCTATGAAATGTAAATTATATGAGCCTAGCAATCTAGTAGATGGTATGCACGAAGTAATAACAACTAGATAGAGGCAAATCACGAGATTGAAGCGAAGAACGCGTGAAACCCTAACTTGATCTAGCGAAGAACGAGGAAGTGAAATCAAAGACACAAGACGCAGGATTTATCCCGTGATTCATCCCCACAAAGGAGCCTACATCCACGTTGAGGATGCCCATGAAAGGCAGGGTTCCACTCAACCCTTTCCTCACTTAGCCACCATGAAGGCCGGCTATTCTTCCAGTAAATCACAAGGGTAATCACTAAATCCATGGGGCAACTCACGACCTGAGGCTCCCACAAGTTTACAACACGAAAAGATCAAAGATCAACACCCACACGAACTAAAATCAATCAGTCAAACCGAGAGAATCAACCCAAGAGCTCAAGATCAAACAAACCCTTCTCTTTCCTTTTCCAATCCTCACAAATCCTCAAGAATCCCTCTTAGGACTCCAAGAATGGTTATGAGAGGGCTAGTATGGCTCTTGGAAGTCTGTCGTGGTGCTAGGGTTCGAGAGAGAGCCTTTAGAGGTCGAGGGATCCCTTTTTATAGGGGTCCCGACAATTAGCCGTTGCCACCAGGAAAAGTGCGGACTAGTCCGGCCTTTGACCCAGGACTAGTTTGGTCTGTGGGGACCAGTGATGTCATCCTTGACCAACCACAAAGGCCTCCACCACCTTTTTAATTCAAATGGTCACCAAACCACAGACTAGTATGTCCCACAACTGACTAGTCCGATCTCACACAGAACAGTTTGTTCCGGTTGAGAACGGGCAAGTCTGGCACACCGGACTAGTCTGTCCCCTGAGGGCGGACAAGTCTGGCTGCCAAGGACTTAGTCGCATAAACCATCTCCAAGTCCAGAGCGGACTAGTCTGTCCAGGGACAGACTAGTTTGATCTCGGTCAAGAACTATTTCTCCAGACTGAAATAGACTAGTCTGACCAAGGGGACTAGTCAACCCCCCCCCCCCCCCCCAGGGCGGACTAGTCCGGTCTTTCAGGACTTGTTCCTAGGACATAGACACACTCACCACGGACTAGTCCGTCCCCTACCGATCAAGTCCAAACTTACACAGAACGCTTTGATGCGCCTAACATCGGATTAGTCCGATGTGGCCGGACTAGTCCGGCCTTCCAGCCCGGACAAGTCCGACCCTTCCATAGGGCTACTTCAACTCATCTCTCAATCTAGTCTAACTTGGCCTATGAGCTCTTAGGAGATTCTAACACTTTGACTCATTGAACACACTCAAGCTAAGTGACTAAACTCGACACAAAGAATTTAAAAGCTCAAGTTCCATTCTTCGAGTTCTTCACATTTTCTTCTCTTTTTCCATTTTGAGTGCATCCAATGCCGTCCATCTTTCAATCACCTGTGCTAATACTTGCAAAGCTCATTAGTCCCTTAAGTGTTGTCATTAATCATCAAAACCCATGGGGATTAGCGTAGATGCACTTTCACCTATGTTGCTCGTGTGCCAAACATTGGTTGGATTGTCGTGTCCTCCAGGCAGCGTGCACGTTGTCCTGCTCCTTCAACTGCCTTGTCTTTGGCACGCCTCAGGAGTCGACCACTTCACCCTGACCTTTAAATAGCCTTCTGTAACCGCTGCTTTCAATGCCTCGCATCTGATCACACCTTTGTTGCCTGCCGCGAACCACCGCGATGCTATTCTTCCTTGCTACTGGGAACTTTGCTAGGCGCTGCCCTCTTCTGCCCCACCCGGAAGCAACTTGTTGGCTACTCTTTCACGCACAAAATGATAATGTATCTATGTGCTTTGTCCGAGAATGGAATGCAGGATTAGCACTCATGAATGTTGCTACCAGATTGTCACACCAAAGTGTTGCTCTTTCTTGTTCCTCCTAATTCTCTCAAGATTATTTGTGTCCAGATTACCTCTGATGTGGCATTAGCAAGGGATTTATACTATGCTTCTGTATTGACCTCGACACCATCGGTTGTTTCTCGCGCTCCATGATATCAAATTTGTGCCTAAGTACACTGCAAAGCCTCCTGTGGATCTCTGATTATCTGGGCATCCAGCCCAGTCTGTGTCAGAGTACGCTTAATCTGCAGTGAGCTGTTTTTGACAAATTTTATACCAAGGTTAATAGTCCCCTGAATATATCTGAGAATTCTTTTCACCATAGTCCAATGATCTGTTGTCGGCATATGTAAAAATTGGCGCGCTTTATCGACTGAAAAAGCTAGGTCAGGTCGCGTTAGAGTAAGATATTGTAAGACTCCCACTATACTCCTTTACTTAGTTATTTCTTCAGCTCCCAATGATTTACCACTATATGCAGAATATTTTTTCATTAACCAAAATAGGAGTACTCACAAGACTTTACACTTATCCATACCTGTCTTCTTGATGATTTCTGTAGCATATTTCTTCTGGCTTTGTAGAACTCCTTTTATTCTTGATACTTCAATTCCCAGAAAATAATGTAGATCACCGAGGTCTTTGAGAGCAAAGTCATTTTTCAGATTTACTAACGGCCTCTACTGCTTGTTGAGAGGAGCTCACTGCAATGATATCATCCATATAAATCAATAAATAGATTATGACTTTACCCTTTTTGTAGATAAATAAAGAGGTGTCGCCCTTTGAGGTTTCAAAACCGAGTTGGCCTAGTTTTGTGTTCAGTTTTGAATTCCAAGCTCTTGGTGTCTATTTTAGTCCAGAGTGTCTTGTCAAGCCTGCATACGTAATTTGGATGATCTGAATCTTCATAGTTTGGTGGTTGTTTCATGTACACTTCTTCCAAGTCTCGGTGAAGGAAGGCGTTCTGCACATCTAGTTGTTTCAAACACCAGTTATTAGTCATTGCAATAGATAATGTGATTCTAATAGTGGTGGCCTTCACAACTATACTGAAAGTGTCCTCATAGTCAATGACATAACTTTGCTCGAAGCCTTTAGCGACAAGTCTTGCTTTGTACCTGTCAATAGAACCATCAGCATGTCTCTTGATTTTATAGACCCATCTTGAGTCTATCACATTATTTGCCTTATGTCTTGGTACAAGATGTCATGTTTGATTATTTTTCAGTGCTTGGAACTCTATGTCCATAGCTTTCTTCCAATCCTTGTTTTCTAGTGCGTGTTGCAATCATTTTGGTTCACCTGTGACTGTTGTTAGGCAAACAAAGTCATTGCCGGAAATTTTTGATTTAGTAATACCACTTCGTAGACGAGTCTTGGGAGGCCTAGTTGTTCTGGCCACAAAGCTGCTCTCATTTGTTTCATCCGCAATGAATCTTCTTGTGGTGTCGATAGATCCGTGCATGTCAGCACCCCCACTCCTCGAATCAACTGTTTCCGTTAGGGGCTGATTTTCTGTGTCAGCTAGACTTGTACCTGTACTCCCCCCATCGCTTGGCACTGCAGAAGATCCACATGCGGTTGAGTCATGTGTGTTGGCACCCGATGCAGATGCGCTCTGCACCCGAGATAGGGAAGGAGCAGGCTGTTGTTGCAGGTTCTATCAGCGGCAGTTGGATGGCGCAGGCATATTTGATGGCACGTGATCCGAGGCAGATTCTGTCAGTTGGTGGGTGCGGGCTCCCGTGCAATCTTCTCAGGGATCAGCGCCTGTGTTTGCCCAGGAGTTTACATCTCCTTCTTCCTCCTGCAAAAAATCACTGCTGCACCCAGAAATATCAGTAGAATCTGCATTTGCATGAAAATTATTTTGTGGAGTAATCTCTAGTTGTTGTCTTGCACATGGGCGCAAAGTTGGATGAAGTAGCAATAATTCAGAACGAAGCTGAGCAACCAGCATTTGGATGAAGCTTAGAAAAGGGAAAAACTGTTTTATCAAAAACTACATCACGGGAGATATAGATTCTTCCACTAGATATTTCTCAGCACTTGTACCCGTTATGCAATGAACTGTATCCCGAGAGCACACACTGTTTGGATCGAAATGCAAGTTTATGTGTGTTGTAGGGATGCAAATTTGGCCAACAAGCACCACCAAATGTTTTAAGATGTGAATAACTTGGATGCTCATGAAACAATTTTTTTAATGGATTATGATAATCAATGTCTTTTGAAGGCAGTCTATTGATCAAATATGCTTCCGTGACAAACGCTTCATCCCAAATTTTAAAGGCATTGAGGCTCTAGCTAGAAGTGTTAAGCCAACCTCCACGATATGCCTATGTTTTCGCTCAGCAGACCCATTTGTTGGTGTCTATGAGGACATGATACAAGATGTGTGATCCCTATCTCAGAGAAAAAGGAATTTAAATTTTTTGATACTCGCCTCCCCAGTCTATTTGCATAGATACCATTTTTCTATCAAATCTTCTTTTAACCATTACCCGAAACTCCCAGAATATTTTGAATACTTCTGATTTATGGTGAATAAAATAGATCCATGTAAACTTGCTGAAATCATTGATAAACCTTATGTAATAATCTTTTCTTCCTATTGAGGTAGGTGCCGGTCCCCACACATCAGAGAAAATGAGTTGGAGAGGAGCTTGCGATATACTAAATGATCTAGGGAAGAGTAACTGATGACTTCCCTTGCTGGCATGCATCAGACAACTGGGTCTTGGGAGATTCTACCATACAGGAAGCTTATTCTTTTCTATTCTTTATTGCCTATGCTAATAGATGGATGCCCTAATCTATGATGTCACCTGTCAACCGATGGCTTCGACACCATGAATGCACATCTAGTAGAGGAATTTTCCAAGGATGGCCAAGGGTAGAGACCTCTCTTACATCTGTCAAGCACCTTCTTCATAGCTCGATCCTTAACCAAGAAACAATCAGACTGAAACTTTAGAAAAATAGAATTATCATTGGTTAGTTTATTGATAGAGATTAGATTCTTTGTGGTAGTGAGAACATGAAGGATGTTTTTGAGATGGATCTGTTGTTCAGGAGTAGGCAATGTAGAGTTTCCAACAAAATTAATTTTCATACCTATCCCACTTGTAGTATCTGTTGTATTTTTCCTTCGTTGATAGCTTGTCCATATCTCCTGTGATGTGATCCATGATGCCAGTGTCAACATACCGGTTTGTGTCTACTCCATATGAAGTAGCGATGTTGTTTGCTGATTTTTCTTTTGGCTTGAAGTCGCGGTCAAACCTTTTCCAGCACATTATTACCATGTGTAGAATCTTGTCACAAAGTTGGCACACTGGTTTTGGTTCTGAAGATGATCCGCCTCTCCCACGACCAGGATCAGGACCACCATGGCCACATCCTCCTCTTTCACAAAAACCACCCCCACGAGTGGCTGAATTAGTGTGGGGTTGATACTGGTTTTCTCTTTCAAGATGAGCTAGCAAATAAATCTGATATTGAAACTGGATTGGTTCAGGTACTTACATTCTCCACGAGTGAGTTGTAATCTGAGTCCAGCCCTACCAAGATGTAGGCAATTATATCGTCATCTTCTAGTTTCTTGCCGACCGCTGCCATCTCATAGGCATACTCCTTCATGTTGGAGAAAGAAACTGCAATGGGCTAATCTCCTTTTCTTGTAGGAGAGTTTTGCTCGTAGATGCATGATACGCGCTCTGGATTGCGAGGCAAAGCTTTCTTGAATGGCTTGCCATACCTCAGCCAACGTGGACCACATTGCTACTTGAGCAAGAACTTCTTTTGATAGGGTTGAGTTCAAGTAACTCAATAGTTGTTGGTCTTGAACTATCCATGCCGTGTACTCTAGATTCACCTTCTTCATTTTGGTCTTGTCGGCACCTTCAACCTCAATCTCTTTCTCTGGCTGTGACCTGGTTCCATCCTGCAGGTCGAACAATTGCGCCCCCCCCCCCCCCCCCCCCCCCCCCCGCATCGCTGGGAGGACTTGCACCTTCCACAAGAGAAAGTTATCTCTTGTCAACTTCTCAATATGGTGCGACAGGGTATTGAATCCTCCTGCGCCAATGCCAGTTGTGGAGGAGGACGAACTCATCTTTTGTTTATCGCTTGACCTCTCGGTGGAGACTGACCGACTCTGATTGCCGTGTTAATTTGTTGGGTAGAACTGTTGCCTTAACCTAGCCACAATAGGCTGCGTGTTTCTATAGAAAATGTGATACATGGGGCAGCCGATACATCTCAAAAGATAAAGGAAGGGAAACAGATTTGTGCGGCAGTGCACGTTGGTTACGATTCTAATCATAACAATCTTAGAATCTATTTGATTACATCGATTATATCCCTATCTAACTACCTGATTCTATATTGTGCCAAAGCTTCCAGATCCTGATCTCCTTCGCACACATATCTTCTGGTTGTTATTTCATGTGACCCATGACCAGGACGGTACACCATTGTCACGTTCCATTGTCGCCTTTTATTCTTCCAACACTTGTAGGTGGCAGTGGGGGGGGGGGGTGAGGAGAAGGAGAATGCGGGGATGGAGGCACGAGGAGGGGAGGCTGGCCACGTGGTGGGCAGGATGGTGGCTGGAGACAGTGAGGCGTTGCTTGGATGAGCGCAGAAGACCGGCCTGTGGGAGTCGACCACATCGTGTAGACGCGGAGTATACCTGTAGCGAACACCCGTTCGTTTCTAGTACACCCGTGCAGACTGAAATCAAACCGGGTATGCTCAATACCTAGGAGTGGACCTTTTCAGTAGACGGGTGCAGACAGTCACAGTTTCTCGGGTTATAGTATAAACAGTGCTGGTTCATGCATTGTTTTTTAACCTCTCTATCGAGTACTGTTGTAGTATTTGTTCATGCGTTAAAATACTCACTCACACCACCACACACACATACACACATCCCACACACAATCAGCCCTACAACTACACACGACTTGTAAGAGTGTCTTTAGAAAGATCAACGGAATCCACCTGAATCCGATGCGCGACGGAGATGTTACACTACCATTATGTATTCACACTTGAGAGGTATCTGAAATTATTTGGCAATAAATTCCGGTGAGACACCCGATCGTATCTGGGAATCGAACCTGGGTGGGTGAGGCGCACAAAGGCTGCCTCTGGCCAACCGGGTCGAAGGCACAGAGAAGAATATAGAATATGACAAATGTGAAATTAAAGAATCTTTTAAAGTTATTGTAAAACATATAGAATATTACTTTATAAATAAATTTTAGAATAGAGCGAGGACAAACAATCTAATTTGATTGGCACTACTAGTGAAGGCAATTATCATGAAATGCAATTAATAAAGCGTGCATCTAACCAATGCCACAAATGGGCTCTAGTCAGCCTCTTCTTGCCATTATTCATCCCTCCCTTGAATTTCAATATTTTAGCCACAAGTCACAAGGGAAATGACATTCTTACCAGATGCTCAATCCTTCTTCCCTCTTAACAACGACAAGGGCACGCTGTTGGGTTCTTGGTGTCCACCGATTGCGCCGGTCAGAGCATCGTAATCCTCCATGTTGTCATCATTCCTGACATTGATTTCCCTCATGCCGTCCAATCATTTTTCCCTGATGATGATATTGTCAACTACAACAGCCACGAGTGCCCCCTCTTTGGCTCCGTATGCAACAATGCACTCTCCATCAGCGTCAAATTCATACCATTAGAGGCGCCCCACACTCTGAGGTCACACACACCCATGTTCAAGCGTTGGCAACCTGATTGCGGACATGGGATGGCTACCTGGTATGCCAAGCTCAGTATATTCGAGGACTCAAGCCCATAAATGATGATAGATTTAGGACCAATCTTCCGATAGATAAGTAATTGAAGTGGAGAACTTGACTTTGATGATCTGAGGCTCCAAACAGAACTCGATCAACTACTGCAATTACCACACCACTGGTTGTCAACCATGCTTCACATGGTTGATCTCGCCAAGATGGCTAATGCCTGCATGTGCAACTGAGAACATGAGCAAAAATGAGCTAATATTAAATTACGAAGTTGGGATCTCACAAATTATAGATTGGTGAAACTGTTTATTACGATTAACCTAAGAAACATCCACAAAATATGATCAGTGGCTGGTGTATTTATAGCCTAGGGTTCAGCCACAAGACCTTCGGAGGCATCCCTAATATACTTGGATCAATACAAGGCCCAAATCCTAATACGATGATGCAGCACCCTGACATACTCTGAACTCGACTTTGCTTCCATTATTCCGGTTGACTTTGATGAAATTTGCATTTGGGACCAGATCCATTGAGAAATTTTCTCAGTTTTCCGTGCATATGTAGAACTTGCAAAATGGAATTTGTATGTGTTTTGGACGTCAGTATGAAGATGGGTTGCCCCTAAGCTCTGAGTTGGACTCAAGTTCGAGTTGGGCTTGGCGTCCAGCTTCTTGTGGACGTCATTGCTAGCCCTCCATGTTCCCAAAGCCTCCTCTAAGCACTTTTTAATCCTCTTCTTGGTTCCTAATCACAATTAAATCATTAAATAACAATTTATTCTCAGTTTCACATGGACAGGAATTTAGGAATAAGATCACCTGATTATTTAGTCGTCGCGTTCTTGCTCTTGTGATTGTCCTCGTGTATCAATGGATGAAATTTGTATATTCTCTGTAGTGATGTCCTCATCATCCCCTTCTTTTAAATTGGAGTCATCCAATCATTACACCACTGCTCCATTGGTTATCTATCGTGCTTCAATTCATTTGCTACCTTTGTCTCTTCTAAAACTATAAATTTGGAAGCACCAACCCATTGGGTTTGGCACTCATTGGGTGCGGGTGCGATGGAAATTTCACCCACGGGTCTAACACGCACCCAACCCAACGTTGTGGTACAGGTGTGGGTTTTATTTCTCACCCGCGGGTTTCCACCGGCTACCCAAAATGATGTAAATTTAAATTTTAGCCCAGCCGCAGCTGGCCCAGCTCCCTCCAGAGCCCACGACAAAATATCCCAACACAAATCATTCTAATGACCCTGTCGCTTTAACCAAGCAGCCCATCAGTCGATCTGCCCCCCGAACCGACTCCATGGCTCTAGGCTTCAACTTCACCTCATCTCGTAACCATGCTACCCTAGCCGCCACCTAGTCTGCTCCACCTCCAACCTGCACGACTCTGTGTCTTCGCCTCCGTGACCCCACCTCCAATTTGGTCACGGTCGCCTCTGCCTCCCTGCTTCACCTCTGTGGTCCTGCCTCCATGGCTTCGCATTGATAGCCGCATTCTATTCACTCGCCCCAACCTTGTATTCAAACTCGGTGCTCGTGGATTGTCTCTGACCACCACCGATGCACGGAAGCTGCTGTGGGCGCGCACAGGCTTCTCTGCTGCAGCGGGGCTGCCGCTGGAGAGGACTTGTAAGTCACGTGCCTTCATCTCGTGTTGCCTTCCCTTTTCTTTTTCTTTTCTCGCGATGATACATGTGTGCTTTCCCTGCACGGTGTTGGACGCCGTGCATGTACGTTTGGGACCAGGATTCGGCAACTGTGCTTGCTCAGTCCTTGTGATTCTTGATGATCTCAAGTAATTTTACCAAGTTCATCCCATGTTTGGTGATAAAGGAAATGTAGTGGTGATTTGGGTGCACAAAGTAGCATTTTTTAGGTCATCCCCTTTGTAAGAAAGTTTTTGCCATTCTTGGATGCTAGCATCTTCAATTACTCTTCTTCTGTTAATCCCTGTCCTGACAATCCCACCCGCACACTTTCTCAATCCAGGCAGGTTTTCATTCCACCCGACTGGAACCCAACCAGTAACCATCCCTAGCTAGCGCGCTTGCCTCACCCCTAGATTAGAATTTCTAACCGTTTTCTGTTTCAAAAATAATTCCAAAAATATAAAAACACTTGTAAAATCATATAAAATTCTACAAAAACCATACAAATGTGAAACAAAATTTTTTGGACTCCCTAGGACCATATACACTCTGAGAATGTTTATTTTGTATGAAAATGATATTTGTCTTAGTAGTAACGCATTAAAGAAGAATCCTAGAAAATTTATTGTAGCCAGCCTTGCCATTATAAAAATCTGTAAATTGCAGAAACCACACACGCCTGCCATTTACGTCACAGTAAAGTTTTCAGCTCAATTAGACATGTAGATCTTGATGAAATAATTATTAAGTGTTTTTTATTATCTAAATTCCATGAAATAAATTATCTCTTGTTAAATTGCACACTGCTACAATAAGGCTCATCCAGGCGGTTCTAAACATATTATCACAAGCAGATTTAAAAACTGTCTGAAATGAAGAGCCTGTGAAAGTAGGCCATTTTCACATGCGGCTCTAGAAATCGCTTGTGCTAATGAATTTCCACAGTGGGTTGTTTGCGTACAACGTGCCGTCTGTGATGATGCATTATCTTAGGCGGGTCCTAACTTTAAAAATTGTCTGTGATAAAGCAGTAAGACAATACTAATTAAATGCTATTATTTATAATTTCCTGATCAAATTTAAATAACAACAATCACAAATATATTCAATGCAATTCATAGTTTATGCATTGCACTGCACATTTCATACATTGCAAATCATAGCTTCATACATTCAATTCATAGTTCATACGTTGCAAATTATAGCTTCATACATTGCAATTCATAGTTTATACATTGCAAATCATAGCTTCATATATTTGCAAAATATAGTTCGATACATAGCAATTCATAGTTTTTCTGAGCTCGCATCTACTAATGAAGACAAAGAAGGAAGGCACTACTTCCACACTATCATAGCCATTAAGGAGGACTAGTAAATTCTTCATAGTCTTCTGAGATGAATGGTAGATTCTTCACAATTGTGTCCTCCAACCTGATACATACAATATATACATATTAATATCCAGAACAGACAAAGAATGTAGCTAATGGAGATAACATGGTTAC